>CM055121.1:480960631-481560631 GCA_029206835.1 Rana muscosa | reverse complement strand
AGGATTACAACCTGCCCAAGAACTGCCTAATCTGTGACATGCCCACCAGGTGGAACTCTACGTTGGCCATGCTGCAGCGGCTGCACCTGCAGCAGAGGGCCATCAATGAGTATCTGTTGCGATTTGGCACCAGGACAGGGTCAGGGGAGCTTGGATTTTTTCCCCACGCCAGTGGGCCATGATCAGGGATGCATGCACTGTCCTGGCACCATTTGAGGAGGCCACGAGGATGGTGAGCAGTGACAGTGCATGCATCATTGACACTGTCCCTCTTGTCCACCTGTTGGAGCACACGCTGCGTGGAATAATGGACAGGACACTTGAGGCAGAACAGAGGCAGGAAGAGGAGGACTTCCTTACCTCTCAAGGCCCCCTTTATCCAGACAGTGTTCCTGCTGGCCCGGCTATCACACAGGAAGAGGACGAGGAGGAGGAGGAGGATTGTGTCAGCATGGAGGTGGAGACTAGCACTCAGCATCAGCAGCAGTCTTCAAGGGATCAATTATAGTCCCAAGACACCCGTGGACTTGTACGTGGCTGGGAGGAGGTGGCTGCGGATCATGTCGTCCTCAGTGATCCAGAGGACTCCGCTCTGAATGCCTCAGCAAACCTACGCTGCAAGGCCTCCCTGATCCTGCAAAGCCTGCGGAAGGATCCTCGTATTCGTGCGATCAAGGAGAGGGATCATTACTGGCTGGTAACCCTCCTTGATCCACGTTACAAGGGTAAGGTTGCGGACCTTATCTTGCCGTCGCAGAGGGAGCAGAGGATGAAGCATCTTCGGGAGGCCTTGCAGAAAGGTATGATCGCTTCCAGCAACCATCGCCAGCATCTGGTTTACATAATGCAGGATTACCTAGGGACAAGATCAGACTTGGACACCTTTCCCACCGAAAATCCTCTGCGTTACTGGGTCTTGAGGATGGATCACTGGCCAGAGCTTGCACAGTATGCAATTGAGCTACTGGCCTGTCCTGCATCCAGCGTTCTTTCGGAACGCACATTCAGTGCTGCTGGAGGCTTTGTAACCGATCACAGGGTGCGCCTGTCCACCGACTCGGTCGATCAACTGACCTTCATAAAAATTAATCAGTCTTGGATCACCACCAGCTACCAAGCACCTGATGCTGATGTAATCGAATATTTTTTTTTTTAAATGTCAGAGTGACTATCCTGTTATGCTGAGTGACTATCCTCTTCCTCCTCAATGATCATGCTGATAGCTTGTAAGAACATTTTTGGTTCTGGGCACCGCCACCAGTGGCTAAGGCCCAATTTTTCAGCCCCTGTTTATCAGGGGCGTGTATTTAAAATTTTTGATGCAATACTTTGCAGCAGGGCTAATTCCTGTGCTCCTAATAGAGTATCTGTGAAGGGTTGCAGTGTTGTGGCACCAGTGCCTAAGGCCCAATTTTTCTGCCCCTGTTTAACAGGGGCGTGTAATTACAATTTTTGATGCAATACTTTGCAGCAGGGCTCATTGCTGCGCTCCAAGTACAGTATCTGTGAGGGTTTGCAGTGTTGTGGCACCAGTGCCTAAGGCCCAATTTTTATGCTTCTGTTTAACAGGGGCGTGTAATTACAATTTTTGATGCAATACTTTGCAGCATGGCTCATTGCTGCGCTCCAAGTACAGTATCTGTGAGGGGTTGCAGTGTTGTGGTACCAGTGCCTAAGGCCCAATTATTATGCCCCTGTTCAACAGGGGCATGTAATTACAATTCTTGATCTAATAATTCACAGCAGGGCCCATTCCTGCGCCCACCAAGAGTAACTGTGAGGGCTTACAGTGTTGTGGCAACACCACCACCACCACCACCACCAAAGGCCCAATTTTTCTGCCCCTGTTCAACAGGGGCATGTAATTACATTTCTTGATCTAATATTTCACAGCTGGGCCCATTCCTGTGCCCACCAAGAGTAACTGTGAGGACTTACAGTGTTGTGGCACCAACACCACCACCAAAGGCCCAATTTTTCCTACCACTATTCAACAATGGCATGTAATTACAATTCTTGATATAATAGTTCACAGCAGGGCGTTCCAGCGCACACCAAGAGTAACTGTGAGGGCTTACAGTGTTGTGGCAACACCAACACCTAAGGGCCAAATTTCTGCAGAGTATATACGGCAGGCCCCTACTTTCAAACATCAGACTTACAAACGACTCCTACTTGCAAACGGAAGGAGACAACAGGAAGTGAGAGGAAATCTACCCCTAGGAAGGGAAATTCTCTCCTGTAAGAGTTAATATGGGAAAAACGTGTCTCCTCTCCACTGATGCTTTATCACCAATCCTTGTGTCAATAAAAACCCCAAATTTTCAAAAAACATTTGTCATTGGGACGGAAAGTGAGGTGAAATTTTCTGAACAGGTGCACACTGCACAGACAGCAAAACAAATGTTACAGGGGTGATAACCCTTCCCTATGTTTTCCAAAAAGCTTAAAAATAGATTTTTGGGCTGGAGCTACACTTAAAAAATGTACCTGTTCCAAATTACAAACAGATTCTACTTAAGAACAAACCTACAGTCCCTGTCTTGTTTGCACCGCCTGTATACTGCTGTTCAGAGTATATATGGCCTTTTTATAATTTGGGTGAGGGGTTCCCCTTAATATAGGGTGACCAGACATCCCCGGTTTCCGGGGACAGCCCCCGGATTGAGGACACTGTCCCCAGAATAAGTCTGTCCCCGGTTTTGTCCCCGGATTGGATTTGAACAGGGGCTAGGGCAATTTCAAAGACAATCAGTGCAGAATTTAAAAAAAAGTCTGAATTACACACCTTCGCTCTAAGGAGGGGGGGTGTATTTTTGATGTGACCCTTTCTGATGATCATGTGCTAGTCGGAGCGGAGGCTCGCGTGTTCTTCTGCCTTGGCTCAAGTCCCGGCCAGCCACCTGCCTATCTCCTTTCCTTCACTGGCGGAGTGATCTTCCTCCGCTCCCCACCCAGTAGTAGCTGGGGCCCAGAGAGTAAGACTTGACAGGCTGTGAGGCGGGCGGCGACGGGCAGAGAGTCACTGATTTCCGCCATTACTAGTAAAAAATAAAAAAAAATATGTCCCAGGATTTAATTTTAAAAATCTGGTCACCTTACCCTAATGTCCATACAAGACCCAAAGGGGCTGGTAGTGGGCTGGGGGGGGGGGGTAGGGGTACCCATGCCATTTTTCTCAATGATTTTCATTCATATTGCCGGGACCAGACATTACATTAAAGCCGCAAGCAGTTTTAAATGACTTTTTTTCCTTTAGAAATTTCATTTTGTGCAGGGACAGTTTTAAACACGGGAAACACGTGCCACTTCACAGGCATACTATAGACACCCCCCAGGTATGATATTTAAAGGAATATTTTACTTTTTCTTTTTTCACTTTAAGCATCATTAAAATCACTGCTCCCGAAAAAACGGCTGTTTTTAAAACTTTTTTTGCATTGATACATGTCCCCTGGGGCAGGACCCGGGTCCCCAAACCCTTTTTAGGACAATAACTTGCATATTAACCTTGATAATTAGCACTTTTGATTTCGAACGTTCGAGTCCATTGTATACAGTATAATAGGGTTCTAAAGTTTGCGCAAACTTTCGGTCTGTTCGCAGGTTCTGGTGCGAACCGAACGGGGGGGGTGTTTGACTCATCCCTAGTCCATGTGTGTCAATCTCTTTTAACATTACACATCATGTATCACAGACCCATACAACACAAATACAGCACAATGTTTTTACAGGCTGCAGGTAATCGGAATACAGGTTCATGTAATGGACCCCGGGCAAGTCTTACCTGTCTTTGGTGACCTTTGGCAGCCGTCACGGACACAAAGACGGACCCACACGGGGAATGGGATATACTAAGTAAGATATGAAAGTGATATCTTACCGTATTTTCAGAGGTGATCAGTCTCTGTCCCGCCTGTGATGGTTCCTCTCGGTGACCTCTTGGTTGGATCTCCTCCGGTTCACAACCCGAGGCCCCACGTTTGGGCTGCCAGATTGTTTTGGATTCAGACAAGTGTCTGTACAAGTGTATCTGCACCTGGCCTAATTTCAAATGTAAATATATGTGCACGTAGAAGTAACACACTGACACCTTTGTTCTGCTCAAAATGAAACTTCTCTTTTATTGTTTTGGACATATAGCCCTTTTTATAGTCATGCATGAGTCATTGTTTGCATAAGCATCATCACAGTGTAGTTCGTGTTGTCATTCATGGATTGGGTGATCCCTTATCTAAGGGTCTTCTGGCCAGATCCATCCAGGTTTGAGTGAGTGAGAACTTGTATAGTGCTGCAATTGCGAACTAAATCGCCTCAAGGCGCTTGGCATCCAGTGTCGTTGAGATCCTTAGAAGAGATGGGTCTTTATTTTTTTCCGGAAGGCCCGATGGTTTTCTTCCATGCGGATGTTCGTGGGTAGCGCATTCCATAGCCTTCGTCCTTGGACAGCAAACCTTCGTCCTCCCTTGGCTTTGTAGCACGTCTTGGGGATATGAAGGAGGTTTTGGTTGGTTGATCGAAGGTCGCGATTAGTGGTGCAGTGTTTTATTTTCTCGCATAGATATTAAGGTGCCTTTCCTTGTGCACATTTGTGGGTGAGGCAAAGGGTCTTGAATGTGACCCGATCCTTTACGGATAGCCAGTGGATGCTTCTCAGGGACGGTGTGATTGATTCCCAGGGTTTTTTCCCTGTTACCAGTCTGGCCGCTGTGTTTTGGATGACTTGTAGACATGCAATCTGGTATTTGGGCAGTCCTAGGTAAAGGGAGTTAGCGTAGTCAAGCCGGGAATTGATGATGGTTCCGACTACTACTGCTCTGTCTTTTTCCGGGATGAAGGGGATAAGTCTTCATAGCAGGCGGAGAAGGTGGTGAGATCCGCTGACTACTGAACCTATTTGTGCGTCCATAGTCATGTCTGAGTTAAAGATGACTCCCAATGTCACGTTCTTGGTAGGAGGCCGAGATGCTGGGAGGGCTCCCCTTGCGGCCGAGCGCAGCACAGCCCTGAAATTGACACAGGGGGTGTGGTGCCCACAGAAGCACGGGTTGCCTGGTAGGTAGTGCTGGTTGCCAGGAACTTGGTAGGACGGGCAGACTGCAGGGAAGCAGGCGTGCTAGAGAGGTCCAAGGGTAAGGACCAGTGGAATGTCCAGATAGCAGAGTCAGGAGCCAGGCCAGGGGGTCAAACACAGCAAGACAGTCCGGGGTCACAGCAGAGCTGGGTCTTAGCACAGAAGACTAAGAAAGCGATGTCCGTTAGCCAGGCCGGGGTCAGGTGCAGGGAGAAACAGAAGAAGCCAGGTACACGCCAGGGGATCACGCCAGGAAGTCAGCAGGAACAGGTCAGGCAAGCCGGGTTTGGTACACAAGAGATCAGACAGGCAGGAGATACAGGGCACAGGAACACAGTAGAAGCTGAAGATAATCCAGCAACTTGTATGTGCCAGTGACGGGTTTAAATAGGCCGGGGGGTGCGCCCACACCGTCTGTTTGCGTCTGTACGCGTCGTCCGTATGGCGCATCTGCGTGCGCGCATGCGCATAGGTGTGAGTCTGGCGTGGCCATGATGGATACTGGCAGGAATGCCAATAACCCGGCTATTTCCCTGACACCCAAGCTTTTAACTTTGGTGCTTGGGGTTATGTTTTGTCCAGGGATGGTGGGGGGCATCCATGTGGTCCTGGTGTTTTCCTTTCGGTTAGCGTGGAAAATGAGCAGCTCTGTTTTGGATCCATTAAGCTTGAGGGAGCTCTCTGTCATCCAATTGTTGATCATTGTAAGGCATTTTTCCAGTCCGTAATATTGATTTTTTTTGTTGTTGATGCGAAAGTAAAGTTGAGTGTCATCTGCATAGGAGTGATAGCGTAGATCCTGTTCACTGATGATTTTGAGGAGTGGCCGAAGGTAGATGTTGAAGAGTACCGGTGACAGGTGTGATCCTTGAGGGACTCCGCATGTATTTATGCATGGTGCCGAGGTGAAGGCTCCCAGTTTCACTGTCTGGGATCGGTTTTCCAAAAAGGATGTGAACCATGGTAGGTCCTCATCTGTTTATCCAGTCTTTTGGAGGCCTCAGCAATCCTGTTTTCCTTGATGGGAGGGGGTGTCTAGTCAGCATTTTGAGTAAGGAGATTTTAGCATGTATATGTGTACATAATAGAAATAGTCATTTAATTAACCACTTCGTAGCCGCTGTGAGGGGGTTAGCTCGGCAGCGGGTGTGTGTGACCCCCGGGATGGGCTCCCCACACAAAAACAGGCCCAGCAAACGGAGGTTGTGGTTTTCAAAATCAAAAAGGTGCGGTTTATTTTCTATTTACAGTGACAAAACACAGCAAAGCAAAAGAAACATAAATAAAATAAATCCTGGTCAACTTGACCTCTGACTAAACATACAGGTTTCCTAACTAACAACTGGGATCAGCCTAGTGCTGTCCTAGTCCCTAAGTCCCTGGTTTTAAATGTCCAAGCAAATAACCACACAGGCTTTGTCTCACCGCACAGGGGTTCACTCTCCCTAGACAGTCCACACAGGTCTGGTTCCAGGCATGAGCCATCCATGAGCCCACTAGCCTCAGCTGGGCTTATACAACTCTCCACCTAGTTGTATAAGTCGGCGTAAAGCCTGAATCTGGGCGAAATATATCTACCCCCCTGGATGCAACCAGGTGACTTTACCTTCCTGCTATCACATACCCCCCCTCTTGTTTTAACCTCGGGGTTGGAACACCAGCAATCAGGCATTCATGTACTCGAGACAAAGCATCCACATTCCCCATTTGAACGCCAGGGCGATGCTTTACTGTGAAGTTGAATTCCTGGAGGGCCAGGAACCACCTATTCACTCTTCTATTTGTTTCCTTGTTTTGAGCCATCCACTTTAACGGAGCGTGATCCGTAACCATGTCAAAGTGCCTACCTAGCAGGTAGTACCGAAGGGAATCTAGAGCCCACTTCACCGCTAAACACTCCTTTTCAACGGTGGCGTAATTTACCTCATGGGACTTCAACTTCCTGCTGAGGTAAATGACTGGGTGCTCTTCCCCGTTCCAGACCTGGGACAATACTGCTCCTAACCCCACATCTGACGCATCACTTTGTACGACAAAGTCTTTAGAGAAGTCGGGTGAGTACAACACTGGCTGGCTACATAAGGCTTGTTTCAAGAATTGGAATGCTGCCTCAGCCTCGGGGGTCCATTTAATCATGACCGACCCTTTCCCCTTCGTCAGGTTGGTTAGGGGCACAGCCTTAGAAGCAAAGTGGGGAATGAATCGCCGATAATACCCAGCGATTCCCAGAAAGGCTCGTACCTGCTTCTTGCTGTTGGGACGTGGCTAACTCTGGATGGCCTCGACTTTGTTGAGTTGGGGTTTTATTACTCCCCTCCCAATGGTGTACCCAAGATATTTGGCCTCCTCCTGCCCAATGGTACACTTCTTGGGGTTAGCCGTAAACCCCGCTTCCCGAACAGAGTCCAGGACTGCTTGCACTTTTGGCAGATGTGAGGCCCAATCTGTGCTATGGACAATTACGTCATCCAGGTAAGCCGCAGCATACTTCCGATGGGGCCTCAGCATCTGGTCCATTTTCCGCTGGAATGTGGCCGGCGCATTCTGTAACCCGAACGGCATTCTTTTATATTGGAACAATGCGGTTTTCTCTTTTCTCTTTGGCCGACTTGGCCAGGGGGATTGCCAATACCCTTTTGTGAGGTCAAGAGTCGTCATGTATCGGGCTGTTCCCAGCCGGTCGATCAACTCATCTATACGTGGCATGGGGTAGGTGTCAAATTTTGTAACTTTGTTCAACTGACGAAAATCGTTACAAAATCGCCAGCTCCCATCCGGTTTAGGCACCAACACAATGGGACTAGACCAATCACTTTGGGACTCCTCTATCACCCCTAAGTTCAGCATTTTCTGTACTTCCTCCCGTATTGCCTCCCATCGGGCCTCTGGGATCCGATAGGGTTTTAACTTCACCCTTTCACCGGGCGGGGTAATGATGTCATGCTCTACCCCAGATGTTTGTCCCGGCAGCTCAGAGAATACCTCCTTGTTGCGAAGCACAAACTCCTTAACCTCCTGTTGTTGGGGTTGTGACAAGGTGGCTGCTATTCCAACCTCAGGAATCACGCAACCAGTTTGAGCTGGTGACCAAGTGTCTGCGACTAGGGACTCTCTATCCCTCCAGGCTTTCAACAGATTAACGTGATAGATCTGTTCGGGCTTTCGCCTTCCTGGTTGTCTGACCTTGTAATTCACTTCGCTCACTTTTTCCATTATCTCATAGGGGCCTTGCCATTTGGCAAGGAATTTACTTTCAACAGTAGGGACAAGTACCAGTATCCTATCCCCCGGGGAAAAGGTACGGGTCTTGGCTCCACGGTTGTACACTCTCTGCTGTGCTAACTGCGCTTGGGCCAAATGTTCCTTCACGATGGGCATTACCTGTGCAATTCGGTCTTGCATCAGGGCGACATGCTCAATCACACTCCTGTGGGGAGAACTCTCACTTTCCCAAGTTTCCTTGGCAATATCCAACAGCCCTCTTGGGTGTCTCCCATACAGTAACTCAAAGGGGGAGAATCCCGTAGAGGATTGGGGCACCTCCCTAATAGCAAACATCAGATAAGGAAGTAGACAGTCCCAATCCTTTCCATCTCTATCCACCACTTTCTTCAACATTTGTTTTAGGGTTTTGTTGAATCTTTCAACCAGCCCATCGGTTTGGGGGTGATACACAGATGTACGTAATTGCGTCACTTTGAACAATTTACACAGCTCCTTCATAACCCGGGACATAAAGGGTGTACCTTGGTCCGTAAGCAGTTCTTTACAAATACCCACCCGGCTAAACACAAGAGATAGCTCTTTGGCTATGGTTTTGGCCGAGGTATTTCGGAGAGGGATCGCTTCTGGATAACGGGTGGCATAGTCCATTATAACTAATATGTACTGGTGCCCCCTAGCGGACTTGATTATAGGCCCTACCAAATCCATGGCGATCCTCTCAAACGGGACCTCAATGATGGGTAGAGGGACCAGCGGGCTACGGAAATGTGGCATCGGGGCCGACCTCTGACACACAGGGCAGGAGGAACAATAATTTTCTATGTCCTTCATCACCCCCGGCCAATAGAATCTCTGTAATACCCTCTCTCGGGTTTTCTCTGTCCCCAGATGACCTCCAAGAATGTGCCCATGGGCCAACTCCAACACCAACTTCCTGTAAGGTTTGGGCACCACAAGCTGCTCAACGGTTTCTTCTGCCCTTTTTGCCACCCGATACAGTAGGTCCTTCTCTACGCTGAAGTATGGGTAAGTGCAGGTATTATCTGGGTTCACTAACTCGCCATCTATTTTCACTACGTTTTCCCGTGCCTTTATTAGGGCGGGGTCTTTCAACTGTTCTGTGGCAAAGTTTTCCCTGTGAACCTCAAGATCAGAAAACTCCACAGACGGTAGGTTTTCGTCTGAGGAGGTGGGCTCCTCTCCAGTTTCTTGAGTCTCCCCTGCCAATACTGATAAGGGAGATTCCGGAGAGTCCTCACCACTCTCAGGGGAGTTCTGGCTATCACATTCCTGGTACATAGGGGCACCAGTGGGGGGCTCAGGATCATCCCACAGTTCCCAGAACTTCGGAAAATCCCTTCCCACAATGGCGTCATGCGGTAACTGAGATACTAAGCCCACTGGATGAGAGAGGGTACCTTTGGGGGTCTCGAAACACACTGTAGTCACTGGATACTCTCGGGTGTCCCCATGCACACAAATAACAGCTACCTTGCTATTCCCAAAGACCTCTGTTTTAACTAACTCAGCCTTTATCAGGGTCACAAGGCTACCTGAATCCAGCAATACCACAACATTTCTACCATTAACACACATTTTGCATAAATGTTTCTCAGTTCCTCGAATGGCAGTGCATGCGACTGTCGCACACAGCGACTGACGTCTGCCCGTCAGAAAGTCACACTGCATGGGTTCCTCCACAACCGGGCAATTGGCTGCAATATGTCCCGCTTGCCGGCAGCGGTAGCAAACGATCCTTCTTGCCGCCTCTTGAGCCGCTGATTTCCCAGGCTGTTCTCGCCAAACTTGGGGTAGAGCTCCCACCCTCTCACTCTCTCCACCCTCACCCCTTGGAATCCTCTTATCCGCCCCTGGGGATGGTCTGGTCTTAGGGTGGAAAGTCCGAGTGTCTCTGGAAGAGGCCGTCAGGTTCTCTGTAGCCAAGTATTTCTCCACACGATCCACAAGACCATCGGCCGTCTCTGGGTCTCCATGGCTTACCCACTTTTGGATGGCAGTAGGAAGAGCTCTCAAAAACCGATCCATTACAACACGTTCCACAATCTTTGGTGCGGACAAAGTCTCTGGCTGTAGCCACTTTCTGCTCAGGTGAATGAGATCATACATTTGAGACCTGGGGGGTTTTCCAAGCTGGAAAGTCCAGTTATGCACACGCTGAGCCGGACAGCCTGGGTGACACCCAGCCTTGCCAAAATTTCAGCTTTTAGCATCACATAGTCTTTTGCTTGGTTAGGCTCTAGGTCATAGTAAGCTTTCTGCGATTCACCAGTTAACAGAGGAGCCACCAGTCCAGCCCACTGCTCCTCAGGCCACTTTTCTCTTTCAGCGGTCCTTTCAAATGTGGTCAAAAATACCTCTGGATCATCCTCTCCAGTCATTTTTGTCAATAAACGACTCACCCCAAAGGACGCGGTATTAGTGGGACGGCTTTCCTCACTGGTCTGCGGACGTTGCTGCATTACTGCTTCCATCTGTTGTTGTAGTCTCTGCTCTTGCTTCTGCAACAGGTCTATGAAGCGGGCCTCAGATTGCTGCTGGGCTTGTTGCTGAGCCTCCAGACTCTGTTGCAAAGTTGCGTTTGTCTGCTGCTGGGCTGCAAGGCTCTGTTGATGAGCTTGCTGCTGGGCTGCGAAGTTCTGTTGTTGAGCTGCAAGGCTCTGTTGATGAGCTGCAAGGCTCTTTTGCAAACCTGCATTTGTCTGCTGTTGATTGGCATTTGCTAGAGCCAGCTGCTTCAGTATCTCCTCCATGCTGGCTTAAAAAAAAACTGCCACTGGTTCTCCACCAACTGTGAGGGGGTTAGCTCGGCAGCGGGTGTGTGTGACCCCCGGGATGGGCTCCCCACACAAAAACAGGCCCAGCAAACGGAGGTTGTGGTTTTCAAAATCAAAAAGGTGCGGTTTATTTTCTATTTACAGTGACAAAACACAGCAAAGCAAAAGAAACATAAATAAAATAAATCCTGGTCAACTTGACCTCTGACTAAACATACAGGTTTCCTAACTAACAACTGGGATCAGCCTAGTGCTGTCCTAGTCCCTAAGTCCCTGGTTTTAAATGTCCAAGCAAATAGCCACACAGGCTTTGTCTCACCGCACAGGGGTTCACTCTCCCTAGACAGTCCACACAGGTCTGGTTCCAGGCATGAGCCATCCATGAGCCCACTAGCCTCAGCTGGGCTTATACAACTCTCCACCTAGTTGTATAAGTCGGCGTAAAGCCTGAATCTGGGCGAAATATATCTACCCCCCTGGATGCAACCAGGTGACTTTACCTTCCTGCTGTCACACCGCGCTATAGACAAAAGACGTCTCCAGCGCGGCTCTCATCTGCCGGGAGGGCGTCCCTGGACGTCCTCCTGTAAACATGTTCCCTGCACGCTGCCGCGGGCGCGCTTTAGGGAAAAACTGTGCCCGCCAAGTCACGCGGGTGCCGATGCGCGTGCCTGGCTGTCGCGATGTCCGCCAGGTACCCGTGATCGGCATTTACAGAGCCAGGGACGTGGATCTCTGTGTGTAAACACAGAGATCCATGTCCTGTCAAGGTGAGGAGACCGATGGTGTGTCCCTTGTACATAGGGACACAGATCGGTCACCTCCCCCACTCAGTCTCCTCCCCCCACAGTAAGAATCACTCCCAGGGAACATATTTAACCCCTTCCTCGCCCCCTAGTGTTAACCCCTTTCCTGCCAGTCACATTTATACAGTAATCAATGCATATTTATAGCACTGTTCGCTGTATAAATGTGAATGGTCCCAAAATAGTGTCAAAAGTGTCCGATGTGTCCGCCGCAATATCGCAGCCCTGACAAAAATCGCAGATAACCGCCATTACTAGTAAAAAAAAATGCCATAAATCTATCCCCTATATTGTAGACGCTATAACTTTTGCGCAAACCAATCAATAAACGCTTATTGCGATTTTTTTTACCAAAAATATGTAGAAAAATACATATCGGCCTAAACTGAGGAAAAAATTGTTATTTATTTTTTAAAATTGGGATATTTATTATAGCAAAAAGTAAAAAAAATTGTGTTTTTTCCAAATTGTCGCTCTTTTTTTGTTTATAGCGCAAAAAATAAAAACCGCAGAGGTGATCAAATACCACCAAAAGAAAGCTCTATTTGTGGGAAAAAAGTATGTCAATTTTGTTGGGGAGCCACGTCGCACAACAGCGCAATTGTCATTCAAAGCGTGACAGCGCTGAAAGCTGAAAATTGGCCTGGGCAGGAGGGGGGTTTAAGTGCCCAGTAAGGAAGTGGTTAAGCAATCCATAACACCGCCCACATGGCCATATCGTTCATTCACAGTTTCCTGTGAATGAATGAACTACAAGTACCATCATCCACCATGGCAGATGGCCTGTAGGTCTGAATGAACTGTGAGGGCACCGGGGAGCTCCCTTGTCGTTCAATCACAAGCCCTGCAGCTTTCAATCTAACAGCCTGTATGGAGATACAGGCTGAAAGCTGCAGGGCTTGTCTTCAGAAGCCTGACATTGTACCCCTGATCCACTGCTCCAGCAGGAAAAGATAATAAATGCACATTTTTTCTGCAAAATACAGTATGTGCATTAATTCTGGCCATCTCTGATTTCAACACTTCATGAATAACTGACTCACAATCCGTAAAGTGAAGATAGGGTATGTTAAAACTCCTGATCTGTATACTTATTTCAGGTAAGTGATTAAGAAACCATTGCAACGAGCCAGCATGACGACCAAGAAATGTGAGTTTTCAGAATGCCAGCAATTGCAATAAGCTCATTTCCTTTGATATGGGTTTCCTTTAAAGAAAGCCAGTCACCAACCCATGCCCACTGAAATAAAACCACACAAGATACATTTCTCACATAATCTTATGCCTGGCTGCCTTCTTTGGGGTCATTTTTTTGCACCACCATGCTTTCCTGGCCCTAATGTCAACCAAAGTCCTGGCAGCAGCCATAGAAGCCTCATGCAATCTGCAAAGGCTGTTATAGGGTCAGTGCATCCAAAATCGATGAATAGGTTTTTTAGTAAATGGTATAGGGATAAGTCACCTATTGGGTTTGTATAATTCTCATGTCCTCTCCAGGTAAGATATCTGCTCACCTGACTTCACCTACAATGGACATAATATGTTTATGTGATCCTTTAACACTATTCTTAATCCTCCATTGTGATACAGGACAATGCTGCTTCTATATTCTGTGTGTGCTTTGCTTCTGTTGGAACCACTGTATTCTTCAGCTGAAGATGACCCAACACAACCTCAGCGGAATCCCTGTGCCAACTGGATGGGTGGAGCACCTGGTTATCCAGGACACAATGGACTGCCAGGAAGGGATGGTAAAGAAGGGAAGGATGGAGAAAAAGGTGAAAGAGGACAGACAGGTTAGTGTTGGTTTTAGTAGAGGAATGGGGTGTGTAAAAAAAAAAAAAAAAGATGATGTGCAACAAATTGTGTATGGTGTGTACAGTGCCTTGAAAAAGTATTCATACCCCTTGTAAATTTCCACATTTTGTCATGTTACAACCAAAAACCTAAATGTATTTTATTGGGATTTTATGTGATAGACCAACACAAAGTGACACATAATTGTAAAGTGGAAGGAAAATGATAAATGGTTTTCAATTTTTTTTACAAAAAAAGCTGAAAAGTGTAGCGTGCATTTGTATTCAGCCCCCATTTACTCTGATACCTCTAACTAAAATCTAGTGGAACTAATTGCCTTCAGAAGTCACCTAATTAGTAAATAAAGTCCACATGTGTGAAATTAAATCTTAGTATAAATACAGCTGTTCTGTGATGTCCTCAGAGGTTTGTTAGAGCAGTGTTTCTCAACCTTTTTCCAGTCGGGGCGCCCTTAAAAAGTATTTTCAGTCTTGAGGCACCCCAGTCCAAGGCTTAGTTCACATTACGGTGTGTCGCAGAACACGTGCAAAATCGCGCTCATTCCTGACACACAGACGAATGCTCTGCTCTTTAGGGGTTCCATTAATTCTTAATGATATCCCACAAATTGGAAAACGTGGGGTGCTTTTGCTGCAGTGCAATTAAAAAAAAAAAAGGTTGGGGACTTGTTTCCCTGCATTTTTGTGGGTACGAAAGCCCATTGAAATGAATGGGCTGCCCTACACGCAGCCACACAGATGTGAACCAAGGGCTTGTTCACATGTCAGAGGGGCGGTAAAACCACATGGTTGAGCTGTTTTTACCACCCCCAACTTCTCCACCTTTAGCTGCAGAGGCAGCAGCTGGGGGTGTACACATGCTGTGGCTGCAACTGGAGATATACCCAGGGTGAATGGGGCTGCACTGCAACTACCCCGCAACTGTGCGCATTGCACGGTTGCAGTGTAGTGATGCTGCATTTACGGGCTTAAAACAGGTGGTGAGGAGGCAACATAATGCCCCTTTACCTAGGGTGACCAGACATCCCCGGTTTCAGGAGACAGTCCCCAGATTGAGGACACTGTCACCGGACCAAGTCTGTCCCCGGTTTTGTCCCCGGATTGGATTTGAACAGGGGCTGGGGCAATTTCAAAGACAGTCAGTGCAGAATTTAAAAAAAAAAATCAGAATTACACATTCCTGTTCCGCCACTCCTACTAGCTTAGGGGGGTGTATTTTTTTCCATTATCTGTGCCCCTTTCTGATGATCATGTGCTGGTCAGAGCGGAGGGAATATTTCTTCAGTTTCTGGTGCATGCCCATTCAGCTCCGCTCACATGTTCTTCTGCCTTGGCTCAAGTCCCGGCCAGCCGCCTGCCTGCTTATCTCCTTGCCTTCCCTGGCAGAGTGATCTTCCTCCGCTCCCCACCCAGTAGTAGCCAGGGCCCGGAGAGTATGACTTGACAGTCTGTGAGGCGGGTGTCGGCGATGGGCAGAGAGTTGCTGATTGCCGCCATTACTAGTGAAAAAAAAAATATGTCCCCAGATTTCATTTGAAAAATCTGGTCACCTTACCTTTACTGCTTTTCAAATGCCTCTGAAAAAGCGATCTGTGCATGGATTGCTTTTCAGAGGAGCAGCAGCCCTTGCTGCTATTAAACAAGCCCTACAAAAGCCATTCTGATGGTACAAGAATGGGGGGGGGGGTCAGGATTAAAAGTAACACGCATACACACACATACAGACAGACACTCGCATGCACACAGACAGACACTCACATATGCACACACACACACACACACACTTGTATAAAGCCCTTTTAAATAGGGTGACCAGACATCCCCAGTTTCAGGGGACAGTCCCCAGATTGAGGACACTGTCCCCGGACCAAATCTGTCCCCGGTTTTGTCCCCAGATTGGATTTGAACGGGGCTGGGGCAATTTCAAAGACAGTCAGTGCAGAGTTAAAAAAAATTAAATCTGAATTACACACCCCCACTCTGTCGCTCCTACTAGCTTAGGGGGGTGTATTTTTTTCCATTATCTGTGCCCCTTTCTGATGATCATGTGCTGGTCGGCGCGGAGTGAATATTTCTTAAGTTTCGGGCGCATGCCCATTCAGCTCCGCTCGCATGTTCTTCTGCCTTGGCTCAAGTCCCGGCCAGCTGCCTGCCTGCTTATCTCCTTGCCTTCCCTGGTGGAGTGATCTTCCTCCGCTCCCCAACCAGTAGTAGCCGGGGCCCGGAGAGTAAGACTTGTCAGGCTGTAAAGCGGGCGGCGGCGATGGGCAGAGAGTCGCTAATTGCCGCCATTACTAGTAAAAAATAAATAAATATGTCCCCGGATTTCAATTTAAAAATCTGGTCACCTTACTTTTAAAACAAATCTAATAGCTACTAGCTCAGTACCTTTCCAGATTCCTCATTCAGCCGGGTACTGTACTCTAGGGGGAAGCAGAGAGCACAGCACACTCTTCTGCACCTTACTTTTGCTTTTGAAGCCGACGGAGCTTCTCACAGTGAGGATGTACAGCTCGGCAGGAGATCGGGCTCATCTGACAGCCCTTCTCTCCCCTGACCCCGCGGCACACCTGAGAACCTCTGACGGCACACCAGTGTGCCACGGCACACTGGTTGAGAAAGGCTGTGTTAGAGAACATTAGTGAACAAACAGCATCATGAAGGCCAAGGAACACACCAGACAGGTCAGGGATGAAGTTGTGGAAAAATTAAAAGCAGGGTTAGGTTAAAAAAAAAACAACAGTATCCCAAGCTTTGTACATCTCACGGACCATTGTTAAATCCAAAAATGGAAAGAGTATGGCACAACTGCAAACCTACAAAGACAGGGCCATCCACCTAAACTGACAGGCCGGGCAAGGAGAGCATTAATCAGCGAAGCAGCCAAGAGGCCCATGGTAACTCTGGAGGAGCTGCAGAGATCCACAGCTCAGGTGGGAGAATCTGTACACAGGACAACTATTAGTCGTGCACTCTACAAATCTGGCCTTTATGGAAGAGTGGTAAGAAGAAAGCCATTGTTGAAAGAAAGCCATAAGAAGTCCTGTTTGCAGTTTGCGAGAAGCCATGTGGGGGACACAGAAAACATGTGGAAGAAGGTGCTCTGGTCATATGAGACCAAAATGTTACTTTTTGGCCTAAAAGCAAAACGCTATGTGTGGCAGAAAACTAACACTGCACATCACCCCCTGAACACACCATACCCACCTTGAAACATGGTGGTGGCAGCATCATGTTGTGGGAATGCCTTCGTCAGCAGGGACAGGGAAGCTGGTCAGAGTTGATGGGAAGATGGATAGAGTGAAATACAGGGAAATCTTAGCAGAAAACCTGATGGGATCGTATGCAGAACAAATACAATACAATAAACCAATATAGTATTATTTTAAAATTTTTATTTAAAACTTTAACAATGGATTAAATCACTTTAACTCAGCCATGACAGCTCGAGTTAATATTAAATTTAAATTTTTATTTAAAACTTTAACAATGGATTAGAATGGCCGGGGCCCTTTATTATTGGTATCATATTTATTTACCAATGTATAAAACACTTCCAATTTATATAACATAAAATCCTTTACTTTTTTACTATAAAATCACTTTAACTCAGCCATGACAGCTCAAGTTAATATGAAAACCTGTACAAAATCTCTATAACTGTCCCTTTTCATGAGAAAAGGACCAAACCACATAATAAGGGCCTCGACGATGGGAGGGAGGGCGGGATGTTCCTTCTTCTTATGTTGCTCCGCTGCTGTCTGCTTCTCCTACGCAGCTGTAAAATCTTTTATAGGGGCTAGCTCGTGCAACATTAACATGTGACTAGCCTTTAGCCAATCAATTACAACAAAATTTATTCAAAACTTTAACATATAACGGTCATTTAGCTTGTAGTCTGCCCCGACCCCATAGGTGGGCGGAGCAAATTCTTTGGCTCCTCCCCTTTCCTTAGAGTCTACAGACTTGAGACTGGGGTGGAGGTTCACCTTCCAGCAGGACAACAACCCTAAACATACAGCCAGAGCTACAATGGAATGGTTTAGAGATCAAAGCATATTCATGTGTTAGAATGACCAAGTCAGAGTCCAGACCTAAATGCAATTGAGAATCTGTGGCAAGACTTGAAAATTGCTGTTCACAGACGATCTCCATCTAATCTGACAGAGCTTGAGCTATTTTGCAAGGAAGAATGGGCAAAAATGTCACTCTCTAGATGTGCAAAGCTGGTAGAAACATATCCCAAAAGACTTGCAGATGTAATTACAGAGAAAGGTGGTTCTACAAAGTATTGACTCAGGGGGGCTGAATACAAATGCACACCACACTTTTCACATGTTTATTTTGTAAAAAAAATTTAAAAAAAAATATCATTTTCTTTCCACTTTACAATTATGTGACACTTTGTGTTGGTCAATCGCATAAAATCCCAATAAAATACATTTACGTTTTTGGTTCTAACATGACAAAATTTGGAAAATTTCAAGGGGTATGAATACTTTTTCAAGGCACCGTATGTGTGGCTGTGCATGCACACAGATATATGTAATAGATAACTTGGCCTAACAGTCTAACCAATTGTCAAACAAACTGAAAACTTAGAAAAACATATTCTGTGTGAATGCATATCACAGAGGAATCACAACTCATAATAATAATAATAAGGTGCAATTACTCACAATCACTGTAGTTTACTTTTTGGAAAATAGTATGGTTATCCTGATAATGTGTACATTGCCCAGTAGCAGACCCCCAAGTAAGGCAAAGCATCATTGAGTGATGCAGAATGACTTCAAGGCACTAAAGCTTACCAAAAGCTTTGTCTACATACAAATTATTCTAGCCAAAGTGCCTATCCTATGTATATTTCATCATAATGACCAGAGTAGCCTAAACCCCCTTTCTCCAAAAGAGGCCTTGTTGTAGCCTCTGTCTTGGCTACCCCATTCATGTGCCCCATTGTAATGGCAAGCTAAGTCTAACTACCATATTTATCAGCGTATAACACGCACAGGCGTATAACACGCACCCTAACTTTAAGAGGGAAGTTTCAGGAAAAAAATTTTCCTCGGCCCCCTGTGTATAACACGCAGGCACAGTTTACCCTCTATTTTCAGGTAAAAAAGTGAGTGTTATACGTCAATAAATACAGTATTTGGAAAATATATTTGTGTTGCCTTACAAGGAATGTAAAGTGGTTTGATGCATATTTTAAATATTTATTATGGGGGCAGGACAAAAATCTAATATATATACAGTGTGTGTGTATATACAGTGGGTGCGGAAAGTATTCAGACCCCCTTAAATTTTTCACGCTTTGTTATATTGCAGCCATTTGCTAAAATCATTTAAGTTAATTTTTTTTTCCTCATTAATGTACACACAGCAACCCATATTGACAGAAAAACACAGAATTGTTGAATTTTTTTTCAGATTTATTAAAAAAGAAAAACTGAAATATCACACGGTCCTAAGTATTCAGACCCTTTGCTGTGACACTCATATATTTAACTCAGGTGCTGTCCATTTCTTCTGATCATCCTTGAGATGGTTCTACACCTTCATTTGAGTCCAGCTGTGTTTGATTATACTGACTGGACTTGATTAGGAAAGCCACACACCTGTCTATATAAGACCTTACAGCTCACAGTGCATGTCAGAGCAAATGAGAATCATGAGGTCAAAGGAACTGCCTGAAGAGCTCAGAGACAGAATTGTGGCAAGGCACAGATCTGGCCAAGGTTAGAAAAAAATTCTGCTGCACTTAAGGTTCCTAAGAGCACAGTGGCCTCCATAATCCTTAAATGGAAGATGTTTGGGAGGACCAGAACCCTTCCTAGAGCTGGCCGTCTGGCCAAACTGAGCTATTGGGGGAGAAGAGCCTTGGTGAGAGAGGTAAAGAAGAACCCAAAGATCACTGTGGCTGAGCTCCAGAGATTCAGTCGGGAGAAAGTTGTAGAAAGTCAACCCTCACTGCAGCCCTCCACCAGTCGGGGCTTTATGGCAGAGTGGCCCGACGGAAGCCTCTCCTCAGTGCAAGACACATGAAAGCCTGCATGGAGTTTGCTAATAAACACCTGAAGGACTCCAAGATGATGAGACCAAGATAGAACTTTTTGGCCTAATTCTAAGCGGTATGTGTGGAGAAAACCAGGCACTGCTCATCACCTGTCAATTACAGTCCCAACAGTGAAGCATGGTGGTGGCAGCATCATGTTGTGGGGGTGTTTTTCAGCTGCAGGGACAGGACGACTGGTTGCAATAGTGAGAAAGATGAATGCGGCCAAGTACAGGGATATCCTGGACGAAAACCTTCTCCAGAGTGCTCAGGACCTCAGACTGGGCCGAAGGTTTACCTTCAACAAGACAATGACCCTAAGCACACAGCTAAAATAATGAAAGAAGTGGCTTCACAACAACCCTGTGACTGTTCTTGAATGGCCCAGCTAGAGCCCTGACCTAAACCCAATTGAGCATCTCTGGAGAGACCTAAAAATGGCTGTCCCCCAACGTTTACCATCCAACCTGACAGAACTGGAGGGGATCTGCAAGGAGGAATGGCAGAGGATCCCCAAATCCAGGTGTGAAAAACTTGTTGCATCTTTCCCGAAAAGACTCATGGCTGTATTAGATCAAAAGGGTGCTTCTACTAAATACTGAGCAAAGGGTCTGAATACTTAGGACCATGTGATATTTCAGTTTTCCTTTTTTAATAAATCTGCAAAAATGTCAACAATTTTGTGTTTTTCTGTCAATATGGGGTGCTGTGTGTACATTAATGAAGAAAAAAAAATGAACTTAAGTGATTTTAGCAAATGGCTGCAATATAACAAAGAGTGAAAAATTTAAGGGAGTCTGAATACTTTCCGTACCCACTGTGTGTGTGTGTATATATATATATATATATATATATATATATATATATATATATATATATATATATATATATATACATACCTCCCAAATTTTGAATGTGCTGCTGCGGGACCTAATTTATGTGCTACCGCAGGACGGCAAAAAAAGTGACTGCGGACTGGACATTGGTGTTATAAGTGGATAAGCGCAGGGTGACATCTTCCTACCTCCTCCTCCCGTGCTGCCTCCACTGGCTCCTCTTCTGTGCGGGAATACTGCCGCTATCACGGGACTGCGGGAAATAAGTGGCTATGTGGGAAAGTCCCGCAGAATCCGTGCGGGTTGGGACGTATGTATATATGTATATATATGTAGCGGCCTCACCCCCCGTCCCCTTGTAAATAAAACGGCTGGCTTGTCTAGGGGTATGCGGGAGGAGGATGAGGTTCACTACGGCCTATGTCCTCTAAGGTGTAGAGGTGAAAGCCAACACTTATTTTACCTTCGGGCCTGTGTTCTGGATGGAGCCTCTGCTTCTCCTGTGGAAGTTTGACTGTCAGTAATAGAGCCCCACACCGTAAAAAGTCCAACACTCCTTTATTCTTCTTGACAAGTGAACAGCATCAGTTGAACTTTTGAATAAACAGACAGGGTGTGGATACGAGTAGGTCCAGGCACAATGAACTCTCCTATTCCTTCTAGTGCAAATAGGCTTGGTGCACGGTCTCTGCCACCGACCGTAAGATTGGTCGCTGCCACCGACCGGGTGAACTGTTGAGGCCCCTGCCACAGGCCTGAGAGCAGGTCTCTGCCACCAACCTGAGTTGATTAGATGGATCGCTGCCACCGACCATAGAACATGAACCACCTTCCCTGATGAATTGGCCCTTGTTGGGAAAAGACATCCATCTGGACGGTCTCCAGAGGTCCACCCGGCACTGGCAATATGCTGTACCAGATCTTCGGGAGGATCCCCTCTCTGGTCCCTTACGCCCTGGATTCAGGCGCCCAACACCTGGGGCACCTTAGGACGATCCCTCCCTCGCGAGTCCCAGTGGAAGGTACTGGGCCCCAGGCCTCCGGATGAGTACCTCACCCCAGACCGAAGGTGTCTGGGATGGAACACGAACTCCACGTGTACAGGCCAAGGGTGCCTGCACACCGATCACAGACAGCAGCCCTCAGGCTAAAGGTGCCTGGGACTCGGACCTCGTGGTGAAGATGTCCGCCCCCTTTATACCCTCTCCCAGCAAGCTCAGTGGGTTCCCCGCCCCGCTGTACAGCCGCTGTGAGAGGTCACAAAGGGTACGGCACTGCAGTGGCGGTTCAAGCCCGGCCCAAAGCGACAGCGCCACCTACCTAGCCGCAGGGAACTGAACACCACTGATGTCCTCACAAGAATCGAACACAGCCCTACTCTACCAATTAGTGCATCTGGGTCACACTACCACCCAGATGTTGCCCCTAAATAGTACATACCCGCTACACACATATATATATATATATATATATATATACACACACACACACACACACACACAGTCACTGGCCACTTTATTAGGTACACCTTGCTAGTACCAGGTTAAAACCCCTTTTGCCTTCAGAACTGCCTTAAAGCGGAGCTCCACCCTAAAGTGGAACTTCCGCTCATCGGATTCCTCCCCCCCTCCGGTGCCACCATTGGCACCTTTCAGGGGGGAGGGGGTGCAGATACCTGTCTAAGACAGGTATTTGCACCCACGTCCGTGCATACAGTCTGCGGGTAGACTGCGGGCAGTGCGTCACTTCCCGGTCCCCCCGTTGTGTTCTGGGAAACACGCGGCTCCCAGAACACAACGGTGACCAGTGAAAGACGCGCAGCGCTGCTCGCGCATCCGCAGTAGGGAACCGGGAAGTGAAGCCGCAGCGCTTCACTTCCTGATTCCCTCACCCATGATGGCAGTGGGGCAGCCGAGAGACGAGCAATCGCTCGTCTTCTGCTGCCGACGTCGCTGGACTCCAGGACAGGTAAGTGTCCTAATATTAAAAGTCAGCAGCTGCAGTATTTGTAGCTGCTGGCTTTTAATAAAAAAATTTACGGCGGAGCTCCACTTTAATTCCTCGTGGATGGATTCAACAAGGTGTTGGAAGCTTACTCAGAGATTTTGTTCTATATTGACATGAGAGCATCACGCAGTTGCTGCAGATTTGTTGGCTGCACATCTATATTGCGAATCTCCCCTTCCACCACATCCCAAAGGTGCTCTATTGGATTGAGATTTAGTGACTGGTGACTGTGGAGGCCAATGGAGTACAGTGAACTCATTGGGGTTGATTTACTAAAGGCAGATAGACTGTGCACGTTGCAAATGCAGTTGCTCCAGAGCTTATGAGAGGAAGCTCTGCTGACTTCCATCACCCAATCATGTGCAAGCTAAAAAATATATATTTTTTTTTTCTTGCATGTAATTGGGTATTCTTTGCAAAAGTGAAGCTTTGCCTCATTTACAAAGCTCTGGAGCAACTGCGCTTGCAAAGTGCACAGTCTATCTGCCTTTAGTAAATCAATCCCAACGTCATGTTCATGAAACCAATGGTGACATGATTTGAGCTTTGTGACATGGTGCATCATCCTGCTGGGAGTAGTCATCAGAAGATGGGTACACTGTAGTCATAAAGGGATGGACATGGTCAGCAACAATATTTTGTTAGGCCGTGGTGTTTAAATGATGCTCAGTTGGTACTAAAGGGGCCCAAAGTGTGGCAAGAAAATATCCCCCACACCTTTATACCAACAGCCTGAACCGTTGATACAAGGCAGGATGGATCCATGCTTACATGTTGTTTACCCCACACTCTGACCCTACCATCTGAATGTTGCAGCTGAAATCGAGACTCATCAGACCAGGCAATGTTTTTCTAATCTTCTATTGTCCAATTTCGGTGAGCCTGTGTAAATTGTAGCCTCAGTTTTCTGTTCTTAGCTGACAGGAGTGGCACCCGGTGTGGTCTTCTGCTGCTGTAGCCCATCTGCTTCAAAGTTCCATGTGTTGTGCATTCAGAGGTGGTATTCTGCATATCTTGGTTGTAACAAGTGTTTTTATTTTTTGAGTTACTGTTGCCTTTCTATCATCTCGAACCAGTCTGCCCATTCTCCTCTGACATCAACAAGGCGTTTCCGTCCACAGAATTGACGCTCACTGTTTTTTTTTGGACCATCCTCTGTAAACCTTAGAGATGGTTGTGCGTGAAAATCCCAGTAGATCGTCAGTTTTTGAAATACTCAGAGCAGTCCATCTGGCACCAACAAGCATGCCACGTTCAAAGTCACTAAAATCCCTTTTCTTCCCAAATTCTGATGCTTGGTTTGAACTTCAGCAAGTTGTCTTCACCATGTCTAGATGCCTAAATGCATTGAATTGCTGCCATGTGGTTGGCTGATTAGCAATTTGTGTTACCAAGCAATTGAACAGGCGTTCCTAATAAAGTGTCCGGTGAGTGTATATATATACTGGTCTAGGGGTATGATGGGAAAGGGAGTGCGGCCGCTACGCCAGGCTTCCACCACAGATGTATAAGTGGTATTGGCCAGAGTTAGTTCTTTACCCTCGGGCCTGTATCGTGCATCGAATCCAATCGTCTGCTAGGAAACTGAGTCTCACACCGTTGCAAGTCCAACACTCCTTTATTCAGAGACTTACTTGCTTACAAACAGAACAGGAGGTGTGAAAGTGTAGATACATAGGCTCAGACACAAGTTCTTTCCTCCACTCTCCTCCAAAGAGTGGGCTATGGTCTCCGCACGAGGGAAATTCACCTTCCGGACGGTCTCCGACAAGAGACTCACCCGTCACCGGCAGTATGCTGCACCGGGTCTTCAGATGAGGAGCTCTCCCCGGTCCATTACGTCCACCTCGGATTAAGGCGTCCACCTCCGGAGCACCCTAGGATCCTTCCCTCGCGGAACTCAGTGTTGGGCACTGAGTCCCGGACCTCCTTCCAAGTACCTCATCTCAGGCTAAAGGTGCCTGAGATGAAACGCGACCTCCGGTGGTCCTCCAGGCCTAGTGCCCAGAGGACGAAACACAAACTCCATCCGCAGGCTAAAGGTACCAGGGACAACGAACCCCGTGACAAAATGGCCGGCCCCCTTTATACCCCCCTCCGGCATGCGTAACGGGTTCCGCGCCCCACCACACAGCTGCCGAAGTAGGACAAAAAGGGATTCGACCCAGCAATGATTCGCCCGTTGGCCCAAAGTGACAGCGCCACCCGGTGGACCGCCGGAGATACACCACTGGTGTCACCGCAAAAATTCAAAATTACTAGCGGGAAAGTAAACACCCGCTACATATATATAGTATATATATAAGTAAAGTGAATATGAGCACTATTGAGATTTCTTTGCATATGCTATCTGCAAACCATCGATTGGTGTGTGGTAACGTGGCAAGGAAATATTATCGGGGGTACACAGGAAATATTTTTTCAAGCCCGGGAGAGGCTAAAAGGCCCATTTTGACCAAGCTTAGTTGCATGGTGGCATTGCTAAAGGTGAGAGTTCATCTGAAGGGGGAGCACTTTGTGGTGATACACTGTTTGCATGCCGAAGCACTACAAGGGGAGGTGGATTGAGAAGCACCTATAAAAATATGGTGACTGGCTAGTGGGATGAGCATCACAGTTACTATGAACTGCACCGTTGTGGACTATATTCCAATTTGATTACTGCATGTGTTCAAATGAACTGGTTATTTGTGAACACAATTTTTTGGGATCTACGTGGAGTGACACAATTATCCACATTTTAGGCTTTGTAATATTTTATCTTTATTTTTTGTAACACGTTTATTTATTATAGAGCAGCACGATTGAATATTGAAATATGAAACTGCAATCTTTTATTTCAAACATTTAATACATTTTCAGGAAAAAAAAGATAGGGATAATTAGCTTTATTATGTGTTTTTCCTAACTGCAATCTTTTATGCAGCCAGGTGGTAAACTAGTCTCCTTTTCACATATACCGCTATTTCAGCTCTGCTTAAAAAGGAAGTAAACCGCGCCAATTATAATTTTTTTTTAAAAAACCCTGCAAAGAAAAAGGCATAATAAGTTAGTTTGCATTGCATAATAGCACATTATGAAATACTTACCTTAGAACGAAGCCCTGCACCGCTGCGCTGTGAACTTTGACAGATGCTTCCATCTTTACCTGGTCTTCCTTCCGGGTTCGCATCCTCTGGCCGTCTGATTGGCTGTGCCATGATGACGTCACTCTCACGCATGCGCACAGGAGTCACGGACCGCAGCATGGAGCTCTGAAGGGACGGCCCGGGTATACCGTCCCTTTAGAGCACATGCACCGGTGACATCACCAGTTGCATTAAGTGTGAATCTCTCTAAAACCGGGAAGGTTTAGGAAATATTCATAGTACCTACAGGTAAGCCTTATTATAGACTTACCTGTAGGTACAAGCCTACAGAATGGGTTTACATCTACTTTATAAAAAAGTGCCTTGTTTATTTCACTCAGCAAACTGTTAAGTGCCATATTTTACTCCGAAAAAAAAACGCAAAGCGAGCTTCATTTGCAGTGCTATCTCTTTAGCTAACCCATATTGTTTTGGGAATTTTTTGTCATGCATTAAATGTTCACTTGTAAAATAAAGAATGCGCAGAAATCATAAAAGCACAAAAAAAGTTAAAAACCTCTAATACTAAACAAAAGAAAATTAAAATAAAGTTGAACCAGTACCAATATAGTTTCCCTTAATAACAGAAGTAAAATGTAAGGTATTCTATCTGTCATTTACAAAGTTATATTTACAATTGTAATATGAATATCAATATTTTCAGGTGTTCCTGGGCAAAAAGGAGAAGCTGGTGAGCATGGGCCCCCAGGACCAGAGGGCCCACGAGGATTTCCAGGAGCCAGAGGGGAGATGGGGGAGAGCCCATTCTTACAACGCTCAGCCTTTAGTATGGGACTAACTGGCCGAGTTCCCACCCCAAATGTTCCTATCCGCTTCGCCAAAGTCTTTTACAATGAGCAACGCCATTATGATGAGAGCACAGGCAAGTTCAGCTGCCATGTTAAGGGCCTTTACTTGTTCACCTATCATCTGACTGTTTATATTAAGGATGTCAAGGTTGGGCTTTACAAGAATAGCAAGCCCATCATGTTCACCTTTGACCAGTTTCAGTCCAACAACGTAGACCAGGCTTCTGGCTCCATCTTATTGCACCTGGATGTTGGAGATGAGGTTTGGCTGCAGGTTTATGGAGATGATTTTGGAGGCATCTATGGAGATAATCTCAATGACTCTTCTTTCTCAGGAATCCTGCTGTATCCAAGCCAGCCCTCCAACTAATTCTCCTTTAGTGTTATATGACCATGGGTCTTTTTTTCTCAGCATGAACTGATTGTAAAGTCCCAGATGTCCTAGAACTATCACAGAATTACAAAGTCAAATTGCTCTAAATGCGTCTTGTTAATTTCTTAAAAAAACAGGAAGAAAAAAACACTTTGCATACAAAACTGCTTTTTGGCAAACATGTAAAAATGTGCATAAGGGGTTGGTTTTAATTTTTAAACATACTTCAAATTTTTTTGCAAGGAAAGAACAAACACTCAGGCTGCGTTCACACTATTGTGAATTGCATGCGAGTTTCCCTGCATGCAATTCGCATGAGGAGATTGTGACTGGCACTCTGTGGAGACGATTCACATACCTCTGTTGCAGCTTCAGAGTCCTGTGTGTGTTTGGCTCCATTTCAGGGCTGAATTCAGGCAAACATTCCGCCCTGATTCATCCCTGAAATGGAGAACATGGACGCACCGGACTCCTGCTGCGAACCGCATCGGGCAACAATGTGAACCCAGCCTAAAACACAGGAAAAAACATTATACCAGTATCAAAAGCAATTACATAATGGTCTTTAATTCTGTCTCACTCAGAATGTGCATCAGATTTTTCATTATTCTTCAGAGGAGAATTCAACCATATATATATATTTTATTTTTTTCATACTTCCTAAACAGCTTCAATCAATTCTGCAAAAATTAAAAGTCAGCATTAAAGGCTAAGTTCGCCTTCTTTTTTTTTTTCTAAATTCTAGCTCCCCTGTGTACCAATATAGCATTAATGTGTTTCTTTTGCTCTTCATGGCTGTTTCAAAACACCGCTCGATTATTTCTGCCTTACTTCCTGGACAGATTTTAGGACACAGGGAGGAGTTGACCAGCTGAGAGCCCATTCACACAGGGGCGTCTTTGGATCCGACTCCAAATCGCCCCAGGTCGCCCCTAGTCGCCTCAGGTCGCACTGGCTGAAGAAATCAATGTAAGTTAATGGAGCCGTCCTTATGCACACTACTGCAGTCGCTCCGACTTCAAAAAAGGTCCCTGTACTACTTCAATCCGACTCCTAGGCGACCTGTAACCATTCATTTCAATGGGAGTCGCCTCTCCCTGTCTTAATAGGAGCAACTCTCCAGGAAGAAAACATACATTTATCAGGCAAACCTCTCCCTCCCCCCTCCCTCCCACAGAGCTGATTCTTGTTTGATTGGCCACTGGAATGTCTCCTGTCCTGCAGGCAACTTGGAGTTGCCTTGTAAATAGCTCCAGGTCGCGCTGTGATTCATTCTCAAGTCGTGTCTGAGTTGCCTCATAAAATCGCGCTGGAAGTCGTGTTGCCCCTGTGTGAATGGGCTCTGAGGGTAGATGATGCAAGGTGTGTGCTAATGAGATCAGCTGGTCAACTCCTTCCTGTATCATGACAAAGTCTGTTCAGGAAGTAAGGCAGAAGTAATTGAGCAGGGCTTTGAAACATCCATAAAAACAGTGAGGTAAACGTGGGTGGAATAAATGGAAAGATGTTTTATTTTTGCAAAAGAAGTACATTAATTGCTATATTGGCACAAAGGGGGGCTGGAATTTAGAAAAGAAAAAAAAAGATGAACTTATCCTTTAATAGTCAGAAGCTACAAAAACTGTAGCTGCTGACTTTTAGTATACAGACACTCACCTGTCTAGGGATCCAGTGTCATCCTCACCCAAGCTGGTTCTTCATCAGTCTCATAGTTGCCAACATTGTCAAAAAATGTAAAGAGACACTTTTTTGTCTGTCTTATAAATAGGGGGAGTGGCATTCGTTTTAGTTGTGCTGTAGCAGAGAGGAGAATAATGTGGCACACAAAGCTCATCACAGCGAAAAGTGGGCGCGGTTTAAACTTAATAGTGGGTGTGGCTTAGATGGGCGTGGATCAAAGGGTGTGGTTCGAGTCTGAGATGAATGAGGGGTGGAGGAAGAAAGAAAGAGGGAGGGAAGGAGAGAGAAGGAAGGAAAGAAAGAGGGATGGAGGGACAGCAGGCCCAGATCCTACACCACAATAGAAATATGTGTATTCCAGAAAGTTTAACAATCAGCAGATATAGATACGCTTCAATCATTACTGCACCATGGTTGTTATGGTGTCAAGATGATTGAAGCGCATTATTTCTATTATTACATTATAATATAAAATAAAATAGTTCAACTCATAATTGCAGAATCAAAACATACCGTATTTATCGGCGTATAACACGCACTTGTTTCCCCTTATAATCAGGGGGAAAATCGTGGGTGCGTGTTATATGCCGATCCCCACCGATTCCCGTCGATCTCCGCTGATTGTTAGCGGAGCGATCGCCGCCGAGATACACATAGCCGAGTGTACTTGGCTCTTCTCGGCTTCGCTCACAGTCCCGCCCAGTCCCGCCATTGGACCTGTGTTATGTCCATCATAGGGCGGGACTGGGCGTGACTGTGAGCAGAGCCGAGAAGAGCTGAGTACACTCGGCTATGTGAATCTTGGCTCCGCCCAGTCCCTGCGATCTCGGCGGCATTTGCTCCGCTCCACCCGGTCTCGGCGGCGATCTCGGCGGCGACAATTTTAAATTCATCCAAGGCTGCAATGGACACTGGGGGCAAAGCTGCACTGGGGCAAGTCTGCAATGGACACTGGGGGGCAAGGCTGCACTGGGGCAATGGACACTGGGGGCAAGGCTGCACTGACAAGGCTGCAATGGACACTGGGGGCAAGGCTGCACTGACAAGGCTGCAATGGACACTGGGGCAAGGCTGTACTGACAAGGCTGCAATGAACACTGGGGCAAGGCTGCACTGACAAGGCTGCAAATGACACTGATAAGGCTGCATTGATGGGCATTTAAATGTAAGTTTTTTTTTCCTTAAACTTCCCTCCTAAAAGTTTTTTTCCTTAAAATTCCCTCCTAAACTTGGGGTGCGTGTTATACGCCGATAAATACGGTAATTGCAGAATCAGTGGGAGCCCTGAGCATGTCACCGTCGCCTACCACCAGATGCCCAGCAGAGTCCCTCCTTACATCAGGTGTCCCCAGCAGAGTCCCTCCTTACATCAAGTGTCCCCAGCCGAGTCCCTCCTTACACCAAGTGTCCCCAGCAGAGTCCCTCCTTACACCAGGTGTCCCCAGTAGAGTCCCTCCTTACACCAGGTGTCCCCAGCAGAGTTCCCCCTACATCAGTTGTCCCCAGCAGAGTCCCTCCTTACATCAGCTGTCCCCAGCAGAGTCTCTCCTTACACCAGGTGTCCCCAGCAGAGCCCCTCCTTACATCAGTGTCTCCAGCAACTGATGTGCTGCAGGTGGTGGTATCGGCACTGAAAAGGGTGCTGCGGAGGGGTGGTATCGGCACTGGAAAGGGTGCTGCGGAGGGGTGGTATCGGCATTGGAGAGGGTGCAGTGGATGATGTGATTGACACTGGAGAGGGTGCAGTGGATGATGGATTCGGCACTAGAGATCGTGCAGGGGGTTGCGATTTCGGCACTGCAGAAATTTCACACAACAATAAATGTCTTTCCATATCCACCTTGCGTATAATTGTTCTTTTACAAAGGCGGCAGTGATGATGTCCCACTGGCCAGCATGGAAGGCTTAATCGGCATAAGATTTTGTCTGTAATAGAAATAGGCTGCAAATAAAATTTCAGCAATGCATACAACTTTCTCGGTGTGCAAATTTGTAGACTTAAAGGGTAAGTTCATCTTCACGGAATAATCTGTAAGGCGAACTTACACAGGATGAACCCCCCCCCCTTTAGTCCGCTGACTCGGAGCGCAGTGATCACCCGCACTGACACATCTAGTCGCCGCCTCAGCAGTCCAGGGCTTAGAAATCCCTGCGGCTTAATCTCCAATCTACGTTTAGGATCATTCTAATTGGTCGGTGCCGTCACATGGGCGGCGCTACTAATCAGAACTCGCCTAGCCTGTTCTGTCACAGCAGTTGAAGTGGAGAGAAAGCCGTGGGAATTTCAAATTCCCAGACAGGTATAGCGGTGATATGATCTGTCAGTGCGGGTGATCGCCGGACTCCAGGTTAGCAGGACCGGGGGGGATGGGGAGGGGGTCCAGTGTAAGTTCACTGTACAGATTTTCTGTAAAGGTGAACTTACGCTTTAAACTTTAAAATCGAACTATCCCCTGTAATAAAGGAAAAAAAATCTGCTAAAAAAACATAACCAAAAAAAATATTTGATTCATAAATATTTTTCCTAAGTGTATTCTGCCACATGTTTTTGATACAAAAAAATCCCAGCAAGTGTATATTTATTGGTTTGCTTGAAAGTTAGGGTTTTATTTTTTTTATTATTTGTTTGATACTACAAATGGCAGAGATAAACTTTATAGTGGGACTGTGATAGTGCGATCTGACACTAACTGCCTCTGGGGGTAACTGACTAATTGCCACTGACATCACCAGTGACACTAATACAGTGATCAGTGCTAAAAATATGACACTGGCTGGGAAAGGGTTAACATCTAGGGCGATGGAGGGTTTTAATATGTTCCTTAACTAGGTGTAATGTGTGCACAGGGTGCTGTTTTATACTAAGCCCAGGTTCACACTGGGGCTGCGGGAGTGAAGCCGTACGAGTTCAGCTGAACTCGCACGATTTCACTCCTGCCTGTCAGTCCCGATTTCGGCCGCGATTACAGGGACATCTGTGCAGGTTTCTGCACAGATATCAATGTAAATCGCGGCCCAAAATCGCAAAAAGTAGTACAGAAACTACTTTTTGAAATCGGTGCAGCGCCGCAGATGCGGCGTCGCACCGATTAGGACGGTGCCATTGCCCGCAATTTGCGGCAAATATCGCTGATTTGACATGTCAAATCGCATGTCAAATCGCACCAGTGTGAACCAGGGCTAATGATCACTGACAAATCACTCCCTCTGTACAGAACTCTGTGTTGAATTTGTGATTGGACACAGCCGGTCAGCTGGTCCCGGGTGTGAATCATTGCTTGGGATGCTGTGCACAATCACAACTGGAGGGGGCCGAACGTATTAGCACATCGCTTTGCCTACAGCGGCCACATGTCCTCAGTACAATTTATTAAAAAGGGTTTAGAATTATTAGAATTTTTATTACTTAGGAAACAAAGAAAAATGAAAATGCTAGAGGCACAGATTAGGGACCTGAGGACCACCTTAGAACCCTTTAAAGAATCTGAGGAATTCCTGAAATTATCTACGGATTTGAAAAATAGATTGATTAAATGGGATACAGAAACCCAAAATAAGAAAAAGAAAAAGTTCATCAGAGATCTGGATGACTTTGGAAAAAATAATGTGTTTAAGTGGCAAGCGGTCCCTCCAGATGTGAGTTCTACACAGGTGAACCCGGACCCGTCCAATGTAGACATGGTAAACACCCCGCTCCCTATTCCTAGGGGGGGCGAGGTCTATGTCTATGATGATTTGGACTATCCGGTTATGGGAACACCTCTGAATGATGGGCACTATCAGGAAGTCCCCAATAAAAAGGGTAAAAACAAAAGAGGACGGGGAAAGAGAGGTGGCTATCACCACTCCCCATATCGGCATCAGGTATATAATGCACCCCCGAGGGGGAATGAGTCTTATGGTGGCTATCGGCAACAGCAGCCTAATTACTCACATACCAGTGAGTATAATGGCCCCTATGCTGATAGAGGTAATCAATCTCATCACTATTCGAACAACTATGCATACAATAATTATGATACCTCTGCTTATGGAGGTGCAGCTCCGCCACAACACGTTAACCAACTACCCATACACAACCGCTTTTCACCCCTGGCTTATAAGGGCCCACGTGGAGGTGGGGATTTTCGCGGAGCACCGAGAGGTGCAGGGAGAGGTGCACCCTCCATCCCCCCCAACCCGGGAGGCTGGAGGGGCACACAACCCCAGCAGCCATCACAGGAAGGGGTACCCCTGCGAAAAAGAAAAGCAAGAGAGGAAGGAGAGGAGGCAGGAGAACTCAAAAGAGTAAAACCCCAATAGGTGCAGGGATTTATAACTTGAGTGGCACACCTCTTAGTGAGGAAGAAATCAAAGTGCTTGATAAAGGTCTCAAATATGCTCCTACTCATAATTTAAACAAATTTCAAACGTATGTCAACTTGCAGAAGTTTGTGCGTAGTTTGAATATCAAAAAATATTTTTTGAATACTCCGTCTACTAGGACATTAAGTGCTCCAATAAGTCAGACAAGTCATCATTCTACTCTGCGGAATAAATCCGTTTTCAATCCCCCTGTATCAGACACGAAGCACCTTGAGGTGTTTAGGAATATGGTGGCGAGGGATTTGGAGAAGTTGAAAATCCGTAAGGTGAATGATCCCATTTATATTCAGAATGGTATCAAATCTCTGACGGAGAGGAAGGACTTGGTCATACGACCTGCTGATAAAGGGGGAGGGCTGGTGGTACTTAGTAAGGCCTACTATAAGAACGAAATGGACAATCTCCTTAGTGATATTAACACTTATAGCATTATGACAAAAGATCCTATGCTTGAATTCAAGGGAGAACTCCACTTCTTGATAGAAAGGGGGAAACATATAGGAGTGTTGAGCGTGAAGGAGTCACTTTATTTAGACCCTTTGTTTTGCCGCACACCCATTATTTATTTTCTACCAAAGGTCCATAAAGATAGCACCAACCCACCTGGGAGACCTATAGTAAATGGGATCGATTCGGTCACCTCCCGACTTGGTCAATATATAGATTCCTTCCTCCAGCCGCTAGTGATAAAAACTGACGCTTTTCTTAAAGACACTAAACATGTCATACAAATTCTGGAGTCTCTAGCTATCTCTTGCCTTTTGATCACAGCTGATGTTAGTTCGTTATATACGATCATCAGTCATGAGGATGCTTTATCCTCGGTCAGTTGGGCACTAGGAACATCTGGTTTGTCTAGAAGACATCAGAATTTTTTGATTGACAGTCTTACCTTTTGCTTATCAAAGAATTATTTCTGGTATGGTGGGCAATTCTTTTTACAAACTAGAGGGGTAGCTATGGGGGCTTGGTTCGCTCCCAGTGTCGCCAACTTATTTATGGCGCACTGGGAGGAAAAGGCCGTGTTTAAGAACAAACCCCCACAGTTACTTTGCTACCAGAGGTATATTGATGACCTTATTATGATTTGGGATGGTGACCGAGCAAGCTTTGATGAGTTTGCATCTAAACTGAATTCTAATAGTTTGAACATTGTTCTGACATGGAACATCAGTCTGGACAGATTGGTCTTCTTGGATCTTGATCTAACCAAGAATGGGGATAGGATTAATATGATTACTCACTTTAAGGCTACAGACCGTAACGCCTTTATCCCCATTGAAAGCTGTCACCATTCCAAGTGGCTGTGTAATATACCGAGAGGGCAATTTATACGCCTGAGGCGTAATTGCACCAATGTAGGTGATTTCATCTCACAGTCACAGGTATTAACCTCAAGATTTGTTGAAAAAGGTTATGATAAAAATAGCTTAGGTACTGAAATGGAAAATGTCCGTAGTCTGGACAGACAAGCACTTGTGTCAAATGTCCCTAAGGTTGATCGTAATGACCCTACAAGGACACGAATGATCTTAGACTATAATATTCAATATAGGAAGTTTGAGCGAATTGTACAGAAGCATTGGCCAATCCTTAAGCATGATAGGATTTTAGGCCCCCTACTTTCTGACCGTCCGCAATTTATTTATAAAAAAGCACCTTCCTTAAGGGACACACTAGCCCCTGGAGTGATTGACCCTCCTACCCATTCTGAGAACAGAATTTTTGATTTTCTGACTGGCTTTCACAAATGTGGTCGTTGCCCACCATGTCGACAGGCCAGAAAGAATTTAAAAAAGCGGAAGGAGTTTGTGGCATCAGCAACGGGAAAAAATTACAAGATCAAGGATTTTATCACTTGTGATACCACAGGGGTTGTATACATGCTACAGTGTGAGTGTGGTTTGCAATATGTCAGTAGGACATCTAGGCCCCTTCATGTAAGGATAGGGGAGCATGTCAATAATATTAAAAAGGGGTTGGTTACTCACAACGTTTCGAAGCACTTCCGACTCCACCATAACCGTAGCCCATCTGGGTTGCAGTTCTGGGGGATAGAGAAGGTGACGAACCATTGGAGAGGAGGACACTTCATTCGGCAGCTCAGCCCACGTGAGTCATTTTGGGTATATGAATTGAAGGTGGGGGTCCCGTTGGGGTTGACCGTTGAGTTCGATCTCAATTGTTTTATATCAGACCGTTAAGATTTACGTTTTTTCTTTGTTATAGGGTTAATAGTTTACTATGTATTTAGTATGTGATATTTGTTTAACAGGTTAGATGGTTGTGCTGACGTCTATATTAATCTCACAGGTCCATTTATGACTGTTTGATTACCTTTATGCATCTCTGGCCCCTGTCTAGTGTCAAGATTGCTATTGTTATTAGGACCCATTGGGCCCACAAATTTATAATAAGAAGGGGGGTGCTGGAATAAGTCTATGCACATAGTGACCATTGTGCCCTTTATATGGTCAGATCTGTTGATCTGTGCATATGCGACTCCAGCAAGCGTATATGCATTTTTGCATTTTTGAGTTTGCTTGGTACCCTTCTATATATCTTTCATTGAGATAGCGGGATCACTGGTGCGGTTTTAACTTTATTTTATAAATTTATATTTTATATTGTATTTTATTCCATTCTTTTTACTTTTTTGAAATCCTGTATGACATGCATTACAGGTATCTGCCACTGAGTGGCACTCTATGGGGTACAGCGGTTGCTGTGCAACATTAAAAATATTGCCTGTTATCATTGCCATATGTTATTATTTTTGACAACCATGTATTAGCCAGGAGGGATGTGTTTAGAAATGGTGGATCTGATATAGGTTATCCGGAGGTTTTATATGCTTAGCACAGTGAGGATCAGTCCTAGCGTGCTTTGTTGACACTTGGTGTCATGTGACCGCTCGGCTCCGCCCACGGATTTACGTGGATGCGGAGAACTGAGCGCTCTGTAGGCATGTTTACTTCCGTCGTCATGACGACGGATCACGTGGGGAGCGCCGACCGGGAAGGTCATAGACCGGGAGGCAGTACCTCCTGTGAGTCCGCCGCCAATGGGAGCAGCAATACAAGAGGTAAGGGTCATGACCCGGAAACTCTTTGACCACTATATTTCTTTAGCCAATGACCGCTGGTCTGTCATTTTGGCATGGCTTTCAGCTACCTATGAGGGCGCTTGATACATGGTCCCCTAATTATGGGGGGGCGGGATTTCTTTCCCATACACAGCACACACCAGGAATATGGCCTATATAAACGAACGGACATGTTGTCCCCATTTAAATATCGCTGAGGAAGTCCTTACCCACGGACGATACGCGTGCGAGGGGCTACACGACGTCAGGACAGCCATCTACCTGGTTCCACATCTAAGTTACATGACTGCCATCCGAGCACAGGGTATCTGTGCTTTGTTTGTGAGTAACTTTTTATACCAATAAATCAAGTGTTTTTTTCTATGGAGAGCACTATGTATTTCTTTTTTGACATTTTTCATGTAACCACGTCAAACATATGAGTTCATTACTGGGAGTATAGAGTGATTGAGGATTTTGGTTGAAGTGCCGTATGAAGACAGCCCTCTCATCTTTTACATTACCCTTGTTAAAGGGACTGCTTATGTGACCTTCTGGTAAAACAGAGGTCCACATTTTGAGGTGAGCGGCCTGTACACTTGGTGGTGGAATTACACGGAAGTGGTTGCACTTGTGATCATATACAAGCACTCTGTTTCACAGCTAGAGGATCCTTCTATCCCCCTGTTGGTGCTTTGGAGAACATCTATTTTTCTGAATTATACACCTATGGACTCTTTTTGTGTTATATACGTTTTAGCGCTGCACTGCTTTTCTATACACCTCAGTACAATGCGGCTGGGCGTTCGTTAATTGGATAATATTTGCACCAGAACATATATGATTTTTAAGAAGATGGAGGTTTAATGCCAACATACCATTGAACCGTAAAAAAAAAATTGCGTGGAGATCCATGTGTGTCTCAATCTTGGCCCTGTTAGTTGGCATGAAGTTGGGGCAAACAAGGACAATGAGATTGTGCTTAGAGATGGATTGCATTCTTCTTCCAACATCAACATGAACTTCTATCATCACCAAAAATGTACATTGGTAAATGTTAACCTCTAGCGACCTGCTCACGCAGATATACTGCGGCAGGTCGGCTCTCCTGCGTGAACTGACTTACCTGTTTGTGCGCACTATAGAAAGGGCACGATCGTGTGCGGGAGTGACGTCACGCGACTCCGGCCAGTCACAGAGCTGGAGTCCGCAGCCCCAGAAGGAAGAGGGGTGAAGATGGATGCTTCCTGCAGCGGGGACATTGGGGACATTGTGGGCTTTCTTTTCAGGTAGGTGGCACATAATGGGCTAGTATGCAATGCATACTAGCCCATTATGCTTTTACTTTGCAGGGGAATAAACAGGAAGTAAAACCCATCAGGGTTTACTTCCTCTTTAAATTGTAGGGGGAGGGTAAGGGTTAGATGTTTAATTTTACCCCTGAGAAGCCTTGAGTTTATAAACTGTACTTTCAAGAACTAATTAACAGTATTATGGGAAGGATTACCTCAGATTCAGGGGAAGTCACAAATAGAACATGTGCGTCCCGTGGAAGCTCCAAATCTTTTTTACTGCTGACATGCTATAAATGCTTGGTACCATCTTGCCAGAAGTGCTGCACCTATTATTCAGAATCTTCCCTGGCGTTTCCACTTCTGTTGGGTCCAATTATCATCTATTCTGGCACTGCAAACACAAAGCAGCATATAGAGTAGATCTCCAGGCTGTTGAATGTGTAGGGAGTCAGGATGTAGAGAAATTGGGTCTAGCTAGAGAGTAAATACTGAGCTGTGTTGTAGTGACCAGACAACAAATAGGGGATGACACTGAAGGCGCCAGCCAGGACCTCTCCTGTAGTACACTGTTGGGAGCGCTGGCAAGGACAGAGCTCATCCTAGTTCCAATGATACAAGAGATAAAAAATAAATGCTTCACTCGGCCTGCATGATTAAGCTCCGGGGCGTAGTGAAACCATACCTCCCAACTTTTAAAAGTCCCACCGCGGGACATTCAATCAAATGTCTCTTCCCTGGCACAAAGTTGTTGAGCGGGGGAGGGGGGGGTGCCGCGGGACATTTTATTTTTCTTCCCTGCCACAAAGTTGTTGAGCGCGGGACATTGTTTGAGCCGCCGATCGCAGGGGGGGCCGCGGGAGACATTTTTTTGGCCGCCGATCGCGCGGGGGGGGATCTTACCTGCTTCCACTGGCTCTTCTTCCTCCACTTCCTGCTGTGCGGGAAAACTTGCACTCTCGCGGGACTGCGGGAAAGAGGAGTCTATGTGGAAAAAACCCACAGAATCCGTGCTTGTTGGGAGGTATGGTGAAACACATTTGGGGTATGGCTTGGCTGGAGCCCAGGCTGAGGCTGTCATTTCACATAGCCCAGGGGTGCTCAACCTTTTAAAGAGCGAGGGCCACGTAAGCGACTTGGTAACCAGTCGCGGGCCACAATGAGTGGAGGGGACACAAGTCCGTTTACATCTGCCGCTCCATAGAGGTGAATGGAGGGTCCCATTGAGTCTAACAAATTGTGTGAAAGGGGCCTAAGGCTGCTTTCACACTGATGCACTGCGGTTTACCCGCACAGCGGATGCAGCGCTGTGTGCCTATGGCTTTTCTGGGTTTGCTTCACTTTGCCATAGACTTCTATTATATCCTGCAGGTGTGGTGCACTTTCTGAAAGCTCACCAAACCCTCAGGTAATAACAGAAGTCTATGGCTCAGTGCAGATAACCCGCAGGTAAACTGCACTGCACCTGCAGATCAATTTGAAAGCAGCCCAGTAACCACTGCAGAACAGATATGCCCATATATACACTGTGATTTTAGTAATAAACTTACCTTTAATAACAGTCTTCCATTCAGGTATCGCCGGCTGTTGCTATCCCAGGCAGAGTGCATTTGGTATCACTCCACCTATGACAGGAGGCAGCGTTTTACAAGAAGCATCGGCTTATGCAGCTCTTCTCTGCAGCCGCTTGCTTCATCTACTGCTGGCTTCATCTACCATCAGCACAATTCTGATGCTCTAGGATGGAAACCTGCGATCTGTGCTTGCCAACCCGCTATCCCAGAACAAGAGGTCGCGGGCCACATCAGAGGGCTCCACGGGCCACTGGTTGGGCACCTCTGACATAGCCACAGGGTCTTGCAGTGATTTGTGGCGCATAGGACCTTTTTTGTCTCTTGAGCTGTGTCATACTCATCAGCTTCCTACATGCATACCTCCCAACTTTGTAAAGTCCCTTTGCGGGACATTCTGATGTCCCCTCTCCCCTGCCAACCAGAGTTGTTGAGCGGGGGGTGCGGGACATTGGCAAAAAAAACGGGAATTGCCACAGAAGTTGTTGAGCGGGGGGGGGGGGGTTGGGTGGTTGCCGCGGGGGGGGGCGCGGCGGGGGAACGCCGATCGGGGGGGGGCATACTAGTGCACCGACGATCGCGGGGGGGGGGCTCTTACCTGCTGCTGTTTCCTGCTGTGCTCCTCTTCTTCTCTTCATGTTTCCTGCTGTGCGGGAAACATGATAGTCTCGCGGGAGTGCGGGAAGGAGGAGCCTCTGGGGGTAAAACCCGCACAATCCGTGCCAGTTGGGAGGTATGTACATGCATGACATACATACTTGCCGACATTCCCGATCTTTATGGAAAGTGAAGTTTTTCCATTTAGTATAATTATTTAGAAAAATGTGCCCTTGTCAAAAATAGGATATTTTCTTTTGTGGCTAAGTGTACGTTCTTCTTATATTTCAGTGGTCCCAATTTTCTGGGAACAATGTGTTTATTTTATATCATATTAAGTTTATAATGAAAATTAAGTAATAGAGGCCTGTTGCCACAACCATTACTACTCAAGTATGTTGAAAAATAGTTGCATTTTATTAATGATTGAATGTAATTTCTCCTCTTTGTAACCGTGTATTAATATGTCAGATTCAGAACCACTTTCAGAAAAGTATAATGCCCGAGGAAGGGAACTCAGTCATGTACAGCTTAAAGTGTATCTAAATCCTAAAATTAAAATACTAATACTACTATAGAATGCTTATACATACAGTATATACATATGTAGCGGACTCACCTCTCTCCCTTGCTTTATCGGTTATGTGGCTGTTGTCTAGGGGTACCTGGGAGAGAGAGATGATACACACCACGGCCCGTGTCCTCCCGTAACTAGGAGATGAAGGCCAAAATATTGGGCTTTTGTGTAGGTGTCCTAGAGCCAAGTCCAGTCCTTCGTCCCTGACTCCTTTGCTTAGAAACCCAAGTTCCACACAGTGAATAGGTACAACTCAGTTTTATTCTTCTTGCCAAGCAATAAAACAGTCTTTCTCCTTTTAAATAATGGGGGACAGATCGAGGCACAATCCTTTCCCTTCTTGCTGCTGCCCACTGTGCTGTCACCAGTGGTGAATAGTCACTGCCACGGACTAGGTAATATAGAACGTGAATTACCTTCGCTCACTTTGCCCCTGTCAGAGGAAGAAATGCGTCCAAGGGAGAAATGGAGGCCTCTCTGTCACCAGCGATGCTGCGCCGGACTCTCCGGAGAAGTTACTGCACACCAGTCCTCACGAACTCAGAGACGGGCACCCAAGGCATTAGGGCCCCCTCGGATTCCTCCACCCTCGCGGAACTCAGTCGAAGGTACTGAGCCCCAGGCATCCGCCATAGTACCTCACCCCAGGCTAAAAGGTGCCTGAGATGGACTCCATCTCAGCTCCAGCTAGGCCAAGGGCGCCTAGGCCTGGAACACCGGAACGCCAGCACCCAAGCTGAAGGTGCCTGGGCGCGGCATTCAATCATTAATAAAATGCAACTATTTTTCAACATACTTGAGTAGTAATGGTTGTGGCAACAGGTCTCTATTACTTAATTTTCATTATAAACTTAATATGATATAAAATAAACACATTGTTCCCGGAAAATTGGGACCACTGAAATATAAGAAGAATATCCTCCGACTCTCTCCCAAACCCAGGGCCTCCGCCCCTTTTATGACCTCTCCCTTTGCATCACAGTGGGTTCCCCGCCCCGCTGTACCAGCTCCAGGGGAGGACAAAAAGGCACGGTTTGCGGTGTGAGTTCAACTCCGGCCCCAGGCAACAGCGCCACCCAGGGGCCCCAAGGAACCTCACACCACCAGAGTCCTCACATAATTAAAATACCCGCTACACTTATAATAATAAAATATGCTTTGTAAATGTGTAAATGTAGTTGTAATTTTTTTATATATTGTTATCAGTAAATACCGTATTTATCGGCGTATAACATTTAAGATCGATTGGGGGGGTGTGGCCTGAGCATGGCGGAGTAGAGAGACACACGCTCCAGGACTTGCTCTCCTCCGTCTCTCCACCCGGCTAAGCAACACAAATGGGGATGCAGCCATAGCCTAGTTCGTTAACTATAACGCAGCAACTCACCTTGTACCCGCTAAGAGATATGTGAGGACGTGGAAGATACGAGCGGACAGCGCACTCCTTGGAATGAGGAGACGGGAGGCGAAAATACCAAAAGCTCCGTCCCAGCCTGAGATCCAGCAGTTTTTTCCCCTCACTAGAGCGGCTGTCAATCGAAACCGCGAGTCGAAGTCACGTGGTACACTGACGTGCGGGGAGCCGAGCGATGTAAGCTCAGAGCCGCCCGTATTGCTTGCTACCTCGGCCCCAGCAGATAGAGGGGGAGAGGACAAAATGGAGCATTAGAACCCTCAAGAGGAACGGGGTACGCCACCTGCTATATCAGGAGAGTGGGAGCTGGAGTCAGAGCTCAGAGCGATGAGAGCCATAATGCAGGCTCTCCCTACACGGGCTGATATGGAGTCAATGTTCGCCCGGTTTGAAGAGGGCCACCGCAGAGACTTGGAGGCGGTCCGGGAAGAGGTTCAGCAACTAGCAGATAAGTTGAAACATGATGAAACGTCTTTAGTGCTATTGGAGGACCGGGTTAAATGTTTAGAACAGACACAGACTTTACAAACCCCCGGGGCAGACTATATCCAGCTTAAGCTGGAAGAAATTGAAGATCGTAGTAAGCGGAAGAACCTGAGGTTCAGGGGGGTCCCGGAAGAGGTAGGGAGGGAGGTGTTACAGTCAACTATTACAGCAATATACCATCAGCTAGTAACCTCACCCCCCTCCCAAGTGTTCGAATTTGAAAGATTACATAGAGCACTAGGCCCCCGCTCAGTCAATTTGAATAGACCCAGAGATGTTATCTGTCGCTTCCACCGTTATGCCCATAAAGAACTGATAAGTCGCGAAGCATGGGAAACAGGAGATATTATATACAATGGGTCTCAAATAAAAATCCTGCCAGATCTCTCCCGGGCTACTTTACAAAGGAGGGCTATGCTACGCCCTTTATTGGACAAGATTAGGAAAGCAGGGGGAACTTATCGATGGGGGTACCCAATTTCTTTAATAATAAAGAAAGATATGCAGACATTTGTCGTACACCGACCTTTAGATCTCCCTGAACTGTTTGACTTTTTGGAGATGGAAATAAGGGAGGTACCAGACTGGTTACAACACCTGCCAGGCCCAACAAGAAGAGCGACAAAATCAGCGGGAATAAAGACCCAAATGCCCTTAAGAGAAGGGGAGTCTTGGAAAATAGACACTGAGAAGATGGGAGAGGGAATTTAATAGCCTGATCCCCTTTAATCTCCCCCCCTCCCCCCACGCAGTACTCTTTTTTTTTTGCACCCTCCCCCCCTTTTTTTTTTTCAGGCCCCCCCCCTGCCCCTGCCTCCCCCAAACCCCCCACCAATAAGACCCTCATGGATTGCACAATCACAGGAATTTATTTATTCATTTATTATATGTATGTATATATATATATATATATATATGTATATATATGAGTGCTTGAATTAGACAGGCCCCCCCCACCTTTTTTTTTGGAGGGGCCCTTAATTTACGTTTTTGTTTTTTTTTGGGGTATGAGATGGTATATGTAAGGGTATTTGAATGAAGCACAAGAAATGGAGTAGGGAAACAGAGATATTATATGTCCCCTACTATCCATTTTTTTTTCTTCTTTTTTTTTTTTTTTTTTGACTATGTGATTATGTACACTTTTTTTCTTTATTTTGAAAAGGTAAACACAGAAATACGTAGGTATACGCGTTTTTTGTGTTACGTACACATAAGGTGAAGATAGGAAGAGGTAGAGATATGTATATAGACTTATTTATTTTTATCTTTCACAAAAGTACCACATTAGCAGTACTAAAGTACTAAAAATATCCACGTATTAGTTGAAATATGGGTTGGAGAGGGGGGGATGGGGGGGGGGGAGCGGGAGGGGACGATGTTATAGGAAGAGATGGGGGAGTAGGGAATTGGTGAGAAGAGAGATAGGTTACGGTATAAAGAGAATTAGACAAGGAAGTTAGATATGGAATACCCCTGTATATATGGCAGTATAATTTTTCAGGCACAGAATAAAGATGTTGAGAAGAGTTTGTAGAACCATATAAGATACAAGATGGAATTGCAGGAAAACTGTTGGAATTAATATAGTAGGGAAGGGAAGGAATATAGCCTATACCCAGGAGAATGGGAGATGGGGAGGGAGGGGTGGAGGGTGGAGGGTAGAGGGAAACATGGCGGAAGAGAGGGGTTTTAGGGGGGGCTTGGGAACGTGAAGATAAGAAGGAGGACGATAGGGGGTAGAGAGAAGAGGAGGAAGAAAGGGAGAGGAAAAGGGTCCTGGCTTTTTTATGGGATGCCCTCTTAAAAGTCAGGTGTAAAAGAGGGCAGTGGGAATAGTAACAAGCAAGGTGAGATATGAGAAAAATATTATGAGGTCTGATAAGAAGATGGTAAAAGTAAATAAAGATAGGTAAATTGCGGATGTTGATATTTGGGAAACTTAGGACAATAGCTGGGTGGAAGGGGGGGGGGACGAGATGGAGCTTCTTAGCCGGCTCATACTAACACCCCCAAGTTAGGTTTGCATCCACGGGAACCATTGGGGAAGGGTTCAGAAATGGGTGTTTTCCCTTAGGGGCTTAAGAAGGGATAGAGGGAGGGGGGAGTTTTTTTTTTTTTTTTTGAGATGAAGGGAATAAAAATAACGTCCCTAAACGCCAAGGGACTTAACGTCCCAGAGAAACGTAGGATGTTGTTGAATGACTTACGGCGTATGGAGACAGATGTAGCTTATGTGCAGGAAACGCATTTCAGGACCGGGGGACTCCCACTCCTCCAGAACAGATTTTATCCATGCGTCTATCATGCAGGAAACCAGGAAGCAAAATCCAAAGGAGTATCAATTCTGATTTCTAATCGACTCCCTTGGTCATTACTTGATAAACGCTTGGACTCAAAAGGTAGATTCCTTTTTTTGAAAGGGAGTATTGGAGGAATTAAGGTGACACTGGCCACGCTGTATGCACCAAATGTACATCAAGACTCATTCATGAAGAAGGTCCTTTCGGAGCTATCAGAGTTTGCAGAGGGTAAATTGATCTTGGGGGGAGATTTTAATATCTCCCTGGACCCTAAACTAGATACCTCCAAAGGGACATCATCAATATCAGGGGGGGTCAGAAGAGGTATATTGTGGAAATTACATGAAGAGCAATTAGTGGATATTTGGAGGATAATGCATGCGGAGGAAAGGGACTATACCTTTTTCTCAAATCCGCACCAAGTATATTCCCGCATAGACCTCTTTCTGATCCCTCATTATATGATTTCCTTAATATCAGAAGTGACGATTGGAAATATAACGTGGTCGCATCACGCCCCGATCAGCTTGTGTCTCTCTCTATCCAATACGGTTCATTCTCAAGAAAGAAGATGGCGGTTAAATGAGAGTTTACTACAGAACCCTGAAGTCAGGGAAGATGTGGCTAAAGAAATCACAGCATATTTCCAATTTAATGATACGCCTGGAAGTGACCCGGGAATGGTGTGGGAGGCGCACAAGACAGTGATCAGGGGAGTCCTGATTAAACAGGGATCAATACTAAAGAAGAAGAGAGAAAAACAGACTAGGGAATTGCTAGAAGAGATCCAGAAATTGGAACTTCAACATAAAAAGACACAAGTACCTTCCATGGGAAGGGAACTTGGTCAGTTGAGAAGACAGCTTGCAGAGGTTCTGCGCTACAAAGCTCATGCAACAATACAAAGAGGAAGGAAAGTAAATTATGAATTGGGAGATAAGTGTAGCAAATTGCTAGCTGGGAAATTAAAAGAAAAAAATCGGTCAACATATATCCCACAAATTAGAGGGAAAGAAGGACACCTATTACGGAAACCAAAAGAGATAGCTGAGGAATTTGGAGAATACTATACTTCGCTATATAACCTGGCAAAAGAACCAGTCTCACAGTCAGTTATAGAGAAATATCTTTCGGCGGTAGATTTTTTAAGGCTCCCATCACCAGCCCGATGTAGTTTAGAGACTCCTATCTCTATGGAGGAATTGAATGCAGCACTAAAAAAGATTAAAGTAGGAAAAGCTCCAGGCCCAGATGGATATACTATAAGATATTATAAAGAATTTGCTATACTATTGAGTGGTCAGATGGTGAAGCTCTTTAATGCATTGGGCCAGACAGCGGCATTCCCACCGGATGCTCTACTGGCACATATTACGGTGATCCCAAAGGAGGGGAAAGATCCGGGGGAATGCGGCAGTTATAGGCCGATTTCATTATTGAACTCGGATTTAAAATTGTTTACGAAAATATTGGCATCACGACTCCAACTATGGCTTCCTCAGCTAGTAGATTTAGACCAGGTGGGATTCATCCCTACACGGGAAGCAAGGGATAACACGATAAAAGTACTAAACTTGGTCCACTTTGTCAAGAAGAGGGACATCGTGTTCCTAAATACGGATGCGGAGAAAGCATTCGACAGAGTGAATTGGCGTTTTCTCTTTGAGGTGCTGCGACATGTGGGCTTAGGGGAACGTATGCTCAGTTGGATTATGGGTGTCTATACGACCCCACGCGCAGCAGTAAGGGTAAATGGAGTGTATTCAAAACCTTTTAAGATCATGAATGGAACACGACAGGGATGCCCTCTTTCACCCCTACTATTTGCACTCTCATTAGAGCCACTATTGAATAGAATACGTCAGAACCCGGATATACAGGGTGTTCAAATAGGAGATCAAATCCACAAAGTATCGGCATATGCGGATGATCTGTTGTTTTCCATGTCTAATCCACATATTTCACTTCCCAACCTTGTGAGGGAGATCGACAGTTATGGTAGGCTTTCAAACCTGAAAATAAACCATAATAAATCTGAAGCAATGAGTGTGGCAGTATCTGCCACAATGTGTAAAATTATACAATTAAATTTTAGGTTTAAATGGGAAACCAAGTTAAAGTATCTGGGTACGTATATACCACCAAATTTAAAAAACACTTTCAAGATAAATTTCCCACCATTATACAACTTAATAAGAACACTGCTGGATAAATGGCAACATGGGTTTTACTCCTGGTTTGGCCGGAGCAATATAGTGAAGATGAGTGTTGTACCAAAAATTTTGTACCTGCTGCAGGCCTTACCGATTATTATTCCAACTGACTTTCTACGTCGAATGAGTTCTCTTTTCATGAAATTTATATGGGCTGGGAGGAAGCCAAGAATTAAGAAAGAGATTTTGATGATGCCCAAGAATTTTGGCGGGATGGGAGTGCCAGATATTGGGAAATACTACCGAGCGGTCCATCTGGCAAGGTTGGTGGATTGGTGTAGACATATAGATTTTAAAAGATGGGTGGACATGGAGCAACAAATCAGTCCGGTTTCTCTAAGTCGAGCACCATGGTGCTATACAACATTACCAACATTTTTGAAGAAACACCCTACGATTGGACCGACATTACGAATCTCCGCAAAGACATGTCAAAACCCAAAGTTTTCTTCGGGACATTCGCCCCTGTACCCCATATTGGGAAATTATAGGTTTGTACCAGGTACAGAGTCGGGAACTTTTAAAAAGCTTAAAGAGAAAGGCCTTACCCAGGTCTCACATTTTTTACAGTCGGAAACCTGGCCGACTATTAATGTGTTGATAGAAACCGAGGGAAACTTCGGATTAAGCCTCTGGCAGGCATTTCAAATAAACCATTTTTTGAGAACCTTGGGATCTCCATTAGATTTTCAACGGCAATTAACAACATTCGAAGTCTATTGCGAAGATAAGGAACCACTTTTTCAGGTGATTTCCAAGATGTATAGGCTGTTGATTTCCCCCTCGGAAGATTTTGTGTTGCCAGGGGTCAGTAAAACGGGAAAGAGACCTGGGAAGGACCTTTACAGTAATTCAGCGAAAACAGATTATCTTTTTGGCATTGAACTCCTCGGTCTGTACGCGGACCCAGGAGTTCAACTTTAAACTCCTGACTCAATGGTATTACACACCGGTAAGGCTTCATAGGATGTCTATGGAGTATCCGGAGACTTGTTGGAGATGTGGGGAGGAAAGAGGAACATTACTACATATATTCTGGTCCTGTGAAAAAATGCGATATTATTGGCAGGAAGTGCAGAGAATATCTCAAACATTTACAAAATGTACAGAATTTCAGATACCAGACGACCCTGCGTTTTTTCTTTTACATTGTTCACAGATCCCGGTGCAGAAGTATAGGAAATCAATTATTTGTCACTTAAATAATGCAGCAAAAGTGGGAGTGACCCTACGGTGGAGAGACTCTAGACCACCCTCTATAGCAGCATGGCTTAATAGAGTGCGGGAAATAGGAGCAATGGAGGACCTGGTCCTCTTCGCCCAAAATAAGCGAGAACAGTATATTAAAACTTGGACAGTATGGAACTTATATATATACTCTGAGGAAGGAAAGAGAATGTCAGAGGAGGGAAGTGAGGAGTGAGGATGGTCTAATAGAGATGCGAACCTGCACATGAGAGAAAATGGAAACTTGTTCTCTACGTCTCTTGGTAGAGGTTGGGGTTTTTTTTTTTTTTTTGGGGGGGGGGAAGGGGGAGGTGAATATGGGGTTGCAATGAAGAAGGAAACGAGAAGAAGAGGATCCTAGATAAATTAAGAGGGTGTTAAAGATTAAAGAGGGGAATAAAGGTTAATCTGGGTAGATACAAAGATTCAGATATAGTAGACTTCAAGAATGAAGGAAGTTTGGGACAAAACAGAAGTGTAGATGTATATTTGGATAAAGCGAACATGAGGTATTACGTATATAATTGTAACTATGAAAATGTCTGGTTGGAATGTCCCTTTTCTTTTTTCTGTTCTTATGTTTTCTTATTCTTGTTGGTATAAAAGAAAAATAAAGATATTAAACGGAAAAAAAAACAAACAAAAAAAACATTTAAGATCAGGGGAAAATCGTGGGTGCGTGTTATACGCCGATCCCCCGCTGAAATGAGTGAGAGGAGTGAGAGGAGCCGAGATACAGAAAGCCGAAGTACACTCGGCTTTACTCGGCTCCTCTCGCAGTCCCGCCCACCTCCACTGATTGTCCCGCAGTCCCACCCCTGACTGTGAGCAGAGCCGAGTCTAGCCGAAGTACACTCATGTTTCTGTATGTCAGCGGCACAATCAGTGGAAATGGGCGGGACTGCGAGAGGAGCCGAGTCTAGCCGAAGTACACTCGGCTCCGCTCGCTCCTCTCCACACGGAAATCGGCCGCAATTTTAAAAATAGCAGAGACTGGCAAGGCTGCAAAGGCACTGGGCAAGGCTACAGATGGACACTGGGCAAGGCAGCAAAGGCACTGGGCAAGGCTGCAGATGGACACTGGGCAAGGCTGCAGATGGACACTGGGCAAGGCTGCAATGATGGACAAGGCTGCATTTAAATGTAAGTTTTTTTCCTTGAACTTCCCTCCTAAAAGTTTTTTTCCTTAAAATTCCCTCCAAAACTTGGGGTGCGTGTTATACGCCGATAAATACGGTACCTTTTTATCCTGCCAAGTCTTCTCTCCACTGGCATAAAAAAAAAATATATCATAAAAAGGGGACCACCAGCTCCAGATTCTACAGGATGGTGGTTTCCATATGCTTTCATCCAATCTACAACTTAAATGCCCCCTGCTGATTGACTGACAACTTGTTTGATCCTTTAGCAGCTAAGACTTGGACTTGCGCTAAATGTACCTAGACTTTTTGTTCAACAGCGTGAACTGTTACCGTTAGTGGAAAATAACAACTGTACTGTTAGGATTAGCAGGTAAAATAATTATGTTACAGGGGGACTCAGAAAGTCAAACGCTAATTCCCAACTGGAAGTAATTGTATTGTATTTGCAAGCCAATGTTTGGTACCTCAGCATAGCTGTAGTTCCTATTTTTGTCCACAAGATGGCAGTTTTTATACTTGTAATATTTCTAGCAGAAGCATACAAAAATTTAAGTCCGCTCACTAGTGTTAAGCTGCAGTTAATTTAAACAATAACTGGGTGAAATTTGATTCGCTATAGCACAGTTTATAAGGCAATGCATTTTTTTCTTTTCTATCTTTTTTTTCATATATTTTTGTATTACAATGCTGCTGATCTCCTGCAGCCTCCTTACAGCAACTCCCTGTGTACATGCACCACCTCCTGGGGTGGTTACACATTCTTGCTGTGGACAGGCTTCCCAACAGCAACAAGAATTATCACCTCATAACAGATGTTCCTGAACAAGGGCCATAATGGCAGAATTACTAATATTTTCTTTTAATGAAGATTTAAAATATTCAAATTTTAATATGAAATTAAAATGTGTGTAAACACTAGCAATGAACTCCTCCTCTTTTTGCCCCCCTTTGATCTGTAAAAACTACAATTTAAAGAGTTTTGTTATATCTGTTTAAAAAGTGCAAACAATAGGATTTTTGTACTCACCGTAAAATCATTTTCTTAGAGTCTATTGAGGGACTCAGTAAGTATTTCACCTTTGGGTTATACTTGCAACTTTAGAGGGATTATACATACAAATAAACTTTAGGCCAGCCAATGATAACAACTTCTACTTCTACTATCAGCATGCATTAGTTTTGTGGCAAAGAGCATGATCATAAACACATAGGGGTGGGAACCATGTCCTTTAATGGACCGTAAGAGATAGATTTTACAGCAAATACAAAACCCCATTTTCTTACTCGTCCACTGAAGGACAGAGGAAGCCCTTCATCTTCAGGACGTCCAGCAAGCAATTACTAACATGCCCAAGAAAACAACAGAGAAGTAGATACTGCTTGCATCTCAATGTGCTGACTGCAGGGACTTAGGTCCAAAGCTCACATCAGATGTTACTGCAACATCCACCTTGTACAATGTAGAGAATGTATGAGGAGACCAGGTGGCATAAAGCCCAAGAGGCAATTCCAAATTTAGTAGTGTTCCTTGACCGGAAAGAGTTGAACCTGAGCCTTGAGACCGTAGGCTCAAATGATGGGCTGCCTGAATCACCTAGAGATGGTCGAACAAGAAACCAGTCTATCCAAAAAAAGACCATTGAGGATAACAAAAAGGGACAGAAGCAGCGGCTGTGAGATAGACTCTCACAGTCCAAACCACATTCAGACAATGGAGGGACATTTTCTTTTGCCCATTTGCTCCTTAAGACAGAAGATTCTGACGATCTGGCGGACATCACGGTGCATCTACCGAGTCATGCCAAGTCAGTGTACCTTCCTGGACCAGTCCATTAAAATATGTATAGAAGGCCCTCTATCTCAATTTTGCAAAAAAGATGAAGAAAACGTTCCAGGGAGGCATAGAACAGGGGGTACTGATCCTACAGAGCCACCAGAGCATCCACCTGCTTCCTCTTGAGGATCAATGTACCTTGAGTAAAATCTGTCAAGTTTGTAGTTGAACATGGAGACCAGGGAGTCCAGATTTGGCATTCTTTCCATGCAACATGAGTTCAGATACTGCCCACTGAAGAAGTCTGTAGGAAAGATAATCTGCACTCCGGTTGTTGATCTTAAAAAATCGTAATTTTATTGAATAAGCCATAGTGCACAAACCGGGTGAAAAACAGTTAAATTAAACTGAAGAAGTCTGCCTGCCACTTTACATCTGGAATATTTACAGTGGACAAGGCAGAAGCGTGAGGTTTTGCCTAGGACAGGATCCAATCTACCTCCTATGCTATGACTAGACTTCTCCTTCCTCCCTGTAGGTTGATGTACACTACTGACATGGTGTTGTTTGACTGGATCTGGATCAGAGGACCTTCCAGCAAGCGGGACCAAAGCTTCAAAGACAGCCAGAGACCAACATTCTGTAGTAACAAATTTAGCAACTTAAGGCCAGGGCTGGCCAAAGACATTGTGCTGCCTGGGCCCAAGAATGAAATGCTGCCCCCCCCAAAAAAAATCCTATGCCCATCCAGCAAAGAGACGTTTCCATAAAGCAAAGAGACAGCCCAATATATTCAGCAAGAGACATCCCATATATTCAGCAAAGAGACATGCCCCTTCTAGGGTGACCACGCATTTTGCAGGTCTGTCCCGGGCACATTCATTCCAGGACAATACAGTGTCCCGGAATGAAACTGACACAGCCACCCCCCTAGGCCAATCTGATGCCCCCAAAAAAGGCCGCCACATCACCTCTTTACTCACTGACAGTACTTGTCCTGGCCGGGAATGCCTGGAGGAGCACAATCCCCGCCCCCTGCATGTGATTGGAGAAATCATAAATCCCACCTCTTGTGTCCAATCACTGTGCTGTGATTCGTTACAGAACAAGCTGATGTTTGGGAAGGGGGGGTGTCCGTGAATAGTAGTTTAAAAATGTGGTCACCCTAGCTCCTTCCTGCAAAGAGTATTGTGTAGCACCACGAAAGCTCCCCCCTTTCTCTCCACTTCCACCGACCAGCTACGCTCTGATCCCAGCTCAGTGATGCAACATGCCGCAACAACAGCGCTGCATTGACCACATTTCCAAACTGCCATTCAGGGATACCGCCCTTCCTTCCCAAAAAAAGATGAGGGGGGGGGGTGTAGTCTCGCTGACAGGGAATTTGGCAGCGGGTGATTTGTCGGGCGAATGGCTGGTGTTAGCACTTAAATCATCCTAACATTATGATTGATATGGTGTCAGGATGATCAAATCACATTATTTCTATTACTACATTGTAATATATAATGAAATAGTTTAACTCACCATAATGCAGAATCAGTGGGAACCCTGAGCTTGTCATTTGCCACCATTGCTTGCCACCAGATGTAGCTTATTGCTTGCCACCGTTGCCTGCCACCAGATGCAGCTGTGCCACTTGCCACCCATAGCCTGCCACAACATGCAGCCTGTCACTTGTTACCAATGCCTGTCACCAGATGCAGCCTGTCACTTGTCACCAATGCCTGTCACCAGATGCAGCCTGTCACTTGTCACCAATGCCTGTCACCAGATGCAGCCTGTCACTTGTCACCAATGCCTGTCACCAGATGCAGCCTGTCACTTGTCACCAATGCCTGTCACCAGATGCAGCCTGTCACTTGTTACCAATGCCTGTCACCAGATGCAGCCTGTCACTTGTCACTGATGCCTGTCACCAGATGCAGCCTGTCACTTGTCACCGATGCCTGTCACCAGATGCAGCCTGTCACTTGTCACTGATGCCTGTCACCAGATGCAGCCTGTCACTCAGCCTGGCTCTCTCTCCCTTCCCTTCAGATGGGCATGCTGGGGGCTGCAGTTTCCCCCCTAGAATTGCAATGGGCCAGCCATTTGCACTACATATCCCATAATCCTCTTTTCTCCTTTTAGTTTTTTTCCCTGGCCAATGGGAGGAAAAGGGGGAAGAAACATAGCGGTGGCTGTCCTAGGAACAGCAGCATGAGGAGGAGAAGGAGGGGGGAGAAGAGCCCGCAGCTGCTCTCTCTCCACACACACAGCCGCTCCGATCTCATGCTGTTACATACAGGGAGGAGGTGGGTGGAGCTAGCGGAGGAGGAGGAAGTGAAATACTCTCTGCAATGAATGATGGGCCTCTCTCTCCTTACGTCACTGGTTGCTAGACACAAAGCGGGCCGCAGCTAGCAACCAGTTTGGGCAGTGAAGCAGGGGCCGCTGGAGAGACCCTTGAAGTGCGTCTTGCCACTGCGGCCAGTGACAGCGGCGCCGGCGATGCAGTACAGTATGACATTGACAATGCACACTAGATGGAGGGAAACCCAGGTCCTCAGGCAGGCCCGGATTTATTCCCTTTGCCGCCCCAAGGCCGGGTCCTCCCTTTTGCCGCCCCAATGCCGCGGGTTGACGGGTTGAGAACTGGGGGGGGGGAGATGTGCTGGCCGGAAAAGTCCAAGTGACCTCTCCTCTCATCTCTCCCCTCCTCTTCTGCCCCTCGAATTGAGAAGTGGGGGGGGGGTTGCTGGGTTGCTGCCAAAGGTCCAAATTACATCAGAGCCCCCCTTACATCAGAGTCCGCACAGAGGCCCCCCTTACATCAGAGTCTGCACAGAGCCCCCCCTTACATTACATCAGAGTCTTCACAGAGCCCCCTCTTACATCAGAGTCCGCACAGAGCCCCCCCTTACATCAGAGTCCGCACAGAGCCCCCCTTACATCAGAGTCCGCACAGAGCCCCCCTTACATCAGAGTCCGCACAGAGCCCCCCTTACATCAGAGTCCGCACAGAGCCCCCCCTTACATCAGAGTCCGCACAGAGCCCCCCCTTACATCAGAGTCCGCACAGAGCCCCCCCTTACATCAGAGTCCGCACAGAGGTCCCCCTTACATCAGAGTCCGCACAGAGGTCCCCCTTACATCAGAGTCCGCACAGAGGTCCCCCTTACATCAGAGTCCGCACAGAGGTCCCTCTTACATCAGAGTCCGCACAGAGACCCCCCTTACATCAGAGTCCGCACAGAGGTCCCCCTTACATCAGAGTCCGCACAGAGGTCCCTCTTACATCAGAGTCCGCACAGAGACCCCCTTACATCAGAGTCCGCACAGAGCCCCCCTTACATCAGAGTCCGCACAGAGCCCCCCTTACATCAGAGTCCGCACAGAGCCCCCCTTACATCAGAGTCCGCACAGAGCCCCCCTTACATCAGAGTCCGCACAGAGCCCCCCCTTACATCAGAGTCCGCACAGAGCCCCCCCTTACATCAGAGTCCGCACAGAGCCCCCCCTTACATCAGAGTCCGCACAGAGCCCCCCCTTACATCAGAGTCCGCACAGAGGTCCCCCTTACATCAGAGTCCGCACAGAGGTCCCCCTTACATCAGAGTCCGCACAGAGGTCCCCCTTACATCAGAGTCCGCACAGAGGTCCCCCTTACATCAGAGTCCGCACAGAGGTCCCCCTTACATCAGAGTCCGCACAGAGGTCCCCCTTACATCAGAGTCCGCACAGAGGTCCCTCTTACATCAGAGTCCGCACAGAGACCCCCCTTACATCAGAGTCCGTACAGAGCCCCCCCCTTACAACAGAGTCCGCACAGAGGCCCCCTCTTACATCAGAGTCCGCACAGAGGCCCCCTCTTACATCAGAGTCCACACAGAGCCCCTCTTACATCAGAGTCTGCACAGAGCCCCCCTTACATCAGAGTCTGTACAGAGCCCCCCCTTACATCAGAGTCCGCACAGAGGCCCCCTTACATTAGAGTCTGCAGAGAGGCCCCCCTTACATCAGAGTCCGTACAGAGCCCCCCCCTTACAACAGAGTCCGCACAGAGGCCCCCTCTTACATCAGAGTCCGCACAGAGGCCCCCTCTTACATCAGAGTCCACACAGAGCCCCTCTTACATCAGAGTCTGCACAGAGCCCCCCTTACATCAGAGTCTGTACAGAGCCCCCCCTTACATCAGAGTCCGCACAGAGGCCCCCTTACATTAGAGTCTGCAGAGAGGCCCCCCTTACATCAGAGTCTGCACAGAGGCCCCCCTTACATCAGAGTCCGCACAGAGGCCCCCCTTACATCAGAGTTTGCACAGAATTTCCACTTACACTGTAAGGGGGAGCTCTGTGGACTCTAATGTAAACGGGAACCCTAATTTAAGGGGTGTTCTGGGAAACTTGATTTAAGGGGGCATGCTGTGGACTCTGGTGTAAAGGGGGTCTCTGCTCACCAAAGCCTGCCCCCCTCCCCTTTAACAAAGTCCACAGAGCACCCCTTTTTATACACTGGGAGGCAGGAGAGAGGGTGAGCTTACCAGGATGGAGGCTGAGGTGCTGGCTGTCTGACACTTTTCTGGGTTCAAACTTCCTGCCCAGTGCCCTCACATGGGAGTGTGGGTGGGGCAGACTCAGAAGGAGGAGGATCAGAGCTCTATCTCTCCTCTGTCTGTGCAGAGAGAGGGATGTCAGCGCCAGTGTGCTCTGAGGCTAAGCTATGTGTGAGACGAGACATAGCTCAGTCCTGCAGCCCTCCCCCTGGAGCTGACAACAGGCACGGCTGCACAACGGGAAGTGAGTGGCGGCCGTGACCTGTGTTAACAGAGTTCCAGCAGCCTGTGTAGAGACATCTCACCTCTTTCCCTCCCTTCCTCTGCCATGCGGATTGGATTGAGGAGGGGGGGGGGGTTTCTACCGAAAGTCCTGACACATCTCACCTCTCCCCCCTCCTCTCTCCTCTGCAGCGGAAGAGGGGGGGGGGGGGTGCCGCGGCGCCGCCCCTGCATTCACTGCCGCCCCGAGGCCTGGCCTCTGTGGCCTTGTGGGGAATCCGGCCCTGTTCTCAGGCAGTGCGCCCCTGTTGCCGCCCCTCTTAAAGTGCCGCCTGGGACCATGGTCCCATCGGGTCCCATGGTAGGGCCGGCCCTGCTTAAGGCTCCGGGGGTGAGGCAGGACCTCACGTCAATTATGAAACTCAAACAGATGGTAGCAGATGAGAGTCAGGTGGCTGGAGTAGGCATGCAGAAGGAATGGACCGAAGATCAGATTTCCACTTGGCTCTTTGCAAGAAGGAACAGCTGTGAGAAGATGCTTCCTTGACATTGTATGGCAGGCAAGAGAGCTTGGAGAGTGTTTGACACTCCACCATGCAAATATTTCCAGCGCTCAGTCCCACAGCAATAACCCTTGCTGCAGTGAAAAGAGAGCAATTTGAAGGTGCCCACTGACCAATGTAAATTAGATAGCTCCCAATTGTCAGCCTGACTGGCCTCTTTTCATAGTAAGTTTTCAGAGACAGGGCAGCGCTGAGACAATGCCAAGGGCTGAACCTGGAAAGTGCTCTTTAGTTAACTTGTTACCAGAACGGAGACTGGAAAGTACACTACACTGAACCCAGTGCCCAAAGGTCACGTCCAATCTATCCCCACAATGTCCAGTCCAGTGGGGTTTGGACACAGTGGTCAGCCAGGCTGAGGAGAGCTGCACAAGATAGCTGCAATTTAAGAGAATAGCTCTAGCAGCATTAAAGAGAAGAGGTTGTAAAGTCTCTTTTTTTTTTCAATAGAAATAACAAAACATGTTATACTTACCTCCTCTGTACAGTGGATTTGCTCAGAGCAGCCCAGATCCTCCTCGTCTCGGGTCCCTCTTGTGTGATCCTGGCCCCTCCCTTCTGACCAGTGCCCCCACAGCAAGCAACTTGCTATGGGGGCACCCGAGTCACAGCTCCCTGTGTCCAGACACGGAGCTGCGGCCTGGCCCAGTCCCCTCTCTCTCCTGATTGGCTGACTGACTTTGATTGACAGAAGCGGAAGCCAATGGCATCGCTGCTGTGTCTCAGCCAGTCAGGAGAGAGAATCTGGGATGGCCGAGACACTTGTGGACATCGCTGGAAAGAGATGAGGCTCAGGTAAGTATTGGGGCAGGGCCAGTCCTAGATGGGGTGCAGTGCACCCAAGCGCCTCAGGGGGGGGGGGGGCGCTGAAGTGCCAGAGTGCTCCCCTCCCGCCTCCTCTCCTTGTGTGCTTTTCTCTGACATGCCCGGTGTTGTGCCGAGAATGGTGCCCCTGCCGAATTCTGTGTCCCCTGGCTCTCGGCTCCGATCGGAACTCCGCCCCCAGCCCTGTACATTGCCGCTCCTCCTACGTTTGCTCACGAATGCTAATACCGCCCCGCCTCTCCAGCCCTCTGCTTTGCCGAATGCTAATGATTCCAATACCGCCCCGCCCCCGTGCGCGTCCCCGGTACACTTATTCCCACATATATAAATGTATATACATCACATCATCCTTTTACCGCCCTGCCCCCGCCCCATGTACATAGGGAAAAAATAATAAAAAACATATTTATTTAAAAAAAATATATATTTATAAATTATGTTTATATATATATATATATATATATATATATATATATATATATATATATATATATATATATATATATATATATATATTAACATTACACGTCTTCATTATTACCCCCTCCCATTATTTTTATAGACTGAAAAAAATACATATATATCATCCTTCTACCGCCCTGCCCCCCCCCCCCTGTTTATATATAATATAAACAATATTATATTATTGTTATCCCTCCATTTTTTATACACTAAAAAAATATAATTATATATATATATATATATATAACATATATATATATATATATATATTTTATTACTCCATCCACATATTATATATATATATATATATATATATATATTATATAGATAGATAATATATATACACGTCTTCATTATTATACCCACATATTATTTATTATTATTTATGGTTATCCCTCCTATTATTTCCATACACAGAAAAAATCCCCCCCCCCTATTATTATTATTACTCCTACCACCTATTATCTATCTATCTATCTATCTATCTATCAGTATACACGTCATCATTATCATCTCTTCCTATTATTTTATCTATTTTTTTTATAGACCCTACTATTATATTTTATTTTTTATTACACCTCCTATTATTTTATATTTATTTTTAACCATTCTATTATTTTACATTATTATTACACCTCCTATTATTTTATCTCATTACCACCACTGTGCCCTTCAATTGCTGCCACTGTGCCCATCAATTGCCGCCACTGTACCATCAAACACAGCCACTGTGCCCATTAAACGCAGCCAGTTTTCCATGTGTTTATCTGACTGCTCTACTCTTTGTATAAATCATAATCGCTCTTCCTTCTTACCCCAGGCCCTTTCTGTCCAGGGGAAGCGGAATTTGGCAGCAAGCTGACTATGGCTGCCGAATTTGGTGCCCCCTCCCAATGTAGCTTTCACGGCACTTCAAGGGTTAAAAACACTTTTGTATGGTTTCCTTGACTGCTCTACTCTTTGTATAAATCATAATCGCTCTTCCTTCTTACCCCAGACCCTTTCTGTCCAGGGGAAGCGGAATTCGGCAGCAAGCTGACTATGGCTGCCGGATTTGTTGCCCCCTCCCAATATAGCTTCCACGGCATTTCTAGGGTTAAAAACACTTGTCTATGGTTTCCTTGACTGCTCTACTCTTTGTATAAATCATAATCGCTCTTCCTTCTTACCCCAGACCCTTTCTGTCCAGGGGAAGCGGAATTTGGCAGCAAGCTGACTATGGCTGCAGAATTTGGTGCCCCCTCCCAATGTAGCTTTCACGGCACTTCAAGGGTTAAAAACACTTGTGTATGGTTTCCTTGACTGCTCTACTCTTTGTATAAATCATAATCGCTCTTCCTTCTTACCCCAGACCCTTTCTGTCCAGGGGAAGCGGAATTCGGCAGCAAGCTGACTATGGCTGCCGGATTTGTTGCCCCCTCCCAATATAGCTTCCACGGCATTTCTAGGGTTAAAAACACTTGTCTATGGTTTCCTTGACTGCTCTACTCTTTGTATAAATCATAATCGCTCTTCCTTCTTACCCCAGACCCTTTCTGTCCAGGGGAAGCGGAATTCGGCAGCAAGCTGACTTTGGCTGCCGGATTTGTTGCCCCCTTCCAATATAGCTTCCACGGCATTTCTAGGGTTAAAAACACTTGTGTATGGTTTCCTTGACTGCTCTACTCTTTGTATAAATCACAATCGCTCTTCCTTCTTACCCCAGACCCTTTCTGTCCAGGGGAAGCGGAATCCGGCAGCCACATGAATATGGCTGCCGAATTTGGTGCCCCCTCCCAATATAGCTTCCACGGCACTTCTAGGGTTAAAAACACTTGTGTATGGTTTCCCTGACTGCTCTACTCTTTGTATAAATCATAATCGCTCTTCCTTCTTACCCCAGACCCTTTCTGTCCAGGGGAAGCGGAATTCGGCAGCAAGCTGACTTTGGCTGCCGGATTTGGTGCCCCCTCCCAATATAGCTTCCACTGCACTTCAAGGGTTAAAAACACTTGTGTATGGTTTCCCTGACTGCTCTGCTCTTTGTATAAATCATCCTTCAACTATCATCTTTCCAAGTCTGCGCATAAAGTCATTTACCATCACATACATGTAATGAAAGTGAAGGGCTTGCATTGTGACATACAGATAAACCATAATGCCACTCACATCACTACAAGGCAGCCATATAGCCATTTATCATCACAACAGCATGTCTTTACGGTGCTATAATGACTCACATACATGTTACAGGTATGTGAGGGAGGAAATGTATTTTTTCATTGTGGCATAAAGAGAAGCCACAATGCAACTTCCATCACTTTAAGTCAGCCATATAAACATTTAACATCACACATACTGTGTGAGGCTGTAATGGCTCATGTACATGTATGGAAGTAAAGAGTGTGGACTGTGGCATGCCGAGATGCCACAATGCAAATGCCATGGCTTCAAGTGAGCCACTTAAAGATGTTGTAAACCTCGATGGGGAAGATGTATATATAGGTAAGCCTATAATGATGTTTACCTATCGGTACATTAAATCTTTCCTAAACGTGTGCGGTTTAGGAGATATTTACCTTGTAGTGTGTTGATGTCATTGGCTCATGCACTGTGATTAAATGGCCCTTCGTGTCATATCTTTACAAGTGAGTGCTGCAAGGGAAACTCCGCATCATACTGTCCTACCAAGTAAAAGAAACAAACCCGCGGGGTACATAACCGCTACACATGTATATATGGGTATAAAGAGAACCTGTTGTGCTCTATACATGTATATATGGGTATAAAGATGACCTGTTGTGCTCTTTACATGTATATATGGGTATAAAGATGACCTGTTGTGCTCTATACATGTATATATGGGTATAAAGAGGACCTGTTGTGCTCTATACATGTATATATGGGTATAAAGATGACCTGTTGTGCTCTATACATGTATATATGGGTATAAAGATGACCTGTTGTGCTCTATACATGTATATATGGGTATAAAGATGACCTGTTGTGCTCTATACATGTATATATGGGTATAAAGATGACCCGTTGTGCTCTATACATGTATATATGGGTATAAAGATGACCTGTTGTGCTCTATACATGTATATATGGGTATAAAGATGACCTGTTGTGCTCTATACATGTATATATGGGTATAAAGATGACCTGTTGTGCTCTATACATGTATATATGGGTATAAAGATGACCTGTTGTGCTCTATACATGTATATATGGGTATAAAGAGGACCTGTTGTTCTCTATACATGTATATATGGGTATAAAGATGACCTGTTGTGCTCTATACATGTATATATATGGGTATCAAGAGGACCTGTTGTGCTCTATACATGCATATATGGGTATAAAGAGGACTCTATACATGTATGAAAAAGTATAAAGAGGTACTGTCATGGCTCTATACATGTATTTAGGTCAGGGCTTGACAAATTTGCTTGGAATCTAAGAGCTGGCTAAAAATGTTAGGAGCCAGTTTTTGTTTTTGCGTAGTATGGTTTGTCAGCGCCCGGGGCAGGGGCGTTGCTAGGTGGCAAAAGGACCAGGGGCTTCAGCCACAAGTCCCTGCGTCCATCATACGTGATGTGCAACAGTAAGTTTAAGGGTGTGGGGTGGTAGGAAGCTGGCAGTGAGGTACAGGGGGATGATGACAACAGGGGGTATGTTAGTAGGAAGCTGACACAGGGGTACATGGGGATGCATATGTCAGGGGGTACAAGGGGGTATGATGATGATGACAGGGGGGTGCATGTGAGAAGGGGGTACTGGGGGGATAAAGATGACAAGAGGATGCATATGACAGGGAGTACAGGAGGGATAATGATTACAGGGGGATGCATATGACAGGGGGTACAGAGGGGATAATGATGACAGGGGGATGCATATGACAGGGAGTATAAGGGGGGCTGATGATTAACCACTTCTCTACTGTGCACGAAAACCCCCTTCCTGCCCAAGCCATTTTTCAGCTTTCAGCGCTGTCACACTTTGAATGACAATTGCGCGGTCGTGCGACGTGGCTCCGAAACGAAATTTGCGTCCTTTTTTTCCCACAAATAGAGCTTTCTTTTGGTGGTATTTGATCACCTCTGCGGTTTTTATTTTTTGCGCTATAAACAAAAGAAGAGCGTCCAGTTTGGAAAAAAAACACTATTTTTTACTTTTTGCTATAATAAATACCCATTTTTTTTTTTTTTTAAATAAAATTTTCCTCAGTTTAGGCCGATACGTATTCTTCTACATATTTTTGGTAAAAAAAAAAAATCGCAATAAGCGCGTATTGATTGGTTTGCGCAAAAGTTATAGCGTGTACAAAATAGGGGATAGATTTATAGCATTTTTATTTTTTTATTAGTAATGGCGGCGATCTGCGATTTTTTATTGTGACTGCGATATTGCGGCGGACACATCGGACACTTTTGACACATTTTTGGGACCATTCACGTTTATACAGCGATCCCTGCGATAAAAATGCATTGATTACTGTATAAATGTGATTGGCAGGGAAGGGGTTAACCACTAGGGGGCGGGAAGGGGTTAAATATGTTCCCTCAATGTGTTCTTACTGTGGGGGGAGGGGACTGACTGGGGGAGGTGACCGATGGTTGTCCCTATGTACAAGGAACACACCATCGGTCCCCTCTCCCTCACAGGACGTGGATCTCTGTGTTTACACACAGAGATCCACTTTCCTGCTCGTTTCCCGGGCAATCGCGGGTGCCCGGCGGCAATCGCGGCCGCCGGTCACGCGCACCGGGGCCTTGTGAACGCGGCGGGCGCGCGCGCCTCCTAGCTCGTTTTAAAGGGAGGACGTCATATGACGTCCTCCCAGAACGAGAGTATCCTCCGCCCGCCGTCAATTGACAGTGGGCGGGGGACAAGTGGTTAAAGGGGGGTGCATGTGACAGGGGTTAGAGGGGGGATAATGATGTCAAGGGTGTGCATATGATGTGGTACAGGGCTGGTGATTATGACAGGGAGTACAGGGGGGATGATGATAAAAAGTTTGATAACAGGAATTAGAGGTAGGGTGGTGGGATGCCAGGAACAGGGAAATGATGAGGGCCATCATGATGATGACGACAGGGGACAGTAGATGGCATCATATCATTAGGGCTGCGTGTGTGTGATGATAGCAGGGATGTTCGGGTCACTCTAGGTCAGGGAGTGACATCACAGGATGTGTCAGTGTCGGGTAGCAGGACGAATTGTATGTACCTTGAGACTCTATCAGACTGGCTCTCCGCAGATCGCCATGCCTGCTCTGACAGGTCCTCCACCAGGCCGTCCATCCCGGAGATGAGGTCAGGCAGTTGCTCAGCCAGGCGGCCATTATCCGCGCTCTGCACATGTTAGGAGATCCGCAGAGGGCGGGAGAAGGGTGGGAGCCGGTGTAGGGGAGGACATGTTAGGCATTAATTCTTTATGTATTTTTAACAGAGAGGCATTATTTAATTTTAAGGTTTTTATTCAATTTTATGTTTCTATGTTTATTAAAGATTTTCAAAAAAATAAAAAAGAATGTCAGCGCTTTTTTGTACAGTATTCAAAAACATTAGTGAGCCATACATTGACCAATTAGCATAACGTAGATCAAACCTGCCTTATCAACATTGTTCAAAGAGTCCTTAAGATGTGCACAAGATAGCTAAAGTATCGTGTAGCGGCCTCATCCCTCTCTCCCCTTCTTATTCTCGGCTTGTCTTTCTTCGTCTAGGGGTGTTAGTGCTGGGGGGAGGGATGAGATTCACTACGGCCCATGTCCTCCATAGTGACGAGGTGAAGGCCAGAAAGATCGGGCTTTGTGTAGGTGTCCTAGAGTCAAGTCCTGTACTTCATCTTTGACTCCTTTGCTCCGAGTAACTTGAGTTCCACAGAGTGAATAGGTCCAACACAGTTTTATTCTTCTCAGCGAATAAACATACAGCACGGTTAAATTGGATTATTTTGCAACAACTTAGTAGTAATGGGAATAGGTCGAGGCACAATCCTTTCCCTTCTTTTGCCAACCACTGTGGTATTACCAGTGGCGAATAGTCACTGCCACTGACTATGTGAAGTAGAACGTGAATTACCTTCGCTAGCAAGGCCCCTGTCAGGGGAAGGATATCCGTCCAAGGGAGATACCGGAGGCCTCTCTGTCACCAGCGATGCTGCGCCGGACTCTCCAGAGAAGTTCTGCTCACCAGACCTCACAAACTCAGACACGGGCACCCAAGGAGTTAGGGCCCCCTCGGATTCCTCCACCCTCGCGGAACTCAGTACCTCACCCCAGGCTAAAGGTGCCTGAGATGGACTCCATCTCCGCTCCGGCCAGGTCAAAGGCAGCTGGGCCCGGAACACCGGAACGCCAGCACCCAAGCTGAAGGTGCCTGGGTGCCGCCGCGTCCTCCGACTCCAACTCTGAATTCCGTGGTCAGGGCGTCCGCTCCTTTTATCCCCTCTCCCTTTGCTCCACAGCGGGTTCCCCGCCCCGCCGTACCAGCTCCAAGGGAGGACAAAAAGGCACAGTCTTGCGGTGTGATTTCAACTCCGGCCCAGGGCAACAACGCCACCTGTAGGCCGCAGGGAACCTCACACCACCAGAGTCCTCCAAGAACCATAAAAGGGTCTCAGATTTCCTAGCAATCAGTGCATCTGGGTTACACTACCACCCAGATGCTTCCCCTAAATTCAAATACCCGCTACAATCATAATAAGCAATGTACAAGTCTCCCATAACAGGGGTCTACTATACTTTATATGTTTACGGCGCATCCGGTGCTCAACCCACTGGGAAGAGCCAACCCCCCATCCAGCTATCAGGGGAGCCGACTCTCCCCCCTGTGCGGGCTGACCCTCAGAGGGACAAACTATCCATTAAGTGCCGTGGAAGCTATATTGGGAGGGGGAACCAAATTCGGCAGCCATAGTCAGCTTGCTGCCGGATTCCGCTTCTTCTGGACAGAAAGGGTCTGGGGTAAGAAGGAAGAGCGATTATGATTTATACAAAGAGTAGAGCAGTCAGGGAAACCATAGACAAGTGTTTTTAACCCTTGAAGTGCAGTGGAAGCTATATTGGGAGGGGGAACCAAATTCGGCAGCCATAGTCAGCTTGCTGCCGAATTCTGCTTCCCCTGGACAGAAAGGGTCTGGGGTAAGAAGGAAGAGCGATTATGATTTATACAAAGAGTAGAGCAGTCAGGGAAACCATAGACAAGTGTTTTTAACCCTTGAAGTGCAGTGGAAGCTATATTGGGAGGGGGCACCAAATCCGGCAGCCATAGTCAGCTTGCTGCCGGATTCCGCTTCCCCTGGACATAAAGGGTCTGGGGTAAGAAGGAAGAGCGATTATGATTTATACAAAGAGTAGAGCAGTTAAGGAAACCATACACAAGTGTTTTTAACCCTTGAAGTGCAGTGGAAGCTATATTGGGAGGGGGCACCAAATTCGGCAGCCATAGTCAGCTTGCTGCCGAATTCCGCTTCCCCTGGACAGAAAAGGTCTGGGGTAAGAAGGAAGAGCGATTATGATTTATACAAAGAGTAGAGCAGTCAAGGAAACCATACACAAGTGTTTTTAACCCTTGAAGTGCAGTGGAAGCTATATTGGGAGGGGGCACCAAATTCGGCAGCCATAGTCAGCTTGCTGCCGAATTCCGCTTCCCCTGGACAGAAAGGGTCTGGGGTAAGAAGGAAGAGCGATTATGATTTATACAAAGAGTAGAGCAATCAAGGAAACCATGCACAAGTGTTTTTAACCCTTGAAGTGCAGTGGAAGCTATATTGGGAGGGGGCACCAAATTCGGCAGCCATAGTCAGCTTGCTGCCGAATTCCGCTTCCCCTGGACAGAAAGGGTCTGGGGTAAGAAGGAAGAGCGATTATGATTTATACAAAGAGTAGAGCAGTCAAGGAAACCAACCATAGACAAGTGTTTTTAACCCTTGAAGTGCAGTGGAAGCTATATTGGGAGGGGGCACCAAATTCGGCAGCCATAGTCAGCTTGCTGCCGAATTCCGCTTCCCCTGGACAGAAAGGGTCTGGGGTAAGTAGGAAGAGCGATTATGATTTATACAAAGAGTAGAGCAGTCAGGGAAATCATACACAAGTGTTTTTAACCCTTGAAGTGCCGTGGAAGCTATATTGGGAGGGGGCACCAAATTCAGCAGCCATAGTCAGCTTGCTGCCGAATTCCGCTTCCCCTGGACAGAAAGGGTCTGGGGTAAGTAGGGAGAGCGATTATGATTTATACAAATAGTAGAGCAGTCAGGGAAATCATACACAAGTGTTTTTAACCCTTGAAGTGCCGTGGAAGCTATATTGGGAGGGGGCACCAAATCCGGCAGCCATAGTCAGCTTGCTGCCGAATTCCGCTTCCCCTGGACAGAAAGGGTCTGGGGTAAGAAGGAAGAGCGATTATGATTTATACAAAGAGTAGAGCAGTCAAGGAAACCATACACAAGTGTTTTTAACCCTTGAAGTGCAGTGGAAGCTATATTGGGAGGGGGCACCAAATCCGGCAGCCATAGTCAGCTTGCTGCCGAATTCCGCTTCCCCTGGACAGAAAGGGTCTGGGGTAAGAAGGAAGAGCGATTATGATTCATACAAAGAGTAGAGCAGTCAAGGAAACCAACCATAGACAAGTGTTTTTAACCCTTGAAGTGCAGTGGAAGCTATATTGGGAGGGGGCACCAAATTCGGCAGCCATAGTCAGCTTGCTGCCGAATTCCGCTTCCCCTGGACAGAAAGGGTCTGGGGTAAGAAGGAAGAGCGATTATGATTTATACAAAGAGTAGAGCAGTCAAGGAAACCATACACAAGTGTTTTTAACCCTTGAAGTGCAGTGTAAGCTATATTGGGAGGGGGCACCAAATTCGGCAGCCATAGTCAGCTTGCTGCCGAATTCCGCTTCCCCTGGACAGAAAGGGTCTGGGGTAAGAAGGAAGAGCGATTATGATTTATACAAAGAGTAGAGCAGTCAAGGAAACCATACACAAGTGTTTTTAACCCTAGAAATGCCGTGGAAGCTATATTGGGAGGGGGCACCAAATCCGGCAGCCAAAGTCAGCTTGCTGCCGAATTCCGCTTCCCCTGGACAGAAAGGGTCTGGGGTAAGAAGGAAGAGCGATTATGATTTATACAAAGAGTAGAGCAGTCAAGGAAACCATACACAAGTGTTTTTAACCCTTGAAGTGCAGTGGAAGCTATATTGGGAGGGGGCACCAAATTCGGCAGCCATAGTCAGCTTGCTGCCGAATTCCGCTTCCCCTGGACAGAAAGGGTCTGGGGTGAGAAGGAAGAGCGATTATGATTTATACAAAGAGTAGAGCAGTCAAGGAAACCATACACAATTGTTTTTAACCCTTGAAGTGCAGTGGAAGCTATATTGGGAGGGAGCACCAAATTCGGCAGCCATATTCATGTGGCTGCCGGATTCCGCTTCCCCTGGACAGAAAGGGTCTGGGGTAAGAAGGAAGAGCGATTGTGATTTATGCAAAGAGTAGAGCAGTCAAGGAAACCATACACAAGTGTTTTTAACCCTAGAAATGCCGTGGAAGCTATATTGGGAGGGGGCAACAAATCCGGCAGCCAAAGTCAGCTTGCTGCCGAATTCTGCTTCCCCTGGACAGAAAGGGTCTGGGGTAAGTAGGAAGAGCGATTATGATTTATACAAAGAGTAGAGCAGTCAAGGAAACCATACACAAGTGTTTTTAACCCTTGAAGTGCAGTGGAAGCTATATTGGGAGGGGGCACCAAATTCGGCAGCCATAGTCAGCTTGCTGCCGAATTCGCTTCCCCTGGACAGAAAGGGTCTGGGGTAAGAAGGAAGAGCGATTATGATTTATACAAAGAGTAGAGCAGTCAAGGAAACCATACACAATTGTTTTTAACCCTTGAAGTGCAGTGGAAGCTATATTGGGAGGGAGCACCAAATTCGGCAGCCATAGTCAGCTTGCTGCCGAATTCCGCTTCCCCTGGACAGAAAGGGTCTGGGGTAAGAAAGAAAAGCGATTATGATTTATACAAATAGTAGAGCAATCAGGGAAACCATACACAAGTGTTTTTAACCCTAGAAGTGCTGTGGAAGCTATATTGGGAGGGGGCACCAAATTCGGCAGCCATATTCATGTGGCTGCCGGATTCCGCTTCCCCTGGACAGAAAGGGTCTGGGGAAAGAAAGAAAAGCGATTATGATTTATGCAAAGAGTAGAGCAGTCAAGGAAACCATACACAAGTGTTTTTAACCCTAGAAATGCCGTGGAAGCTATATTGGGAGGGGGCAACAAATCCGGCAGCCAAAGTCAGCTTGCTGCCGAATTCCGCTTCCCCTGGACAGAAAGGGCCTGGGGTAAGAAGGAAGAGCGATTATGATTTATACAAAGAGTAGAGCAGTCAGATAAACACATGGAAAACTGGCTGCGTTTAATGGGCACAGTGGCTGTGTTTGATGGTACAGTGGTGGCAATTGATGGGCACAGTGGCAGCAATTGATGGGCACAGTGGTGGTAATGAGATAAAATAATAGGAGGTGTAATAATAATGTAAAATAATAGAATGGTTAAAAATAAATATAAAATAATAGGAGGTGTAATAAAAAATAAAATATAATAGGAGGGTCTATAAAAAAAAATAGATAAAATAATAGGAAGAGATGATAATGATGACGTGTATACTGATAGATAGATAGATAGATAATAGGTGGTAGGAGTAATAATAATAATAGGGAGGGGGGGGGGGGAGTTTTTCTGTGTATGGAAATAATAGGAGGGATAATAATAAATAATATGTGGGTATAATAATGAAGACGTGTATATATATTATCTATCTATATATATATATATATATATATATATATATATATAATTATATTTTTTTAGTGTGTAAAAAAATAAAAAATGGAGGGATAACAATAATATTGTTTATATTATATATAAAAAGGGGGGGGGGGCAGGGCGGTAGAAGGATGATATATATGTATTTTTTTCAGTGTATAAAAATAATGGGAGGGGGTAATAATGAAGACGTGTAATGTTAATATATATATATATATATATATATATACACATATACATAATCTATAAATATATATATTTTTTTAAATAAATATGTTTTTTATTATTTTTTCCCTATGTACATGGGGCGGGGGCGGGGCGGTAAAAGGATGATGTGATGTATATACATTTATATATGTGGGAATAAGTGTACCGGGGACGCGCACGGGGGCGGGGCGGTATTGGAATCATTAGCATTCGGCAAAGCAGAGGGCTGGAGAGGCGGGGCGGTATTAGCATTCGTGAGCAAACGTAGGAGGAGCGGCAATGTACAGGGCTGGGGGCGGAGTTCCGATCGGAGCCGAGAGCCAGGGGACACAGAATTCGGCAGGGGCACCATTCTCGGCACAACACCTGTGTTCTGGCGGCGACAGGGGTGGACTGAGCATTCAGGTCAGCTTACTTGCCACTGTGGGGACAGCAGTTATTGCTTCTAATTACATACACTGTCCAGCGATGTATGTACAGTAGTTAGAAGCTCCGATCCTGGTGTGTGTCTTCCCCTTCCCCCGTAGTGTCCTGCACTCGCTGTGTGATCTCTGCTGCTTCACATTCCCCGCCCACTCCCATCAGCAGTGCCGTGTGCTGGGAGAATCAGGAGGCAGAGCACACCGCAGGAAGGTGAGCTGAGCTGTTCTGGGGGAAGTCTGGGGAGATAAGCTGCAAAGTTTCTGCTAGGAGGGTTTGTTTTGCAGTGAAGGGTCCTACTCCTAGGTGACAAGGAGAACTGGAAAAGACAGGAGGGGGGATGGAGATTAGAGCTAGCAGCAACCCCCCAGAGATGGCAGACATTTCCCAAACTGACATGCAGCCCTCTCTATATAAACAAACCCTAATTGCTCTGTCCAGCTAATGTGAACTTCATTTATGACCATCCTATTTAACCCTGTGTTATCCAAAATCAGTACAACCCAAAACTCACCACCTATCTAAACACTCTATAAATAAAATAATAGTCCATAGTCACTTTCCGCTGGCTGTATGCTTATATAAATGCAAACATTTCTGTACTGAGAATGTGCGCCCTTTACGCTTCCAGCAAGAATACCAACGAGAGCCAGAACAGTCCCCATGCATTCCCTACCTTCCCTTCACCCCTCCATATTCACCCCTCAGACACTGGCACTTAGACCACTTTAACACTAAGGCCCCTTTCACACGGAGGTCCGTTCAGGTCCGCCTGTCAGTTTTTTAGGCGGACCTGAAACGGATCCTCCATGTACCCCTATGGAGGCACGGATGTCAGCGGAGACATGTCCGCTGACATCCGACCCGCTCCGCCAAAGTGTGACGGAGGAAAACCCTATTTTTCCTTCCGTCGGCGGATCGGATGACAACGGACTCTACGGTCCGTCATCATCCGATTCCCCATAGGGGAGAGCGGCGCTCTGACAGGGCGGTCCCTGCACAGTGTGCGGGGACCGCCCAGTCATCCGTCGGCTCAGCGGGGATCAACGGAGCGATCCCCGCTGAGCAAGCGGAGCTTCACGGGGCGGATCTGCACGGATCCGCCCCGTGTGAAAGGACCCTAAGGCATTTTACAGGCGTTTTTGCACTAAAAATAGAGCCTGAAAAGCGCCTGTAAACTGCCTCTTCTGCAGCCCCAGTGTGAAAGCCGGAGTGTTTTCACACTGGGGCAGTGCATTTGCAGGACAGGAAAAAAGTCCTGCAAGCAGCATCTTTGGGGTGGTTTAGGAGTGGTGAATACACCGCTCCCAAAACGCCCCTGCCATTGAAATCAATAAGGATGAGCTCCGGCGTGTTCGCATAGAACACGTGCAGAGCCCGCCAGGAAGTCGGCACCGCGATGCGCTAATCACAGACAGGGAGACATTTCCCAATGCTTGGCTGCAGAGATCGGGAAATGTCTCCCTGTCTGTGATTAGCGCAGCGTGGTGCCGACTTCCTGGCGGGCTCTGCACGTGTTCTATGCGAACACGCCGGAGCTCATCCTTAGAAATCAATAGCCATTACTGCCTAAGCACCTGCAACGCGCTTCAGGAGCGGCGCTTTGCGGGCGGTTTTAACCCTTTTCCGGCCGCTAGCGGGGGTTAAAAGCGCCCCGCTAGTGGCCGAAAAGCGCAGCTAAAACTACGGTAAAGCACCGCTAAAACTAGCGAAGCTTTACCACTAAAGCGCCCAGCACCTCAGTCTGAAAGTGGCCTAAAAGAAATATCTCCCTAACTAAAAGACATCCCCCCACAACTGCCTTCATACCATCTGCACTTCCCTCCTGCATGCAGTCATCCCCTCCTCACTCCTCTCCTCTATATACTGCCACTCTTCTCCTGTACATACTGCCCACTGTCATACCCTCCACACGCTTTTCCTGTATATACTGCCACTGTCATACCCTCCAAACTGCTCTCCTGTACATACTGCCCACTGTCATACCCTCCACACTCCTCTCCTGTTTTTACTGCCCCCATTATACCCTCCACACTCCTCTCCTGTACATACTGCCCACTGTCATATCCTCCACACTCCTCTCCTGTACATACTGCCCACTATCATACCCTCCACACTCCTCTCCTGTTTTTACTGCCACTGTCATACCCTCCACACCCCTCTCCTGTACATACTACCCACTGTAATACTTTCCACACTCCTCTCCTGTACATAGTGCCCACTGTCATACCCTCCACACGCCTCTCCTGTATATACTGCCACTGTCATACCCTCCACACGCCTCTCCTGTATATACTGCCACTGTCATACCCTCCACACGCCTCTCCTGTATATACTGCCACTGTCAGACCCTCCACACTCCTCTCCTGTACATACTGCCCACTGTCATACCCTCCACACGCTTTTCCTGTGTATACTGCCACTGTCATACCCTCCAAACTGCTCTCCTGTACATACTGCCCACTGTCATACCCTCCACACTCCTCTCCTGTACATACTGCCCACTATCATACCCTCCACACTCCTCTCCTGTTTTTACTGCCACTGTCATACCCTCCACACCCCTCTCCTGTACATACTACCCACTGTAATACTTTCCACACTCCTCTCCTGTACATAGTGCCCACTGTCATACCCTCCACACGCCTCTCCTGTATATACTGCCACTGTCAGACCCTCCACACTCCTCTCCTGTACATACTGCCCTCTGTCATACTCTCCACACGCCTCTCCTGTGTATACTGCCACTGTCAGACCCTCCACACTCCTCTCCTGTACATACTGCCCACTATCATACCCTCCACACGCCTCTCCTGTGTATACTGCCAATGCCATACCCTCCACATTCCTCTCCTGTATATACTGCCACTATCATACCCTCCACACTCCTCTCCTGTTTTTACTGCCACTGTCATACCCTCCACACCCCTCTCCTGTACATACTACCCACTGTAATACTTTCCACACTCCTCTCCTGTACATAGTGCCCACTGTCATACCCTCCACACGCCTCTCCTGTATATACTGCCACTGTCAGACCCTCCACACTCCTCTCCTGTACATACTGCCCACTATCATACCCTCCACACGCCTCTCCTGTGTATACTGCCAATGCCATACCCTCCACATTCCTCTCCTGTATATACTGCCACTGTCATACCCTCCACACTCCTCTCCTGTACATACTGCCCTCTGTCATAGTGTGGAGGGTATGACAGTGGCCCAGTGGGCAGTATGTGCAGGAAAGGAGTGTGGGGGTATAACAGTTGGCAGTATGTACAGGAGAGGAGTGTGGAAGGTATGACAGTGGGCAGTATGTACAGGAGAGGAGTGTGGAGGGTATGACATTGGGCAATATGTACAGGAGAGGAGTGTAGAGGGTATGGTGACAGCCATCTTTAAACCTTGGGGGCCATGATCTCCTATTGCCCGGGGGCTCCATGAGTTGTCAGTCTGCCCCTGGGCAGCGCTGTAACAAAGTCCCGTCTCCTAGACCGGCTCCTGTAATAGATGAAACACTAATCCAATGCAGTGAAATTCATTGTGATGTGTATCATAGGAGCAGCGAGCTGGTCTTGGAGGCAGGACTTTGTTACAGTGACCACCCGGCAGATTCAAATTCAAGCTCCGTGACAGCAAGAGATCGTTGCCCTTCTGTGTGATCCAGGGGCACTGGTAGGCTGCATTTGGTGGGCACTGGTAGGCTGCATTTGGTGGGCACTGGCAGGCTGCATTTGGTGGGCACTGGCAGGCTGCATTTGGTGGGCACTGGCAGGCTGCATTTGGTGGGCACTGGCAGGCTGCATTTGGTGGGCACTGGCAGGCTGCATTTGGTGGGCACTGGCAGGCTGCATTTGGTGGGCACTGGCAGGCTGCATTTGGTGGGCACTGATAGGCTGCATTTGGTGGGCACTGATAAGCTGCATTTGGTGGGCATTTGCAGGCTGATAGGCTGCATTTGGTAGGCACTGGTAGGCTGCATTTGGTGGGTACTGATAAGCTGCATTTGGTGGGCACTGGCAGGCTGCAGTTGGTGGGAACTGGCAGACTACAGTTGGTGGGCACTGGTAGGCTGCAATTGGTGGGCACTGATGAGGCTGCATTTGATGGGCACGGATGAGGCTGTATTTGGTGGGCACTGGTAGGCTGCATTTTATGGGCACTGATAAGGCTGCATTAGGTGGGAAATGGTAGGCTGCAATTTATGGGCACTGGTAGGCTGCATTTGATGCGTTGGTCTCTTGTATCATTTTCACAGTCTCTGACCATCTCTTATCATGTCTGCAGTCTATGTCCATTTCTTGTATCATGTCTGCAGTCTCTGACCACCTTCTGTATTACGTCTGCAGTCTCTGACCATCTCCTGTACTATGATTGCTGTCTCTGACCATCTCTTGTATCATGTCTGCAGTCTCTGACCATCTTCTGTAGTGTGTCTGCAGTATGTCTGGGGGCTCTTTCTAACAGACTCTCTAACAGAAGCCCTCTCTGTGTCCATTAGTGAGACCCCCCTCCAGGTCCCATTAGAGTACTCTCTTTCTGTATTTTGTTTATTGTTAAGAGATTTTGGGAGGATCCCAGGGTAACAAAGACTCTTTAGGGGAACATTTCTGTGTTTGAGTCATTGCCACAGAAACATTGTAAAGGGGAGGAGTTAGTAGGATGACCACGCCCATGTGGGGGCACCAGAAATATTTCTGCACCCAGGCGCCTGCAACCCTAGGATCGGCCCTGTATTGGGGGGAGGGCTGCTGCACACACAAGGCTTTTTATCTTAATTCATAGAATGCATTAAAATAAAATAACCTTCTGACTTTACAATTCCTTTAATTTGAATGAAAAAAAAAATGGTGCTAGAAAAAAATAGAATTTTTGTACTCACCGTAAAATCCCTTTTTCTGAAGTGCATTGACAGACACAGCTCCTTTATTCTTGACCTTAGGGTTATATACCTTCCTATCAGGATTGGACTAGGCAGAATCATGTAACACATAAAAAAAACAGCCAAGCTGAACAGTACTACGCAGGGGGCGGTCCTACTGGTTATAACCCCTCACACTGCATCCAGCAGCTCAGTTCGTCATAAAGCAGTATAACAGAAATAGGAGGGGTGGGTGCTGTGTCCGTCAATGAACTTCAGAGAAAAGGATTTTATGGTGAGTACAAAAATCCTATTTTCTCTTTCGTTCATTGACGGACACAGCTTCTTTATTCTTGACCTTAGGGACGTCCCCAAGCAGTGTAAAAAAAAATGAGGTGTGGGAACAGCAAGCGAACAACCTCCACCCAAAACAACCATAGCTCCTCAACAGGAGGAGTTGCAACCTTAAACAGCCGCCTGCAAAACCTTGCGGCCGCAGGAAGCATCCGCAGATGCACTCACATCAACCTTGTAAAAAACTTAGTGAAAGTGTGAACGGACGACCATGTCGCTGCCTTACACACCTGGGAAACGGACGCCTGATGTCGGAAAGCCCAGGAGGCACCAATTTTCCTGGTCGAACGCGTCGTGACAGGAAAGGGAGGTCCCAGCCCTTTTAAGGCGTAAGCCTGAACCACGATCAGTCTGATCCACGAGAAATGGTGGCCGACGAGACCGCCAGGCCCTTCTTTGGACCAGCTACTGACATAAACAGCGAGTCTGACCTCAAACGGTGCCGTAGCAGACAGGTACACCCTCAGAGCCCGGACCACATCCAAGGAGTGCAAAGCAACCTCTTTTGGATGCGACGGCCAAGGACACAGGGACGGAAGCATAATGCCCTCATTTAGATGAAAGGTCGAAACAACCTTAGGAAGAAACAAAGATTGTGGGCGAAGCACTGCCTTATCCTTGTGGAGGACCAAGTAGGGAGACTTGCAAGACAAGGCCGCCAACTCAGAAACCCTCCTGGCAGAAAAAAAAAGCCACTTTCTGAGAGAGTGTCAACAGGGGAATTTCCCTAATGTTTTCAAACAGTGGTTTCTGAAGTACCGATAGCACCAGATTCCACGGAGGCAGTGGTGTTCGAACCGGAGGGGCCACATGTCGAACCCCCTGTACAAACGTACTCACCAGTGAATGAGCCGCCAACTGTTGTTGAAAGAAAACAGCCAGGGCTGATATCTGTCCCTTAATGGTGCTTAGGGCAAGTTTTTGATCCACTCCACGCTGTAAGAACAGCAGGATCCTGGAAACCAAATATGCTCGTGGACGCCATCCCATCTCCTCCCACATAGAGATGTAGGCTTTCCATGTACGATGATAAATCTTCAGAGAAGATGACTTCCGCACCCTCAGCATAGTAGAGATAACCGAGTCCGACAAACCTCGGTCCTTTAGCACCTGGCTCTCAACAGCCACGCCGTTAAAGCCAGGGACTGTAAAAGCAGGATGAAGTATAGGACCCTGCGAGAGAAGGTCCTCCTGCATCGGCAGCCGCCAAGGAACATCTGCCACCAGTCGTACTAAGTCAGGGGAACCAGGGACACCGAGGCCAATCTGGGGCAATTAGAATCACCGGAATCCCTTCGGTCTCCACTCTGCGAAGCAGACGAGGGAGAAGTTTGTAGTGGGGGAAAGGCATAAATGTGCCGATAATGCCCCCACGGAGCCACCAACGCATCTGTCGTGTCGGCCCAGGGATCTTTGGACCTGGCCACAAACCTTAGTACCTTCCGATTGAGTCGAGAAGCCAGGAGATCCACATCTGGCGTGCCCCATCTCAGAAAAAGGAGTCAAAACACATCCGGGTGCAGCGACCATTCTCCTTGGTCCAGCATCCGACGACTTAGGTAGTCCACTTGCCAGTTTTCTACGCTCGGAATGTATACGGCCGATAGAGCTGGCATGCTCCGCTCCGCCCACCGCAGGATGCGAGTGACCTCCAATGCTGCAGCCAAGCTTCTTGTTCCTCCTTGATGGTTGACATACGCCACTGCCGTGGCGTTGTCCAACTGGATACTGACTGGACGTCCCTGCAGTCTCTGTGACCATGTGGAGAGGCACCGCCTGATCGCCCGAAGTTCCAGCACATTGATCGGCAGGCGAGATTCTTCCTGCGTCCAGCGACTCGACGTGTGTCGACTGTACGCCCCAAACTGCCCCCCAACCGGTCAGGCTGGCATCCTTCATGATCACCGTCCAGTGAAAAGGAAGGAACGACTTCCGGAACTGAAGGGCCGGAGACCTCAGCCACCAGATCAGGGAATCCCTGACTAGCCGGCTCACCCGCATTTGACAATCCAGGGACAACGGAGATTTGTCCCATTTTGACAGGATCTCCCTTTGCAAGACTCGAGTGTGGAATTTAGCATACGGTACCGCCTCGAAGGTGGCCACCATGAGACCCAGGATTCACATGCAAAAGCGCAGCGACGACCACCTGCGGGACACCAAAAGTTTCACTGCAGCCTGAACAGTCTGCAAAAAAACTCTCTCCTCTGAGGAGTCCAGAATCAAGCCCAGGTATTCCAGGCGCTGAGTGGGCACCAACACCGACTTCTGGAGGTTCAGTACCCAACCAAACTCCTGAAGAGTCTCACTTTTTCCTCCTGTCCAGCACACAGCACAGCTCTCCCTGGGGATTAGGGATGAGCTCCGCGTTCGAGTCGAACATACGTTCGACTCGAACATCATGTGTTCGATCGTTCAACGAAGATCGAATGTTTTGGGTCGTTCGCGCCAAATTCGAGTGACGCGAATGGCCCACAATACACTGCACCATCGCAGTGCAATACATGCGCTGTGATTGGCCAAGCATGCACTGTGACCCCACATGCTTGGCCAATCACAGCGCCGGCAGCGAGGAGAGCCATAATTGGCCACAGGCAGGATGCCTGTGGTCAATTATAGCTCAGGGTGTTTAGTACACGCCCCACACTATAAAAGGCCGCCAGCGCTGCGGCCTTGTGTAGTGTGTTCTGGCGCAGGGAAAGAGTTACATAGGCAGGGACAGTGTCAGTGCTATTTGTACCTCAAACTTGTGTGTAGGGAGAGAGAAGGATAGGTAGGGACAGTGTCAGTGATATTGTGTGTAGGGAGAGAGAAGGATAGGTAGGGGACAGTGTCAGTGATATTCTGCTAAACCTTGTGTGCAGGGAGAGAGAAGGATAGGTAGGGACAGTGTCCGTGATATTTTGCCAAGCCTCCTGCACAGTATACAACCAAAGCTAGCTCTTATTGTTGTGTTTTCCTGTTGCGTAACACAGGCAGGCATCTGCAGCACTTAAAGCAGGCGTAGTGCGATTCCTGCAAAATATACACCCGTATTGCTGTTTTCCTAGTGTGTTACACTAACAGGCATTTGCAGCACTTACAGCGGGCGTAGTGTGCTTCCTGCTAAATATACTCCTGAAGCTAGCCCGTATTACTGTGTTTTCCTGGTGTGTTACACTAACAGGCATTTGCAGCACTTACAGCGGGCGTAGTGTGCTTCCTGCTAAATATACTCCTGAAGCTAGGCCTTATTGCTGTGTTTTCCCATCTCCCTGCAGGCCATTAGAATGTCTGGAAGGCAAACAAGGAGAGGCAGACAGTCAGGAGCCAATAAAAGAGGGCAAGCAGGCTCTGTGTCTAGAGACAACAGTGCTGGACGTGCATCGTCATCAGCACGTGGCCATAGCACACGCTTGTCCTTCTTTTCGGCAGCTGGACGTGTTGAGCCGCATCATACCGAAGACTTGGTAGAGTGGATGACCAAGCCCTCCTCATCTTCTCTCACCCAGGTTCAGGGTACTGGCAAAGCAGCTGCCAAAGCGTCCTCTTCTCTGGTATCAATGTCATCATCAGTCACTCCTTCCCTAGACCCACCATGTCCTCCTGAGGAGTCCCCCGAACTGTTTGAGCACAGTGTTGGGTACATGCTCCAGGAGGATGCCCAGCGTTTCGAAGGGTCTGATGATGATACCCAGCTAGAGGAAGGCAGTAGCGTGAGAGCAGAGAGAGGGGATGCTCAAGAAGGACACCAATCTGGCAGTCATGCTCCAGCAGCTGCAGCATACTGCCAGATTGGCTCCAGTGATGAGGAGGGAGGGGATGATGAGGTCACTGACTCCACGTGGGTGCCTAATAGGAGAGAGGAGGAGGAGGAGGATGAGGAGGAGGCACATCTCCAACGAGGCAGGATGCCCTCGGGGGGCCAGCGTAAGGGCAGCACACCGACTGAATCACACCGCAGAGCTCCGCCTGTGCAGGGTGCTGCCTCTGCCCGTTATTCAAAAAGTTCTTTGGTGTGGGCCTTTTTTGAGTCGAGTGCATCAGATCGGACAGCTGCTGTTTGCAACATATGTCTCAAGCGTATATCGCGTGGCCAAAACATCAGCCGCTTGGGCACCACATGCTTGACCAGACATATGTTGACCTGCCATGCAGCTCGTTGGCAAGCCTACCTTAAAGACTCACACCAAAGAACAAAGCGGACCTCTCCTTGCACCGCATCAGCTGGGATCTCCAACCCCACTATACCTTCAGTCCTCTCTGAAACCTGCACTGAGAGGAATGAAGGTGTAGAATTAGGTATGTCACAGCCAAGTACTTGCGGGCACTCTACTAGCAGTACACCGACGTCCGATTCTAGCAGGCAAATTTCCCTGCCCCAGCTGCTGGACCGTCGAAAGAAGTTCACTCCCAGCCATCCACATGCCCAGCGGTTGAATGCTAGCTTGGCTAAATTGCTAGCGCTTCAACTGCTACCTTTTCAGTTGGTAGACTCGGCCCCTTTCCGTGAGTTTGTGCAATGTGCGGTTCCTCAGTGGCAGGTTCCCAAACGCCACTTTTTCTCACGGAAGGCGATTCCGGCTCTCTACCGGCATGTGGAAGGCAATGTCTTGGCCTCGCTGGACAGGGCGGTCAGCGGTAAGGTGCATATTACCGCTGACTCATGGTCCAGCAGGCATGGACAGGGACGTTACCTTTCTTTCACGGCCCATTGGGTCACTCTTTTGGCAGCTGGGAAGGATGCAGGAGAAGGTGCAGTAGTGTTGGAGGTTGTTCCGCCGCCACGCCACCAAAATGCTACTACTGGTTGTGACACACCTCTCTCCTCCACCCCCTCCTCTTCTTCTTCTTCCTCCATGGCCTCTTCCTGTGCTTTGTCCTCGGAACCAGCGGTGCTCTGTAGGCGTTCAAGGGGCTACGCAAGTACGCAGGCAAAAAGATGCCATGCCGTGCTTGCGCTGGTGTGTTTGGGGGACAGGAGCCACACTGGGGCAGAGGTTCTGTCTGCTCTGCAGGGGCAGGCCGAGAGGTGGTTGACGCCACGCCAGCTTGAGGCAGGAATGGTGGTTTGCGACAATGGCACCAACCTCCTCTCCGCCCTCCGACAGGGACAACTGACCCATGTGCCCTGTGTGGCTCACCTCCTTAACCTGGTTGTGCAGCGGTTCTTGGGCAGGTACCCGGGCTTACAGGATGTCCTGAGGCAGGCCAGGAAAGTCTGTGTGCATTTCTGCAGATCTTATAATGCCAGTGCTCGCCTGGCTGAGCTGCAAAAGGAGTTGAACCTGCCCAAGAACCGCCTTATATGTGACATGCCAGGTGGAACTCAACGTTGGCCATGCTGCAGCGGCTGCACACGCAGCAGAGGGCCATCAATGAGTACCTGTGCGACTACGGCACCAGGACAGGGTCAGGGGAGCAAGGGTTTTTTCACCACGCCAGTGGGGCATGATCAGGGATGCATGCACTGTCCCGGCACCATTTGAGGAGGCCACGAGGATGGTGAGCAGTGACAGTGCATGCATCAGTGACACTGTACCTCTTGTCCACCTGTTGGAGCACACGCTGCATGGAATAATGGACAGGGCACTTGAGGCAGAACAGAGGCAGGAAGAGGAGGACTTCCTTGCCTCTCAAGGCCCCCTTTACCCAGACAGTGTTCCTTCTGTCCCACCCATCGCACAGAAAGAGGAGGAGGAGGATTGTGTCAGCATGGAGGTGGAGCCTGGCACTCGGCAGCATCAACAGCAGCAGTCTTTTAGGGATGATTTACAGTCCCAAGAAACCCGTGGACTTGTACGTGGCTGGGAGGAGGTGGCTGCGGATCATGTCGTCCTTAGTGACCCAGAGGACTCCGGACCTAATGCCTCAGCTAACCTACGCTGCATGGCCTCCCTGATCCTGCAAAGTCTGCGGAAGGATCCTCGGATCAAGGAGAGGGACCATTACTGGCTAGCCACTCTCCTTGATCCACGGTACAAGGCTAAGGTTGCGGACCTTATCTTACCGTCGCAGAGGGAGCAGAGGATGAGACAACTCCGGGAGGCCTTGCAGAAAGGTCTGTGCAATGCGTTCCCAGAGACTGGGAGGTTACAAACTCCTGGTCTGGGACAACGAGTTGCTGAGGCTTCGGTCAGTCAAAGAAGGAACGGTGGGGAAGGTGGCCGTCTGACCGATGCGTTCAGACAATTCTTTAGTCCGCAGCCCCAAGGTATGATCGGTTCCAGCAACCATCGCCAGCGTCTGATATACATGGTGCAGGAATACCTAGGGGCAAGGTCAGATTTGGACACCTTTCCCACTGAAAATCCTCTGGCTTACTAGGTCTTAAAGTGGAGCTCCACCCTAAATAGCAACTTTTGCTATTTGGAACCCTCCCCCCCTCCGGTGTCACAATTGACACCTTTCAGGGGGGAGGGGGGTGAAGATACCTGTCTAAGACAGGTATTTTCACCCACATCCGGGAGTCCTCTCTCCGGGAATCTGCAGGCGTTACGTCACTTCCCGCAGACTTCCCTTGGTGTTCTGGGAGACACTCGGCTCCCAGAACACAGGAGCACCAATCAGAACGGCGCAGCGCGACTCGCGCATGCGCCGTAGGGAACCGGGCATGAAGCCGCAGGGCTTCACTTCCTGGTTCCCTCAGCGAGGATGGCGGAGGGAGCAGCAGAGCGACGAGCGGTCGCTCGTCCTCTGCTGCGGACGTCGCTGGACTCCAGGACAGGTAAGTGTCCAAATATTAAAAGCCAGCAGCTGCTGTAGCTGTTGGCTTTTAATTTTTTTTTTCCGGCGGAGCTCCACTTTAAGGATGGATCACTGGCCAGAGCTTGCACAGTATGCAATTGAGCTACTGGCCTGTCCTGCATCCAGCGTTCTTTCAGAACGCACATTCAGTGCTGCTGGAGGAGTTGTCACGGATCACGGTGCGCCTGTCCACCGATTCGGTTGATTGACTGACCTTCATAAAGATGAACCAGTCTTGGATCACCACCAGCTACCAAGCACCTGAAGCTGATATAACAGACTAATTTATTTTCAAATGTCACATCCCTTCAAGACTGATGCTGATGCTGAGTGACTGTCCTGTTATGTTGACTGACTATCCTCCTCCTCCTCAATGATCCGATTCATGATGATATCTTGGAAAAACATTTTTGTTTCTGGGTGCCGCCACCAGTGGCTAAGGCCCAATTTTTCAGCCCCTGTTTAACAGGGGCATGTAAATACAATTTTTGATGCAATGCTTTGCAGCAGGGCTCATTCCTGCACTCCAACTAGAGTATCTGGGAGAGGTTGCAGTGTCGTGGCACCAGTGCCTAAGGCCCAATTTTTCAGCCCCTGTTTAACAGGGGCGTGTAATTTAAAATTTTTGATGCAATACTTTGCAACAGGGCTCATTGCTGTGCTCCAAGTACAGTATCTGTGAGGGGTTGCAGTGTTGCGGCACCAGTGGCTAAGGCCCAATTTTTCAGCCCCTGTTTAACAGGGGCGTGTAATTAAAATTTTTCATGCAATACTTTGCAACAGGGCCCATTCCTGCGCTCACCAAGAGTAACTGTGAGGGCTTAGTGTTGTGGCAACACCACCACAGGCCCAATTTTTCAGCCCCTGTTCAACAGGGGCATGCAATTACAATTCTTGATCTAATAATTCACAGCAGGGCCCATTCATGTGCCCACCAAGAGTAACTGTGAGGGCTTACAGTGTTGTGGCACCAGCACCACCACCAAAGGCCCAATTTTTCCTACCATTGTTCAACAATGGCATGTAAATATAATTCCTGATATAATGGTTCACAGCAGGGCGTTCCAGCGCCCACCAAGAGTAACTGTGAGGGCTCACAGTGTTGTGGCAACACCAACATGTAAGGGGCAAATTTCAGCAGGCCCCTACTTTCAAACATCCAACTTACAAACGACTCCTACTTGCAAACGGAAGGAGACAACAGGAAGTGAGAGGAAATCTACCCCTAGGAAGGGAAATTCTCTCCTGTAAGAGTTTAATATGTGAAAAAGGTGTCTCCTCTCTACTGATGCTTTATCACCAATCCTTGTTTCAATAAAAACCCCACTTTTCAAAAACAGTTGTCATTGGGACGGAAAGTGAGGTGAAATGTTCTGAACAGGGCCACAGACTGCAAAACAAATGTTACAGGGGCGATAACCCTTCCCTATTTTTCCAAAAAGCTTAAAAATATATTTTTTGGCTGGAGCTACACTTAAACAATGTACCTGTTCAAAATTAAAAAACAGATTCTACTTAAGAACAAACCTACAGTCCCTGTCTTGTTTGCACCGCCTGTATACTGCTGTTCAGAGTATATAGGGCCTTTTTTATTTTGTGTGCGGGGTTCCCCTTAAAATCCATACAAGACCCAAAGGGGCTGGTAATGGGCTGGGGTAGGGGGGGGGGGTTGATGGGGTAGCTATGCCATTTTTCTTAAAGATTTTCATCCATATTACCGGGACCAGACATTACATTAAAGCCGCAAGCAGTTTTAAATGGCTTTTTTTTCCTTTTAGAAATGTCATTTTGTGCAGGGACAGTTCTAAACACGGGAAACACGTGCCACTTCACAGGCATACTTTAGACACCCCCCCAGGTACGATATTTAAAGGAATATTTGACTTTTTTTTTTTTTTTTTCACTTTATGCATCATTAACCACTTAAGCCCCGGACCATTTGGTAGCTAAAGGACCAGAGGTGAATTCAGAATTTTGCACTGCGCTGCTTTAACTGTAAATTGTGCGGACATGCAATGTTGTACCCAAACAAAATTTGCGTCCTTTTCTTTCCACAAATAGAGCTTTCTTTTAATTGTATTTGATTGCCTCTGCGATTTATATTTTTTCGATATAAACGGAAAAAGACCGAAAATTTTGAAAAAAAATGATATTTTCTACTTTTTGTTATTAGAAAAATCGAATAAACTCAATTTTAGTCATACATTTAGGCCAAAATGTATTCAGCCACATGTCTTTAGTAAAAAAAATGTCAATAAGTGTATATTTATTGGTTTGCGCAAAAGTTATAGCGTTTACAAACTAGGGTACATTTTCTGGAATTTACACAGCTTTAAATTTATGACTGCTTATCTAATTTCTTGAGGTGCTAAAATGCCAGGGCAGTACAAAACCCCCCCAAATGACCCCATTTTAGAAAGTAGACACCCCAAGGAAATTGCTGAGAGGCCTGTTGAGCCCATTGAATATTTTTTTTTTTTGTCCCAAGTGATTGAATAATGACAAAAAAAAAAAAAAATTACAAAAAGTTGTCACTAAATGATATATTGCTCACACATGCCATGGTTATATGTGGAATTGCACCCCAAAATAAATTTTGCTGCTTCTCCTGAGTACGGGGATACCACATGTGTGGGACTTTTTAGGAGCCTAGCCGCGTACGGGACCCCGAAAACCAATCACCGCCTTCAGGATTTCTAGGCACAAATTTTTGATTTGACTCCTCACTACCTATCACAGTTTCGAAGGCCATAAAATGCCAAAATAGCACAAAACCCCCCCAAATGACCCCATTTTGGAAAGTAGACACCCCAAGCTGTTTGCTGAGAGGCATGGTGAGTATTTTACAGCCCTCATTTGTTTTTGAAAATGAAGAAAGAACATTTTTTTTTTTTCTTTTTTTTTTTTTTAAATTTTCAAAACTTTGTGACAAAAAGCGAGATCTGCAAAATACTCACAATACCTCTCAGCAAATAGCTGAAAAAAATATCGAAAAAATATAAATCGCAGAGGCAATCAAATACAATTAAAAGAAAGCTCTATTTGTGGGAAGAAAAGGACGCAAATTTCGTTTGGGTACAACATTGCATGTCCGCACAATTTACAGTTAAAGCAGCGCAGTGCAAAATTCTGAATTCACCTCTGGTCCTTTAGCTACCAAATGGTCCGGGGCTTAAGTGGTTAATGATGCATAAAGTGAAAAAAAAAAAAGTAAAATATTCCTTTAAATATCGTACCTGGGGTGTCTACTTTCCAAAATGGGGTCATTTGGGGGGGTTTGTGCCATCTGGGCATTCCATGGCCTCCGAAACTGTGATAGGCAGTGAGAAGTGAAATCAAAAATTGACACCCTTAGAAAGCCTGAAGGCGGTGATTGGTTTTTGGGGTCCCGTACGCGGCTAGGCTCCCAAAAAGTCTCACACATGTGGTATCCCCGTACTCAGGAGAAGCAACAGAATGTATTTTGGGGTGTAATTCCACATATGCCCATGGCATGTTTGAGCAATATATAATTTAGTGACAACTTTGTGCAAAAAAAAATAAAAAATTGTCTTTTTTCCACAACTTGTGTCAACATATAAAATATTCCATGGACTCGACATGCCTCTCAGTATATAGCTTGGGGTGTCTACTTTCCAAAATGGGGTCATTTGGGGGGGTTTTGAACTGTTCTGGCATTTTATACACAACATTAGGAAGCTTACATCCACTCTTCTAACCACTTGAAGACAAAGCCCTTTTTGACACTTTTTGTTTACATGAAAACATATTTTTTTTTGCAAGAAAATTATGTTGAACCCCCAAACATTATATATATTTTTAAAGCAAAGGCCCTACAGAATAAAATGGTGGGTGTTGCATTTTTTTTTCTACACAGTATTTGCGCAGCGATTTTTCAAACGCATTTTTTGGGGAAAAAATACACTTTTTTTAATTTTAATGCACTAAAACACACTATATTGCCCAAATGTTTGATGAAATAAAAAAGATGATCTTAGGCCGAGTACATAGATACCAAACACGACATGCTTTAAAATTTCGCACAAACGCGCATTGGCGACAAACTACATACATTTTTAAAAGCCTTTACAGGTTACCCCGTTAGATTTACAGAGGAGGCCTACTGCTAAAATTACTGCCCTCGATCTGACCTTCGCGGTGATACCTCACATGCATGGTGCAATTGCTGTTTACATATGACGCCAGACCGACACTTGCGTTCGCCATTGGGCAAGAGCAGGGCAGGGACAGGGGTGCTTTTCTTTTTTTTTTTTTTATTATTAATTTTGCTTTTTTATTTTATTTTTAAACTGTTGCTTCCATATTATTATTATTTATTTATTTTTATCATTTTTATTGTTATCTCAGGGAATGTAAATATCCCCTATGATAGCAATAGGTAATGACAGGTACTCTTTTTTTGAAAAAACTGGGGTCTATTGGACCCTAGATCTTTCCTCTGCCCTCAAAGCATCTGACCACACCAAGATCGGTGTGATAAAATGCTTTCCCAATGGCGCTTTTTATATCCGGGGGGGGGGGGGACATTCCCTCCCACTGCTTGTAAAAGCAGTCCAGAGGCTAATTAGCCACTAGGATTGCTTTTACATGAAAGCCGGCCGCTGGCTGAAAAGAATGATACCAAGATGATACCTAAACCCGCAGGCATCATTCTGGTATAAACATTCAAAGTCCAGCAACATACCAGTACGTTGCTGGTCCTTGTTGGACATGTATTGTAATCTTTTTTTTTCATGCAGCCTGTTGGCTGAACGAAAAAAAAGATTGATCGGTGGGTATGCCCACCATCAGAATACCGCCCTTCATCCACCCACTTCTAATGATGGGCATACATGCACCATTTATATATGCCGAAGCATGGGGGCATCCTCCCGCAAAAGTTATGCCGCGTACACATGGTCAGACTTTTCCACGGGCAAGCCTCCGTCGGAATTTCGACCGTATGTACGCGGCATTAGGAGCAAAATCGCACCTCCGCCCCTGCTGCCCCAATGCTTCGGCATATATGCTCTTCTTTTTTTTTTTTACTGTGGTGGTGAAATCACCTCCTACAGCACTGGAGTCGCAGGGATCAGGCCTGTCTCTGCGAACGCTGCAGTTATGTGTGTTGTGTTTTGTAAGTGACAGTGATCGATCGATACTGCACTTGGGTGGCCTGGGCTGGACGGAGGGGCAAAACGCAGGTGCTAGCAGGTATCTGGGCTGATCCCGCTAACACTGCGTTTTTGGGAACCCTAAACTGCTGGGGACGCTAGTATAGATCTGATCAGATCAGATATTGATCTGTTCAGATACTATACCACTAAGGGGGGTGTATGCTTAACGCGTGGGTGTTAGCTCTACTGGCACTAACCTGACGCTGCCTGGGGTGTGACGCAGACCCTCTCTGACGCTAAAACCTAATTGATATCACCCGCCGGGCGATCAGGGGGTTAAACCTTTATTGGGTTATATATACGGCGGGTGCCCTGACACTATAAAAAGCAAACTAACTAACCAGCGTCACCCGTAACACTTATATGATGAAAACTGGTGAAAGGCTTAACTAGGGGCAATTAGGGGGTTGAAACCTTTATTAGGTAATATATGGGGGTACCTGACGCTATATAAAAAAAAATTACTGGCTACCTATCGGCATCACCGACACTAAGACAACGATCATAAAAACGATCGCTTAGCGACAGTGGTGATAGGGGGTGAAAGGGTTACCTGGGGGGGGGGGTTCAGGGGGTTAAACCTTTATTAGGTAATATATTGGGGTACCTGACGCTATAAAAACCTGCGGCGAACTTAAAAAAAATTACTGGCTACCGATCTGCATCACCGACGCTAAGACAGCGATCAGAAAAATTACCGCTTAGCGACGGCGGTGCTAGGGGGTGAAAGGGTTATCAGGGGGTTAAACCTTTATTAGGGGGGGTTAGGGGGCTACACTGGACCTAAAACTAAATGTAGTGACACTTTTACAGTCACAAATGTCACTGATTGCAGTGATCACTAAATAATCAATGCAATCAGTGACACTGTGACTGGGGGGTGATCTGGGGGGGGCGATTTATGTGCCTATGTGTCCTGGTGTCAGTGTGCTGTTTTGTGTACTAACCTGCATCTTCTCCTGTACGGCGCTCGGTATATGTGAGCGCCGCAGGAGAGATGACATCACTTCCTCCTGCCTGGCAGGCAGGGGAAGCTCTCTCATCCGCCGGGAGCGATCGAGAGGGGGGGGGGGCGGAATCGAACGGCCGTCCCCTCATGCCGGATCGCAACCGAAGGTAAAACGACCACCCACTGTAAAGAAGGGGGGTCCGATCGGACCCCCCAACTATACAAAGGCAATCACGTATATGTACGTGATTCTGCCTGTCGGTGCCATTCTGCCGACGTATATTTACAGTGGGCGGTCGTTAAGTGGTTAAAATGACTGCTCCCGAAAAACTGCCGTTTTTAAAACTTCTTTTTGCATTGATACATGTCCCCTGGTGCAGAACCCGGGTTCTCAAACCCTTTTTAGGACAATAACATGCATATTAGTCGTTATAATTAGCACTTTAGATTTCGAACGTTCGCATCCATTGTATTTAATAGGGTTCTAACGTTCGTGCGAACTTTCGGTCCGTTCACGGGTTCTGGTGCGAACCAAACCCAGGGGTGTTCGGCTCATCCCTACTGGGGATGACTGGAGATGTGAGAGGACAGATAGCAGCCTTTACCTGGTACATATTCATGTGGGCTCCATGGAGTCATATCCTTTGAAGCTGTGAGCTATATCCATCCGATTTAGCAGCCATATCCACAGAGAGTCATTTCTAGCTGCAATACAACCTCTGTTGACAGTTGATGTGTTCCGCTTATGTCCCAGTGTTATCTGGTAAGGAGATTACTCAAGAGGTGGTGGTTCACTTTGTGGCGGATCATTTTACTTCTTTTTTTTCTCTCATCATTTTTTAACTAGTTCCACGCAGACCGGGGAAGCCTGTTGCTCTACCAACTCGTGGTGCAACAATTTTGCCCACTCGGTAAGTGTCTGTGACACCAGGGCCGTGGCCAACACTGGCCGCAATGCTGACTGCGCCACCGCCTCGGCCCTCCTGTCTGCAGAGTCCTTAAAAGCAGGGGTCCCCTCTACCGGAATCGTGGTTAACTTGTTCAACCTGGATACCGGTGGGTCCACAATCAGGGGAGATGTCAATTTTTTCAGGAAACTCTCCTCAAAGGGGTAACGGACCGCCATGCGTTTTGGGACTGAAAAGGCCAGATTCGGTCGTTCCCATTCTTTGTATATAAACTTATCAAAATAAGTTAGGTAGGGAAACACCTTAGCAGTGCGGGCCGGCTTGTGGGACCCAAAAGGGACCGACACCTCAGTAGATGCTCCCGCCGTATCCTCCAATTTTAGGGACTCGACTGCGGTGATAAGTGCTCCAACAAGCGCCCTTTCCTGCGCTGACACGGAGTCATCCTCAATGTCCGAATGGTCCTGGTCCGCATCCTCTGACACATAAGAACAGGGGCCGTGTGCCACAGCAAGGCCCGAGTCTGAATCTGAGCTTTCCCCAGAAGATGGTGGGGGGAGGGGGCGTTTTTTACCCCCCTTGCGCCAGCACACCACTTCCACCCTGGCAGTAAAGGACTCCAGTACCGCCGACAAAGCGTCCATAGGCACTGCAGGTGCAGGGGCACCAGTTGCTACCACAGGGATGTCTGGGGAAGAAGCGCTAGCTTCTGACGCCATGCTGACACACACTCGCCGACACCCGTTAGGGACCAAGCCAAGGTACACAAAAAAAGGTCCACCCTCCTAGCTGCCCTGACTGTGGGGTCCCCCAGAGGACTCACCACCCTGACCCAGGTACTGCGCAGCGCTGCCGTCCGCTCTCTCTCCTGTAGTCTGAGGTGTTTTTCCTGTGCCTGAGGTGTTCTATGCCGTTTGCGCCGTTCAGAAGGAACATTCCCAGCGCTAGAGGCCAAAACTAAGCTGGGGCTACAAGAAAATGGCCGGCAGCCGCCTCAGCAAAGGAGAGCGCGGGCTACAAGAAAATGGCCGCCGGCCGCCTCAGCAAAAGAGAGTGCGGGCTATGCCAAAATGGCTGCCAGCTGTTCTGAGGTAAGGAGAAAAAGGCCGCGAACACGCTGAAAACCTCCGCGTGGAGGCCTTCCACCTAAATAGGCCAGAACACCTCCCTGTGGAGAGCGGACCCGAGCACCCAGCGCAGCCCCCAGCCAGGACACAGCGCCCCCCGAGGAACCCCATCAGGTACACAGCAGGCCCAGCCACCACAGATGCATGGGGAGGGAAAGGACAGAGAGAGAAGAAAGGGAGAGTGAGGGACCCCCTAGTCGACCTCCCCAGGAATGCCCAGCTGTTCCATCCTGCCAAAACAGGTGGAACCCTACTTACCCGTCCTGCGGGGACTGCTGGACGCATTCCGGACAGACCCATCACCCGAGCGGTATGGGGCGGCTGTCAGCCATGGCACACTGTGACTCGGACAGCAGTAGCACGGTCATATGAGTGCCCCGGAGCACATAGCTCACCGGCCACCCCTGGAGCAAACGGGGCATGTCGTGGCCGACCCAGCGCGTAGCTAAAGGTCTGCTCACGCTTGATGGCCGGGCTGGGGAGACTACCAGGATCTATATTATCCAGCCTATCACCCAGCCGGCTTTTGATAGTAGATCACAGGCTCAAAAAAGTAGAAAAAAATCCCAGGACCAATGGTCCCAACCGGGAGCCAGGTCCTACTCCTATACTAGGTAGAAAAAAAACTGAGCTGCTGAATGCAGTGTGAGGGGTTATAACCAATAGGACTGCCCCCTGGGCGGTACTGTTCAGCTTTGCTGTTTTTTTCATGTGTTACATGATTCTGCCTAGTCCTCTCCTGATAGGAAGGTATATGACCCTAAGGTCAAGAATAAGGAGCTGTGTCCGTCAATGAACGAAAGAGAAAATAGGTTACTCCTTTGCATAACAGAGCAGCATGTTTGTAGTAAAATGGGATATCCTGAGCTGGCCTAGTTTTTGTTTGCCAGTGTCCAGTTATTTAGGCAGCAGTATAACCAGAAGCTAAAAGCCTTCTGTGTCTCTCAATGGACGAGAAGAAAAATACCTGTTAATTCTGCCAGAAATCCAGTAAACTTGTATAGTGCTGTGCTTTCTACCTCTTCTGCACTGTTATCAGCCCTGCCATCTTACTGTGTGGACTACATAGCAACTTCACGCTATGGTATTGAGAGGAGAAGAATAATAATAGGTGTCCTGTAGTCCTAACATACTTTCTGTTCAGGGAAGATAACACTGTAAGTTGAGGTAAAGCACTCATATGGCCACATTCATAGAACGTTAGATAAGAGAAAAGGGGGAGGGGGATACTAAATGGTAACCCACAACAGTGAAAAATGTTACAAAAATATTACAATATTTATATAAATTAATACATGGTACATAGAAAACATTTGGAATTAAAAAAACACATATATAGAATACATGGTAAAGAGGGAGCCCCTGTGCGTCAACACGTTTCGCTGTTAGACTTCGTCAGGACACATTCAGGGATCGTTGGAAAAGGAAAAAACGTGTCTCACTATCTTATGGGAAGACAGTAATCTTATCTATAGAATTGAAAAGGATCATATCCAATGTATAGCGAATGTTTGAATTATTCACAGGAGCCAATAGTTGATGTATTCCACATAGCAAGTGCTGTCGCTGAATTTGCTCCAAAAAAGGAGGGTATCAGGTAAGAGGGAAAAATGATATGTTTTAGCAAATAGCCAATACAAAGGTCATTGCATTCTTTGAATTAGAGGTCAAAATTGTATGTATGGCCACTGGAAAACAGAGGCATATTGCATGTACATAAAGACACAATTGTGGAGTACAGTAGGGTCTAATTACTTAAGGCCATTAAAGGCTAGTGGATATCCAGTATATCCCCCCTTATTGGAGACAGGGCAAATGCTGTTAACACTGTTATTCCATAAATACAGTTTGGTGAGCAAGCAAGCGTTGTCACCCTAGCACAGAAAGTGATTTTGGCAGGATCACCAGATAAAAATAAAGGGGAAACGCCTGAAAAAAGAAAACTAAATGCAATGGTTATATCTAGGGTTTGGTAAGCTGCAATGTTTTAATTCTTGGTTTATGAGATTTTTAGCAATTGGGTTTACTTATATAAATATACAGCTGTTGATTGCTGTTTTATGTCTATATTTTCCCTAAAGAATGAATCAAGTGTAAAGTAGACAAAAAAAGTTTAAAGGGGGATTATTACTGACTTCAACAAGTCAGGAAATAGTGCGCTAAGATTTACTACAGTCTATTCATAGAACATTTTGACACTTCGGTAGTAAAGACACTAACCAATTTAAAAGGCAAACTATAATGAGTTTGGGTCACTTTTAATTTTAAGTTTATACATTTTACATTTAATACAAATTACCCCATGACTAAACGAGCCATTATGGGTTTTCTAAAAAGATGCACAGCAAACTATTTGTCTTCAGACCTACATTAATCTTTAGACTAAGCGGTCTGTACACTGTGGGAGGGAGGGAGAATGAGTTACTACTTTGAGCTTTCCAGGCCAATTCATTTTAAGACCACTTTTTAACAAATTTTTAAACAACTTTATGGAAACAAGCAGAGAAGACACTCCATCTGTTGGCTTCTTCTAATGCAATTCACCTCTTAGTAGTGCTTAATCATGGTCTCTACAAATACGCTCCACTAGGGGGTGAAAGCCAACAGGTGGAGTGTCCTCTCTGCTTGTTCCAATAGTAGTAAGTATTCCAGTATATCTGAAAATAAAGTCATGGCTGCAGTAGCATGAGGGTCTGTTTGCTTCATGAATGACAGGCATATGGTACAGAGGGTATCCTTACAATGAGCTATAAAAATCAAGATGAATAGCAAATTGTGATCCTTTTTTCTAGGGTTTTAACTTAAAGACACAGAAAATTAGTTAAAATTTTGTATACCCCCGCCTATCTTCTGCTACATTCAGTAATTTGGTACTAGGTTTAAACTCTGGGCATAAAGCTGGATCCCAAGCAAGCACACCTTACCTTGTGACAAATGGGCATTATGATAAGTAGCTGAATTATTTACATTGCAATGTGGAAAAAAAGTCTGGAAGCTTGCCTGTACACTTTCTTTCAAGAAGTTGTTTTATGGAATTTGTGGGTTGTTTGAGTGCTTTAGGAGGGCCAGCAACATTATCGTGTAGATAAAGGTTATGTTATACCTCAAAATGCTTAACCACTTCAATACCATGCACTTATGCACCTTCCCGCCCAGACCAATTTTCAGCTTTCAGTACTCTCACACTTTGAATGACAATTACTTAGTCATGCTACACTGTATCCAAACAAATTTTTTATCATTTTCTTCTCACAAATAGAGCTTTCTTTTGGTGGTATTTAATCGCCACTGGGTTTTTTATTTTTTGCGATATAAGCAAAAAAACAGCAATTTTTTTAAAAAAAAAAACACTTTTTTTTAGTTTCTATTGTAAAATTTTGCAAATAAGTAATTTTTCTTCATAAATTTGTGCCAAAATGTATACGGCTACATATCTTTGGTAAAATGAACCCAAATTAGTGTATATTATTTGGTCTTTGTGAAAGTTATAGAGTCTACAAACTATGGTGGCAATCACTGAAAATTTATCACATCTGATCACGCCTGATGTACTGAAGGGATATCTCATTTCTTGAGACACTAACAAGCGAGGAAAGTACAAATACCCCAAAATTACCCCTTTTTGGAAAGTAGACAGTCCAAGGTATTTACTAAGAGGCGTGGTGAGTTTTTTGAAGTTGTATTTTTTTCCCACAATTCTTGGGAACATTTAATTATTTTTTTTTTTTTTTTACACAAACTGGTCATATTAACAGTTTTTTTCTCTCACACAGCATATGCATAATTGCAACTACACCCCAAAATACATTCTGCTACTCCTCCTGAGTGTAGCGATACCACGTGTGAGACTTTTACACAGCCTGGCCATATACAGAGGCCCAACATTGAAGTAGCACTTTCAGGCGTTCTACAAGCATAAATCGCACATATCCTTTCTCAACCACCTATTACACTTTTGAAGGCCCTGGAGCACCAGGACAATGGAATTTTCCACAAAATGACCCCATTTTGGAAAGCACACCCCAACGTATAATCTATGAAGCATTATGAGTCTTTTGAACGGTTCATTTTTTTCCAGAAGGTTTTGGAAAATGTGGAGAAAAAATGAAAATGCATTTTTTTTACACAAAGTTGTCCATTTATAAGATATTTCTAACGCATAGCATATACATAGCAAAAATGACACCCCAAAATGCATTCTGCTACTCCTCCTGAGTATAGTGATACCACATGTGTGAGACTTTTACACAGCCTGGCCATATACAGAGGCCCAACATTGAAGTAGCACTTTCAGGCGTTCTACAAGCATAAATCGCACATATCCTTTCTCAACCACCTATTACAATTTTGAAGGCCCTGGAGCACCAGGACAATAGAATTTTCCACAAAATGACCCCATTTTGGAAAGCACACACCCCAACGTATAATCTATGAAGCATTATGAGTCTTTTGAACGGTTCATTTTTTTCCAGAAGGTTTTGGAAAATGTGGAGAAAAAATTAAAATGCATTTTTTTTACACAAAGTTGTCAATTTATAAGATATTTCTAACACATATGTACATAGCAAAAATTACACCCAAAAATGCATTCTGCTACTCCTCCTGAGTATGGCGATACCACATGTTTGAGACTTTTACACAGCCTGGCCACATACAGAGGCCCAACATCCAAGTAGCACCTCCAGGCATTCTAGCAGCATTAATTGCACATATCATTTTCTGACTACCGATCACATTTTTGAAGGCCCTTCATATATCTAACACATAGCAGGTACATACCAAATAACAAAAGATTACCTGTGGTTTTAGAAGTGCAGTGGTCCACAGAGGAGAGCATCGGTCCAGGCAGCAGGCAGGGATGAGGTCAGCGACAGCAAAAGCAATCATCCAGGCAGCAGGCAGGAATACTGTCCATAGTTCGCACAGGCAGAGATACTGTCAGCACAGCCAGAGCACAGCCAAAGCACAGGTCCAGGTAGCAGGCAGAGGTGTCCTATCCTATCCTATCGATGATATCTTCGATATATTGGAGGTAGTGGAGTCGGTGATTTTGAGTTGCTTTTTGGTAGCAGACAAACTAATTAAAAAGGGCCATGTGAAACGCAACTTTTTTGTGCCAATAATGGGACTTTCTGGTTGATAAGTAGGGCTGTAGCATCTGGTCGTTTAAATCCACCCCCCCTTATGTACAAATTGTAGTCGTGGACACATTCAGGCTTTACAATGGAGCCGCGTCTTCTTGGGATCTCCACCATGGTGTCATTGTGGATCGTAGAGAGGATGTGGACATCTTTCTTGTCCCTCCACTTCATGGCCAACACCTCCTCGTTCCTCATGGATGCCGATTCTCCAGGTCGCAATTTTTTTGTCAATAAATTTTGTGGGAATCCCTTCCGGTTTTTTTTTTTGAAGGTACCGCAGGCCGGGGTTTGTTTACTGTAAAAGGTGGCGAAAAAGGGGCAGGCTGGTATAATAATTATCAACATATAAATGGTAACCTTTTCCGAACAGGGGGTATGCCAACTCCCAGACAATTTTCCCACTGGTTCCAATATATGTGGGGCAATCACGGGGCTGGAGCTGGGAGTCTTTGCCTTCGTAGATCCTGAATTTGCAGACGTATCCAGTGGCTCAATCACATAATTTATTTAATTTTAACCCATACCTGGCTCTCTTGCTTGGTATGTACTGCTTGAACTGCAGTCGGCCGGTGAAATGTACGAGGGACTCGTCCACACAAATTTTTTGGTCTGGGATGAAAACGTCTTCAAATCGCTGGGAAAAGGCATTGATTAGGGGGCGTATCTTGTACAATTTGTCGTAGTTGGGATGATCTCGGGGAGGGCACTGTGAATTGTCATTGAAGTGGAGAAAGCGCATAATCATGTCGTATCTTTTCCTGGACATGACAGCGGAATATATGGGCATGTGTTGGATGGGGCGTTTGGACCAATATGAATGGACTTCGTTCTTTTTTGTAAGCCCCATATTGAACATAAGGCCCAAAAATAATTTAAATTCCTCCAATGTTAGACGCCGCCACTGGAACATGCGGGCGTAGGAAGAATTGGGGTTGGCAGCAATAAATTGGGATGCATACAGATTCGTTTGATCCACTATATTCTGCAGCAAATCTTGTGGGAAAAATAAACAAAAATAATCAAATTTAGAAAAATTTGTAGTGTCGGGCTGCACACCTGGCTGTGCGGTGAAAGGGGGGATGATAGCGGATCCTGAGTTGGCAGGCAACCATAAGGGGTTTGCCAGGGCATCGGGAAGGTAGGATTGGGGCTGGATTCTTCGGGTTGGGCGTGCATTTCCATTGCTTGTACTGGGCTCCTCTTCCTGGGGTATGGCGCTGCTGGTGGTGGGCAGTTCTCCTGATCTTGGTGCCGATCGCATTCTTTTGGGAGGGACGGTTTCCTCCGGGGACTCGGCCTCTGAGCCACTATCCTCCACTGGCTCGTATTCCGAACCAGAATCGGATAATGGGAGCTCCCCGCTGCTCTCATCATCCGACATGGCAAGAATGGCATATGCCTCCTCAGGTGTGTAAACCCTTTGGGACATTATGGCAGTGCTTATTGGTGGGCCTGTGTAATGGTACTGCTGGTGGTAGTGGTCTGTGTGGTAGTACCGATGGAGGTATTAGTGGTGGGCCTGTGTGGTGGTAGCGATGGCGGTATGGGTGGTGGTGGTACCGATGGCGGTACGGGTGGTGGTGGTAGCTATATGGGTGGTGGTGGTACCGATGGCGGTACAGGTGGTGGTACGGGTGGTGATGGTACCGATGGCGGTACAGGTGGTGGTGGTGGCACTACCGACGGTGGTACCGATGGCGGCACTAGTGGTGATACTGGTAGCGGGCCTGTGTGGCAGTATAGATGCTGGGCCTGGTGGCGGTACTGGTGGTGGTACTGGTACCGATGGCGGTACTGGTAGCCTGTGTGGCAGTGCCAATGGCGGTACCGATGGAGGTGGGCCTGTGACAGATGATTGACAGATGGGCTGATTGATTGATTGACAGGTGGGGTGATTGATTGACAGGTGGGGTGATTGATTGACAGGTGGGGTGATTGACAGATGGGCTGATTGACAGATGGGCTGATTGATGTGCTGGGCTGTGTGACAGGTCCTCTTTATGGGGGGGGGGCGTGTTGTGCACTGTAAACTTATGTAGACAAACTACACTGAGCTAACTTACTGATCTCTTCTCTCTCCTCACAGATCGGTGTGTGAGGAGAGAGCAGGGATCAGGTAGTAACTCCTGTGGAGTTTGTTTACATTTGTGACCGGCTGTGATTGGACACAGCCGGTCACGTGGTAAACAGCCAATTCATTGGCTGTTTACTCTGATCGGGGACGCGCTGTGTCCAAGGGACACTCGCCTTCCCCGATCCCCGCTCTGCAAGCCTGTGGCGGTGCGCACGGAGCGCGCCGCCGAGTTTGTTTTGACAGGTGATCGGCTGTGACTTTGACACAGCCGATCACATGGTAAACAGCCAATGAAATTGGCTGTTTACCGTGATCGGGGTAGCGCTGTGTCCGAGGGACACATGCCGTCCCCGATCACCGCGCTGCGTGCCCCCGCGGGCGCGCGCAAGGCAATATCCTGCAGGACGTCATATGACGTCCAGTATCGATATTGCAACCACTTCCCGGACGTCAATTCGCTATTGACTGGGCGGGAAGTGGTTAAAGGGGTTATAAAGCTACATTTTTTTTTTTGCTATATTTGATCTATATGCTGCATAGATCAGTAATATAGCTGTTATTCCTGTCAATTTTCGATTTACCTGCTATATACATAGCCGTTTTCTGCACTTCCTCCTTTCTTCTATGTATGATCTCCTTAGCTTCCGGTTTTTAGAGCGCGCTCCCTGCATCAAAGTCACGTCATCAAAAGAAACTACAATTCCCTTGATGCTTAGCTGCATCGTGCATGCGCAGTGCCGCTTTTTCGCTGTGTGAAAGAACGAGCCTTGTTCTTCTGCCAAAAAGGGGGCGGAGTAAAGGTGGGGCTGTGCTGCTGAGATCGTCATTCTGATTACAACATGGCATGGGACGCGGAGCTACAGCATCTTAGACACGCCCACGGTTCCCCTGCCTCCCGTGCCTGTGAACACTGACAGTGTCTCCCCGCAGGGATGTAGTCCCAAGGGAGGGGACGCGTACATCAAGTAAACCCCAGACAGAACAGCTCAGATGAGGAGGCAACCTTGGAGAATAGGAACAGGAAGTTACAAATTCACACACAAAAAAAAAAAAAAGCGTTTAAAAGGGAAATCGAAGGAAAGGGTAAGTGAACCAACAGTACACTACCTTAAAAGGAACAGAATTAGAAGATAAAAAAACAAACCTTTAGTATCACTTTAAGGCTGGGTTCACACTGATGCGAATTGGATGCAGGCTTTCTCTGCATCCAATTCGCATGTCAGGAGATTGTGACCGACTCTCTATGGAGTCGGTTCACACATCTCCGGAGCGGCTCTGGTGTGAATTGCACAGGAGTCCTGTGCATCTTCTGGTCTGGTTCAGGTCCGAATTCATCCCAAAATTTGTGCTGAAATCGGACCTGAAACGGTGAATGGGGACTCACCGGACCCCTGCTGGGAGCCGATCCGTGCTGCGGTGTGAACTCAGCATAACATAGTCTTTTAGACCAGGATTCCAAACACCAGATATAAGAAGCGAATGTACCTTCAATTGTTATGTTCTTATATGTTCAATTGCCTGGCGTGTCCGCCGTCGTTGGATTGTTCCCCACTCTGCCCACGCGGTTTGCCCCTCATCCCTTTGAGATGGCGTGGACGACCTCGTTGGCGGATTTAGGACTGTTTTGTCCTCAATATACTGTTATTGGTTCAGGGGACTCCTTGTCCCTTGACCCCCTGTTTTTTCTTGTTTATTTTTTAGTTATTTTTGCCCTTTTGGCCTCAAAAAAGTTTAAAATTGCTTATGGAAGACCACATATAACTTTTATATGTAGTTTCGCTAGGACGATTACATTATTAGTCGCCATAAACTACATAAGGACACCTATACTTCTACACACCACCAAAATACATACCTGGCACTATACAACTTTTCTACACATTGCACCATTTATAATTTTGTTTGGATATTTCGGGTGCCCTTGTTCATCAATGGTACCCGAGCTATTCTCTCACATCACCTTTATCTCACCTGGCAGGACCTTCCCCCTCCTACAAAAATGGGTATCAGAATAATTTCCCACAACGTTCAGGGTTTCAACTCTCCAAATAAACGTAAAAAAGCATTTAAACATTACAAAAGACTTGGCGCTGACATTTTATTACAAGAAACACACTTCGCCCAAACCAATCACCCACAATATTTTGATAAATCATTCAATCAATTCCATTATACCACCTTTGCAAATAAAACCAGAGGGGTCGCCATCTTTGTCAAAAACTCAACTATTTTTGAAATCCAGAATATTTACAAAGACAAGGATAGCCGCTTCATTATACTTAAAAGGTACTATAGACGATCCATTACAATAGCATCAATATACGCCCCTAACGATTCACATTCAACCTTTTTTAATAAAAAAATTTCTATATTAGATCAATACTCATCGCCCCACATGATTGTGGGAGGCGATTTCAATCTAGCCACCCACCCTTCATTGGACAGGAGTAACACAACCCCCTCCTCTAAAGCCTTCTCCAAAACTATTAATCAATCTCTAAACAAATCCCAACTGATTGACACATGGAGATCTCACAATATAGGGGTCAAAGCATTCACACACTATTCTCATCCTCACGACTGTTATGCACGCCTTGACTATATCTTTAGTACCCCAATACTCTTGGGCAAACTCCTCCTCAGCTCAAATCCACCCTTGCCCTTGGTCAGACCATGACATGGTTGCCTTTGAGACTTCGCACATAGGAATGGCCCAAACTACCTTTAACTGGCGCCTAAATGATTCATTACTCACAGACCCCGTCACTTTCCAACAAATACATTCCCACATAGACAATTTCTTTAAAGAAAACATAACGAATGAGGCACCTCCAACATCCATATGGGTCGCTCACAAGGCTGTTCTTAGAGGTCACCTCATTAACATTGCTGTGGCAAAGAACAAAGCTAGAATTGCAGACATCAAATGTCTTACTAAAGAATTAAACGATTTATATAATAAATTGAGTCACTCAGTTTCCCCGGAAATAACTAACCTAATCCAGTCCAAACGTCAAGCATTGAACACACTTTTATCCGGCGACACAGAAAAATCTTTACGCTTTTCAAAAGCCAGATTTTTACTATTCAGCAATACTGCCTCAGCGATGTTTGCTAAAAAACTCAAACAAGACTCTAATCCTACACATGTCTACAAACTACGAAACCAAAATGGCAGCCTTGTGACCCACCCCCAGGATGTACTCCAAATCTTCACAAACTTCTATAAAAACTTACTCTCAGGCCCCCAAACAACTCCTAATCCCTCCTCTTTAATGTGGCTAGATAACCTCTCAATCCCTAAACTTAGTGACCAACAGACCTCTTCCCTTAACATACCCTGCACAGATGACGAAATTCTAAGCATAATTAAATCTCTTAAAACATCCACAACCCCAGGTCCAGACGGTTTTTCGTCTTCTTACTATAAAAAATTTGCCTCTCTATTAGTACCTAATCTCACTAGACTGTTTAAAGGAGTTGTAAAGGTACATTTTTTATTTTCTAAATAGGTTCCTTTAAGCTAGTGCATTGTTGCTTCACTTACCTTTTCCTTAGATTTCCCTTCTAAATATTTTTTTTCTTTGTTTTCTTTGTCTGAATTTCTCACTTCCTGTTGCTGTTCAGTAAGCTGTTCTGGATGACTCCACACCACTCGGATGATGGTGTGGAGTTCAGTGAGGAGAAACAGGAAGTGAGAAATTCTGACAAAGAAAACAAACCTTTAGGGCTCTTTCACACGGACGTTCCGTATGTCCGTTTTTCATCCATCCGTTTTCGGATGAAAAACGGACATACATGTATCCCTATGGGATAGCGGATGTCAGCGGATGAACATCCGCTAACATCCGTCTCCGCTATGCTCCGTTTATCATGACGGAGGAAAATCCTATTTTTCCTTCCGTATGAAAAACGGAACGGACGTAAAACGGATGTCAGCGGATGATCCGTTTTACATCCGATCCGCTGACATCCGTTTTTTACCAAAATATGTATATTTTTTAATATTTCTATCAAAAAAGTGACCTATGACCCAGGTAGTGGTCTAACAGGAAGTCACATGCAGCCCAGTGTGTGGAGAGAGAGAGAGAGAGAGAGAGAGAGTGTGAGAGAGAAACAGAGAAACAGAGATGGCAAAAGATGTGTCCCATGAGCGCCTCATCAACATGGTGCATGCCAGGCCAGCACTCTGGGATAAGAAATGTTGTGAATACAGTGACCGTATAACAAAATCAAGGATCTGGGAAGAAATATTCCAAGATGTCACACCGAACTGGATGACAATGAATGAAAAGCAGCGCAAAATACGTGGTAAGCAGTTTGGGTGGATGGGGGTGGGGTGGCATGGTGAGACTTGTAGTACACCCATATGTCACTTTAAGCCGCATGCAAACAGGACGTTAAAAAAAGGTCATTAGCTTTTGTAGTGATTTTTCAGCTTTTTTCAGCGTTAGGTGACGTGGCCAGGTGACAATCCACAACTTGTGGCCAGGTGACGTGGCCAGGTGATGTGGCAGGTGACGTGGCCAGATGACAATCCACAACTTGTGGCAGGTGACGTGGCCAGGTGACAATCCACAACTTGTGGATGAAAAAATTAGTTCAGTAGAGTTTGCACCAGTTTCCCGTGTACATGGGACCTTACTGCACTGGTGTTTTAGTGCGTTTTGACATTTTTTGTAGCACTCTTTTTTTTTTTTCCTCACAAACATCAAAAAACGTTGATGAGCCGCGTTTATGATATTTTTTGATTATTTTATGTTTTTGAGCATTTTTACAGCTGAATACATATGGGTTACAAATAGTATACCTACTGTTAATTTTGTCTACTTGTCCTATGCATGAAAAATAATGTTAATTTTGTCTACTTTTCCTATGCAGGTAAAAAAATTATCATCCGCTGGAGATCCATCAGGGACCGTTTCAGAAGGGAACTCAATGAAGAAAATGAACAAAATAGAAGTGGCGCTGGAACGGCACCCAAAAAAAGGAGTCCTTTCTATGATATGTTGGGGTTTCTAAGATCCGTTATGGAGTTAAGAGCGTAAGTAAATAACTCAATGCGTGTAATATATGTAATACAATAATATATTGTAATAAATCTATTATGCTGTCCTGTAATTCATCGATCAACATATCTTTTACAGTACAAGCACCAATGTGTCAGAGACAGAAGAGGGGGATTTGGACTCTGAGAATACAGTACAGGACGCAGAGGTAGATATACCAGAAGCACATGGTGACGAACAACCCGCGTCATTCCAACCGTCACCAAGTCCAGGTTCATCTACTACAATCACAACGGAAAGACAACGTGTGCCTGTAAGAATCCCATACAAAATGACCCAATGTAAAATGTTTACATTGATATATGTTCTAAAAATTTCTCCCTCAACAGAATCGTTCTGTTCGCGGCACTGCAAGACCTAGACAACGCAGAGGACAATCAAGGCCAGACATAGAGGGAGCAATGATTCAATTTATGGAAGACATGAGGGAAATGCGGAGGGCTGACACAAGGGATCCATTCACTGACCCTTCAAATCATGATGCAAGTTATTTAAGGAGCCTGTACCACCAGCTTGAACTGGTCCCCTCACATCGAAAACTGGAGGTGCGCATGTCCCTTTACAGTTACACTGGTATGTGTGTAAGGGCTGCAATTTCGGGTGACCCCATGCCGACGCTCATAAATGAGCAACAACGCCCCTACCAGGGTTATCAGCACCATCATTACCCTCAAAGTTTTATCCCCCCTCAGCAACATCAACCGACAACCAGTGTCCACAATGTGTTGACCCCACCTCAAGTGTCGCCCCAGCCTATGTCCAGTTCATATGAGGCATCCAGGTCTCAGATGCACTCCTTTCCTACTTCCTCCCAATCAACTAACCGGTATTCCAATTCCCCCAAAGAGCCTTATTACCAGGATCTTTAAAGTGGCACTGTTTAGACCCCTTTCACACTGGGGCGGTTTGTAGGCGCTATTACATTAAAAATAGCGCCTGCAAACTGACCTGAAACAGCGGTTGCTGTGTCTCCAGTGTGAAAGCCCGGAGGGCTTTCACACTGGAGTGGTGCGCTAGCAGAACCGCTCCAAAAGTCCTGCTAGACGCATCTTTGGAGCGGTGAAAGAGCAGTGTGTTCACCGCTCCTGCCCATTGAAAACAATGGGACACCGCGGCTATACCGCCGCCAATGCGCCTCTACAGAGGCGCATTGCCAGCGGTATTAACCCTTTTTCGGCCACTAGCGGGCGGTAAAGCAGCACCGCTAGCGGCAGAATACCGCCGCAATTCCAACGGTACAGCGGCTCTATCCCATCAGCGCACCTCCTGCCCCAGTGTGAAAGGGGCCTAATTGCATGGGGGGGTCCAAGTATTATACCCATGGTAGTGCGATGACAGCCATTGCATGTGATGTGAACAGCAATGAGCTGCGAATCACATGCAAAGTCTGTCATTGCACTAGTGTGAACCAGCACATAAGGTCTGCTCTCCTCCACCTTCCGTTTGAGGATGCCCCACAGATGCTCAATAGGGTTTAGGTCTGGAGACATGCTTGGCCAGTCCATCACCTTTACCCTCAGCTTCTTTAGCAAGGCAGTGGTCATCTTGGAGGTATGTTTTGGGTCGTGTTCATGTTGGAATACTGCCCTGTGGCCCAGTCTCCGAAAGGAGTGGATTATGCTGTGCTGCTTCAGTATGTCACAGTACATGTTGGCTGTTTAAAATATTTGTTATTTTTTAAGGTTACTATATGTTTACATAAATATTTTTGGAAATATATACTGTGGTCACTTATTTTATATATGACATAAATTAAAAATATTTGATTTCATGGAAAACTGCATTTTATTTTTGTACTCTCTATACACTGCATATACAATTTTAAGGCAAAGTAGATGATGGATTACATAGGCAGCGAATAGTAATGTTGGCACTGCCTAAACATGAGCATACTGCCATGGAACCTCTCCATTAGGGGACATAAAATGGTCTGCAAACTGGTCACGCAGAGCAAGAACAGAATTGCTTGGGCGCAGTCCACAAAGATTCACAGAGGGCAAATGGATTTCATCTTCATCTTCCATGCTGATGCCTTCCTTCTCACGAATTATGTTGTGCAGCACACAGCATGCTTGAATAACACCTTCAGCATTGGCCAGTTTCAGTTGCAAGGCACTGTGGAATATGCGCCATTTGCTACTTAGTATGCCAAATGTACATTCGATGTACCTCCTTGCTCTACTGAGTCGGTAGTTGAAGATTCTCTTTTTGTTGGTTAAATTATGTTTTGCATATGGCCTTAAAAGGTGCCTTGAGAGGGCAAAAGCCTCATCAGCCACGAGGACATGAGGCATATCAGGTCCAGATGTTCCAGCAAGTGGTTTGTCAGCCGGTAAGTTCATCCTGCCCTCTAGAAGCCTTCTCCCCATTCTGGATGCCCTGAACACTCGGGAGTCAGCAGTGCTGCCATACGCACCAATATCCACTGCGACAAATTTATAGTTGCTATCACAGATTGCCATCAGAACCACGGAAAAATATTTCTTGTAGTTGTAATAGCTGGAGCCAGATCCAGGAGGCATTGTAATCCGAATGTGTTTGCCATCCAAGGCTCCAATGCAGTTAGGAAATTGCGTGTTCTTCAGGAATCCATCTGCGATTTCCAACCACATTTGTACATCAGGAACTGGCAATGCAAGCGGTCTTAGCTCCTCCCATATAGCCTTAAAGGTGTCATGTACAATTTCAGATATTGTTGATATACCCAGCAGAAAATAATGGTTCAAACTGGTGAAGGTTTGACCCGTGGCAAGAAACCTAAGATGGATATAAACAAATGTTAGACTAGACTGTACAAAATGGTATACTGTATGTTCATGAGCTCTATACATCCAATACCAGGGGAGAGGGAGAGGAGAGAGGTGTCGGGCGGACGCATCGCTAGACCGTGGGACAGTGGCTGTTTTTTAAAAGTCAGCAACTACATTTTTTGTAGCTGCTGACTTTTAATAGGGTGGAACTCTGCATTAAGGGGGGGTTAGGTGGCAGTTGAGAGGGGTCTAGGTGAGTGGCGGGGGGGAGTTATGTACATGCCTTGGTAAATATCCAGGGCTTTGACTAGTGGCTCATGGGAGTAGGGGGGCTCATAATCTAAAATGAACAACAGCAAGGTTGGTGTACCTGAGAGTAAGTAGGAGACGCTCCTCAGGGGGTACGCAACGTCTCATGTTTGTGTCCAAACGATACAGTCTTGGTTGAATTTTTTCTAGGACGAAATCAAATGTGAGGATAGTCATCCTGGTAAAATTGAAGAATTTTGTTGGGTATCTTCGCAAATCAGCATAATGCAGAGCAACAAAACCCTCATAGGGCCTCTTCAGCAGCATGGGATGTGCCCAATAGGTGCGACGTTTTCGCTGCAATCTTCTCCTCCTCCGACTCTCCACTCTCCTCACATACTCCATAAGGACAAAACATGTCACGTTGTCCCAAAATCGGGTAGAAAACATCGCTACAAAATGCTAGAAATGCACAGAGACAGGTAACAGGGCAATAAAATGTCTGCACACTATCACTGGGACCACAAAGCAGAATGGGAAACACAATGCATGCTGGGGAGGAGCAAAGTCTCATGGGAGATTAGATAAAAAAGGATGAAAACGGATGAGAAACTGAAGAGAAACTGAAGAAAAAGCAATAGAAAAAATATGTAAAACGGACGTCCATTAAAAAAAACGGATCTTGACGGATGTAAAACGGACGTTCGCGGATGTAAAACGGACGTTCGCGGATGTAAAACGGATGTCAAAATTGACATCCGCATCCGTTTTTCATTCCAAAAAATGGAACTGAACTGAACTGAACGGAAAGGAAAAAACGGAACGTCCGTGTGAAAGAGCCCTATGAAGGTAAATCAAAGGAAAAGGTAAGTGAAGCAACAATGCACTAGCTTAAAGGAACCTATTTAGAAAATAAAAAATGTACCTTTACAACTCCTTTAATCACATCTTAAATGGAGGTCAATTCCCGGATGAAATGTTGTTGGCTAACCTCTCCCTAATTCCAAAGCCCCATAAAGATCACTCCCTTGCACAGAACTATCGTCCTATTTCTGTCCTCAATAATGATATTAAGCTTTTTGGCAAATTGCTAGCCAACAGACTTGCCTCTGTAGTTACTTCCTTAGTACATATTGACCAATCGGGCTTTATCCCAGGACGTCAAATCACAGACAATATTAGATTGGTTTCCAACGTTATCCAAGATGCTAACCTTCATTCCCGCCCAATCTGTCTCCTAAGCCTTGATATACACAAGGCCTTCGACAGTGTTAGCTGGTCATACCTGAATCGCCTCCTTCCCAAATTCGGCGTCTCAGAAAAATTTATACATGGCTTTAATGCCCTTTACCACTCTCCACAGACTAGAATCAAAATTCCAGGTATTAACTCTGAATTTTTCCCCCTAAGCAGAGGCACTAGACAGGGCTGCCCACTATCCCCCTTCTGTTTGCCCTCGCAATAGAGCCCCTCGCCATTGCCATTAGGCAAAATGCCAACATTAAAGGATACCAGAAAAACGCCACACAATTTAAAATCAGTCTATACGCTGACGACGCCCTATTATTCTTGACGGACCCAATCACCTCCATACCCAATCTTTATTCTGAACTCAACTCCTTCCACGCAATCTCAGGTCTATATATAAACACCAACAAAAGCTCTGCTCTACCTATAAATTATCCCCCAAACTTGCTGATCACCTTACAAAACAATTTCAACTTTATCTGGCCTCCCAGCTCAATCAAATATTTGGGTGTCTATATTACCCTAATCCACTTATCTCTCTATAAGGCTAATTATATTCCCCTATTCTCCCACATAAGCTCATTGCTTAAATCATGGTCCAACCATCACATCTCCTTTTTAGGCAGAATTTGTGCTTTCAAAATGTCTATCCTTCCCAAACTCCTATCACTTCAGAGCTCTCCCCATTAACATACCCAAATCCAGAATAATGGCCCTCCAAAGAGAAATCAATAAATTTATTTGGGACAATAAAAAACCCAGATGTAGTTATGCGCTTATGCACGTCCCACAAAACAAAGGCGGTTTGGGCCTCCCAAACCTATGGCACTACTATTTAACAGCCAGACTTTCACACATGGCCCAATGGCATTCCCACACTGCACACATCCCATGGCTGACTTTTGAATCATCATCCATCTTCCCTTTGTCCATAGGAGGCATCCTATGGTCTTCTATAACATCATACCGCTCTCTTCTTAAAAAAAACATGATAGTTGCCCATTCTTTACAACTTTGGAATAAAAACAAAGACTATTATGTTTTGTCCTCTCACACCCCTCCTTTAGCTAACTTCCTTGGTGACCCCAGATTTATCCCCGCGTTCCCAAACGACAACCTTTTCCAACATTGGATTCAACTCAAACTAACCACCCTTAAATCGTTAGTGATTGATCTAAAATTCCCACCTTTCACATCCCTTCACAAACTCCCTGACTCAGAACTTCCCCAATACCATCTAATTCAAAACTTTTTTGCCACCTACTTCTCCCTTTCCATTGACAACCCAGGGACCAGGTTTGAACGTATCTGCACATCCTCTTGTAGAGATAAAGGTATCATCTCTCAAATATACAATTATTTAAATAACTTACATCAACCAGAAAAAACGAGCTCTATGACTCGTTGGGAGTCTGACCTAAACTGCACCCTCCCTATAGAAACCTGGTTAAAGAGGATTGACAACCTCCGCAAGAGCAATCGCGCAGCAGCCTTTAGGGAATCTCCCCTTAAATTGTTTGTTAGATGGTATATGACCCCTGCCAAGATCCACTCCTTTTACCCCTCAGTCTCTTATACCTGCTTTAGAGGTTGCCACGAAGAGGGAAATTATCTCCACATCTTTTGGAGCTGCAAACTCCTAGAACCAATATGGCAGATAGTAATAAATATACTAGAACCCTCGCTCAAAAAAAAGATCTCCCTCTCCCCACAAATCTGCATTCTTTACGCAGAGATTTCAGATATCCCCTCACCATGTAACAGACTACTACACTCACTCATAAGCTCCGTCCAATGGATGATCGCCCTAAACTGGAAATCACATAACCTACCCTGGTCCCAGGTCTTAACCAGAATGGAGGCTCTCAGACTGAGAAGATCCACCACACTCTCTTTGACAGTATGCACACTTTTAATGGGAAATGGACATTTTGGACTCCAAATTCCCTGCCCACTCCTATTTGATAGTACAGTCTCACACTGCTTAAACCTATTACTGAGATTGCCCCTATACCATATATATTTACAACACTCTTTTTGTATACCCAACCGTTACCTTTTCCTTTTTACTGGTACTGACTACCTATTATTCTAACCTTTATTGCCATACTCATGTACACACTCTGTAGATTCTAGCATTACTGTATGTTATACATTGCTTTTCGCTGAAGTATGTAAATTTTCACTTGTCTTCCAAATAAAATAATTTGTAAACAAAAAAAAAGGCGAAACAGCAAAGAAAATGTGTAATGTATGCACAATGTTCGTAAATAAGAGAAGTATAGGTTATGTAAGAAACTCTTGGTCTTTGGACATCTCTGTTCCTGTGCTACTGACAGCCTGGACCTGCAAGGGTTATGTTGAATTTAGCTCAGGATTAACATACAGAAAAACAAGATTTATAGGTCTTTTATAGCATTAAGATCTAGACAAATATGAAAGATGTTAAGAGCCTGTGGGCTATACACAGTTGCAAATGTGTGTTGAAGGTCATAAGAAACACAACTCTCCTTACATGCAAGATGATCAGCTTTTCATACTGTTTTGCAGCCAGTGTTTTGAGAAGCTGAGAAGACAGTTCATAAACAAGTGACCGCCTCACAGTGCTACCAATTTTCAGACTCTCATACTGCAGACATCAGGGAGCACTGGGATCCCAGGCTAGGCTGGGGCAAGCCAAACTGCAAAACACACTGGTCCCTTATCCTAAGACATTCCACCTACAATGTACAGCAGAATATCTATCACGTTTATGTGATGCCTACCAGTAAATTGTTTACAAACTAAAGTGTGTAATATATATATATATATATATATATACACACACACACACACATATATACACACACACACACACACACATTACTGTGCAAACGTTTTAGGCAGGTTGAAAGAAATGCTGTAAAGAAAGAATTTTGTCAAAAAAATAAATGTAAGTTTATTTTTATCAATATACAATATGCAAAGTGAGCAACAGGAGAAAAATCTATATTTGGTGTGACTACCCTTTGGCTTCAAACCAGCATCAATTCTTACACTTGCACACTTTGTAAACTTGCATAGTCTGGGATTTTGTAGAATTAGCCCAGGTTCACACTGGGCTGCGGGAGTGAAGCCGTGCGAGTTCAGCTGAACTCGCACGATTTCACTCTCGCTGGCAGTCCCGATTTCAGCCGCGATTACAAAGACATCTGACGCAGATGTCAATGTAAATCGCGGCCGAAATCGCAAAAAGTAGTACAGAAACTACTTTTTGAAATCGGTGCAGCGCCGCAGATGCGGCGTCGCACCGATTAGGATGGTGCCATTGCCGGCAATTTGCGGCAAATATCGCCGATTTGACATGCCAAATCGCATGTCAAAACGCACCAGTGTGAACCAGGGCTAAGAGTCAAGAGTATGATTAACTGATTATATCAAGCAGGTGCTAACGATCATCATTTTCATATGTAGGCTGAAGCCTAGTCATTACCTGAAACGCAAACTGAAATCACAAAACAAACAGCGCACAGGCTTAGTACATTATCCTCAATAAGTCTTTAATAGGTAACAAAGTAAGTACCGTATTTATTGGCGTATAACACGCACTTTTTTCCCCTTAAAATCAGGGGAAAATCGTGGGTGCGTGTTATACGCCGATACCCACTGATCCCGGCGATCTCCGCTGACTGAGCGGAGCGCAGCGATCACTGCCGAGATACACAGAGCCGAGTGTACTCGGCTTTTCTCGGCTCTGCTCACAGTCACGCCCAGTCCCGCCATTGGACCTGTGTTATGTCCATCATAGGGCGGGACTGTGAGCGGAGCCGACTACACTCGGCTATGTGTATCTCGGCTCCGCCCAGTCCCTGCGTTCTCGGCGGCGTTCGCCCCGCTCCGCCCAGTCTCTGCGGCGATCTCGGCGGCGCCAATTTTGAAAACTGGGGCAAGGCTGCACTGGACACTGGGCAAAGGCTGCACTGGACACTGGGCAAAGGCTGCACTGGACACTGGGCAAAGCTACACTGGGCAAAGGCTGCACTGGACACTGGGTAAAGCTGCACTGGACACTGGGCAAAGGCTGCACTGGACACTTGGTAAAGCTGCACTGGGCAAAGGCTGCACTGGACACTGGGGCAAGGCTGCAATGGACACTGCTGGCAAGGCTGCAACGGACACTGGTAAGGCTACATTTAAATGCAAGGTTTTTTTTTTCCTTAAACTTCCCTCCTAAACTTGGGGTGCGTGTTATACGCCGATAAATACGGTATTATACTAAAAAAATTGATGCTTGTGTCACAGCTTTTCATAAAAAAGACAGCAGCTTTATGTACACAATAAAACATATCACATAACAGATCAAGTTTCCAGCAGTACAACCGGCTGATGTGTGTTTTTCAAGGGGTTGCCTCTTCCTCAGAGTCAAGGAAACTTGACTCTGAAGAGAAGTAAGTTTGGGGCTGCATTTCTGTTGGAGATTTGGTCAGGATCAATGGTGTCCTCAATGCTAACAAATACAGGCAGATACTTATCCATCATGTCATTCCATCAGGGAGGCGAGTGATTGGCCCCAAAGTTATTCTGCAGCAGGATAATGACCCCAAACATACAGCCAATATCATTAAGAACTATCTTTAGCGTAAGGAACGCAGCGGCATGTCTTCGTATGGCACAACTCCACTGAACACTAAAAGGCTTTACAAAAAAAAAAAAATGTGAGCCATATCAAAAAGTTTTACCAAGCAGCAAAACTGCATTTATTCCGCACAGAGAGAATGCCCTATTAAAATGTCATTTTGGGTATGATCTGTACAGTGTTTTGGGCAAGTATAGATATTCAGTGGTTGCTACTCTAGTATTTACATTTCTGTTCCAGCCCATGTCCTGCAGGAGTGATAAAACGTATTCATTAGTAGCTCCAACACTTACAGACACTACAGCTCATGATTTTATTATTGGATTAGCAAAATTAATTCTCTGCTGTGCTTAATACATTGTTCCAGCCCTGAGTTGGTTTATGAAAGGAAAGGGCCTTATTTTGATAACAATATACACAGGGCCTATAAATTAATAGATATTTCAGTGGGACAGATGTGGTGATGGACCTGCTGCAAACGTATCATATTGATGCCATATGCTCATGTGTAAGTGCCTGTTTTAAATTCATTTTATAGAACCTAATTCTACTGACTTTGATGCAAGTCAATGTAACAAAATACAGCAGACAGGTAATTTTTCAAATGTAATCCACTGCGGAATTACACATTTAAAATGATGTATTTACATGATTATGCAGTTTCCCTACCCTTAAGAATATCACTAAATTTGCCTAATATAAATAATGCATTGGTAAATGTGTTATAATTTTTAAGAATCTCTAAAAATAACTTGAGGTTGCTGTAACTCGTCTATTGGGTAAACACTTTTAAATGCTTTGTACATAAACATACCTACCGTATATACTCGAGTATAAGCCGACCCGAATATAAGCCGAGGCACCTAATTTTACCACAAAAAATGGGAAAACTTATTGACTCGAGTATAAGCCTAGGGTGTCCATCTGCATGCCTCACTGTGCCCATGACTAAACTGACATTTAACATGGGAGTCTATGGAAGGGGTGCCTGGGTTTGAAAAATCAATGCTCCCCGGTTGTAGGCCCCCTGGACAAAAAACTTTGCACACTTATAGAGGAAGAGAGGGGCTACATGTACCGGGTCCCCAAAGTCCGGGAGATCAGGCGCAAAAAGGCGACTTGAGTATAAGCCGAGGGGGGCATTTTCAGCACAAAAAAAAAAGTGCTGAAAAACTCGGCTTATACTCGAGTATATACGGTAAGTGTTTTACAGTACAACTTTGGCCAAAAGTTTTGAAAATTACACAAATATAAATTTTTACAAAGTCTGCTGTCTCCATTTTTATGATTTGCATATAATCCAGAATGTTATGAAGAGTGATCAGATGAATTGCAATTAATTGAAAAGTGCCTCTTTGCCATGCAAATGAACTTAATCCCATAAAAAACATTTCTACTGCATTTGTGAAGAAAGCTTCAGGCAGGGTTCATACACATTTTTACCAATCAAATTCCATGACTTTTCCATGACTTCACGTAAATATTCATGCCCTTATGTTTCATGAAATGTCTATGTATACATGTTAAATAAGAAGAAAATCCATGTCACACCCAGCATATTTTTACTAATATAAATTAGGGCCGTTACTGATTAAAATTTGTGTTCGATTAATCTTTTTTTTAATCAATTAAACGACTAATTTTGATTAATTATAAACGCACATACAGATCCAACTACTTTTAGCCGATTTCCTTGCATTGCAACTCTGCATTAGTCAGTGGTAAATGTGGTATAAACACTATATACAATCACCCGACACTAGTTAGTTTCCACAATCCATGACTTAACTTCACAGTTCACACAAATAAATTCAAACTGTAGCACTGACGTAAGTACAGTACAGACATCCCCAGTGCAGACCTCCCAGTACAGACACCCCCAGTAGTACAGACACCCCCAGTGCAGACCTCCCAGTACAGACACCCCCAGTGCAGACACCCCTCCCCCCTTACAGACCTCAGAACAGCAATACACGGCGCAGTGTGTGTGTCCCTCGAGTTCCTGCTGACGTCAGCGTGCCGCTAAGCCGCCAATAGGCTGCCGCCGGGTGTACCAAGATAGCCGCGGCTGCGGAGCTAGGCCGAAGCCGCGGCCTTTCCTAATGGCCGAGGCTCCGGAGCGCTCCACGTGCCGATCCGAACAGGATGACCTGTTCGGATCACGGATCGCTTACGATCCGTTGCACGACTAGTAGTGACTAAAATATTCCATGACTTTTCCAAAACTTAGTCGGGTTCAGTCATTTTCCAAAACTTTTCCAGGCCTGGAAAGTGCCATGTCAAAATCCCATGACTTTTCCAGGAATTTAATGACCGTACGAACCCTGTTTGTTTAGGGCACCAAAGAATGTCCAGCAAGCGCCAGAACCGTCTACTACGTTGATTCAGTTGCGGGATCGGGGCATCGCAAGTGAAGGGCTTGCTCAGGAATTGCAGCAGGCAGGTGTGAGTACATCTGCACACACAGTGAGGTGAAGACTTTTGGAGGATGGCCTGGTGTCAAGAAGGGCAGCAAAGAAGCCACTTCTCTCCAGGAAAAACATCAGGGACAGACTGATATTCTGCAGAAGGTACAGGGATTGGACTGCTGAGAACTGGGGTAAATTTTCTTTCATTTTCTCAGATGAATCCCATTTGCGATTGTTTGGGGCATTAAAAAAAATGTCCGGAGAAGAAAAGGTGAGCGCTACCATCAGTCCTGTGTCATGCCAACAGTAAAGCATCCGGAGACCGTTCATGTGTGGGGTTGCTTCTCAGTCAAGGGAGTGGGCTCACTCACAATTTTGCCTAAGAACAAAGCCATGAATAAAGAATGGTACAAAAACATCCTCTGAGAGCAACTTCTCCCAACCATCCAAGAACTGTTTGGTGAGGAACAATGCCTTTTCCAGCATGATGGAGCACCTTGCCATATGTGGCTTGGGGAACAAAACATCAACATTTTTAATCCATAGCCAGGAAACTTCCCAGACCCTAATCCTACTGAGAAATTGTGATGGATGAATCCTCAAGAGGCGGGTGAACAAAAAAAAAATCCCACAAATTCTGACAAACTCCAAGCATTGATTATGCAAGAATGGGCTGCCATTAGCCAAGGTGTGACCCAGAATTTGATTGACAGCATGCCAGGGCGAATTGCACAGGCCTTGTAAAAGAAGGGTCAACACTGCAAATATTGACGTTGCATAAACTTAAGAGCCCATTCACACAGGGGCGTCTTTGGATCCGACTCCAAATCGCCCCAGGTCGCGCTGGCTGAAGAAATCAATGTAAGTTAATGGAGCCGTCCTTATGCACACTACTGCAGTCGCTCCAACTTCAAAAAAGGTCCCTGTACTACTTCAATCCGACTCCTAGGCGACCTGTAACCATTCATTTCAATGGGAGTCGCCTCTCCCTGTCTTAATAGGAGCGACTCTCCAGGAAGATAACATACATTTCTCCTGCAAAACTTTCTCTCCCCCCTCCCTCCCACAGAGCTGATTCTTGTTTGATTGGCCACTGGAATGTCTCTTGTCCTGCAGGCAACTTGGAGTTGCCTTGTAAATAGCTCCAGGTCCCTCTGTGATTCATACTCAGGTCATGTCTGAGTTGCCTCATAAAATCACGCTGGAAGTCGTGTTGCCCCTGTGTGAATGGGCTCTAATGCAATTGTTAGTAAAAGCCTTTGGCACTTGAAATGCTTGTATTTATACTTCAATATATCATAGTAACATCAGACAAAAAGATCTAAAAACACTGAAGCATCAGACTTTGTGAAAATTTATATAATTCTCAAAACTACAGCCATGGCTGTATATACTAGAGAAGCTAAGTCTGCCACCCAAATATGGAGAACATGCCTATAACGACCAATCAAGTTGTCGTGGTAAATGCACCATTTTATAAATACTGGAAGAAAGGGAAAGGAGAAACTTGGGACTTTAAATGAGGCGGTGACCGGGTAAGGTCGGTTGCCTCCATCCCTATCTAATTTAAATTGGTTTCTTTTTTCTTATGATTACCCTCATGCAACTTATCATCGATTTCCAATAAATTTAAATTATCTACACTTGCCTGCTTCATTCAAAGTCCCAACCCTTAGTCATTCTTTTTTTTAGTTTATAAATACTAGTGAATGTTATCAGCTTATCCAGACATGGGACTGTACCTGGATTCAGCCAGACTTTATCGAGACCTCAATTTGTAACTAAAACTATATTTCTTGGAAAATTAGAGGGTTCATTTATAAAGTAGAGAATGTGACCGTTACAAACATTTATTGGTGAAGAATCAATCACTCCCATGCACCTGGATGGTCTGTCACCAGCGAATGTTTAACCACTTCCCGCCCAGTCAATAGGAGATTGACGTCCGGGAAGTGGTTCTGTTATCCACACTAGACGTCTATTGACGTCCTGCAGGATAACAGCCGCCGCGCGCCCGGGGGGGGGGGGGGGGGGGCGCGTGCATCGCGGCGATCGGTGGCGCGGTGTGTCAGTCTGACCCACCGCTACACTGATCTCTGTAAAGAGCCTCCGGTGGAGGCTTTTAACCACGCGATCAGCCGTGTCCAATCACGGCTGATCATGATGTGAACAGGAAGAGCCATTGATCGGCTCTTCCTCACTCGCGTCTGACAGACGCGAGTAGAGGAGAGCCGATCGGCGGCTCTCCTGACGGGGGTTCGCGCCGATTGTTTATCAGCGCAGCCCCCCCTCGGATACCCACACTAGACCACCAGGATGCCGCCCAGGACCACCAGGGAAGCCCCAAGCATGTGGATGGCCAGGTAAGTCCCCCATGGCCATCCACATGTACAAAAACATACACAACATATGCCAATCAGTGCCCACAAATGGGCACTGACTGGCACCATCATGGCACAACCACAATGTGTGGTGGCTGGCATTGCTGGGCATCAGTGCCACCTACTAGTGCCCACCTATTAGTGCCCGTCCGTGCCACCTATCAGTGCCACCCATAAGTGCCCATCAGTGCCGCCTATGAGTGCCACCTCATTGGTGCCCATCAGTGTCGCCTTATCAGTGCCCGTCATTGAAGTAGAAAAGGTACTTATTTTCAAAAAAAAATTACAGAAACAAAAGAAAAACCTTTTTTTTTCAAAATTATCGTTTTTTTTTTTATTTGTTGTGCAAAAAATAAAAAAAAAATCGCAGAGGCGATCAAATACCACCGAAAGAAAGCTCTATTTGTGGGAGCAAAATGATAAAAAATTTGTTTGGGTACAGTGTAGCATGACCGCGCAATTGTCATTCAAATTGCGACAGCGCTGAAAGCTCAAAATTGGCTTGGGCAGGAAGGTGTATAAGTGCATGTTATTGAAGTCGTTAAGAAAGTCACACTTTCGTCTTTATAAATAAACCCCTAATATTTCATAGCCAATTTAGAAAAATAATTAAAGCCTTGTGAGAATGAGTTTCAGACTACAGGGTAAAACCACTCTCATCCTTTCTAAATTACTTCCATAGTGCTAATCTATAAGGCTTATACATGCATTCCTGGCAAATATCTCCCCTTTAGCTGTTTGGAGCCCCGCAATACTCCGGATTCTGTGGGCAGGTATGTTGTCCAGGGCTCGGTGGGTGGAGTCGTGATGTCAGTAGACTCCCCGCCCACCTCTACACTCCCCTTGGCCAGGCATCGATATTTCTTAGTTACATTCAAGGCATGCTGTGATTGAGAAGTGTCAGTTGCTTGTGCTCCCAACCAAACTGTCAAGCCATCGAATGGCTGGTGTCATAACTGATCACCGTGGCAACTACAGATTAAACCAAGGGTAAAATAGCTTTCTTGGCTGCAAAGAACAGGATAATAGGGTTTAGTTCTACTTTAAATTAAAAAATACTAAACTAACACAGCTAAAGCCTAGTTTAAAGGGTTGTAAAGGTTCGTTTTTTATTTTCTAAATAGGTTCCTTTAAGCTAGTGCATTGTTGGTTCACTTACTTTTTCCTTAGATTTCCCTTCTAAATATTTTTTTTCTTTGTTTGAATTTCTCACTTCCTGTTCCTGTTTAGTAAGCTGTTCTGGCTGACTCCACACCACTCAGATGATAGTGTGAAGTTTAGTGAGGAGAAACAGGAAGTGAGAAATTCAGACAAAGAAAAAAAACATTTAGAAGGTAAATCAAAAAGGAAAAAGGTAAGGGAACCAACAATGCACTACCTTAACCACTTAACAACCACCTGCCGACAAATAACGTCGACAAGGTGGTTGCTTAACTCTGGGAGGACGTTATATAACGTCCTCCCAGAATCGCGCGCACACGGGAAACTCCGTGACCGCCGGGTCCAGAGAACCCGGCGGATCACGAATCGCGGTAAATCCTCGCCGATAGCGGCCGTTTACCACGTGATCGCTCCGTCAAATGACGGAGCAATCACTTGTAAACAGACCGGCGTCATTTGATGACGCCGGTTCCTCCCTCCCCTCTCTGTACCGATCGGTACAGTGTGAGAGGAGAGGGGAGGGAGCGGATGGCAGCAGCAGCTCTGTGGGCTGGATCTGTGACAATTGCAGTCACAGATCCAGCCATCCATCCATCCCTGCTCAGCCATCCCTGGCGCAATACCCTGGCGCAATACTCTGCAATACCCTGCCGCAATACTCTGCAATACCCTGCCGCAATACTCTGCAATACCCTGCCGCAATACTCTGCAATACCCTGCACAATACTCTGCAATACCCTGCACAATACTCTGCAATACCCTGCACAATACTCTGCAATACCCTGCACAATACTCTGCAATACCCTGCACAATACTCTGCAATACCCTGCACAATACTCTGCAATACCCTGCACAATACTCTGCAATACCCTGCACAATACTCTGCAATACCCTGCAATACCCTGCACAATACTCTGCAATACCCTGCACAATACTCTGCAATACCCCATGCAATACCCTGCCATACTCCGCAATACCCTGCCATACTCCGCAATACTCCGCAATGCCCTGCAATACTCCGCAATGCCCACTTCCCGCCCGCCGGCCGTCATATGACGTCCTTGACTTTGTACGGGGATATCTGAATGATGGGTGCAGCTACAGGCATCATTCAGATATCGGCTTTTTCAGCCGGCGATTCCCTACACCAGTGTTTCTCAACTCCAGTCCTCAACAGGTCATGTTTTCAGGCTTACCATTATTTTGCACAGGTGATTTGATCAGTTTTACTGCCTTAGTAATTACCACAGCTGTTTCATCTGAGGGAAATCCTGAAAACATGACCTGTTGTGGTGCCTTGAGGACTGGAGTTGAGAAACACTGCCCTACACCATAAGAACAATCATAGCGGCTGTTCCGCTGCTTGATCATTCTTACGGGAGGCGAGAGGGGATGTCCCCCCCTCCCGCTGCCCTCCGGTGCTTCTACCGACTCACCGCTACGATCAAAGCCAGGATTGTTTTTTTTTTGGTTTTTTTTTTCAGGCTTCCCAGCCTAGAGGTGAGATGTGGGGTCTTATTGACCCCATATCTCACTGTAAAGAGGACCTGTCATGCCATATTCCTATTACAAGGGATGTTTACGTTCCTTGTAATAGGTATAAAAGTGATCAAAAAAATTTTTGGGGTGGAAAAACATGTCAAACTAAAATAAAGTAAAATGAACAATAAAAAAAATATATATTTTTTTTAAAGCGCCCCTGTCCCCGTGAGCTCGCATACAGAAGCGAACGCATACGTAAGTCCCGCCCACATATGAAAACGGTTTTCAAACCAGACATGTGAGGTATCTCTGCGAACGTTAGAGCGAGAGCAATCATTTTGGCCCTAGACCTCCTCTGTAACTAAAATCATGTAATCAGTAAAAATATTTAAAGCGTCGCCTATGGGGATTTTTTTAAGTAGCGAAGTTTGGTGCCATTCCACGAGTGTGTGCAATTTTTAAGGGTGACATGTTAGGTATCTATTTACTCGGCGTAACTTCATCTTTCACATTATGCAAAAACATTGGGCTAACTTTACTGTTTTTTTTTTAAGCACAAAACATTTTTTTTCTCCGTAAAAAACGCGTTAAAAAAATTGCTGCGCAAATATCGTGCGAGATAAAAAGTTGCAACAACCATTATATTCTCTAAGGTCTTTGCTAAAAAAACATATATAATGTTTTGGGGTTCTATGTAATTTTCTAGCAAATAAATGATGATTTTTACATGTAGGAGAGAAATGTCAGAATTGGCCTGGGTGCTCCAGAACGCCTGAAGGTGCTCCCTGCATGTTGGGCCTCTCTATGTGGCCACGCTGTGTAAAAGTCTCACACATGTGGTATCGCCATACTCGGGAGTAATAGCAGAATGTGTTTTGGGGTGTAATTTGTGGAATGCATAATGCTGTGTGTGAGAAATAACCTGCTAATATGACAATTTTGTTTAAAAAAAAAAAAAGAGAAAAAAAAAATCTTGATTTTGCAAAGAATTGTGGGAAAAAATGACAACTTCAAAAAACTCACAATGCCTCTTTCTGAATACCTTGGAATGTCTTCTTTCCAAAAAGGGGTCATTTGGGGGGTATTTGTACTTTTCTGGCATGTTAGGGTCTCAAGAAATGAGATCGGCCGTCAGTACTTCAGGTGTGATCAATTTTCAGATATTGGCACCATAGATTGTGGACTCTATAACTTTCACAAAGACCAAATAATATCCACCAATTTGTACTTATTTTTACCAAAGATATGTAGCAGTATAAATTTTGGCCAAAATTTATGAAGAAAAAATAGTAATTTGCAAAATTTTATAACAGAAACGAAAAAAAAATCAATTTTTTACAAAATTTTCAGTCTTTTTTCTCTTATAGCGCAAAAAATAAAAAACCCAACAGTGATTAAATACCACCAAAAGAAAGCTCTATTTGTGTGAAAAAAAGGACAAAAAATTCATATGGGTACAGTGTTGTATGACTGAGTAATTGTCATTCAAAATGTGAGAGCACCGAAAGCTGAAAATTGGTCTGGTTATTAAGGGGGTTTAAGTGCCCAGTGGTCAAGTGGTTAAAGGAATCTATTTAAAAAATAAAAAACGAACCTTTACAACCCCTTTAAGCCACTCCTGATCCTACAATTTAAAGCACACTCCTCTTTATGGAAAAGCCCAAGCTTCTGTCTGCAGGATTGCAACGGGAGTGTCAAAGCTCTCTGCAGGAATTTGGAATTGACCGACAACAGGTCCTTACTAGCACTGCATGTGCAAACATCAGTAATTTTGCATGAAGGTGAAAAACCTTGAGGCTTTAGAAACACTTTAATGCCACGTACACACGATCAGATTTTCTGTCGGAAAAACCTTGCATGGTTTTTCCGACGGAATTCCGCTCAAGCTTGGCTTGCATACACACGGTCACACAAAAGTTCTTTCGACCGTCAACAACGCAGTGACGTACAACACTACCACGAGCCGAGAAAATGAAGAAGTTCAAAGCTTCCGAGCATGCGTCAAATTGTTTGAGAATGCGTCGGAACTTTGCGCGTCGGAATTGCTACAGATGATTGGAATTTTCAATTGGAATTTTTTCCGTCGGAAAATTTGAGTACCAGCTCTCAATCTTTTGTTGGCGGAAATTCCGACAGCAAAAGTCTGATGGAGCCTACACACGGTCGGCATTTCCGTCCAAAAGCTCACATCGGACTTTTCTTGTCGGAATTTCCGACCGTGTGTACGCGGCATAAGTTTTTTAAGAGGCATACATCTATGGTGATGTTAGCATTGGTGTAAAAGCATTCAGGAACACTTGCATTTTTTTTTTGCACTGGTCTAGTGATGATGCGACTGGTATGGCAATGATCAGGAAGGCTGCTTACACTGGTCTGTTGACACTGGGACTCAAGTGATGGCTATCAGTAACATTGTTGCTGGCTATACTAGTTTGCGCCACTGACACTGGTTTGGCAGTAATCAGAAACACGGTTTGCTTATACTGGTCTGGATCATCAACACTATTACTGGTGTACACTGGTCTGGTGACACAGACTTGTGTGGCATCGATCAGGAGCACTGTTGCTGGCTGCACTGGAAACACTGACTGGTGTGGTTGTAAATCAGGAACACTACAACTGGCTGGTATTGTGAAACTGTACCCCAGTGTGGCATCATTGGCTCGGTACCCTGCTCTGTGATCGACTTAGCTGGTGAGAGGATGTTTATATATACCCTCATGAGTGAGGAGTCAGTCCATTTGAGTACAGTGGCTGGGCAGCAAGTGGTTACAGATGAATTTTACCTTAAAAATATGGACTCCCCTTAGTAATCAACATAGAGCACAGTTAACAGCAGACTCAAGAGTTCAAATACAATAACACTCAGAGAGCTACAGTGTGTATATATAATATCGGTGCAACCCTAAATTTAACCGCTTCAGGCCCAGAAGATTTTACCCCCTTCCTGACCAGAGCACTTTTTACAATTTGGCACTGCGTTGCTTTAAACTGACAACTGTGCGGTCGTGCGACACTACCCAAAATAAAATTTGCGTTTTTTCCCACAAAAAGTGGTATTTGATCACCTCTGCGGGGTTTTTTTTTGCGCTATAAACAAAAGAACAGCGACAATTTTAAAAAAAAAATGTTTTACATTTTGCCATAATAATTATACCAATATAGTCCGATATGTATTCTTCTACATATTTTGGGTAAAAAAAAACAAACAAAAAAAACCCATTAAGCGTATATTGATTGGTTTGCGCAAAGGTTATAGCGTCTACAAAATAGTGGATAGAATTATGGCATTTTTGTTATTTATTTTTTTACTAGTAATGGCGGCGATCTGCGATTTTTATCAGGACTGCGACATTATGGCGGACAGATCGGACACTTGACACATTTTTGGGACCATTGACAATTTTACAGCGATCGGTTCTCTAAAAATGTCACTGGCAGGGAAGGGGTTAACACTAGGGGGCGATCAAGGGGTTAACTGTGTTCTAACTGACAGGGGGGACGGGACTTACCAGGGGAAATTACAGATCGCCGTTCATAATTTGTATGAACACACGATCAGTCATTTCTCCCCTGAAAGAACCGGGATCTGTGTGTACACACACACACACACACACACACACACACACACACACACACACACACACAGAGAGATCCTGGTTCTCGCTGTGTCATGAGCGATCGCAGGTGGCCGGCGGTCATCGCGCCCGCCGGGCACTCGCATCGGCTTCAGGGGCGAGCGTGTGCGCCCCTAGTGGCCACAGGGCGAAGGATGCAACATAACTTTGTTTCACCCAGCCGTGCCATGCAGCGGCTGGTCAGCAAGTGGTTAAACTGACTTGCTTTTATAGGTTTTCCTCCATATTATTAACCATGACCACCCACCCCCCTTTTTTTGGAGAACCAAAACACTTCCAATTCCATTAGCAGACCTCACTAAAATCTCACCATATTAGGTACCGGCTAAGAAATGTGCATGAATTGTGATTTTAGACAAAATATAGCTTCAGCCTCAGTCAGTCTATGATGATTCTACACAATACTTAATAAAATATGAGAACATCTACAGGTTAGGTCATTTTATTTACATAGCATACATAAAATTAAGAACATATCTTGCTCAGAAATTCAGCATCCATCGTTTACCATCTAGACTCAAAATCCATGAACAATGTTGTGAGTTTACAAATTAGTCAATGTCATCATCATCAAAAAGGTCTCCGAAATCTGAAAAACATGAGCACAGGGTTAGTACAAGCATTATGCACAAAAAGCCACTGTTTATATTATTTTTACATATATCACTGCATTTTATAATCAAACCAGCTATACCAACACAATTTGGTTGCATTTTCATATGGTATGATACTTGACGTGATTGTAGCCGTATTAGTGCAATTGTGACAGAGAAAATGGAGTACTGTCCGTTATACTTTTTTTATTTGCACTAACACACAATTTTTCAGGACAAGCTTTCGGGGTATGCCCCCTTCAAGGTCCAAGCAGTGACATATGATAGCACAGTCTTATAAAAATGTAGAAACAAAAAAAGCAGCCCTTTTTTGTTCAAAGTTATACATATATATTTTCTTTCCCCTCACCTTAATGCCATCAGTCCACTTTTTCAGTTTTTATCTAACTATTATAGTACATGAATGCAGGATCATATGGGGCTTTCACAGATGATTTGTTTGCCTGCAGCAGTAATTTGAGCAGTAAAGGGTTAATGGATAAGTTCAACTTTGGGAGCATGTTACATGTTCCCACTCCTGCAGCATAATCCCGATCCCCCACCCTCATTGTGACAATGGATCGGGGATCTTTTCCCCGCACCCACTGTCACAATTTAAAAGGAACAAGACCTGTGAATGAATGAACTACAAGGACCAACTGCCTTTGCGGCTGACGACTTGTAGTTTTCAATTAACTACCATAGCGCTAGTGAGCACTATAGGTAGTTCATCCAGTCTTCCTGTCATTATGTAACTCCCTGCTCGTTCAAGGTACGAGCAGGTAGATACACTGACAGTCTGCTGGAGCCTGAGATTGCACCTGTGATCTGCTGATCGTGGGTGCAATGCTTTAAAAGCTCCCCAAAAAATGTAATGCACACTTTATTTACCTGCAAAAACAAAAAAGTGCATTATTTTGGGAGGTGAACTTATTCTTTTAATTAGTGGCTGAAGTGCAGGAGGTTCTGTATATAAAGAGAGCAGTGTACCCTGAGGGGAATTGCTGTAGAGTGTGTTCTGTCATCAGAATTTCACTTTACTGTGGTATTCAAGCTAGTTGTCAGTGGCCAGGGTGTTAAGTGGATTAGTATTCCTCTTCCTTGCTCTGCTCCTATTGTACCCATCAGACAGACACACACAACACAGCTCAGAAGCAACATGCATCTGGCAATATGTGAGTGTCTTGTTTTATTGTTATACATGTCATTTTATTCTTTTATGCTCATTTTTGCACAAAGGATTGGTGTGTGAGCACTGCATTAATTGTTTGTAGTGTTTGAGTTGTGCTGCTTTTGGAGGATTTAGGCTACCCCACATTTTTTTTTTAAAGGAGAAATACAGCCAAAGCTTGTTTGGCTGCACTCCTGTGACCCATTTTCAGCAGCTGACGCCACAGAGCTGGAAAAAGATCGCAAGCATAAGGTCGGTGTGACAGGAGGGTCACTTTGGACACAGGGTGAGCCAGGAAATAATGGACATTAAGAAATATATCTTGGACTACCTAAAATGGGTCTGTAATATTTATCCACCATATCCCCAAGGATATCTGTAAAGGACTATTTACTGTTTCTGAACTCAACAGGTTAATTGAGAGATACTGAGGTGTTCAGCCTCAATCACCTGTCTAGTGTAATGCTAATGAATTCCAGCTTCTAGAAGACCTGTTCATTGTTTGTGGTGATGTGGATTGGGGAAATTAAGTCTGTCCTTGTGTGTATTGTAAAGGATCAGACAGTCTGGTGAATACAAAGGTCATGCATAGTCATTCAAAAATAAAGGGGATTATTAGAACCTGTTGTCTCCTAGCAGACGTCAAAATAATGTGTGGAGTCTTGTAATGTGTGGGTGGAGCTGGGCCATTGTTCATGTTAAACTACTGTGTATTAGATGTATATAAAAGTTACAATGTTTCTCAAAGTCATTCGTTCCTGGAAGAGACAGAGTATGTCTCGTTTCTTCTGGAGGGATTAATCTTATGGGAAGTGATCGCCTGGCTGTGGAAGATTGGTAGCGAGTGGATGTGTGTCCAGGAGAGGGGAACATCTTATACGGCATTAACCCCCTTCGTATTTGGGGTGCCGTTACAGTCGGGATCCGCCCACGTGCCTGGAACGGCACCTGGCTCAGCAAGCCACTGAGAGGCTGAGCCAGCCGCTATTGAGGGGGGTGGGAAATAGTGGTGGGCTGCAGAGCAGTGAGCCGTCACCAGTTCTCTGCTCATGGAGCTGTGAGAACCGAGCGATCGGCAGTGTTTGATCAGTGGCGTCACTAGCGTTGGTGTCACCTGGTGCGGCAAAACATGGTGTCACCCCCTCCTGTCTATCCTGCCCAGCGCCCTGCAGGCAGCGCACAGTCACGAGGCGCACCCCCAAATGACCCCTGTAAATTAAAGTATAGGGTGGTATTGGGCCGGCTGGGGCGATATAGGGCAGGTTGGGGTAATATAGGGCAGGTTGCGGTGGTATAGTGCAGTCTGGGTTGGCATAGGGCAGGTTGGGGTTGTATAGGGAAGGCTGGGGAGGTATAGGGCAGGTTGGGGTGGTATATGGCAGGCTGGGTGGCATTGGGCAGGTTGGGGTTATATAGGGCAGGGTGTGATGGCATAGAGCAGGTTGCGGTGGCATAGGGAAGGTTGGGGTGGCAAAGGGCAGGGTGCGGTGGCATAGGGCAGGGTGCGGTGGCATAGGGCAGGGTGCGGTGGCATAGGGCAGGGTGCGGTGGCATGGGGCAGGTTGGGGTGGTATAGGGAAGGCTGGGGTGTCATAAGGCAGGGTGCAGTGGCATAGGGGAAGTTGTGGTGTCATAGGGGAGGTTGCGGTGTCATAGGGCAGGGTGTGGTGGCATAAGGCAGGTTGCGGTGGCATAGGCAGGCTGGGGTGTTATGGTGCTAGGTTAGGACTCCATCATGGGGTGCAAGGTGGTCTGCTGCTGCTAGACACAGCTATAGAGATATAGATAATATATATATATATATATATATATATATTATGTAATATAGCTGGTCCATCCTCCCCTCCCCCCACCAGACCAGCTAACTCAACTACTGTTCCTATTATATGTAATATAATATATCTGTGTCCAGCATCACCCCCCCCCCCCCCATTATTAAACCAGCTCAGGGTGGGGGTGTCTCAGTCAGCTAATATAAATTATATAGTCAGTGTTGTCTGTCTGATAATGGGGGGGGGGGGGGGGGGGTGATGCTGGACACAGATATATTACATTACATATAATAGGCACAGTAGCACAGGAGTTAGCTGGTCTGGTGGAGGGAGGGGCGGCTGGACAAGCTATATTACATAGTGTATATATATATAAAATCTATAGCTGTGTCTAGCAGCAGACCACCTTGCACCCCCCCCCCCTCCATATCATATATAGGCCAGGCCGTCAGGGGCAGGGCGCCAGACACGGAGACTGAGTCCTCCCACACTAGCTCTCTTACAATGGCAACTGCTCCCCCCCCCCCCACACACACACACCTCATCTTGTGCTCGGGCCGGCGGTGGAGAGTGGAGACACCCCCCCATCATATCATACAGCCACCAAGGTCAGGGGCAGGGCGCCACACACACACACTCACAAACCTCATCTTGTGCTCGGGCCGGCGGTGGAGACCCCCCCCCCCCGCACCTGTTCTTATTCTGGTCGCCGCCAGCTGGAGCCTCAGTCTGTACTGGAGAGGAGAAGGGCTGGGCAGCGACGAGCGACCATCACACACAGCGGCGTGCAGCCGCACCGCCCGGGCGGAGAAAGTTGTGTGTGTGCTGTATTGACGTGTCGTCACATCATCACAGTGCAGTGTGATGATGTGACAGGCTGAGTCGCTCGCCGGCTCTGTATGGTAGGGAGGAGGAACTTAGGAAGAATAAGGAGCCGGAGGACACACACCAGGCGCGGCCGCGGCGCTGGAGGTGTTGTTCCAGGCAACTTCCAGCCTAGCGGGGTGAAGTTAATGAATGTGTCCAGAGGCGGCTCTAGGCTTTGTGAGGCCTTAGGCAAATCTTAGACATGAGGCCCCACTCACGTCCATAATGGGAAAAATAATTAAAGCGATAAAAAATAACAGTGTGCCCCCCCTACAGCGCTGCCGACTACCCATCTCTGCCCTCCCGCTGACTGCTGTGCCAGCTGTGGGGGATCTGCAGGATGGAGGCCGTAAAACGGCCCCTACCTTTTCTAAAAGAACACAGTGAGTGATTGGAACTGATTTGTGTTTATTAAGCTTTAGTTTATGAATTAACAGGAGCTTCTGTCTCCTGTTCATTCATCTGCAGTGCAGCTGAGGCTACAGAGAAAGGAACTGGGGAATGCGTTTCCTCATTTTCTTTCTCTGTCTCAAAAGTGAGACTTCAGGGGTCTGTTTAGACCCCTGATATCTCACCAAAGAAACAAAAAAACGTAAAAAAAAAAAAAAAAAAAAAGATTGTAAAAAAAAAAAAAGACTACAATTTTTAATCAAACTAAAAAGCCATGCCCAATACGTAGCATAATTTAGCCACACATACAAATATTTCGGTATAGCACGGGTCACCCTCTCCCTAGTATGGGGGGCCCCTACTGTACAATGGCGGTAAACTTAAGTAGGAGAGGAAAGTGGAGGGTATGACGGCGGGTAGTATGTACATGAGAGGGGTGCAGAGTGTATGGTGGGGGGTAGTATGTACATGAGAGCGGTGTTGAGTGTATGGTGGGGGGTAGTATGTACATGAGAGGGGTGCAGAGTGTATGGTGGGGTGTAGTATGTACATGAGAGGGGTGCGGAGTGTATGGTGGGGGGTAGTATGTACATGAGAGGGGTGTGGAGTGTATGGTGGGGGGTAATATGTACATGAGAGGGGTGCGGAGTGTATATAGGTGGGTAATATGTACATGAGAGGGGTGCAGAGTGTATATAGGTGGGAAGTATGTACATGAGAGGGGTGTGGAGTGTATGGTGGGGGGTAGTATGTACATGAGAGGGGTGCGGAGTGTATGGTGGGGGGTAGTATGTACATGAGAGGGGTGTGGAGTGTATGGTGGGGGGTAGTATGTACATGAGAGTGGCAGTAAATAACCCCTTTGTGCTGCATGAGTGGCACCGGTATCAGAGTTTGTGAACCCTTTGATGCTGCACCATATAGGGGTTAATTAACTCTGATACCGGTACCACAAATGCAGCACAAGGGGGTTAATTAACCGCCAGTGGTCACTAATGTATAGTAATGCAATAACCCCCTCTATGCTGCATAATACAAATACCAATGTAAATCCCCCCCCCCCCCAAAGAGTTAAATACTTCAGGCAGGTTGACACAGCTAAGCCACTGTGACAACACTGCCTTTTCAGCTTCTGCAAACTTACTTGCACTTTTGCACGGGGCTTCACTGGCTCCTCGCAGGTCTTCGCAGCAGCTCTCTGTCTGTTCACCTCTTTCTTCCCGCCTCCCGGTTTGAATGACATCACGCCGGGCGGGACTAGGAGATCACTCTGCCTGACAGGGAAGTGAATGCGTCGGTCAGGCGGTCGGTTCACTCACATTATACTCGCTCTGCTGCAGACAGTGTACCGGCGGCCGGCGGGTGTCACGGCTGACAACTGTCTTCAAAGCAAGCGGCATTTTTAGCCTTCCCTGCCCCCCCCGCTCAGTCCGCCCCGCCCCCTACCTCCTGACGGGTTCAGCAGCGGCCGGCCCTGCAGCTCCGCCTCCACCTCCTCTACACCACAGCGCAGTAAAAGGAAGATGTCTATCCTTTACCAGCCCGCTCACCCCGCCAACTTGGGGACACTGACCGCGGAAATGAAAAAAAAAAAATTCTCACCGTCGGGAGGGTGTCACCCCTGTAGCGGGTGTCACCTGGGGGCGGGCCGCACCCCCCTAGCAACACCTCTGTGTTTGATCACTCGGTTCTAAGTTTTCGAGCCAGCAGGGGACAAATGCAGCATTGGACTGATGCTGCATCCAGCTAGGCAAGTATGATTAAAAAAAAAAAAAAATCCCATATTTTTCTATTTTTTTCGGGCACAGTACAGGCAAAGTGCGGGGTTTCATTTTTTTTCTCTCTTTTTATATTTCTCTTTTAACCACTTGTTGCCCTCCTATTTGCGCTTCAGTCATTATTGTCAAACAAATATTTGTCTGCCTGAGCCCTCATTCACATTGGAGCGACTTGTCATCCAATTTGACAGGTCAAAATCGCACAAGTCGCAGCCTATAGCCAGCAATGGCACTGTTCAAAACGGTGCGATGCGGGCTTTGTGGTGCTGCATCAACTTGAAAGAGTAGTACATGTGCAATTTCGGGTGCGACTTGAATAGACATCTGTGCATGAAGCAGCACAGATGTCTTCAAAGTCTCACTGAAATGCGGCTTTGAAATTGTGCGATTTCAGCTGAAGTCGCAGTCAATGTGAACTGGGGCTTTGTCTCTATATGTGTACCAGTTGCACAGCCTGTTCACTGGATGTTAGTGTTCTTGCACAGCAAAGCTGCCAGCAGAATCTTCAGCATCTGAAACTTCTGTTACTGTACCCTCCACTGCAATCTGTGGTTCCAACTGCTGGCCACTATCACTAATGTGTCCCTAAGACTCACTTGTGACATAGCAAGCCAGCGGGTGGAACCACAGCTTATGATGGGAAGTCCAGGCATCCAACAGGTACAGAAGATTCTGCTGGCAACTTTGCTCTGCAAGACCACTAACATCCATGGAACAGGCTGTACAAGTAAAAATAGTATATTTTGAATGATGTTTATATTGTTATTAAATCAATGATCGTTCTTGTCCTTTTAAAGAGAAACTATGAGATGTGTATGGTGACCTTAGCACAGTAGCATGAAGCTATAATTGACTGTGTATGACCCAGAAGACACAAATGATGCTCTCAAGTGGAGCCTCTTTGATCACCTGTCTGATGACTGGAGAGCTCATGTAAATAATCCTTGTTGACTTTAACAGTGACTGAGCTACAGAAAAAAAAATCGTGCCATTTAGACAAAACCTATTTGAATGATAACAATAAAAGGTTCTGCTAATAAAAGCAAAATGTAAATTTAGCGTCTGCCAGACTACTTGTCAACATCAGTGTATGAGGGACACTAACCAATGACAACCAGTCACTAATTTCCTTCCTTTATCTTGGCAGCAGTGACATGCAGAAACACACAGATTTCTGCTATAAAATAATGATGTTATTTCAGGATCGCATTGGTTATTCTGATCCCACACAGTATTTTTAGTTATTGGCCAGCAATCACTAAAGTCAACCGATAAACACTATGTTCTCCAAGCCTTGTAGAAGAATAATACTACCACTCACTGTTGAAGTAATCTAGATGCACAGCTTTCTCATTGGCTGCCAAGTCCATTAGGAGTCCTGTACTTCCCCCAGCCTGTAAAACACATAACAGAGTATATGTTGATTGTCGATAAAAAAATAAAATAAAAAAAAATGAAATGGAAAAGTTATCATAATGATACAATGCAGGACAGGAACAAAAGCAGAAATTGTACTTGATTATTTCCATGGGGAAGGTTTAAGTGTATTTTTGAGAAGCACATTTGAGGCTTAGGCAAATATATATTATATATACCACAGTCACCGCTGTCTGCTCTGCACCACCAACTCATGAGTCTGTGGCACTACAAGTCCAAGCATGCCAAGAGAGGGGAGGCAACAGCAGTATGATAGATCAGACTGATTTTTAGATGAAAAGTGCTGGTGTATACTGCATGATCATGTGTGCCCACACTGCCACTCAACAGAAGTCAGACAAGTTCACTTTCAACGTGTGCAGTGTTGCTGACTGCCCATAAATGTCTATAGACTGGAGAAAAATGCCAGGAAAAAATCCACTTGTTGCCATTTGGAGGCAGCCGAATGGTTACCTGTTGAGCTTGTCCTAAGATCTGGCAGCAGGGGCAGGTATGGATGAAAATTACTCAGAACCCCCAAACATTACATGTTTTTTTTTTTTTTTTTTAGCAGAGACCCTAGAGAATAAAATTGTGGTTGTTGCAATACTTTGTCACACTATTTGCGCATCGGTTTTTCAAATGCAATTTTGGGGGAAAAAATACACTTTATTGAATTTAGAAAAACAACTAAAACACCACATTTTTTTTTTGTATAATGTGAAAGATGATGTTACGCCAAGAGAATCGTGAAAGAATTGCGATCTTTATTCTAAGCAAAAAAATTGTGATTCTCATTTTAGACAAAATCATGCAGCTCCAACATCTGTGCGGTGACACCATGGCGCACATCAGACATGGCTTTTATTCACAATCCCTACTGCCCCATCCAAGACTGAGCCCAGCAGTTCACCATTCAGCTGCCCATGCAGTTCAGAGCCGGCAACAAGTGGATTTTTTATTTTTTTTTAAAACCATTTTCCCGCCAGCCACCTGCCAAACCAAGGTAAAAAGATGTGTGTAAGGAGACACCGATGTACACTTGCTTCGGCTTCAACGCGACAAGAACGCAGGGCTTGACAAATTTGCTTGGAATCTAGGAGCCAGCTAAAAAAAAAAAAGTTAGGAGCCAGGAACGCGCCCCGTCCCGCTGAGCTCGCGTGCAGAAGCGAACGCATACGTGACTAGCGCACGCATATGAAAGCGGTATTCAAACCACACATGTGAGGCATCGCCGCGATTGGTAGAGCGAGAGCAATAATTCTAGCCCTAGACCTCCTCTGTAACTCAAAACATGCAACCTGTACAAATTTTTTAACTGTCGCCTATGGAGATTTTAAAGGGTAAAAGTTTGTTGCCATTCCACGAGCGGACGCAATTTTGAAGCGTGACATGTTGGGTATCAATTTACTTGGCGTAACAGTATCTTTCACAATTTAAAAAAAAATGGGCTAAATTTACTGTTGTCTTATTTTTTCATTAAAAAAAGTGTATTTTTTCCCCAAAAAAGTGTGCTTGTAAGACCGCTGCGCAAATACGGTGTGACAGAAAGTATTGCAATGACCGCCATTTTATTCTCTAGGGTGTTAGAATAAAAAATATATAATGTTTGGGGGTTCTAATTAGAGGGAAGGAGATGGCAGTGAAAACAGACAGGGGAAGCTCCATTAGCATTGCTGGTTGGCGCCAGATCACAGGAGGGAGCATAGGCCTGCAGAAGGCCGCAGCCTCAATTACCAGCCGCCCGCGGGGGGCGCTAAAAGACACAGGATACCCCAAGCTGTGCAGCACCAGGTCGCTATTTCTAGTCGGAATTGCGACCTAACGCCCGGGGTTTGTCGAACCCTGCATTAACGGCTAGTTTTCACTTGCTTCCAAACAAATCTTTGGACAGGCTTTGTAAAAGCTCTCCGAATGCTAATCAAAGTTCCTTTTACTAAATAAAATGGTTAGCTTACAGTCCTGTTTACACCTTGCTTTTGCTTCAAAAATTATACCCCATGCAGCTTTAGTGGTGCTTCAAAGTGTCTTCAAAGCCTCCATAGAAGTCTATGGCAAAGCTCACTTGAAGACCCACCGAAGCCCCAAGCAAAAGCAGGTGCAAACAGGACTGTAAGCTAACCATTTTATTTAGTGACAGGAGCTTTGACTGGCATTCATAGAGCTTTAACAAAGCCTGTCCGAAGCCTTGTTTTGAAGCAAGTGTAAACTAGCCGTCAATGTGTGTTGAAGAAAGCGTACATGAGCCCTTAACCACCACAATACAGGGCATTTAAACCCCCTTCCTGCCCAGGCCATTTTCAGCGCTGTCAGATTTGAATGAAAATTGCGTGGTCATGCTACACTGTAACCATGTGAAATTTTTATTATTTTCTTCACACAAATAGAGCTTTCTTTTGGTGGTATTTAATCACTTCTAGGTTTTTTATTTTTTCCCCAAAAAAGACCAAAGTTTTTAAAAAAAATATAAGTTTTTCTTAGTTTGTCAGTAAATTTTGCAAATAAGTAATTTTTCTCCTTCACTGATCGGCGCTGATGAACCAGTATCCAGCTGGTTGTTGCTGCAGCACCCAAATTCCAGAGCTCATCCAGGAATGTGTGTGATGGGAATATGAAGTATTGCTGAGTCAGCGACACTCGGATCATAGATCGGGAAAAGGGCCAATCACAGCAGGCCCTTTACCACGTGATCACCTGCCAGCCAATGACAGCTGATCATGGAAAAAAAAACGGATGCCAATTATTGTTTTCTTTTCCCCTTCACTCTGTCAGTGTGAATGATAAAAAAGCCGTGGCTTTGATGAGAGGGACATCGGACCCCTCAGAGCCTGAATGTGCTGCAAATCAGTGCCTCATCATAAGTGCTGCCAATCAGTGGCACCCAATAACGTCCATCAGTGCCACCTCATCAGGGCACATCAGTGAAGGAGAAAAAGTACATGTTTGCAAAATTTAATAACGAAATATGAAAAAAGGGTTTTTTTTTTCTTCAAAATTTTCTTTGTTGTTTAGCAAAAAAATAAATAAAAACCCCAGTGTCGATTAAATACCACCAAAAGAGAGCTCCATTTGTGGGGGAAAAAATTATAAAAATGTCATACGGGTACAGTGTTGTATGACCACGCAATTGTCATTCAAGGTGTGAGCGCTTAAAATTGTCCTGGGCAGGGAGGGGGTATAAGTACCCAGTAAGCAAGTGGTTAAATATCGAATGCCTTGACTTATAAGACTTTCTGACAGTTGCCAGTAAAAAAAAAAAAATGTCCTCTGCCAGTACATTGCCAATGTCTTGTCAGCAAAAAAAAGTAAATGGGGGCTAGCAACACTCTTGCCAGGGATGAGCGGACGGACCTGTGTGTGTGCGGTGTATACAGACTATAGGACACCTTCCCCCCCCATGTTCTCATATAGGAAGAGTGAGTGGCGTGTGAACGTCCTTCTACACACAAAACACAGGGCAGACCTGATAGGGGACGCTGACAACAGGCCCAGCATGGAATATATGAGAGCGCTCCGCCTCACCTCATCCAGGTCCACATAGGGCCCGGCTCCCTCCGGGAACATCTCATCTACGGCTGGCTTCATCTTTCTGCGGACACCTTTAGCCCAAACGCCACAACAACGGGCACTTCCGGGGAACCGCTGCCACACTTCCGGTAGAAAAGTGGGCGGGGCTATGTGTCACTTCCGGTAGGCTATTAAACTTTGTAATGTGATAATGATTTGGGGGGATGGAGAGCGATTTTTTTTGTCTTTTTTGTCTTTTTTTTTTTTATCAGACCAAACCTCTCCTGTGTGATTGTGTACTCAGTATTTCCCGTAGCGATGACAGGGAGGTAGTTTGCTAAGTCCTTATTATTTTTCTAGATTTTCAGATAGGACTAAAGTAGAACTGACTTGTTTACAGGAACGTTGTTCTCTGAAGAGTAATCTTGGTTTGAATCAGTCTTCAGAGAGTGTTGTATCACCTCTGCATTGCCTGCTTTAACCCCTCAAACCCTGCACTAGTGTGCTGCAACCGCCTTCATTAGAGTTAGTCTAGGTTCACATGAATGCCGCTTTGAAATCGTGAGACTTTCACTTGAAATCGCAGGATTTCAAAGCTGCATGTTAGTGCAATTTCTGGTGCGACTTGGCTGACATCAGTGTGGCTTCATGCAGGTCGCACCTGAAATCACCAAAAGTAGTGCAGGAACTACTTTTCTAAATGGGTGCGGCACCGCAAAGATGGCATCGCACCGGTTTGAACAGTTCCATTGCCGACAATAGCGTGCGACTTGTCATGCGATTTGACCTGTCAAATTGCATAGCTCCCAACTGTCCCTGATTTGGAGGGACTGTCCCTGATTTGTAGCAATGTCCCTCTGTCCCTCATTCCTCCTCATTTGTCCCTCATTTTGGTCTGATCTATAGAGATGTATCTAAAATACACTTTTTATCTTTCAAAAAGTGCTTCCCAGTGCTAAACCTTTTATCTGATTTCTAAATGGTTGCATTTGTAAATTTTAAAAGCCAATATAAAGCAATAGTAGTGGTAAAAAAAGCCCTTGTGGATTTAATTAACCTTTTTTTTGCGTTAATTCTCCTTTAAGGGGGTGTGGCAGGGGGCGTGTCCTATGCCTACATACGTTTGTTAGTAGGTGTCCCTCATTCCCATCTGAAAATGTTGGGAGGTATGGAAATCACATGACAAGTTGCACTGGTGTGAACAGGGGCTACATGGTGTTCAGGGGACAGTACTGGCAGCTCATGTGATCATGGAAATAATCATTGCTTCAACATACTGTATGTACAAACCCTATGCCTTTGCAGCATGGGTGAGGGGGGTGTAATAAAATCAGTTCTGCAGCACATTTTTACTGCCCCTAACACAAGTGTAAACAAACCTTAATGGGTTATTTTTAGTTTTGAAAAGAGTAGAGAGGGATTCAAGCCCCTGTCAGGTTTTTATTGGTGCCTGCGTTAGGGAGATTCACCCTCTATTTGTCCTAATTACCATTTTCATCGAACGTAAAAGTGAAAGAAAATAAATTTTGGGTTGTCACCAGAACAGGAATAGAGGGGGAATTCCTCCAATGAGGACACTAGTTCCAGTGATACCCCAGGATTCCCACACTTTGGAAGGATTTTCTCTCACTTCCTGTTTTGGCAATGGGACAGGAAGTGAAGGAAAATCTCCAAATGGGACATAGATGGCAACATTAAAAAAAACTACAGGAGTTCTATCCCTCCATCATTCTTTCCAAGTGAATAAAAAAAAAGTTGTTGGCTTTAGTCCAACTATAAAGCAGTACTTAACTCTCCCCTAGGGTGACCACATTTCCAAACTACCATTCAGGGACACCCTCCCTTCCCAAAAATCAGCTTGTGCTGTAACAAATCACAGCACAGTGATTGGACACAAGAGGTGGGATTTATGATTTCTCCAATCACAAGCAGGGGGCGGGGATTGTTCTCCTCCAGGCATTCCCGGCCAGGACAAGTACTGTCAGTGAGTAAAGCGGTCATGTGGTGCCCTTTTTTGGGGGCATCAGATTGGCCTGGGGGGTGGCTGTGTCAATTTCATTCCGGGACACTGTATTGTCCTGGAATGAATGTGCCCGGGACAAACCTGCAAAATGCGGGACTGTCCCAGGCAATCCGGGGCACGTGGTCACCCTACTCTCCCCACGCCCCACCATGTTTTTTTCCCCCACTTTGTTTTCAAAGCACATGCTCATCCACACAGCAAATCCAGTGTTGTTCCGCTGTGATCCACTGTTTAAGTGTCGCTATCTTGGTCCTCTTTTGGGTGCAGGCAGCCCACTCCAGTAAGGCACAGGACCCAACCCCCAGCCTGCCCTGTGGACTGCCCTTTCCCCGGCCGCTCTGTATGCTTATCCTGCAGCCTCCTGGAAGATGTGATGTAGGTATCCAGGAAGCTGCAGGAGCAGGTATACGTCATTCTGACCTAGGCTGGAATAGCGGCAGGGGGCAGGGCTAAAAATGAACATGTTAAAAATAGAAGAAAAAATCCTGCAGTTCTGCTTGGGGAAGGGCGTGTTTAAAAGTGGAACTAAAGCCAGACATAGACAGTTTGAATTTCAGCTGGTTCAATAGGAACCGGGCAAGATTTGAATCATGTATGGACAGGCTGAATGTGCCGATCGATCAACTTGGGTACAACCAGCCTGTCGGGTTTTACATGTGGTTATTACTCTAACAGCTGCTAGTAATAATCACATTTAAAATCTGACAGGCTGGTTGTGCCCAGGTTGATCGATCGGTACATTCAGCCTGCCCATACATGATTCAAATCTTGCCTGGTTCCTATTGAACTAGCTGTTATAGCTGCTAGCAATAATCACTGTGTTCTCCCTGCGGGGACGACTTCCCCCACCGGGAGAACACAATGGCTCCGTGGGAGGGATTCCCCCATCAACACTGACTGTGGTTGCAGGAAAGAAAATCGTTCTGTCCATGGCCGGCCCTTATTCTTCTTTGGGAGTTAAAGCGGAACTAAACCCTCTTATCATTTTCAGCCAAGGAAGCTGCCATCTGTTTGATTTGGAACTGCCATGGTGCTGCACATGTGATCAGTTATAACTCCAGCCGTTGGATGGTTTGACAGTTTAGTTGAGAACAAAAGCAAATGTGATCGTTACATTCCTGGACTGTAAGGCCCCTTTCACACGGACGGTCTGTTCAGGTCCGCCTGTCAGTTTTTTAGGCGGACCTGAACGGATGCTCCATGTACCCCTATGGAGCCACGGATGTCAGCGGTGACATGTCCGCTGACATCCGACCCGCTCCGCCAAAGTGTGACGGAGGAAAACCCTATTTTTCCATCCGTCGGCGGAGCGGATCGAATGACAACGGACTCTACGGTCTGTCGCCATCCGATCCCCCCATAGGGGAGAGCGGCGCTCTGACAGGGCGGTCCCTGCATAGTGTACGGGGACCACCCAGTCATCCGCCGGCTCAGCGGGGATCAACGGAGCGATCCCTGCTGAGCAAGCGGAGCTTCACGGGGCGGATCTTCACGGATCCGCCCCATGTGAAAGAGCCCTAACAGTTTTTTGAAACAATTAAATCGTTGGGTTTAGTTCTGTGGGACTTTAGCTTAAAAAAAAAATAATGGGCGAACAGACAGGATTTGTAATGCAGAAGAGACATGCTTTATCTCTTCTGCACTAACCCCTTCATGTCAATCTCCTCCCAGCTCTTTAAAGCGGGACTCCACCCGCAATTTTTTTTTTTTAAAAGTCACGGCGACGCTCGGTCCTGGCAGGTCACGGCGCCTCCATCCTGACTAAGGGAAACAGCCCGTTTCCTACTGCGCATGCGCGACTCGCACGGCGCTTTGTGAATGGGCGACTGCCTCCTGGGCTACACACAGTTCCCAGAAAGCAGCGTGCCCATTCACCAGAAGAATCCGAGTGTAGGACGAGGAAGAAGATTCACCGTGGAGGATGAAGAGGCAGATTAGGGACTTCTGCATAGCAACCGCTATTTCTGGTAAGTACATTTTTTTTTTTCATTTATTTATTTATTTTTATTTTTTGGTGAAATGTTTTTTTTCAGGGTGGAAGTCCACTTTAAGAGTTTTAAAACCGGGGAGGCGGAGGCGGCCATTCGGGTCATGTAACTGCTGTGATTGGCTGAAAAGTAAGGGGGGGGGAAGGGGGGTCACAAGGCCCCGGGATTTTAAAGATGTCGATAGAGTGTCTAATCAGATAATTAAATACTGACTGAACACAATGAGTAGAGAAAAATAGAATTTTTATTTACAAAAAATTATATGTATAAAACACACCAATACAGTATACAACCATGATCAATTATATTAGTGCATGATAACAGACACAAAGATGCCAATGTACTCAACGTTTCGCTCTAGAGAGAGCTTCCTCAGGAGAATTTACCATGGCATCATAAGGTATGCTGTTCATGCAAAAGATGATGGTTGAGAAATGTATTTAAAATTAAACTCCAAAGAGAAGGAGTACGGATAGTACATCTAAATCAGGCAATCCCATATGTGTCCTGGAGTGACTTGCAGACGTAAATACAAGATATAAAAAATCTGCTGGGCGTTTTTAAATGGAATCAATGGATGATCAATTAATAAGGATAGAGATCCTGATGTCCATATTGGTGATAAACAGGAAGATATCCACTAAGTTTGTAGGGCTGAAGTAGTGGAGTACTAGCTCAGTACTCTGAACCAGCTGCGGAGCGTGCACACACGCTTGTGGATCGCTCCAGATTCCAGGACTACTCCTTCTCTTTGGAGTTTAATTTTAAATACATTTCTCAACCATCATCTTTTGCATGAACAGCATACCTTATGATGCCATGGTAAATTCTCCTGAGGAAGCTCTCTCTAGAGCGAAACGTTGAGTACATTGGCATCTTTGTGTCTGTTATCGTGCACTAATATAATTGATCATGGTTGTATACTGTATTGGTGTGTTTTATACACATAATTTTTTGTAAATAAAAATTCTATTTTTCTCTACTCATTGTGTTCAGTCAGTATTTAATTATCTGATTAGACACTCTATCGACATCTTTAAAATCCCGGGGCCTTGTGACCCCCCTTCCCCCCCCCTTACTTTTCAATTAAACTGGGATGTGATGTCTGATATTTACCTCCCCTCCATATTCATGTTTGCTGTGATTGGCTGTCACAGTGGTCACATTATCAGAAAGCTCCCATTCCCAGGCATGCATCAGGAGCTTACCACCCCGTCGGGTACCGTGCTGGGAGCATGCTCTCAGCACAGTAAGTGTTTTACACAGGGCTGCATACATCCTGTAAGGGTAAAGACGACCCTATAATTGGATTTACTCATGAGTACGCCTATGTGAATGAGGCCTCTATCGCGTACACACGGTAGGACTTTTGACCGGGCAAAGCTCAATCGGAATTTCCGACGGAAAAATAGAGAACCTGCTCTCTAATTAAGTCCGTCGGAAATTCCGACGGGAAAAGTCCGATACACACGGTCGGAAAATCAGATGAAAAGCTTCCATCGGACTTTTTCCATCTGAAATTTCGACCGTGTGTACGCAGCATTAGATGTGTGTATTTTACAAATACTTGGAGATATGTGTAAACCAGTTCAGCCGGTGGTCTTTTTTTTTTTTTGGGGGGGGGCAGCAAATAGTGATGCCTCGTACACACGACCGGTTTTCCCATCGGTAAAACTGTGATGAGAGCTTTTGGCCAGGAATTCCGACTGTGTGTATGCTCCCACAGGAAAACTGCCGGGAAAAAAAGCAGGAAAAAATCCTAGCGGGAAAACCGTTCGTCTGTATGTTTTTCCAACGGGGAAAAAAACACGCATGCTCGGAAACAATTTGACGCATGCTCGGAAGCATAGAACTTCATTTTGTTGGCTCGTCATAGTCTTTTACGTCACTGCGTTCTTGGCAGTCAAAAGTTCAATGGACTTTTGTGTGACTGTGTGTATACAAGGCAGGCTTGAGAGGAATTCCAACAGGAAAACCATTGTGTTTTTTTTCCGACGGAAAACCGGTCGTGTGTACGGGGCATGACACCCCCACCTCCCGCCCGGTTGGGTGATTCTGGTGCACTTACACCATCTATGGTGGGCAGCGCTTCTCCCTGGCTTCACTGGTGGCTTCCTTTGCTCGGCAGCGACGGCTTTCTCTTCCCCTACTCTCCACAGGCATCGCTGTAACTTCTGTTTCCTCCCTCCTCCTTGGCGGCCTATTGGGACTCTTCTCTTTTCGGCCAATCCGAAAACCTCAGACCTGCTTCTGATTGGCTGGATTTGGGATCAGTGTTTCAATAGTGAATATTTATTCGCTGTTGTAACACCTGGGTGGACTCCTGGTGCAATGCTCTGCGCCACGAGCCCACCCTATTTTGAAGCCTATTAGAGCCTATGGCTCTAATCAGGTGCTTAAAAAAAAAAACACCCCCACCGATGTAATTCATGCGCCCGGCGTCCTGAAAGGGACCAGACGCATGAATAGGGGGTGGCGGAGTTCTGTCAAAATATCGTCTGTGGATAGAGCATGGGGGCTGCGGCCGTGGATAGAGGGGGCGGTGCTCCGGCGCCCCAAATGGAGGGGCCGCTACTGCTGTAAACACATCTTGAGGAGCAGACCTGCTAGGTTTATTTTATATTTGGATTTGTTATGACCTTTCTGGGTTGCTACTGGACATGTGAGTGTTTTTTTTGTTTTTTTTTGTGAGTAACCCAGTTATAAAAGGTAAAAGAGGGGGGAATGGGGTGTTACGTTCCACTTCATGGCTCGGTTTACACCACTGCGATGCGAGAACCCTGCAAATCCAGTGCGAGAACCCTGCAAATCCAGTGCAGGTTCCTGTACCGCATACAACTCGCATGCAGTTCACACTGCCCTATGCGAACCGCTGGGAGTGGCAATACGTAGTTAATGACACCCCCAGATTGGATCGCATATCGCAGTGCAAACTGTCAATTTGGACAGAAATCGGATCGTATGGGTGTGAGCACCCATGGGATCCGATTCTGGTGCGGACCAAAAAAATGGTCCTGTGCGAGTTTGGTCCGAATGCGATGCAAATTCAGCCATACAAGATGTATGACTGAATTCGCATTGCACAGACATCGCATGTGATTTGTACAGCAGTGCAGTGCAAATCACATGCAATGTCTGACATCACGGCAGAGCGACCCGGCCCTTAATCCAGGCTCTGAACTAAAAAGGATCAAGTTGCATCCCTTTTTTCCAGCTGTTGGTTCGGTGATGTCACATGCCTTCTTCACCCTCTTCTTCCTACATGAGTGAGTAGATTCTTTATGCTGCAGAGAGTGGCGCAGGCCAGTGACATTCCATGCCTCTCTGCAGCATTCTCCTGTAAGTCCAGAGCAGGATGCAGAGCCTTGATGCGCTAGATTCACAAAAAATTGGTTAAATTACATTTGGTGGTGTATTTAGAAAAAGTATGCAGAGTTATTCACCCTGCAAAATTGCATGAACATTCGTTCTGGGCAAATGCTGGAAAAATCGCTATTTTCTCTCCAGGTCGGATGATAAGAATAGTGTGGATCAGGAAAATACTTCATTACGACAACTAGATGGAGCTGACGATCATAGAAAAAAAGTGTTTATTTCCTGTGATCGTAAGCTCCATCTGGAGAAAGCTCCAAGAATCTGGACAGCTGCACTCCAAGAAACATCCGACTTTATTGTAACTTATAAAAGCACCCCAAAACAGTAGACTGATACTGTGTTTTTATAAGTTACAATAAAGTTTCTTGGAGTGCAGCTGTTTGGATTCTTGGATGTTTTTCTATATTCAGCTAGAAGAGCTGAGCGAGCACTCAGGTAGATGAGGTGTGGAGGACTGCGACGGCAAGCTCACCTGGAGCAGCAGCATATTATTCACTATATCAGCTCCACCTAGTGGCCACAATGCAGTATTTTCCTGTTTCACTCCATCCTTTATAAATGAAAAAAAGCCTAATAACATTTGTTTTTGCACTCATTTGTACAGAATAAATATACATTCAGTTTCACAGGGAAAATAGCTCTGCAAATTTGTATAATTGGACCCTTTGGTGTGTGGATGCCAAGTAGCACATCTTCTCTGCTGTGTACCATTCTGTCCTTATTTTATCATGCACAACATTATTAAACTGTGTTGCTGGTTGCACTTCCTTTTCTAATTTTAGCTGTTATTTATTTACATATTTGTTCATTGGTGTGCCTACTTAATTGTGACAGTATTTTGACTTATTTCCCGTCATATAGTTCTTCTATTAATATGTGTCTTTCCTTCCTGTGCTAGTCTACTATGATAATTGTGGAATGCCTTGACTCTCATAGTGGATACAGTCAGATTTTCAAGCCATGGTGTTAAAAATCTCTCTTTTTAGTTTATTACAGTTGAAGTTTTATAGTATGTGGGAGGAGCTAAGGTTATACTGGTCAAGAACCTGGAGCTAGGTTTACTTTAGTTAGTCCAGAGACACCAGTGGATAACACAATGGACTGGCTCTGTCTGTCTCCCCACACAAGCATAATGCACCGAGTCTGTGACTACTACTGGTGAGTACATAATGACAATAACATTCATTATAATAATAAATTGTTCTGCCTCCATTCTACCTCCACTCTTTTTTATTGAACATTTTACCATTCCCCTATATCAGTGGTCTCCAAACTGTGGACCGGGGGCCAGATGCGGCCCTTTGCTTGCTTTTATCTGACCCTTGGGGAACTAGTTTCATCAGACCATACCAACAATGGGGCATAATTCCCCCCACTGATAATTCCTCTCAATGACACCAACAATGGGGCCAAATGACATCAATGATGGGGCACAATTCCTCCCACTAACACCAACGATGGGGCATTGTTTATTCCCACTGACGTCAGGAAATTTTCTACTCCCAATGGCCACAGTCCGGCCCCCCCCCCCCTTAAGTCTGAAGGACAGTAAACTGGCCCATTGATTGGAGAGTTTGGAGACCCCTGCCCTATATGATGAAACTATTTGGCAATACATACATGTATGGGGTTTGTGAAAGTTCTCAATTATCCAGGTCATGGTATAGCAAAGAGTTGTTATTTACGTTCAACAAGACTTGTTCTGTAATGTTAAAGGTGTTTATCCAAGCTAGTTCTTCAGTTCTAATGGTAATTCAACCACCATAGAAAGTCAGATGTTATTGTCCAAGACCAGGATGATTCCACAACTTTCATACCTCCAAACCTGTTCATGGACAATAAAGTCTGCCTTTCCATGGTGGTTTGATCAACCACTTGCCGCTAGACCAAAGTACATTTACTGCAGGCCGGCAGCAGCTCCAGGCTAAGCGACATATTGGTACGTCGCTCAACACATGTGCACTGGCTGGCCCTCTGGGACACGCAGCGGAGCGATCCTGTGACCAGACACAGCGGGTCACGGTGCTCGGTACCGGACGGAGTATCATATGATCGCTATGACCAGCTGGAGGGGCAGAGCAGAGAGCCGGTGACTGACAGTCACCGGCTCTCTGCAGCCTGAAGGCCAAGAGCTGAGTAATACGCCGTGTATTTCTCAGCTCTTATTATTATACAGGATTTATATAGAGCCAACAGTTTACGCAAGCAAGGTTTACACATGTCCAGCTGTGGATTGCAGTCCGGAGTCTGGTGCAAATTTATTCACCGTCTCACTTAAATTTGCAATTAAAACTGACCCAGAATCGCACAGGACCTTTTTCAAAAACGGACTGCGGCCGCCCTGGACATGTGTGAACCGGCTCTATTGAAATGGTTAAAAACGCACCTGATTCGCATATATGTGAACCGAGCCTTAGAGCAGGTGGGTGACAGATGCAACATCAGATCTATGCTGCATCCATCTAGGTGAGTAAAAAATGTTTTTCTTTACCGAAACCCATACTTCTCTTTTAAAGTAGCGCAGTGCTGAATAGCAAAAGAATGCCTTGGTCATGAAGGGGGTAACACCTTCTGAAGGTCCAGTAGTTAAGGTGTCAGTGCTATCAATGTGGATATAAATGCTAGGGTATGTCCCTGACAATCATTAGAACCAAAGAATTGGCTAGAATAAGCTACAAAATGTTTTCAACATTACAGAACAAGTACAGTTGAATGTGACTACTACTAGCTATGTGTATGTTTTTTTTTTTTTTTTTGGGACAAGCTTTTTCTTGAGCATCTAAATAATTTAATATCTCAATAAGCTGAAGGTTAGTGAATGAGGCCAATGTATAGAAAAATATCTTGAACCATTGTGATGTCTGTGAATATTTTTGAAACCATCATCCATTTAAAGGAGTTTTAACCAGTGGTATTTCAGTACTAGATGGAGTCCACAGACTGAATCACCCTCTGATTCTATATCTTTTGGGGACTGCAGTGGTGAGAAACCAAAGGCATAATGCCCATTGCCCAGAGGCTCACACATTCTGCTATAACAGGGAGGTTTTCACTACTTGTAGTTCAAGTTATATAAAATGACATATCCACAAGTAGAGTGAAACCTCCTTGTCATGGCTGTAACAAAGTGAAAGGAAGAGACCTCACCACCAGAGACTTCAAGGAACATAGGACAGGGTTTTGTGATTTCACGCACCAATATCTTCAAAAAAACGAAAGTAAAGTTTTGGGTGGACTGTTTAATCACATTTTGTTATCACTATCACACCAAAATCTCAGTGATCAGTAAATGTAACAATCACAGTTATAAAAATATTTCATTTTTCAAGCCAAATGCCGGTAACATGCATATTAGGGAGAATACCCGGTGGCCACGGTAAGCATAAAATATAAAACTGTTACAAAATAAGTGTAATAGAAAGTGGTATTCCATCACTTTATTGCTTATAAATACAGTGCGGCAGATTAGTTATTTTTACAGAAAAATTACTGTTTCAGGGTCTTTTCCTTGGTGGAGAGGAGGGATGACAGAAGCTGACACCGGCATATAAAGCATAACATTTTCAAGACAGTTATTGGAGGACAGACTGGTGCACCATTATGATCAAACTGATTGGATCTTGCATGAGGGCACAACCTGACATCTCTGGACTCAAATCTTCAGGAAGATAGTACTTGTGTATATACAGCTATACTAGAGATGAGCAGGGGAGCTGTACACAACCTCCTAATGATCGGTATGATCGTATCCCAGAGTTTCTTCAATAGGGTAATGAGCAAAGAAAGTACGAGCCAGGTCATTGATGTTTTCATAGGCGCCCATTGAACGGAAATGGTTTACATACTGCCAGAAATCTGAGGTAGAGAAGGGCCAATAGGGGTGTGCAGGGGCATCCAAATATCGATCTGGAAAGAATATTATATAGCATTAAGATTTGTTTAAGTAGGTTTGCTCTGTTTTATTAAGATTAATAGGCACAAATGATCATCTCTAGACCCTTGATTCATGACCCTTGATTCATGTGAAGACATGTTTTTACTTCACAATGAAAAAGAGAGTAATGTTTTTAGCCTAACCTGGTGCTTCAGGAACAAAAAAGGTGGAAAAGAAAAGAAACTGGCTGGGGGATATCCTGTTTCTAGAGATAAAGCATAAATAGAACTAATACCAAAAGCTTTATTTTTTTTCATCTTGGATGGAGTAAGAGGTGATTATAACCCGTCAGTTTTTATTTTTGTTGCATCTGTGTCAGGGTGGATTTGATTGAAAACGGAGTTCCACCCAAAAATGGAACTTCCGCTTTAAGTGAAGGTGGCCCCTGACATGCCACATTTGGCATGTCATTTTTTTTGGGGGGGGGGAGCGGATACCCTCTTTTTAGAGGCATCCAGCTCCCACCTTCTCTCGGGGCTCCACGGCGCTGGAAGGAAGTTCACCTCTCCCCCTTCCCTTCGTGACATGTCACATGTCCCAGAAGATTGCCCAGCCAATCACAGCGTGCAGCGTAAGGCTCGAGCGTTCGCAGTGCATGCCTGGCTGTGAAGCCACAGGCAGGTGCCCACAGTCAGAAAGCCGGCGCCGCGGAGAGGAGGGGGAGAGGAGCGGGAGTGTCCGATTAATAAAAGTCAGCAGTTACACTTTTTGTAGCTGCTGACTTTTATATGGGTGGAACTCCGCTTTAAATCAAGTAGATTTAAATCACGATTTAAATCACTAGTAAAAAGGCTTGATTTATATCATCATTTTTATAGAGCAACTGTCATCTCTGTCCCGCAGCAGCTCCTCCTCTGACCCGCTATTGACTCACCGACAGTCCCATTCACTTTAATGGGACAGGTGGTGATGCGGCAGTGACACAACAAGGTTAGGGATGCCCGCTAACAGGCGCTGCCATGATGGGTCTGAAATGATGGGTGCTCTTTAAACGTAAGGACTAATTTTTGCTGGTAGTTAGAATCTTTAATATTTGCAAACAAAATGCAGGTTTCCTATTTAGAATAATAAGCTGTTGGGGTAGCAAATATTCCCAAACTGGGTCTCTTTTATGATCTGCTGCCATTTTGCTCCTTAAAGCGGAGTTCCACCCGTTTTTTTTGACTTTATGTCACTTGCATACCCATGCATCATGCTTTTACTAATGGACATCGTTTTTTTTTCTTTTTCTGACATGTAAATACCTTTAATCCAGAGTTACATCCGCACTTCCGGCATTTCCCCGCCTCGGCCATTATGTCACTAGGCGATTCACAAGGGCTCCTGGGATAGCGGCGTCATGTATCCCAGGAGTCCTTGCGAATCGCCTACTGCCGAAATCTCACGTCATTTATTTGATTGACAGGTTGCTGTAGCAATGGGATGGGACGCCGACATTGCTATGACAACCTGTCAGGAAGACGGAGAGCCGCGAAATCGGAGGAAATCCCGGAAATGAATACTGAAGGGCTTCAGATGCCCACAGCCTAAATGGAACCCTGCCTGCTTCCGAGATCAGTAGGTACCAAAGCTATTTTTAAAGAAAGTAAAGTTGCAACACATAAGACATGTTACAATTGTTAATGTACATGTTTAGACAAGTGCAGAGCGTTTTTTTTTTTTTTTAAGTGTGGGGGACTGGAACTCCGCTTTAAGGGAGAAATAAAGCACTTCAAGCTATGTGCAGAAACATCACAAGGTTTATAAGCTGCTTAGAAGGTTTCACTTTCATTTTTACTGCTTGCCCTTCCTCACTTTGTATGTTAATGTATACTTGTAATACGATAGGCAATATCCTCTGCATTGACCGTATTTTTAATATTCTGCCACTTTGCTCACCAGTCACTCATGGTTTCTCCTGACTGCTGGTACATCCTGTAGTGACATATAAGCCATCAGCAGAAACCACTGTGTACAATGCAGGAAACAGGTAATCAACTTATCCAGATGGTTAAATACCTGCAGCAGGCAGCAAGAAGCAAAAAGAAGCAAAAAGGTGGCATATCAACAAAAAGATCACTGGAAAGGTAAATATATTTCCTCTTCTATTACAGGTATGCTTTAACATATAAAGTGACCCTGATAAAGGGAATGTGTAATGGTTTTGTATATATTTTGTGTGATTATTATCATAAAGACTAAAATAACATTGTAAACAAAAATTGGTGGTATTTGATTGCTCGATTCTCAGTGTTAGAGCCGGCGGGGGACAGATGCAACATCGGACTGATGCTGCATCCAGCTAGGTAAGTATGATGCTACAAAAAAATGGATTGCCATACTTCTCTTTTATTGTTAACCTGATACCATTTGTGTACTACAGATATAAAACATCAGATTAAAACATATAAACTATAACATTAATGTACAATAAAATTGACTCCAATAATTTACCTTTAACACAAGCATCGGGAAAAGTAAATATTACAGTACATGAACAGCTAAATATGTTGTATAATTGCTTGCTTATGATTTTCGAAGTGCAAATGTCCTTTTACCTGCACATGCACCACCCTCTAGTAATATCAGCAATCATTGGTATTGTAAGCGTTTAGGTCATAAGGTTTAAATCATGAGTGTGTTATGTGACTACCTGTATTTGAGTAAATGTAGATGACAGGTTAAAGTGACCCTGTCAGCACAGGGGCACTTGTATATAACATATACCTGCAAAATAGAAGACTGCATATGCTTACAGTACCCTTCCTGTGTTCTGATTTTTGAAAGGCCGTCACTTCACTTCTCACTTACGCAAGTATTCATACACTTCCGGGTGTGTGAATAAACTGCTTCCCCACTGCTTTCTGTGTTTTTTACAACTGGCTCCTACATCAATCTAGGATATCAGTGCCACAGCTTAATGATTATATGCTCTTCTATACTTTGTTAAACATACTTTCTTTAGTAACCCAAGCATGCATGCCTGCAGCAATGCCCCTGGTTGGCAGGGGCTCTTGCCATAGTGGGCAAGTGCTCTCCCTCATCATCGTGACATCTTCTACTGGTCTACTTCTGGTTCTGGAAGCAGGTACATGAATTTGGGGCATGCACTGACATTTTTTGTGTGGAGTCAAGAGAAATATTCTCAAGGAGCATGTTTCTGGAAATGGCTGTAAGGTAAATGGGTGCTGTGGCAACTACCGGTTGTGGACCGGAAAACAGCACAAATTAGAAGATCTGTTGCCAGCACAGCAAAGATCTACAAAATAACATCCAAACGGTTTATTAAAAAGATCACATCACAACATAAAATAGCCATGTTATGGAACCACACAGGACCCTTCCTCAGTCATGAGATTAGGATGGTCATATGCCTAAGGAAGGGGTTTTGCGTGGCTTCAAAACTTTGCTACATTATGCTGTGATGTGATCTTGCTAATACACTGTTTGGACATTATTTTGGAGATCCTTGGTGTGCTGGCGACATATCTTCTAACTTGCTGTGTGGCAGCGCACTGAGGCCATAGTGTCCATATGGATAATTCATCCTCAGAATAGCACAGCTCTGAAGAGAGTGCAGCTGCAGAGGAGTTTTTTGGCTGGGTGGGCAGAGCCTGATGGGGTTTTAGACACACTAGTTTCCCACCAAGTCCCCTCCCCTTGTGATTGACAGCAGGCAGAGGGTGGTTTCCTTAGCCAATAGACAACCTGCTATTGGCTATAGATCCGCTCACTACCTGCTGTCAATCAGATGGCGAGAGTAGACCCGATGGGAGACCAGTCCCTCATATTCCCCATCAGACTCCACCTACTGTCGGCAACAACGGTTGCCAAGAAGCTGTCAGCTGTGAAGCCGACAGAGTCCTTGACAATAATGACAGGTTAGGAGGGGTTGCACCAGCAGACATGCTGCCCTGTTACAATGCGTACAGAGACATGCACTCTCCCTATCTCTGTACGCCAACTTAAGCCCCGTACACACGATTGGTTTGACTGATGAAAACCGTCCGATGGATGGTTTTCATCAGACCAACCGATCGTGTATGGTACCCATCGGTCTTTTTTCCATCGGTTGTAAAAAATAGAACTTGTTTTAAAATTTTCCGATGGATAAAAAACCGATGGGAATTTCCGATCGTCTATGGGCAAGTCCATCGGTTAAAAAACCCACGCATGCTTAGAATCAAGTCGACGCATGCTCAGAAGCATTAAACTTCATTTTTCTCGGCTCATCGGAGTGTTTTACGTCACCGCGTTTGGAACGGTCGGTTTTTTGACTGATGGTGTGTGGCCAAGACTGATGAAAAACAGTTTCATCGGATTTCCGATGGACAAATCCATCGGACGAAAATCCATAGGTTATCCGATCGTATGTACGGGGCTTTAGAGTTTGTCTTAATTACCTCCAGTTATGTATGAACTGGAGGTAACACTTTTGAATTTGGTGCAGACATAGTGCCACCTTGCAAAAGTGGTGCTGGGGAAAACTACCTAAATCTGTTGCATGCTTCGGGAAAGCAACTGAAACAGGTGTCAGGACGTTTTAAAGGGCTATACCGCCAGAAAAGTGGTGCTAATGTTTTATGAAGTCCTCCTACAGAAATTCTTCTGCAGTGAAAGCCTACCTGCTAGCAATTTTCACTAAAGAACCTTTACTTTTGCTTTAGGTGAAAAATTAATGTAATGTTTATTCAGAAGTATTAGTTGCAGAGAAAGTAAACAAAGTGTAGAAACTGTCGTTACCATCCTCCTCGTGGATAGGTCTGGCATCTGCAAATAAACATGGAAATGTTATGTGAGAGAGGCATGCATTGGACAATGGAGACTTTCATAGCACAAAGTCTGAGTAGAATTCTAATGTCAGCAGGAATTCCTAACAGCACAGCACTGTGTCCTACATAATAGGGTCCTGTGTTCACCAACTGCGTGGCACTTCCCTTCTACCTGAGAGAAGATCTGTCAGTGAAGAGGATGAGAATATCACTGACACCATGCTATGAGTGAATACACAGGATGTGTGTTGGCACCAGAGACACACAGCTACAGACCAGAACTCTCCGTATGTTTTATTTAGGGTTTTCTACATTGCTAATTAGACAAAAATTATTTAAGATTTTGAAGCTACGATGAGTAGAGGGTAAAATGTCTACTGCACTGCATTTGTTAAAGGGAAACATACTGTATATACCAAGTTTTTTTTTTTTACTTTACAGCCCATGCCACCTGGTGGGCGTATTCCTATAGAAACGATCAAATCCTTATGATTGCAATGGGAAAAAGAGAATTGCATGCTGGACATAGGTTACTTGTGTAATGGGGCAACACAACGGTTTAGTGGCCAGCACTTTTGCCTTGCAGGACTGAGGTGCACAGTTCAGATTTCACTACCTGCATGTAGTTTGCATGTTCTCCTTGTGTGAGTATTCTCCCACATTCTGACAGCTTAATTGGCCCCTGTCAAATTTAGCCCTAGTAAGTGTGTGCATGTACAGTATCTATGAGATACACCTTGATGCCGCGTACACAAGACCGTTTTTCATGGCGTGAAAGATGCCATTTTTTAAATTGGTCATTAAAAACGATTGTGTGTAGGCTCCAGAGCATTTTTAACGATTTGAAAAATGGCCTAAAAAAAAATTAGAACCTGCTCTATTTTTTCACGTCGTTTTTCACATCGTTCTTTTTAACGTCGTGAAAAACGGTAGTGTGTATGCTTTTACGAGGGAAAAAAAAATGCGCATTCTCAGAATCAAGTATGAGACGGGAGCGCTCGTTCTGGTAAAACTAACGTTCATAATGGAGATAGCACATTTGTCACGCTGTAATGGACTGAAGAGCATGAGGCTGAAAAGCGTGAATCGGCTCTCACCAAACTTTACTAATACGAGGATCAGCAAAAGCAACCCAAAGGGTGGCGCCATCCAAATGGAACTTCCCCTTTATAGTGCCGTCGTACGTGTTGTACGTCACCGCGCTTTGCTCGAGCATTTTTTTTTTCACGATAGTGTGTAGGCAAGGCAGGCTTGAGAGGAAACAGGAAAAATCACGTCGAGAAAAACGTCGTTTTTTTCAATGACATTAAAAACGATCGTGTGTACGCGGTATGAGATTGTAAGCTCCTTGAGGGTAGAGACTGATACAAATTTATGTTACGTAAAATGTGTAAAGTTGTTAATGTAATATAAACGCCTGTGACAAATAAATTAAAAAACATATAGTTGTCATTAATAGTACAAACTGGTGATTTATTTTAGCACTGTACAAAATGCAATGAATAAAGGCATGCTGTAATTTAAACCTGTAAAAATGAGTGCTGACATTTTTTTCTATAATTAAAAAAGCTATTGAATCAAGATGCCTGATATATAGTAATCCTACAACTATTTATTTATGGTACTTATACAGTGCCGTCAATTTATGCAGCGCTTTACATATACATTGTGCATTCACATCAGTCCCTACCCTCAAGGAGCTTACAACCTAAGGTCCCTAACACACATATACTAGGGCCAATTTTAGACAGGAGCCAATTAACTTACCAGCATGTCTTTAGAGTGTGGAGTACTTGGAGGAAGCCCATGCAGGCACAAGGAAAACTTGCAAACCCCAGGTAGATGGTGTCGTAGTTGGGAATCGAACCAGTGACCTTTTTTTCTGCTAGGTGAAAGTGCTAACCACTACACCACTGTGCTGCCCCACTATAGGTACATTTAAACATGCTTGAAATAAACATAGGTCTAAAAAAAACTTTATGGACCTCTCTATGTTTGACATTACATACAGGAGAGGAGTGTTTAAAAAAACAGTATAAAGTTAGCCACCTTTTATTCACTGGTAATTCTAAGAGTAGCAGTATTTAAGTCAGCACTGCACATTACCATACCCAGGCACATATTATTGCATGATGTGAACACTGTTGTGCATTAATGCCCCTATATGTAGTATATACAACAAGAACATAATCACATTGGTGAACCATGTTGGACCAAGGACTACAGCTGTCATTAGGGCAGGTTGGTATATTGCCTGATAGTTTATTCATATGGATATCAAACCAGATACGAAAAGACAGCACCCCAGATTAATGGCCTCTAGCAATGGTGGAGTGAAAACCCAACACGCACTGCATAATGTTTCTGCAAGAGGTTTATCTAAGGGTATGGTCATGTCCAAATGATTACAATACCCAAATATGGCCATCTTAATGTCATATTATCAATTAACTGATGGCAACAGCAGATATGATATGTGCTAAATAAGAAGCTTCAATTTTGTTTAGAGGTGTCCATAAAATCCTGATGCCACTCTTAGTGGCAGGTTTCAGACTGTTTATGGTTATCCCTACAGAGCTTCTGGCTCTTTCTTGAGTTGGGAAATCTCCATGCGACCTTGCCGATCCTTCCTTCTTATCAATGAGTAGAAGTAATGAAAGTTTAAACAGCTTGTGTGTTGCTTCAGTTTATTGGGTGAGTCCATTAAGAAACAACAGTAGGCCCCCCAACCACCACTTTCATGTAGATCTTTACCCATCTATTGCTAGTTTAACATTGTTTAAAGCTGACTTGGCTTTTCTTTAAGTTAAATTCTGTTTGTTACCCCCCCCCCCCCCCCAATATCAGCATTGGATTATGAACCTAACAGCCAGGTTGTACCATTTTGGTGGGGTTCTTGGATAAGAAGTGTGTAACTCAGCATGTTGTTTGACTTTCAGTCAGATACAGACTATCTTTGTGACTTTGGCAATACATTTCAAAAGGTGGCTATAAAATGATAAACATAGTTACAGGCATGCAGCCGCTGAATTAATTCACTTTTATTTTATCCTTTTTTATTGGGAAAGATTAAATCAACTACAGCATAAATTAGCCGCTGAGCTTTACTGATATGGTAAAACACATGAAGTACAAGTTAGATGAACATTGAAAACTCAGAAAAGAGATTTTACAGTTATTAAAACACGCTACAGTATTTTGTTTTCTAGTTCATAAGTTTCGCAGTGATAAATTCAAGGTCAGATTCAGGAATGTAGCCATCTAAAAGTCATTCAAAGCTATTTAAATAAATAAATAAATGTTCATTGCATAACTCATGAGTTATTTTTTGGTTAGCTTCCAGTTTGACCTACGCATGTAAAAACATTCTCATTTTAAGAGAGGTTTATATATTGATTTTTGTTTTGGACAGCATATATATTGGGGGTTATTTACGAAAGGCAAATCCACTTTGCACTACAAGTGCAAACTACAAGTGCAAAGTGCACATGAAATTGCACTGAAAGTGCACTTGGAAGTGCAGTCGCTGCAAATCTGAGGGGTAGATCTGAAATGAGGGGAAGCTCTGCTGATTTTATCATCCAATCATGTGCAAGCTAAAATGCTGTTTTTTTATTTTCCTTGCATGTCCCCCTCGGATCTACAGCGCCTGCACTTCCAAGTGCACTTTCAGTGCAATTTCAAGTGCACTTTGCACTTGTAGTTTGCACTTGTAGTGCAAAATGGATTTGTCTTTCATAAATAACCCCCATTGTCTCATAATGAGTAAGCACTGGGTAATTATCTTCAGGAAAAAATTACAGCAGGTTAAGATAATTCAAAAAAATTGATTTTTAGCAAATAAAATAATATATTATTTAAAAGCAGTGTGGGTCTAGCAGGGTACTCCATAAAAATATAAAGAGGTAGGTATAGGGATTGATTTAGAAAGATTTAAGTAACATTACATTATGTTTCAGATCATGATCCAAGTCTATTTAAATAATGCCCCTTAAATAAAATGGCAAAGAGCAATATGAAAGATCCTACAGCAAAACTAATCAGAAACTAAACCAAGCTGCTGAAAACTGTTTGGCTGCTGTGGTTTTGCTGCAAATCACAGCTGATTGTTCTAAATTAGTTTTCAAACCATTATTGTAGGCACCAAATATGTGAGAAGATTGTATACAAAGTCAGTATATAGAAAGACTTACCAAGGATAGCACCCAGAAGGATACAGGAGAAATATAAACCAATAAAAAGGAGCTTCATCTTTATATATAGTGCTGTAAATGAGAATAATCCGATTTGTTCAAAAATGTGACTTGTAAATGTTACTATAGCAGTTTATAAAAGTATGTTTAGATGCACCTTTATCACAGTATAGTTCTGCAGTAAGTATGAATGTTATTTATAGTTATGATATATATTTCACATGCACTAAACATATTCAAAGCACTGTATAACTTCTATGCAATCTATTATATGTTGCATCTTAAACAGTATAAAAGTAGAACAGGTACACAACATAATAAAGCATACAAGATAAAAACTTTCCACAGCTATGTGGTTCAATGTGGTGCTCTGTTACCTGCTCTATATGCTGATGCTTGCTGAAGTCCTGCTATGTCTTCCTACACAGGTTACCTGCTGCTTCTACTGCCAGCCTGGCTGCTCCTCTTACAGCTGTTCCCAGCCCCCCTTGTATAAAGGGGCTGACTGAGGAATGCACAGCCGGCTAAAAAAAAAAATTCTGATTGGAAATCTCAATTATACACTCCCTGCTTATGGAAATATTGCTAGTGACCAGTGAGTGAGTTATGGATTAGGAGAAAACTTGTACAGACAAAACCAATGGTTTAACAAAAGTCCCCATAAAAGGAGACCTCAGTTGTATTTAATTATTTATGTGTATATATATATATATGTAGCGCCCTTTTCACTTTTAAAGGGTGTTATGTGCCTAAAATTAGGGGCTGGTCTGAGCTATTAGCCAGGCTCAGACCATTCTCATTTATAGTAATTGCTTCTGCTTCTGCCTATGTGATGCTGCCTGGTGTATGGTTCCCTGTGGCCTGTAGGTGGCGCTGTCACATCAGGTCAGGGTTGAGCCAGGGGTGGCATTGCTACCCCTTGGGGTGTCCTCTCTCGGCAGCGATACAGTGGGAGTGGTCAACCTGCTGTGCATGCAGGGAGAGGGTACTTAAGGGGCAGACGCCATAGAGTTGGAGTCGGTGGGGTGGTCCCCGTTGGAGTCGGAGGAGTGAGACACGTACCCCACCTCCTGTGGCCCTCATGGCCGGGGGTACGTGTGGGCGTGATCAGGCCCAGGCACCTTTAGCCTGGGGCCTGCAACTCTACTAGTGGGCCTTGCACCTTCAGCTAGGGCCTGTCCCGAAAAAAGAGTCCCAGGGAGCCCGGGGACCCGCTCTGACCGAGAGGAAGCCAGGGGAGGATCGGTCCCATTGAGGAGATGAGTAATAGAATATTGCTGTCTCGGGAGAGGCCTGGTGACCTGTCAGAGGGAAGGATTTGTTATTTGGGGAAGCTAACCTGTAGAGTGCCCATTGGCATCGTCTTGTTCTTGAAGTCTACAGAGGTTAGAGGATTTCCAACGCCCGTCCCAGGAGGGGACAGGGTGGCTGAACTGTTCGAGCTCCACACCGGCTGCTAGGACTGTGAGAGAGAACTGTCCATGTGAGCTAAACCCACTCGGGATCGAGTGGCGACAAGATTGCTGGTTGTGCCTGGACCTATTCTCCACACTATTTCTTCTTTCACCCACCTGTCTCTATCTATTACGCAGCAAATAGAAAATAAACTCTCTGTTGGAGTTAAAGTACTTCTGGACATTGTTTTCTTTGGGGGAAGAAATAGAGACTAGACCCCATACTCTGGGGGAGAGAACCAGTGGAAGAGGGTAACTCGCTGAAAGACCCAAATTAATGAACACCGCTTAACCTCTTCAAACAAGAGGGTACGGGCATATAGCACGGTGTGCAAGTGAGCCAAGCGAGAAAAAGGTGTGTGTGTATATATATTGTGAGGGGGTTAGCTCGGCAGCGGGTGTGTGTGACCCCCGGGATGGGCTCCCCACACAAAAACAGGCCCAGCAAACGGAGGTTGTGGTTTTCAAAATCAAAAAAAAGTGCGGTTTATTTCCTATTTACAGTGACAAAACACAGCAAAGCCAAAAGAAACATATAAACAAAATAAATCCTGGTCAACTTGACCTCTGACTAAACATACAGGTTTCCTAACTAACAACTGGGATCAGCCTAGTGCTGTCCTAGTCCCTAAGTCCCTGGTTTTAAATGTCCAAGCAAATAGCCACACAGGCCTTGTCTCACCGCACAGGGTTTCACTTTTAAAGGGTGTTATGTGCCTAAAATTAGGGGCTGGTCTGAGCTATTAGCCAGGCTCAGACCATTCTCATTTATAGTAATTGCTTCTGCTTCTGCCTATGTGATGCTGCCTGGTGTATGGTTCCCTGTGGCCTGTAGGTGGCGCTGTCACATCAGGTCAGGGTTGAGCCAGGGGTGGCATTGCTACCCCTTGGGGTGTCCTCTCTCGGCAGCGATACAGTGGGAGTGGTCAACCTGCTGTGCATGCAGGGAGAGGGTACTTAAGGGGCAGACGCCATAGAGTTGGAGTCGGTGGGGTGGTCCCCGTTGGAGTCGGAGGAGTGAGACACGTACCCCACCTCCTGTGGCCCTCATGGCCGGGGGTACGTGTGGGCGTGATCAGGCCCAGGCACCTTTAGCCTGGGGCCTGCAACTCTACTAGTGGGCCTTGCACCTTCAGCTAGGGCCTGTCCCGAAAAAAGAGTCCCAGGGAGCCCGGGGACCCGCTCTGACCGAGAGGAAGCCAGGGGAGGATCGGTCCCATTGAGGAGATGAGTAATAGAATATTGCTGTCTCGGGAGAGGCCTGGTGACCTGTCAGAGGGAAGGATTTGTTATTTGGGGAAGCTAACCTGTAGAGTGCCCATTGGCATCGTCTTGTTCTTGAAGTCTACAGAGGTTAGAGGATTTCCAACGCCCGTCCCAGGAGGGGACAGGGTGGCTGAACTGTTCGAGCTCCACACCGGCTGCTAGGACTGTGAGAGAGAACTGTCCATGTGAGCTAAACCCACTCGGGATCGAGTGGCGACAAGATTGCTGGTTGTGCCTGGACCTATTCTCCACACTATTTCTTCTTTCACCCACCTGTCTCTATCTATTACGCAGCAAATAGAAAATAAACTCTCTGTTGGAGTTAAAGTACTTCTGGACATTGTTTTCTTTGGGGGAAGAAATAGAGACTAGACCCCATACTCTGGGGGAGAGAACCAGTGGAAGAGGGTAACTCGCTGAAAGACCCAAATTAATGAACACCGCTTAACCTCTTCAAACAAGAGGGTACGGGCATATAGCACGGTGTGCAAGTGAGCCAAGCGAGAAAAAGGTGTGTGTGTATATATATTGTGAGGGGGTTAGCTCGGCAGCGGGTGTGTGTGACCCCCGGGATGGGCTCCCCACACAAAAACAGGCCCAGCAAACGGAGGTTGTGGTTTTCAAAATCAAAAAAAAGTGCGGTTTATTTCCTATTTACAGTGACAAAACACAGCAAAGCCAAAAGAAACATATAAACAAAATAAATCCTGGTCAACTTGACCTCTGACTAAACATACAGGTTTCCTAACTAACAACTGGGATCAGCCTAGTGCTGTCCTAGTCCCTAAGTCCCTGGTTTTAAATGTCCAAGCAAATAGCCACACAGGCCTTGTCTCACCGCACAGGGGTTCACTCTCCCTAGACAGTCCACACAGGTCTGGTTCCAGGCATGAGCTAACACCTAATGAATCTGGGAGTTCTTATAGAGGCCTAAATGAGCTGACAAGCTTCAGCTGGCCTCATCAACTCCCTGTCTGCACGACGCCCAGCCCTCTCCCTAGAGGTATGAGTCATCCATGAGCCCACTAGCCTTAGCTGGGCTTATACAACTCTCCACCTAGTTGTATAAGTCGGCGTAAAGCCTGAATCTGGGCGAAATATATCTACCCCCCTGGATGCAACCAGGTGACTTTACCTTCCTGCTGTCACATACCCCCCCCTCTTGTTTTAACCTCGGGGTTGGAACACCAGCAATCAGGCATTCATGTACTCGAGACAAAGCATCCACATTCCCCATTTGAACGCCAGGGCGATGCTTTACTGTGAAGTTGAATTCCTGGAGGGCCAGGAACCACCTATTCACTCTTCTATTTGTTTCCTTGTTTTGAGCCATCCACTTTAACGGAGCGTGATCCGTAACCATGTCAAAGTGCCTACCTAGCAGGTAGTACCGAAGGGAATCTAGAGCCCACTTCACCGCTAAACACTCCTTTTCAACGGTGGCGTAATTTACCTCATGGGACTTCAACTTCCTGCTGAGGTAAATGACTGGGTGCTCTTCCCCGTTCCAGACCTGGGACAATACTGCTCCTAACCCCACATCTGACGCATCACTTTGTACGACAAAGTCTTTAGAGAAGTCGGGTGAGTACAACACTGGCTGGCTACATAAGGCTTGTTTCAAGAACTGGAATGCTGCCTCAGCCTCGGGGGTCCATTTAATCATGACCGACCCTTTCCCCTTCGTCAGGTTGGTTAGGGGCACAGCCTTAGAAGCAAAGTGGGGAATGAATCGCCGATAATACCCAGCGATTCCCAGAAAGGCTCGTACCTGCTTCTTGCTGTTGGGACGTGGCCAACTCTGGATGGCCTCGACTTTGTTGAGTTGGGGTTTTATTACTCCCCTCCCAATGGTGTACCCAAGATATTTGGCCTCCTCCTGCCCAATGGTACACTTCTTGGGGTTAGCCGTAAACCCCGCTTCCCGAACAGAGTCCAGGACTGCTTGCACTTTTGGCAGATGTGAGGCCCAATCTGTGCTATGGACAATTACGTCATCCAGGTAAGCCGCAGCATACTTCCGATGGGGCCTCAGCATCTGGTCCATTTTCCGCTGGAATGTGGCCGGCGCATTCTGTAACCCGAACGGCATTCTTTTATATTGGAACGCCCCGTCTGGGGTTACAAATGCGGTTTTCTCTTTGGCCAATTTGGCCAGGGGGATTTGCCAATACCCTTTTGTGAGGTCAAGAGTCGTCATGTATCGGGCTGTTCCCAGCCGGTCGATCAACTCATCTATACGTGGCATGGGGTAGGTGTCAAATTTTGTAACTTTGTTCAACTGACGAAAATCGTTACAAAATCGCCAGCTCCCATCCGGTTTAGGCACCAACACAATGGGACTAGACCAATCACTTTGGGACTCCTCTATCACCCCTAAGTTCAGCATTTTCTGTACTTCCTCCCGTATTGCCTCCCGTCGGGCCTCTGGGATCCGATAGGGTTTTAACTTCACCCTTTCACCGGGCGGGGTAATGATGTCATGCTCTACCCCAAATGTTTGTCCCGGCAGCTCAGAGAATACCTCCTTGTTGCGAAGCACAAACTCCTTAACCTCCTGTTGTTGGGGTTGTGACAAGGTGGCTGCTATTCCAACCTCAGGAATCACGCAACCAGTTTGAGCTGGTGACCAAGTGTCTGCGACTAGGGACTCTCTATCCCTCCAGGCTTTCAACAGATTAACGTGATAGATCTGTTCGGGCTTTCGCCTTCCTGGTTGTCTGACCTTGTAATTCACTTCACTCACTTTTTCCATTATCTCGTAGGGGCCTTGCCATTTGGCAAGGAATTTACTTTCAACCGTAGGGACAAGTACCAGTATCCTATCCCCCGGGGAAAAGGTACGGGTCTTGGCTCCACGGTTGTACACTCTCTGCTGTGCTAACTGCGCTTGGGCCAAATGTTCCTTCACGATGGGCATTACCTGTGCAATTCGGTCTTGCATCAGGGCGACATGCTCAATCACACTCCTGTGGGGAGAACTCTCACTTTCCCAAGTTTCCTTGGCAATATCCAACAGCCCTCTTGGGTGTCTCCCATACAGTAACTCAAAGGGGGAGAATCCCGTAGAGGATTGGGGCACCTCCCTAATAGCAAACATCAGATAAGGAAGTAGACAGTCCCAATCCTTTCCATCTCTATCCACCACTTTCTTCAACATTTGTTTTAGGGTTTTGTTGAATCTTTCAACCAGCCCATCGGTTTGGGGGTGATACACAGATGTACGTAATTGCGTCACTTTGAACAATTTACACAGCTCCTTCATAACCCGGGACATAAAGGGTGTACCTTGGTCCGTAAGCAGTTCTTTACAAATACCCACCCGGCTAAACACAAGAGATAGCTCTTTGGCTATGGTTTTGGCCGAGGTATTTCGGAGAGGGATCGCTTCTGGATAACGGGTGGCATAGTCCATTATAACTAATATGTACTGGTGCCCCCTAGCGGACTTGATTATAGGACCTACCAAATCCATGGCGATCCTCTCAAACGGGACCTCAATGATGGGTAGAGGGACCAGCGGGCTACGGAAATGTGGCATCGGGGCCGACCTCTGACACACAGGGCAGGAGGAACAATAATTTTCTATGTCCTTCATCACCCCTGGCCAATAGAATCTCTGTAATACCCTCTCTCGGGTTTTCTCTGTCCCCAGATGACCTCCAAGAATGTGCCCATGGGCCAACTCCAACACCAACTTCCTGTAAGGTTTGGGCACCACAAGCTGCTCAACGGTTTCTTCTGCCCTTTTTGCCACCCGATACAGTAGGTCCTTCTCTACGCTGAAGTATGGGTAAGTGCAGGTATTATCTGGGTTCACTAACTCGCCATCTATTTTCACTACGTTTTCGCGTGCCTTTATTAGGGCGGGGTCTTTCAACTGTTCTGTGGCAAAGTTTTCCCTGTGAACCTCAAGATCAGAAAACTCCACAGACGGTAGGTTTTCGTCTGAGGAGGTGGGCTCCTCTCCAGTTTCTTGAGTCTCCCCTGCCAATACTGATAAGGGAAATTCCGGAGAGTCCTCACCACTCTCAGGGGAGTTCTGGCTATCACATTCCTGGTACATAGGGCACCAGTGGGGGGCTCAGGATCATCCCACAGTTCCCAGAACTTCGGAAAATCCCTTCCCACAATGGCGTCATACGGTAACTGAGATACTAAGCCCACTGGATGAGAGAGGGTACCTTTGGGGGTCTCGAAACACACTGTAGTCACTGGATACTCTCGGGTGTCCCCATGCACACAAATAACAGCTACCTTGCTATTCCCAGAGACCTCTGTTTTAACTAACTCAGCCTTTATCAGGGTCACAAGGCTACCTGAATCCAGCAATACCACAACATTTCTACCATTAACACACATTTTGCATAAATGTTTCTCAATTCCTCGAATGGCAGTGCATGCGACTGTCGCACACAGCGACTGACGTCTGCCCGTCAGAAAGTCACACTGCATGGGTTCCTCCACAACCGGGCAATTGGCTGCAATATGTCCCGCTTGCCGGCAGCGGTAGCAAACGATCCTTCTTGCCGCCTCTTGAGCCGCTGATTTCCCAGGCTGTTCTCGCCAAACTTGGGGTAGAGCTCCCACCCTCTCACTCTCTCCACCCTTACCCCTTGGAATCCTCTTATCCGCCCCTGGGGATGGTCTGGTCTTAGGGTGGAAAGTCCGAGTGTCTCTGGAAGAGGCCGTCAGGTTCTCTGTAGCCAAGTATTTCTCCACACGATCCACAAGACCATCGGCCGTCTCTGGGTCTCCATGGCTTACCCAGTTTTGGATGGCAGTAGGAAGAGCTCTCAAAAACCGATCCATTACAACACGTTCCACAATCTTTGGTGCGGACAAAGTCTCTGGCTGTAGCCACTTTCTGCTCAGGTGAATGAGATCATACATTTGAGACCTGGGGGGTTTTCCAAGCTGGAAAGTCCAGTTATGCACACGCTGAGCCCGGACAGCCTGGGTGACACCCAGCCTTGCCAATATCTCAGCTTTTAGCATCACATAGTCTTTTGCTTGGTCAGGCTCTAGGTCATAGTAAGCCTTCTGCGATTCACCAGTTAACAGAGGAGCCACCAGTCCAGCCCACTGCTCCTCAGGCCACTTTTCTCTTTCAGCAGTCCTTTCAAATGTGGTCAAAAATACCTCTGGATCATCCTCTCCAGTCATTTTTGTCAATAAACGACTCACCCCAAAGGACGCGGTATTAGTGGGACGGCTTTCCTCACTGGTCTGCGGACGTTGCTGCATTACTGCTTCCATTTGTTGTAGTCTCTGCTCTTGCTTCTGTAACAGGTCTATGAAGCGGGCCTCAGATTGCTGCTGGGCTTGTTGCTGAGCTTCCAGACTCTGTTGGTGAGCTTGCTGCTGGGCTGCAAGGCTCTGTTGATGAGCTTGCTGCTGGGCTGCGAAGTTCTGTTGTTGAGCTGCAAGGCTCTTTTGCAAACCTGCATTTGTCTGCTGTTGATTGGCATTTGCTAGAGCCAGCTGCTTCAGTATCTCCTCCATGCTGGCTTAAAAAAAACTGCCCGCATTCTCCACCAACTGTGAGGGGGTTAGCTCGGCAGCGGGTGTGTGTGACCCCCGGGATGGGCTCCCCACACAAAAACAGGCCCAGCAAACGGAGGTTGTGGTTTTCAAAATCAAAAAAAAGGTGCGGTTTATTTCCTATTTACAGTGACAAAACACAGCAAAGCCAAAAGAAACATATAAACAAAATAAATCCTGGTCAACTTGACCTCTGACTAAACATACAGGTTTCCTAACTAACAACTGGGATCAGCCTAGTGCTGTCCTAGTCCCTAAGTCCCTGGTTTTAAATGTCCAAGCAAATAGCCACACAGGCCTTGTCTCACCGCACAGGGGTTCACTCTCCCTAGACAGTCCACACAGGTCTGGTTCCAGGCATGAGCTAACACCTAATGAATCTGGGAGTTCTTATAGAGGCCTAAATGAGCTGACAAGCTTCAGCTGGCCTCATCAACTCCCTGTCTGCACGACGCCCAGCCCTCTCCCTAGAGGTATGAGTCATCCATGAGCCCACTAGCCTTAGCTGGGCTTATACAACTCTCCACCTAGTTGTATAAGTCGGCGTAAAGCCTGAATCTGGGCGAAATATATCTACCCCCCTGGATGCAACCAGGTGACTTTACCTTCCTGCTGTCACATTATATATATATATATATATATATATATATATATATGTACACACATACACACACGCAAATTAGGGTTTTCATAAAAACAGTCTTTTGTCAGATATTTTACATATATAGATAGCGCTGCAGATGACAACGCCCGTCCCGAATAACACCAGAAAGTTGCACTGAAACTGATAGGACTCCATCAGGTCTCTATGTAAATTTAAAGTGGAGCTCCACCCTAAATAGCAACTTTTGCTATTTGGAACCCTCCCCACCTCCGGTGTCACAATTGACACCTTTCAGGGGGGAGGGGGGTGAAGATACCTGTCTAAGACAGGTATTTTCACCCACATCCGGGAGTCCTCTCTCCGGGAATCTGCGGGAGTGACGTCACTTCCCCCAGACTTCCCTTGGTGTTCTGGGAGACACTCGGCTCCCAGAACACAGGAGCACCAATCAGAACGGCGCAGCGCGACTCGCGCATGCGCCGTAGGGAACCGGGCATGAAGCCGCAGGGCTTCACTTCCTGGTTCCCTCAGCTGCGGACGTCGCTGGACTCCAGGACAGGTAAGTGTCCAAATATTAAAAGCCAGCAGCTGCTGTAGCTGTAGCTGCTGGCTTTTAATTTTTTTTTTCCGGCGGAGCCCCGCTTTAACCTTGAGCTACTGATCTGTGTAGCCAGCAGGTCTTTTTTTTTTTTCAAATGAGAGGTAAATATATAGCGATTAAGATGGCCAAGGCTCAACTCCAGCATTTTTGTGCCCGCTTGCGTTCACCCTTGCTAGACTATGTCAGCACCTCCCTAACTCCCCATCCCCATAGCTCCTCTTTGTTTACATTCACAGCACTACATCCCTATCCAGACTCGGTGCTGCACCGCTTTATAGGAATTTGGCTGCATTTCTGGCAGGATCACACGGTATACCTCCCTGACAGACTGTTCATTTTCAGATTTGTTCTCTTGCCCTGCTAAATAAATGCTATGTAAAATTATGAAAAAAGTGTCAAGACCAAAAGATATTGGTCAGGGAATATGATTACACCTGATCCTACCGGTTACTACCTGATTCTTCCCCTATGGGATACAGCAATTTTTTGTTTGTTGTTAAAGTGATTGTGAACCCTCATTTTTTTTTTTTTTTTAAATAACAAACATGTCATACTTACCTCCACTGTGCAGCTCGTTTTGCACAGAGTGGCCCCGATCCTTGACTTCTGGGGTCCTTCAGCGGCTCTCGCGGCTCCTCCCCGTATCAGATAATCCCCCTAGGAGAAGCGCTCTCCCGGGGGGTTACCTTGCAGGCTTTTTTGCACCTCCATTTCTTCATGTGTTCAATTTTCCATTTTATTACACATAACTTATTTGTTTTGGTGTCTTTGTATATATGGATTGCATGGGTTGTTACCGACATGTGGTGAACATTTCATGTCAATAGAACCTTTCGAAATATATTTAACAAGAAAAATGGTGACGTGTTCAAGACTTATTTAACCCGCTGTATATATTTTTTTTAAATAACAAAAATGGTATACTTACCTGCTCTGTGCAATAGTATTGACAATAGTCTATTGGCACACAGTGCAGCTCAGCCCCACCGCCACTCCCTCTTAACAGCTGTTAATTGACAGTAGCAGGAACCAATGGCTCCTGCTGCTGTCTCTGTGCATGTGAGAGGGAAGAGAGAGAATCAGCACTGCTGTGGACAGGCACAGCACTGGATCGATACCGGACTCAGATAAGTATTTAGAGAGGGGTGGTGGGAACAACTAAAACTTTTTTTAAAGTAAAGTCTCTTTTTTTTTCTATATGTAGCGGGGTCCTCAAATTGATGGATACACCTGGGGAATAGTGTGACCCAGGTGTATAATTGTGTTAGGGTTCAGACCCCTTTTTGTTTCGTGGAGGATTGGAGGATGTAGTATTCTCCTTTGCCTGTGGGTGGCGGGGTACCCACAGGCTTCAGGTAGAATCATCTCCTGCAGTGCTCCCTGTTTTGTCCCTTCCCGGAGATGGTATGGCTGGGGCGGGGAACCCGCCGGGCTGTTGATGGGAGGAGATAAAAGGGGGAGACGCCCTTACCACGAGGTCTTGCGGAGAAGGAGGTCCTCGGAGGAGGAGGGTTGCGGTCCGCACCCAGGGCCCTCAGGCCTGGGTGCTGGAGATCCAGGAGTCTGGTCCAGGTGCCCATGGCCTGGTCCGGAGTCATGTTGGCGTCCATCCCAGGCACCTTTAGCCTGGGGTGAGGTACTATCAAGGAGGCCTGGGGCCCAGTACCTTCGACTGGGTCCCGCTAGGGTGGACTGTCCGAGGGTCCCTGAGCGGAGGGACTCGTATCTGAGGTGAGGAGGCCAGAGAGGTTACCCACTGGAGACCCGGAGCAGCACCAACCCGGTGACAGTGGGCCTCTGGGAACTCTCTTGGGAGGACACATCCCCCTGATAGGGGCCACAGCGTATCGAAGAGGGCTCCATTGCTGTTCATAGGGGTTGCTGGAAGAGACCCCATCTTTCCTGTTCTGTAACAGCCGGATTGGCTTAGGCGCCGCTGGTCATAGTACAGTGGCATAGAACTTAAACTTTAGGAAGTGCCTCGATCTGCTCGCCCCCACCGTTGGCAAGGTTATAGGTCCCAACCAGTTTGCTGCAAAAGAACTGTTTATTGTGCTTTGCTTATTGGAGTGTCGAATAAACAAGTGTTGGACCTTTCTCCGGTGTGTGAACTCCAGTTACTGGAAGCAAAGGGGAGGCTGGTGAGCTTGCAATTACAGACTCAGTGCATTCACAGAACACACCGGCCCGAGGAAACATCAGTAAGTGGCCTTCACCTCCCTACTACAATGGGGAGGACATGGGCCGTGGCGCATCTCACTCTCACAAAGCAGGAACCCCTAGACATGAGTTGGTGTGCAACCGATGAAGATGGAGAGAGAGTGGGCCCGCTACACGTGGGGGCTCGTCCGGGATAGAGTGTGTTCTAAAGATGGACTTGAGAATGTCTACATTTGAACTTTGCTGCCCAGAGGAGTTCCGAGCAGATCGGCCATATTACTGGCCAAAGTGCGTCCCTGCTCGGAGTTGTGGAAATGACCCTAACACGGGAAAGGCCCATGCGGAGGAGTGGAAAAAGGGAGAGGTCCAGCCGTGTGACGTACTGCACGTGGGGACTGTTAACGCACTGCGCCACGAGGCACCCCATGGCGACATCGTTCGTGGGCGGAGTCAAGAGGAAGCCCGCAAAAATGTACAGCTCATGGGAGGAGTCTGGCCAAGTGTGGGGATACACGTGGAGACTCCGGCGCGGGGTCAGTGCATGATGGAGCAGCAGATAGTCGGGATGACCTCAAGTGCCCCGTGGATTATGGTTCCTCACCCCACGAGAATGACTTCCTTTGCTGCCCCCATCACAGACACGGGGATAAGACTTAGGCCCCGAGGGCGGTTGGCTCTGTACACTTGCAGAGACACGGAGGCCCTCGGTGTGATCTGTCCTGGCTGCTCGGGACTGGTGGTCACCCTGAAGCCATTCGGGCGATGTGAGGAGTGCAGAGAATTCCTTTTTGAGGTCGAGTCGTCCACAGCAAGGCCCCGGGCCCTTCGCCTCAACCACCTCACGGGTACCGCTACTCCGGAAGGGGAGATCAAGGCCTTTGTCGAGGTTCCCGTGCGCGCTGACCAGGGCGATGGACTGCCCAACAGAGAAAAATCCGAGGATGCTGCCTCGGTCGCCACAAGTCCTCTGCTCCCACCCCCGAAGAGGAAAGTTGGCCTAGTACAGGCATCCTATGGACGTGGTCGAGCTTCACCCCGCTGCTTGCCTGGCCTGGATGGCGCCGGTCGAGAAGGAAGTCCCGGACATCCCAGTCCTCTACAAGGGTCAGGTGAGCCAGGGGCTGGGACTGTGGTGGTGGTTGGAGGTGTCGGGGGCCCATTGGAGGTGGAGCCCCCCAGGGAGGATGGTTCTGTGTCCACCGGAAGATATCTGCCTGCGGAGATGTATGACACCTCCGACCTAGAGTCGCTGTCTGACTGCGGAGATGATGGCGAGATAGACGAACTGTTCAGCCGCAAGGGCTGGGATAGAATGCCACTTCTTGCTTCCCGTGCGGTACGGGATTCACCTATGTACACAGGAGACAGCACACCTCGGGTGGAAGACCCGCAGCTTACGAGGGAACCTACCCCTCCACCGGTGTCCTCACCTACTGTTACCTCACCTGCTTTGGTTGTGGGGACACCCGCGCTTCTCTGAGAGCACCGAAAGTCAGTTTCAGGGAGCTGGTAAAGGCACCTCGGCATCCGGAAGCTATTGTGCTGCCTGGAACTGGAGAGAAAGCCACTATGCCACCTTTGGCCCGCTTGCAGAGACTGTTTTGCCACAAAGTAGCTCGGGAATATGGGTGGGAGTACCCGTATCTGCCCCGGGACTTGCTGTTTGAGGTGGAAGTCTGGAGAGCAAGATGGTATGACGAGTTTGTGTGGGACAAGTTGAAGGTGCCTCATGCTCGCAGGTACCTGGAATGTGTGCCGGCAGTGTCTAAGAGGTTTGAGGACTGCAGAGCTGAATGGAGATTGGGGCGCCATATCCATGCTGACAAGGTAGTCATTTGCAGAAGAGAAGGAGAAGATGTCGAGTATTCGATAGAAGCATTTGACAAACACCTGAAACCCCTGTATCTGCCGGATCCAAAGTTTTACTTATAGGAGAAAAGAACTCCTGTTTATTTCCTTTGTGCACTTGAACTTTCTGGAAGAGCCATTCCCAGACACCCAGGACTGTGCCCTGCTTTTGTTTTTATTTGGGCTTTTCTTTTTCTCATCGGAGACTTGGGGCTGTTGTGTTTTTTTGTGTTCCCCTTTTCTTCATGTGCCAAAGGCAAGGACATTTGGGAATAGTGGCAGAGTAGGGAAAAGCTGGAAGAACGAAGACTCGTTGAGTGTCATGACCGCGGCGTTGTCACCAGGTGGCAGTGTTGCGCAACAAATGTTTGAAAATGTTTCAGACACACATCACCTTGCTTGTTGGAGTGAGTGGGTCTCTCGGCTGACGGGCCCACTCATGCCAAATGACAAGAAATTATATTAGGATGTTGGTTTTTTTTCTTTCCCCTGCAGGAGAATCGTCAATCAAGACCATTGAGAGTGGGTGGCTCTTAGACAGTGTGGGAGAGGGGTTGTGATTATGCAGATGTTTAAAGTGTTTTATTACATAAGTTGTTTTATATGCTCCCTATTCCCTGAGCAGGTCTTGGCACTTGGGAAAAATTTAGAGGAACTGCCTCAGGGGTTTCACCCCATGTCACCACTTTATGGGAGGCATGGGTGTGCACCTGACGCTGGGGACCAGCGTCAAATCACAGGGGGGAATGTGTAGCGGGGTCCTCAAATTGATGGATACACCTGGGGAATAGTGTGACCCAGGTGTATAATTGTGTTAGGGTTCAGACCCCTTTTTGTTTCGTGGAGGATTGGAGGATGTAGTATTCTCCTTTGCCTGTGGGTGGCGGGGTACCCACAGGCTTCAGGTAGAATCATCTCCTGCAGTGCTCCCTGTTTTGTCCCTTCCCGGAGATGGTATGGCTGGGGCGGGGAACCCGCCGGGCCGTTGATGGGAGGAGATAAAAGGGGGAGACGCCCTTACCACGAGGTCTTGCGGAGAAGGAGGTCCTCGGAGGAGGAGGGTTGCGGTCCGCACCCAGGGCCCTCAGGCCTGGGTGCTGGAGATCCAGGAGTCTGGTCCAGGTGCCCATGGCCTGGTCCGGAGTCATGTTGGCGTCCATCCCAGGCACCTTTAGCCTGGGGTGAGGTACTATCAAGGAGGCCTGGGGCCCAGTACCTTCGACTGGGTCCCGCTAGGGTGGACTGTCCGAGGGTCCCTGAGCGGAGGGACTCGTATCTGAGGTGAGGAGGCCAGAGAGGTTACCCACTGGAGACCCGGAGCAGCACCAACCCGGTGACAGTGGACCTCTGGGAACTCTCTTGGGAGGACACATCCCCCTGATAGGGGCCACAGCGTATCGAAGAGGGCTCCATTGCTGTTCATAGGGGTTGCTGGAAGAGACCCCATCTTTCCTGTTCTGTAACAGCCGGATTGGCTTAGGCGCCGCTGGTCATAGTACAGTGGCATAGAACTTAAACTTTAGGAAGTGCCTCGATCTGCTCGCCCCCACCGTTGGCAAGGTTATAGGTCCCAACCAGTTTGCTGCAAAAGAACTGTTTATTGTGCTTTGCTTATTGGAGTGTCGAATAAACAAGTGTTGGACCTTTCTCCGGTGTGTGAACTCCAGTTACTGGAAGCAAAGGGGAGGCTGGTGAGCTTGCAATTACAGACTCAGTGCATTCACAGAACACACCGGCCCGAGGAAACATCAGTAAGTGGCCTTCACCTCCCTACTACAATGGGGAGGACATGGGCCATGGCGCATCTCACTCTCACAAAGCAGGAACCCCTAGACATGAGTTGGTGTGCAACCGATGAAGATGGAGAGAGAGTGGGCCCGCTACATATAAAAATAACAAACATGTTATACTATGATTTTGCACAAAGCAGCCCAGATCCTCCTCTTCTCGGGTCCCTCTTCGGCTCTTCTCGCTCCTCCCTCCTGTCGAGTGCCCCCACAGCAAGCAGCTTGCTATGGAGGCACCCGAGCCGAGCTGCAGCTCTGTGTGTCGATTCAGACATGGAGCCCTGGTTCGGCCCTGTCCCCTCTCTCTCCTGATTGGCTAACTGACTTTGATTGACAGCAGTGGGAGCCAATCAGGAGGGAGAGTGCCGGACGGCCGAGGCACTCGTGAACACCGCTGAGCATGTGGATATTTATTTGGGTTTGTTATCATGGTTTATAAAAAGCTAAACTAATAAATCCAAATAATTATAAACATGCTCACATTAACAATAAATAAATATAAAAGCATAGCCACAGTGCATATGGTCATTTTAGCAATTTTTCATGTCTTCATACACATCATGATGATATCTCTAATAGCCACCTAATGTCTTAGTGATAATAATAATTGATACATGCAGCAGCGTTGCTAGCCCTGGACACCCAGGGCATGTGCCCTTAATCTCCTGCAGGGTGCCCCAGGCCCCTGGCACTGCATTCACCAACACTGCAGTCATACTTACCAGATGTTCAGGATTTTCTTTGGACAGTCCCTCTTTTTAGTCAGTTGTCCCACGGGTACTCTGTCCAGGGCTTTGTCATGGGATTACAGAATGAGGCTCGCTAAGGCTTACTGAGTGTGTGCAGTAACACAGAGCCAGCTCTGGAGTGGAAGTGACTCTGCATCAGCCACCAGAAAAAACAAGATGGTGCTCCAGGGGACTTACATTGTTGCAAGAACAGGTGCAGACAACAAATTCAGAATTCAGGACAGCCCACTTTGTGTGCATCCAGCAGTGATCATCAGGCTGTGCGATCAGCCAGAAATAGCTGTGGCTGATGGCAACCTGACATTAAAGGGTACAGGCTCGGCTCGGTCACAGCTAGCCACTCAAAGGTGTCAAAAAACGGTACATTCCTGCCGCTGCCTTTCACACCAAGGCAAAACGCCCCTGCAAATGTAGCCTTACACTTTTCACCCACAAAAACCTTCAACTCATCAGCCACAACAAATGTCACCATACGTAGCAGAAATATTGGTGTCAAAATATGTTTCTATTTTACGCCAAATATGTTTGCAGTGTCTGCAAAAGCTATTGTATTACTACACTTTAAAGTGATTCTAAAGAATAAATTTTTTTCCTAAAACAAAAACATGTTATTTACCTGCTCTGTGCAATGATATTGCACAGAGCAACCCGATCCTCCTCCTCTGGCCTCCCCAAACAGCGCTGTCCCCTGCTCCTCGTCTCCTAGAACCCCCTCAGCAAGCTGTGCGGGCTTGCTCCTGAGCCAGGCTGTGTGCGTCTATAGACACGTGCAGCACAGCTCAGCTCCATGCCGTGCCCCCCTCATAGGATTCAGTTGACTGCAGCAGGAGCCAATGGCTCTCACTACTGCCTCTGTATCCCACGAGAAGAGGAACAGAGAGCATTAGCACTGCAGATGGACACTGTGCTGGATCAAGACAGGTACGTGTAGCGGACCCCCACATTTGGGGTCACTATGCCTGAAATTTAGAGGGTAGCCTGAGCAATAGTTTGGCTCAGGCTATTTAATTTCCTTAAATTGGACTCTGCTCTGCTGTGGTGTTGCCTGGGTGTATAGTTCCCCTATGACCTGTAGGTGGCATTGTTGCCCAAGTCTCGGGTCGAACCACAGGTGGCATTACGGCATGATTGGGTGTCCTCTCTCGGCAGCTGTGCAGTAGGCGTGGTCGACCTGCTGTGCGTGCTGGGAGGGGGTATATAAGGGGCAGACGCCATGATCTGAGGAGTCCTGTTCGCGCCCTTTGGCCCTCTAGGCTGGGGGTGCGTGCGTGTGTTTGGCCCCAGGCACCTTTGGCCCGAGGCCGCATTGTTCCAGGTAGGCCCAGTACCTTTAACTGAGGCCTACAACCAAACCACAGAAGTCCCAGAGTGCCCGTGGGAGGGTTACTCGCTCTGAAGGAGAGGAAACCAGGGGAGGACCTGTTCGGAGGATCGGTGAAGGAAGTCACTGTCTCGGGAGAGGCCTGGTTACCTGTCAGAGGGAAGGATTCTGTGATCTGTGAAACAGCCCTGTAAAGTGCCCCATTGGTACCTACGGTCTCTAAAATTACAGGTGCTAAGGAGTTCTGGATTTAAGAACCGAAAGATTCTGTGGCAGAGGATCTTCTGAAGAGTAAATGTCCATGTTTCACTCCGGCTGCTAGAACCGTGAGAGGGATCTATCCGGTTGAGCAAAACCCACTCAGGATTGAGTGGCGACGAGGGTAAATAAGTGCCGCGTGCCTGAACCTACTTCCCTATCCAATTCTATCTCTATCTTCAACTTTTCCTACTAAGTTACAAGCAAGAAAAATAAACTCGTCTGTTGGAGTTTAACACAGTCTGGACATTGGCCTTCTTTAAGAGAGAGAATAGACTTTTCCCTACACTCTAGGGATGAGAACCAACGGAAGGCGGTAACTCGCTGCAGGACCCAAAAACTGTTAATACTGCTCACCCTCTACAATATGGAGGATACTGGGCATGTGGCAGGACAGGGATCTGTGTGCTACATACGTTTTTAGAAACACACACATTCTAAATAATTGGCCCACCCTTAATTGACCACTAGTGGAGACCGCCCGCCCGCAACAAATGTGGACAGGCGGCCTGCACAGGCATAGCTGCCTGCTTTCGGGTTTAGGGCGGCACCCCCCCCCCCCCCAAAGGCACCTGCTGTGACTGTACACAGCAAGAACCTATCAGCAAGTCCCAGCCAATGATTCATTGATTCATGGCCGGGGACCTGATGCTCGACATTCAACACAGAGCTTTGTATGAAGAGAATGGTCTCTCTGTTTCTCATCCAATTTTTTATTTTTTTTTTATGTTGCTTGCACATGATTGGGTATTATTTGCACAGTGAACTTTTACCTCATTTACTAATCTCTGGAGCATCTGCAGTCTACAGTCTCTTTGCCTTTAGAAAATCAACCCCATAGTTAGGCACATTTTTAACCCCTTGATCGCCCTAGATGTTAACCCCTTCCCAGCCAGTCATTAGTACAGTGAGTGTGTAGTATTATCACTGATCCCTGTATTAATGTCACTGGTGATGTCAGTGGCAGTTAGTCAGTTCCCCCAGTGTCAGTTAGTGTCAGATTTCAGTCCCATTTTAAGTCGCTGATCACCGCCATTAGTAGTATATAGAAAAAATCTCAAAAAACCAATCAATATACACTAATTGTTTTTTTGGTTTTTTTTGATTAAAGACATGTAGCAGAATACATTTTGACCAAAAATTCTGAAGACAATTTTTTTTATTAGATATGTTTTGTAGCAGAAAGTAAAAGATGTTTTTTTTTTCCAAATTTCCGTATCACTCAGTGGCGATCAAATACCACCAAAGGAAAGTTTTATTTGTCTGAAAAAAATGATATAAATTTAGTTGCATGACCACGCAATTACCAGTTAAATTAGCACAGTTCTAAATAGCAAAAAATGGCCTAGTCATGAAGGGGGTAAAATCTTCTGGAGGTCAAGTGGTTAAAGTACATTCCCTACCTACAATGGTTTGCTAAACGCACAGCAAAAAAAGTGTCCCTGGAGATTGCTTTGAAATGTTGGCAACTATGCACTTTGCAATACGGATAATATTGACTTTGCGCTGCAATTCACAATGTAACACGATGGGGCTGATTTACTAAAGGCACAAAGAGGGAATTATTTACTAAAGGCAAATCCACTTTGCACTACAAGTGCACTTGGAAGTGCAGTCGCTGAAGATCTGAGGGGGACATGCAAGGAAAATAAAAAACAGCATTTTTACTTGCACATGATTGGATGATAAAATCAGCAGAGTTTCCCCTAATTTCAGAGCTTCCCCTCAGATCTACAGCAATCTACAGCGACTGCACTTACAAGTGCACTTGTAGTGCAGAGTGGTTTTGCATTTAGTAAATCAACCCCAGACTGTGCACTTTTCAAAGTGCAATTGCACTCTGGAAGTGTAGTTGCTCCAGAGCTTAGTAAATGAGCAGAAGCTCTGCTGACTTCCATCATCCAATCATGTGCAAGCAAAAATCTATTTTTTTTTCTTGCATGTGATTGGGTATTCTTTACAAAATGAAGCTTTACCTCATTTACTAAGTGTAGCGGGTATTTGAATTATGTGAGGACTCTGGTGGTGTGAGGTTCCTTGGGTTTCCTGGGTGGCGCTGTTGCCTGGGGCCGGAGTTGAACTCACACCGCGAACCGTGCCTTTTTGTCCTCCCCTGGAGCTGGTACAGCGGGGCGGGGAACCTGCTTGGACGCAAAGGGAGAGGTCATAAAAGGGGCGGACGCCCTGTTTTGGGAGGAGAGTCGGAGGACGTGGCCGCACCCAGGCACCTTCAGCTTGGGTGCTGGCGTTCCGGTGTTCCAGGCCTAGGCGCCCTTGGCCTAGCTGGAGCAGGGATGGAGTCCATCTCAGGCACCTTTAGCCTGGGGTGAGGTACTATGGCGGATGCCTGGGGCTCAGTACCTTCGACTGAGTTCCGCGAGGGTAGAGGAATCCGAGGGGGCCCTAACTCCTTGGGTGCCCGTGTCTGAGTTTGTGAGGACTGGCGCGCAGTAACTTCTCTGAAGAGCCCGGCGCAGCATCGCTGGTGACGGAGAGGCCTCCACTTCTCCCTTGGACGGATTTCTTCCTCTGACAGGGGCAAAGTGAGCGAAGGTAAATTCACGTTCTATATTACCTAGTAAGTGGCAGTGACTATTCACCACTGGTGACAGCACAGTGGGCAGCAGCAAGAAGGGAAAGGATTGTGCCTCAATCTGTCCCCTCATTTTCCAAAGGAGAAAGATTGTTTTATTGCTTGGCAAGAAGAATAAAACTGAGTTGTACCTATTCACTGTGTGGAACTTGGGTTACTCAAGCAAAGGAGTCAGGGACGAAGGACTGGACTTGACTCTAGGACACCTACACAAAAGCCCAATCTCTGGTCTTCACCTCCCAGTTACGGAGGACATGGGCTGTGGTGTGTTTCTCTCTCTCTCCCAGGTACCCCTAGACAACAGCCATATAACCACCAAAGAAAGAGAGAGAGGTGAGGCCGCTACTAAAGCTTTGGAGCAATTTTACTTGCAGAGTGCAACTGCACTTTGCTAAGGCTACTTTCACACTCAGACCGCCCGAGTGTTAGCGGTAAAGCGCCGCTAGTTTTAGGGGTGCTTTACCGGCTCTCTGTGGGCGAGAGCGGGTCGCTTTTAACCCCAAAGAAGGGGTTTAAATCGCCTGCAAAGCGCTGCTAGCAAAGCGCTTTGCAGGCGCTTCCCCAGTGCTGCCCATTGCTTTCAATGGGCAGGGTGGTTTGGGAGTGGTGTAAACACTGCTCCCGCACCGCCTCAAAGATGCTGCTTGTATGACTTTGCAGACCGTCCCACAAGCGCACCACCCCAGTGTGAAAGCACTCAGGCTTTCACACTGGGGTGGCATGAGAGGCGTTTTACAGGCACTATTTATAGCGCTAAAACACCTGTAAAGCGCCTCAGTGTGAAAGGGGTCTAAGTGCACAGTCTATTTGCCTTTAGTAAATAAACCCCAATATGCATATGTCGCGGGTGTTTGAATTTAGGGGAGGCATCTGGGTGGTAGTGTAACCCAGATGCATTGATTGTCAGGGAATCTGAGACCCTTTTGTGGTTCTTGGAGGACTCTGGTGGTGTGAGGTTCCCTGCGGCCTGCAGGTGGTGCTGTCGCCCTGGGCCGGAGTTGAACACTCACCGTAAGACTGCTTCCCTTTTTGTCCTTTCCTGGCGCTGGTACAGCGGGGCGGGGATAGGGTGCCCACGTGTCCCGGATTGCCCGGGACTGTCCCTGATTGGAGATTTTTGTCCCGTGTCCCGGCCAGTTCATTCCGGGACAATACAGAAGTCCCGGAATGAAAAAAAAAACACAATGACCAGTCCACACCAGTCCGCTCCGCCAACTCCGCCTGTCCGCCGCCGCCACCTTATAAAGTTTAACACATCTCTCCCACTCTCACACATGATGACAGTCTGGTTGCTAGGCTAGGGGCCGCTCCGCATCTAGCAACCAGTGACGTCAGCTGAAGCCTGTCTGAGTGACTGTCTGGCTGTCCTCTTCCAGCCCGGGATGGTTGTATGTATTTCCCTCCCCCGGCTCCTCCCCCTTCCTCTGCGCTCTGCGAATCTCATGCATGCCGCGGCTGAGCAGCTCCCTGCTCTACTCCCTGGGATGGATCGGCCTGTAATGGAGGACTTGCCTGAGGTGCCGCGCCATCGAGGAGCCAGTCTGCCACAGCATTAAGGTACTGCAGACTGCATGACACTGACAGCATCCCGGCCGTGATGTCCAGACCGAGGGAACCCCAGCGGCCCGTGACCTCACAGCCCTAAGTGACGTGAATCTGATAATCATAATCCTCCTCCTCATCATTCCTGGCATGACATCCCACTACACTATCTCCTGTCATCATACTTCCTACCAATTTACCCCCTGTCATCATTTCTATCCTCACCATAATCCCCCTGTGCCTGACATCCTACTACCCCACCCCCGTGTCATCTTCATCCCCCTGCACCCCACTGCAGCTTCCTACCGACGCACACCCGTCATCCCGCCTGCACCCCACTGCCAGCTTCCTACCGCCCCACCCCGTCATCCCGCCTGCACCCCACTGCCAGCTTCCTACCGCCCCACCCCGTCATCCCGCCTGCACCCCACTGCCAGCTTCCTACCGCCCCACCCCCGTCATCCCGCCTGCACCCCACTGCCAGCTTCCTACCGCCCCACCCCCGTCATCCCGCCTGCACCCCACTGCCAGCTTCCTACCGCCCCACCCCCGTCATCCCGCCTGCACCCCACTGCCAGCTTCCTACCGCCCCACCCCCGTCATCCCGCCTGCACCCCACTGCCAGCTTCCTACCGCCCCACCCCCGTCATCCCGCCTGCACCCCACTGCCAGCTTCCTACCACCCCACCCCGTCATCCCGCCTGCAACCCACTGCCAGCTTCCTACCGCCCCACCCCGTCATCCCACCTGCACCCCACTGCCAGCTTCCTACCGCCCCACCCCCGTCATCCCGCCTGCACCCCACTGCAGCTTCCTACCGCCCCACCCCCGTCATCCCGCCTGCACCCCACTGCCAGCTTCCTACCGCCCCACCCCGTCATCCCGCCTGCACCCCACTGCCAGCTTCCTACCGCCCTACCCCCGTCATCCCACATGCACCCCACTGCCAGCTTCCTACCGCCCCACCCCCGTCATCCCGCCTGCACCCCACTGCAGCTTCCTACCGCCCCACCTCGTCATCCCGCCTGCACCCCACTGCCAGCTTCCTACCGCCCCACCCCGTCATCCCGCCTGCACCCCACTGCCAGCTTCCTACCGCCCCACCCCGTCATCCCGCCTGCACCCCACTGCCAGCTTCCTACCGCCCCCACCCCCGTCATCCTGCCTGCACCCCACTGATGTCCAGACCGAGGGAACCCCAGCCGCCCGTGACCTCACAGCCCAAAGTGACGTGAATCTGATAATCATAATCCTCCTCCTCATCATTCCTGGCATGACATCCCACTACCCTATCTCCTGTCATCATACTTCCTACCAATTTACCCCCTGTCATCATTTCTATCCTCACCATAATCCCCCTGTGCCTGACATCCTACTACCCCGCCCCGTGTCATCTTCATCCCCCTGCACCCCACTGCAGCTTCCTACCACCCCACCCCGTCATCCCGCCTGCACCCCACTGCCAGCTTCCTACCGCCCCACCCCGTCATCCCGCCTGCACCCCACTGCCAGCTTCCTACCGCCCCACCCCCGTCATCCCGCCTGCACCCCACTGCCAGCTTCCTAACGCCCCCATCATCTTCACCCCCCCTGCACATCACTGCCAGCATCCTACTACCCCACTCCTGTGTCATCTTCATCCCCCCTGCAGCCCACTGCCAGCTTCCTACCACCCCACCCCCTGTCATTATTATTCCCATCACCCCCCTGTAACCCACCTCTGGCATCCTACCACCCTGCCTCCTGTCATTATCATCCTCCTTCCTCCTGTACCCCACCTCTGGCATCCTATCCCCCTACCCATTATCATTATAGGGAAAATATGATCTCAGCCTCTCACCCCAATGCTGCCACCATCATCCCAAACTGCATCCTGTCATTCAACCAACTGTACCCCAACAGTTGCATTACACCCCACAATACTGCCCTGCCACCCAGCGAGAGGTAATAATGTGCCGTAACCTCTAGTAACCAATCAGTGAGTGATAATGATAAGCAGTAACCTATAGCAACCAACCAGTGAGCAGTAATAATGTGCAGTAACCTCTATCAACCAATCAATGTGCGGTAATGATGTGCAGTAACGTCTAGCAACCAATGGGTGGGCAGAAATGATGTGCAGTACCTCTAGCACCAATCATTGAGTGGTAATATTGTGCAGTAACCTCAAGCAACCAATCAGTGAGCAGTAATGATGTGCACTAACCTCTAACAACCAATCAGTGAGCTTGGAGCAATCAGTGAGTGTGAACCAGACTTTTATGTGTACATTAAGTTGTTTTTTTAGATAAGTCTATGTGCATGTTTGTTTTTTGGGATGTTGGGGTGGAGAGCGAAATTGCTAGGGGTCTATCGCTTGATTTTTTTTCCCATTATGGGAGTTAGTAGGGCCTCATGTCTAAGATTTGCCTAAGGCCTCATAGAGCCGCCTCTGGCCGGCACCGTGTGTCACTGTCCTCACTCTGCATAGTGTTGGCGCGTAACTGCAGAAAGGACATCAATGCTGGATTGTTTATCCACAGCCGACCGTGAGGAACAGATGCTGCAGGAGACCAGCCACAGTAAGAGAAACGCCGACCTGAGGAGGAGAAGGAGGGGGGGGGGGGGGGGTTCTGAGGATTCTCTGATCTGTGTAGTGAGAGATGATTTTGTCAGTCAGGGCTGGGGCCAGCATAAGACAGAGTGCTCTGTACATGAGGGAGAATAGTGTCCACTCCACATGTCCTCCACCTGTCACACTGTCTCCCCCCCCCAATGTTTCTATGACCCCCCTTGTCACACTGTCTCCCCCCAATGTTTCTATGACCCCCTCCTGTCACACTCCAGAGTGCTCCCTTACCTCCCCTTATTTTCTCCAGAGTGCCCACTTACCTCCCTTTACTTCCTCCAGAGTGCTCCCTTACTTCCCTTTACTTTCTCCAGAGTGCCCCTTTACTTTCTCCAGAGTGCCCCTTTACTTTCTCCAGAGTGTCCCCTTGCCTCCCTTTACTTCCTCCAGAGTGCTCCCTTATTTCCTCCAGAGTGCTCCCTTACCTCCCCTTATTTTCTCCAAAGAGCCCCTTTACTTTCTCCAGAGTGCCCCCTTGCCTCCCTTTACTTCCTCCAGAGTGCTCCCTTACTTTCTCCAGAGTGCCCCTTTACATTCCCCAGAGTGCCCCTTAGTACAGTAGCACTAAGGGGACACTCTGGAGGAGGATGTAAGGGGGCACTCTGGAGGAGGATGTAAGGGGGCACTCTGGAGGAGGATAGGATGTAAGGGGGCACTCTGGATGAGGATAGGATGTAAGGGGGCACTCTGGAGGAGAATGTAAGGGGGCACCCCGGAGGATGTAAGGGGGCTCTGACTAAGAACCGCCAGAGTGCCCCCTTACAACCTCCAGGGTGCCTCCAGAGTGCCCCCTTACATCCTTCAGAGTGCCCCACCACCAAGGTGGTATAGCAGTGGCTGACAGACTATCAGGAGGTGGTATTTCACTCCTCTTCCTCCTCTCTCCACTAACTACCCCCCGCCATACACTGCACTCCTCTCATATACATACTACCCACCGCCATACACTGCACTCCTCTCCTGTACATATTACTCACCACCATACACTCCGCACTCCTCTCCTGCACACGGGCCCGCTGATTTCATGATACACCCCTGCCCCAAAAATCTGCATTTTTTTGGGGTCAAAAATCATCATTTTTGGGGGGGGGTGTCCCTGAATGGCAGTTTGGAAATGTGGTCACCCTAGGCGGGGAACCAGTTGTGACGCAAAGGGAGAGGAGAAAAAGGGGGCGGACACCCTGACCTTGGGGTTCAGAGTCGGAGGACACAGCCACGCCCAGGCACCTTCAGCCTGGGTGCTGGCGTTCGGGAATTCCGAGCCCAGGTGCCCTTGACCTGGCCGGAGCGGGAGATGGAATCCATCGCAGGCACCTTTAGCCTGGGGTGAGGTACTATGGCGGAAGCCAGGAGCTCAGTACTTTCGACTGAGTTCCGCGAGGGTGGAGGAATCCGAGGGGGCCCTAATTCCTTGGGTGCCCGTGTCTGAGACGAGGAGGCCGGTGAGCGGAACTTCTCCGGAGAGTCCAGCGCAGCATTGCTGGTGACGGAGAGGCCTCAGGTAACTGTCTTGGACGGATGTCTTCCCCCTGATAGGGGCTACGTTAGCAAAGGTAATCCATGTTCTGTTCAATATAGTCAGTGGCAGTGACTATTCGCCATTGGTGACACCACAGTGGTTAGCTCTATCTAAAAGAATTGTGCCTTGGCCTACTCCCCACAAATACTGAAGTGTTACATGGGTCTCAACCTGTCTGTGCTGTATGACTATTTATTGAAAAGAATAAATACGAGTTGGACCCTTTCAGTGTGTGGAACTCTGGTTACTAGGAGCAAAGGGGAGTCAATCCGAGGAGAGGATTTGACTCTGGGACACATACACAAAACCCGACTCATCCCTCCCCCCAGTGTTAACCCCTAGACGAGACAGACAAGCCGTGAATGAGAAGGGGTGAGGTCGCTACACATACATTGCACTGTGGAATGCAGGAGACGGTGATATTTGTATACTGTGTGCATTTCAGTGTTCAGGGGCTTCAAGAACACACTAGAGCAGAATTTTCACAAACCTCTGTTACATACTATAGTAAGTTACAGAGTTTGGTCAAATTATATTTAGTTTGGTCAAATTATTGTAATGACAGGTCGTCTCGAACTTTTGGGGCACCATTTAGGAAAAGGTTTTATGTGGGACAAAAAAATCACAGCATAGAAACACAAAATGATGGATCCATGGCAGTACAGATGATCAGTTTTTTTCCAGCCATTTCTTCTTGCAAATACCAGTCCTTTACTGCCTTCATGTGGCAGCTGTTTGAATTACAAGTGATTGTAATTTAGCTGGGCAACAGTACTCAAAACTGCTATACTACTACATAAATTACAAACAATAATTCAGATTTCCAGAATATTCTATATACAGCTATTGAAAATATTCATGTGTATTAATGTTGTTTGAGCATGTGTATGGAGATAGCCTTACTTGATGCATGGTTGTGCTGTATTTGCTAGTTAAAAATGCAATGCAACAATCAGGGCTGGTTCACATCAGCAAGTTACACTAGTTGCTGGCAGTGTTGCCAACCATCAGTATTTTTACTGACAGCCTGTGAAAAACTGGCACCTTTCTCCTGCCAGTAAATGCCGGTGACAGAAAAAGGTTGCCAGTTAAAAATATGCCTGTGACACTCGGCTCCAAACTGCGCGTGGGCAGTTGCGGTTCGAAGCCGGTGTTCTGACAAGAAATGCCCCCTGTCGAATAATGCCCGCCCTGTACTGCGCATGCGCAGCCGAAAGCAGCCGAACATTGGAATACGATTCCGATGCTCGTGCAAGTCTGAAAGGGGCGGACTTGTTCATGATGGGTGCGTGTGAGTGGCGGATGGCAACAGAAGAGTGCGTATTCAGTAATGATGGATAAGATGGGGGTGGAATTTGTCACAAAACTCAAACACATTTAATAAACAAATATATCTCTGCTATTCTTCCTACACGTGTTAAGGGCAACATGTGTAGGAAGAATATCAGAGATATATTTGTTTAGGAAATGTGTTTGAGTTTCGTGACAAATTCCACCCCCATCTTAACAGCACTGCCGATCATTACAAAATACACCCCCTCCTGTTTCCATCCGCCCCTCACACGCTCCCATCATGAATACATCTGCCCCTTGCAGAGTTGCACGAGCATCGGGAGCGTGTGGCACAATGTCGTTTTTTGTGCGCAGGCGCGGCGAACAGCTGATTTTAAATTACGATGTTCGAACACTTTCAGCAGCTCCGTACTGCGCAAGCGCTGCGCCTGCGCAGTACAGGGCGGGAATTATTCGACGGGGGGCATTTCTCGCCACAACAACGGCCGAGACCATCCAAGTGCCTGCTTCAGTGTGTTCAGGCGGTGCCGCCGGGTCTGGCAGAGGCGGTGCCTAAGCGTGTCGTGTGATGTCATGGTGCAAGGGAGCCGAGTAGAGCGGCTAGAGCCTTGTGTGCTGGTCTGTGTGGGAGCAAGGCAAGGAGCAGGACTGACAATGCTGTTTGGACCGGAGTGGATGGAAGGGACCACCTGGCGTGGAGAGAGAGACTGTCACTGTGACTCAGGAGGGAACGTCACATGTTGTGTCGGTGAGGTGTCATCATCATCTGTGCTGCTGCACACTGCTGCTGGCGTCACTGTGAGAGTAAATTTCATGTGTGTGCCTGTCCATTCAAATTTCTTGTCCCCCTGAGTCCTGTCCCTGAGCTACTTACTTACTATATTGAAAATAAAATAAGAAATATATTTTTGTCTTAATATCTACCTTAAATCACATTGCTAATTGTATATTGTACTTGTTTGTAGCCTAAATACTGAAATTTGCACTTAAAGTGACACTATAGGTTTGCGTTTTTTTTTTTTAAATACTTACCTCCACTGTGCAGCTCGTTTTGCACAGTGTGGCCCTGATCCACCTGTTCTGGGGTCCCACGGCGGCTCTCGCGGCTCCTCCCCGCATTAGATAACCCCCTCTGGGAAGCTCTCTCCCGAGGGGGTTACCTTACGGACGCGCTCCTGAGTCATACACTCGGCGTCTATAGACACCGAGTGTATGACTCGGTCCCGCCCTCAGCGCCTGGGTCATTGGATTTGATTGACAGCAGCAGGAGCCAATGGCTGCGCTGCTATCAATCTATCCAATCAGAGCCGGGACTCCGTGGAGAGAAGGACGGCGGGGACGCGCCCACGGAAATTCGGGGCACAGGTAAGTAAAACGGGGGGACACTGCATAGTGTTTTTTCACCTTAATGCATAGAATGCATTAAGGTGAAAAAACACGTAGGTTTACAACCCCTTTAAGGCTTGGTTCACATACAGTAGGGTCCATATATATTTGGACAGAGGCACAGTTTTTTCTTTTTTTCAGGTATTTACCAAAATAATTTCAAGCTATAATTATGTAATGGATATGGGCTGAAAGTGCACACTCTCAGGTTTAATTTGAGGGTATGTACATCCAAATCGGAGGAGAGGTTTAGGAATTACAGCTCTTAAGAATAGCCACCCCCCCTTTTTCAAGGGACCAAAAGTAATTGGACAATTGAATCAAAAGCTGTTTCATGGCCAGGTGTGGGTTACTCCTTTGTTATTTCTTCATCAATTAAGCAGGTAAAAGGTCTGGAGTTGATTCTAAAGCCTCGTACACACGATTGGATTATCCAACGGGAATTGTGTGATGACAGGCTGTTGTTGGAAAATCCGACCGTTTATATGCTCTATCGGACAATTGTTGTCGGATTTTCCGCGGACAAATGTGGGATAGCATGCTTTAAAATTGTCCACCAACAATTGTGTGTGGTCGCATTTCCCGATCGTGTGTACACAAGTTCGTCGGACAAAACACGCATGCTCAGAAGCAATGCTAACCATAACACAACATTAGCAGAAATTGCCCAAAGGGTGGCGCTAAAGAGCTGGAAAACCACATAGTTTCGTGTTTGTTGGCCGACAATTCTTTGCCGTTTGTATGCAATACAAGTTCCTGGCCAACGCCCTTCAGACAAAAGTCCTACGCTTCGTCTGCTGAAAATCCAATCGTGTGTATGAGGCTTAAGTGTGGTATTTGCAATTGCTTTTTTTTTTTTATTTACATTTGGAATCTGTTGCTGTGAACCTACATAATGTGTTCAAAGGAATTGTCCATGCAAAGCTTCAAAAAGGAAACAAATCCATCAGAGAGATAGCAGCAACATTAGGAGTGTCCAAATCAACAGTTTGGTAGATTCTTCTTTCCTCAGAATCTACCAAACTGTTGATTTGGACACTCCTAATGTTGCTGCTATCTCTCTGATGGTAAATTCAGCAAAATAAAAAGGCCTGGACGTCCATGGAAGACCACAGTGGTGGATGATCGCAGGGTCCTCTCTATGATAAAGAAAAACCCATTCACAACATCCAGACAAGTGAAGGACACTCTCCAGGAGGTGGGCGTATCATTGTCAAAGTCTACAACCAAGAGAAGACTTCACAAGAGAAAATACAGAGGGTTCACAACAAGGTGCAAACCATTCACAAGGCTAAAGAATAGAAAAGCCATATTAGACTTTGCAAAAAACATACAAAAAAGCCAGACTAGTTCTGGAAAAGCATTCTTTTGACGGATGAAACTAAGGTTAATCTGTACCATAATTTTGGGAAGAAAAAAGTGTGGAGAAGGTTTGGAACAGCTCATGATCCAAAGCACACAACGTCAACTGTAAAACATGGTGGAGGCAGTGTGATGACATGGGCATGCATGGCTTCCATTTGCTCTGGGTCATTGATGTTTATTGATGATGTGACAGAAGACAGAAACAATCGGATGAATTCTGCAGTGTTTAGAGATATACTGTCAGCCCAGATTCAGCCAAATGCAGCAAAGTTGATTGGACGACGCTTCACAGTACAGATGGATATTGATCCAAAACACACTGCAAAAGCAACCCAGGAGCTTTTGAAGGAAAAGAAGTGGAATATTCTGCAATGGCCAAGTCAATCACCTAATCTCAATCCAATTTAGCATGCATTTCACTTGCTGAAGGCAAAACTAAAGGCAGAAAGACCCACAAACAAAGAACAACTGAAGACAGCTGCAGTTATAGCCTGGCAAAGCATCAGAAAGGAGGAAACCCAGTCTTTGGTAACGTCCATGGGTTCCAGACTTCAGGCAATGGAAAAAGGAAGGTGCGCCAAACTAAGTGCAGTATATAAGAGTATTTAATAAATGGCAGTAATACAAACAGCCAAATGGCTACTCACAAGATGATGTAAAATAAAGGCATGTATGTAGGGTGGTCCGGTGTCAGCAACAGCAGTCCGTTGGTAGATGTAAGGCCCAGATGGAGAAGCGCTGGAGGAAGTGGCAGCGATCCGGTGTCTGCAAAGAAGGCCCTCGGCATGTAGGCACTCAGGCTGTATGCGGTGAGTGACCTCCTGTGAGCCAGGAACGGATCAGAAAGTGCGCCTCAGCATGGAGCGCAGCGCGGCACCGGACCGGAAATGACGTAGGAGAGGGAACGGACCAATGGGATGACGCGTTTCTCAGCATCCGCTGTTTCATCAGATCTGATCCGTTCCTGGTTCACAGGAGGTCACGCACCGCATACAGCCTGAGTGCCTACATGCCGAGGACCTTCCTTGCAGACACCCGATCGCTGCCACTTCCTCCAGCGCTTCTCCATCTGGGCCTTACATCTACCCATGGACTGCTGTTGCTGACACCGGACCACCCTACATACTGTACATGCCTTTATTTTACATCATCTTGTGAGTAGCCATTTGGCTGTTTGTATTACTGCCATTTATTAAACACTCTTATACAGTATACTGCACTTAGTTTGGCGCACCTTCCTTTTTCCATTGTATCTTCCAGAGCCTGCTTCTGCTTTTCTGGTAGCTGCTGCTGGTGCTTATTCATTTTCATTGACATTGGACAATTTGCTATGCCAGAACAATCATTGCGCCATTTACACTTTTCTTCCAGACTTCAGGCAGCCATTGCTAGTAAAGGATTCTCAACAAAATATTAAAAATTATAATTTTTTTAATGATTATATTCATTTGTCCAATTACATTTGAGCCCCTGAAAATGGGGGGATCGTGTATAAAAATGGTTGCAGTTCCTAACATTTGTACTTGATATTTATGTTCAATCCCTTGAATTAAAGATGAAAGTCTGCACTTCAAATTAATTTGGATTGTTTTGTTTTAATTTTATTCTGGTGGCATACAGAGCCAAAAGTATAAAAATTGTGCCTGTGTTCAAATATAATATCGACCTAACTGTATGCGCGGCCACGGTTTCCAGCCTGGGGTCCGGTGCGTTCCTATTCATCGGTTCAGGTGTGATTCAGGTCCGAATTTTTGTCTGAATTCGCACCTGAACCAGTCCCAAAAAGTGCACAGGACCCTTTTGGAAGCCGCACCGTTGCCCACCGGACATGTGTGAACCGGCTACATTGAGAGTCGATCACACTCGCATGTGAAAACCGCATCCAATTCGCACATATGTGAACCTGGCCTAAACCAGTAATTTTGTAACTTTTAGAAATGCCCATAAAAACGTGGCTGTGTCAGTAAATTATGGGTGTCATGTCAGTAAGTTTTAATCTGGTAGGTTGACAACACTGGCTGCTGGTGTGTGTTGGGAGGAACAGTGGGGATGCACTGATCCCAATGCATCGTTCTGTTTACTTTGGTAGCACATTAATGAAATGTATTAAGTGACAGTTCTGTTTACTGCAGCAGTGTTGTGATGTGATAGCTTGTGTGTGTAACACTGTGCTGAAAAAACACAATGCAATTGCAATGCTGTGGTGTAAACTGGATTCTTATTTGCAGGTACTTATTTAGCACCATCAATTTATATATATATTATAGGGAGTCTCAAGGATATCTCTACTGTTCAGAAACCCTCTACGCTTTACACCTCATGCTCACAGGTACAATCATTACTTCCCTCTTTCAACCCCACTACAGACGAGGTTGCTAAACTACTTGCTAACGTCCATCTTTCCACCTGCCCTCTGGATCCCGTTCATCCCGTTCCCTCGCAAATGCTACGGTCACCCTCTGGCTCTATTCTACACTCTCGAACCCACATCTTCAATCTCTCCCTCTTTTCTGGCATCTTCCCCAACTCCCTGAAACATGCACTTGTCAGCCCCATATTAAAGCTCGGCACTGTGAATCGAGCGAGACACGGCGGCACGCAGATCACAGCAGGGAGACATCAGAGGATCCAGGGGACAAGGTAAGTAACCTCTACATGGATCCTGCGATGCAATCCCGAGTCTGGCTCGAGGTTACCGCTTTTGGTAGTAAAAACTCAGACTCGGGAATACCGCCAGGGAGGTTAAGCCCCACGTCCAGTCACTGTAGAAATCTTTCCGCCTCAACCTTCGCAACATCTCCAAAATACACCCCTTTCTAACCAATGACACAACAAAGCTCTTAATTCACTCCCTGGTCATCTCTCGCCTCAACTACTGTAACTCCCTTCTCATTGGCTTACCTATACATAGGTTATTCCCCCTTCAGTCTATCATGAATGCTGCTGCCAGACTCATCCACCTTACCAATCGCTCTGTGTCTGCTACTCCACTCTGTCAATCCCTTCACTGGCTTCCGTTCACCCAACAAATTTAATTCAATTTGTGGATGGGGCCCAGGAAGAGCAGGGTATGGGAACAGATAACCCTGACCCTTCAAGATGTGAGGCTGAGCTGAAGTCTCTGGAAAGATTCCTGTACAGAGCTGGACTCCCAGGCAGAGTGATACCAAACATATGAAGACTTTCCAGAGTTGTCTTGTCTACCCCTGATCTTCTTCTGCAGGTTCTGTAGCTCAAGACTTTTGGCCTCGGGACCTGTGTCAGAGTCCTCTAATGTGAGTGGGATCGGATCACCTGGGAGCATATAACATCAGGGAGCATTTCCGGCTGGGCAGAGTTACATAGGAGACATTGTGAGAGTGGCAATATGAAGGAGGGACCATGCCACCCCTGGCCCTCAGCTGCGCCTTGGGCTCAGGAACTAGCATACTTTTGGGGAAGAAGTTCAAACCCTGTTGTTATCCCTAAGAGAGACATAATGGGATGATAACTGAAGATGATTCATTATGTTCTGCACTGATAAGACTGCTGAGTGATTATGTAAATGTTGATATAATACACTAACGTTCTGCCAGAATGTTGATGTATCAATTGGAAAAGAATAAATACAGTAAAGCACTGAAAATGCAACGGAGTGTGGACATTCCTTTATTTCAAGAATTAGGCCCCAGGCTGGGAGTGTTGTGAGCAGGCCTCTGGCTGGTAGAAATAGGTCCAAGATGGTGGCCACAAAGACAGGTATGTGGGTGCTTTATCCAAGAAGAAACGGGGAGGGATTTCTGCCCAACCCTGGTCCCATACACTCCTAAATACTGGAGCCTTATGCACAAGGGCTATACACTCAGTGTGCAGGAGGCCTCAGGTGTCACCAGGGCTGCCATCAGGAATTTTGGGGCCCTTTACACAGCTTCACGCATGGGCCTCCTGGAGCAGAGAACCGGGGGTGGGTGCTGCCAAAAATGACATCTCACCTTCTCACCTCTTTCTCCCCTCCTGTGCAGCCTGTTGAGAAGCGTTGATGACATCTCACCTTCTCACCTCAGCGCGGTTGGGGGTTGCCGAGTGCCGAAGATGACATCCCACCTCTTCCTCCTGTGCAGCAGCCAGCTAGTTGAGAAGCAGGTAGCCGCGAGCTGAGAACGTGGGGTGCCCGGGCCCCTGGGAACATTTGGGCCCCTTACAGGTGTAATGCCTGTACCCCCCTGATGGCGGCCCTGGGTGTCAATATCAAAATAGTCATGAAAATGTATTGGTACAGTTAGTAAGAGAATATGCAAAGAGGCAATCAAGTGATATAGTTAAGTGTATAGTTCCGGCCTACATGATTAGGTAACAGTTGCTATGATTGTATTAGGAAAAAGAAAAAAAAATGATAAAAGCACAAAATATTGATTACACCAAGTCACACAAATTACATTACTCATGTATGTAAAAATCTTTGCTGGGGTCATTTGGCCATATCCTATGTAGTTTATTGATCCCAAGGAGCTCACACCTTTTAATAATCAATTTATCTGACTGTCTTGTGGAGGACATTTGCCCTTTTACATACCTAAGACATATCTGGTTGGAGCATGTTGTTATATATACTTCAAAGGGAGTTTTCTTCTTTCTTCACATTTACTGTATGTTTAAATTTCTGTCTGAGGGCAGTCCTGAATGCCCTATTTTAACCATTACCACCAGAAGTCATCAGTTATTTTGAGTTCTAAAAACGGATCTAATGTTATTTACTGGAAGCCTTTTTATGTTACCAAAGCTATTACAACTAAATGGATGTCCTTTGAATGCCAAAGCCAAATAAACAATGACTTGCAGGAATAACATACACAATTAGACAAATAGTCACCTTCAACAAAGAAAGCTTTGGCCCACAGAGCATGATTTAGTCTTTATTAATAGGCAAAGGGAATCAACAATTTATCAATATCTTATTTCTATCCCATCTCCTTAAAAAGGTTGTAATGAGACTTAATGGTCCTTTCACACGGGGCGGATCCGTGCAGATCCGCCCCGTGAAGCTCCGCTTGCTCAGCGGGGATCGCTCCGTTGATCCCCGCTGAGCCGACGGATGACTGGGCGGTCCCCGCACACTGTGCAGGGACCGCCCTGTCAGAGCGCCGCTCTCCCCTATGGGGAATCGGATGACGACGGACCGTAGAGTCCGTTGTCATCCGATCCGCTCCGCCGACGGAAGGAAAAATAGGGTTTTCCTCCGTCACACTTTGGCGGAGCGGAGCGGATGTCAGCGGACATGTCTCCGCTGACATCCGTGGCTCCATAGGGGTACATGGAGGATCCGTTTCAGGTCCGCCTAAAAAACTGACAGGCGGACCTGAACGGACCTCCGTGTGAAAGGGGCCTTAATGAGAAGTTCATGTATTGGACTGAATATTCTTTATAAATTGCATCTAAACCAAAAAACTAAAATGGAATTCATTGCAGCTTACCAGTTCTTATATGTAGCGATGGCATTATTTTTCTCTTTTTTTCTCTTTTATTGTCACCTGGAGATTCTTCCAGTAACACACTTCCTATCCTAGGATGACAACACTTGGTGTACTGTATTGATAGAGGAGCAGAGTTGTCACCTTAGACAGAAGTGTGTTAGGAGTACAAAACACCTCCCCTCTCCCCATCACCATAACATAAGGTGTGGCGGCTGTAGCTTCTGAATAGTGATGAGCCGAACACCCCCGGGTTCGATTCGCACCAGAACCCGCGAACGGACCGAAAGTTCGTACGAACATTAGAACCCTATTAAATACAATGGATGCGAACGTTCGAATTCTAAAGTGCTAATTATAACGACTATTATGCATGTTATTGTCCTAAAAAGGGTTTGGGTACCCGGGTTCTGCACCAGGGGACATGTATCAATGCAAAAATAAGTTTTAAAAACGGTCGTTTTTCGGGAGCAGTCATTTTAATGATGCATAAAGTGAAAAAAAAAAAGTCAAATATTCCTTTAAATATCATACCTGGGGGGTGTCTAAAGTATGCCTGTGAAGTGCCACGTGTTTCCCGTGTTTAGAACTGTCCCTGCACAAAATGACACTTCTAAAGGAAAAAAAAGCCATTTAAAACTGCTTGCGGCTTTAATGTAATGTCTGGTCCCGGTAATATGGATGAAAATCTTTAAGAAAAATGGCATAGCTACCCCATGACCCCCCCCCCCCCCCTACCCCAGCCCATTACCAGCCCCTTTGGGTCTTGTATGGATATTAAGGGGAACCCCGCACATAAAATAAAAAAGGCCCTATATACTCTGAACAGCCGTATACAGGCGGTGCATACAAGACAGGGACTGTAGGTTTGTTCTTATGTAGAATCTGTTTGTAATTTTGAACAGGTACATTGTTTAAGTGTAGCTCCAGCCCAAAAATCTATTTTTAAACTTTTTGGAAAACATAGGTAAGGGTTATCACCCCTGTAACATTTGTTTTGCTGTCTGTGCCCCTGTTCAGAACATTTCACCTCACTTTCCGTCCCAATGACAACTGTTTTTGAAATGTGGTGTTTTTCTTGAAACAAGGATTGCTGATAAAGCATCAGTACAGAGGAGACACCTTTCTCCCATATTAATTCTTACAGGAGAGAATTTTCCTTCCAAGGGGTAGATTTCCTCTCACTTCCTGTTGTCTTCTTGCGTTTGCAAGTAGGAGTCGTTTGTAAGTTGGATGTTTGAAAGTAGGGACCTGCCGTATATACTCTGCAGAAATAGGCCCCTTAGTTGTTGGTGTTGGCACAACACTGTAAGCACTCACAGTTACTCTTGGTTGGTGCTGGAACGCCCTGCTGTCAACTATTATATCAGGAATTTTAATTACATATAATTGTTGAACAGTGGTAGTAAAAATTGGGCCTTTGATGGTGGTGCTGGTGCCACAACACTGTAAGCCCTGACAGTTACTCTTGGTGGGTGCAGCAATGGGCCCTGCTGTGAATTATTAGATCAAGAATTGTAATTGCATGCCCCTGTTGAACAGGGGCTGAAAAATTGGGCCTTTCGTGGTGGTGGTGGTGGTGGTGGTGTTGCCACAACACTGTAAGCCCTCAGAGTTACTCTTGGTGGGTGCAGGAATGGGCCCTGCTGTGAATTATTAGATCAAGAATTGTAATTACATGCCCCTTTTGAACAGGGGCTGAAAAATTGGGCCTTTCGTGGTGGTGGTGGTGGTGGCGTTGCCACAACACTGTAAGCCCTCAGAGTTACTCTTGGTGGGTGCAGCAATGGGCCCTGCTGTGAATTATTAGATCAAGAATTGTAATTACATGCCCCTGTTGAACAGGGGCTGAAAAATTGGGCCTTAGGCACTGGTGGCACAACACTACAACCCCTCACAGATACTGTACTTGGAGCACAGCAATGAGCCCTGTTGCAAAGTATTGCTTCAAAAATTGTAATGACACGCCCCTGTTAAACAGGGGCTGAAAAATTGGGCCTTAGGCACTGGTGGCACAACACTCCAACCCCTCACAGATACTGTACTTGGAGCACAGCAATGAGCCCTATGGCAAATTATTGCTAAAAAAATTGTAATTACACGCCCCTGTAAAACAGGGGCTGAAAAATTGGGCCTTAGCCACTGGTGGCGGCACCCATAAACAAAAATGATCTTCCAAGCTATCATCATCAATCGTATCATTGAGGACTCGGAGGAGGAGGATAGCCAGTCAACATAACAGCACAGGCACTCAGCATCAGCATCAGTCTTGAAGGGATGTGACATGTTAAAATCAATTAGTCTGTTATATCAGCATCAGGTGTGTGGTAGCTGGTGGTGATCCAAGACTGGTTCATCTTGATGAAAGTCAGTCGATCAACCGAGTCGGTGGACAGGCGCACCCTGTGATCCGTGACAAATCCTCCAGCAGCACTGAATGTGCGTTCCGAAAGAACGCTGGATGCAGGACAGGCCAGTAGCTCAATTGCATACTGTGCAAGCTCTGGCCAGTGATCCATCCTCAAGACCCAGTAAGCCAGAGGATTTTCGGTGGGGAAGGTGTCCAAGTCTGACCTTGCCCCTAGATATTCCTGCACCATGTTTATCAGACGCTGGCGATGGTTGCTGGAACCGATCATACTTTGGGGCTGCGGACTAAAGAATTGTCTGAACGCATCGGTCAGACGGCCACCTTCCCCACCGCTCCTTCTTTGACTGGCCGAAGCCTCAGCAACTCGTTGTCCAGGACCAGGAGTTTGTAACCTCCCAGTCTCTGGGAACGCGTTGCACAGACCTTTCTGCAAGGCCTCCCGGAGTTGTCTCATCCTCTGCTCCCTCTGCGACGGTAACATAAGGTCCGCAACCTTACCCTTGTACCGTGGATCAAGGAGAGTGGCCAGCCAGTAATGGTCCCTCTCCTTGATCCGAAGAATACGAGGATCCTTCCGCAGACTTTGCAGGATCAGGGAGGCCATGCAGCGTAGGTTTGCTGAGGCATTCGGTCCGGAGTCCTCTGGGTCACTAAGGACGACATGATCCGCAGCCACCTCCTCCCAGCCACGTACAAGTCCACTGGTTTCTTGGGACTGTAAATCATCCCTAAAAGACTGCTGCTGATGATGCTGAGTGCCAGCCTCCACCTCCATGCTGACACAATCCTCCTCCTCCTCCTCCTCCTCTTCCTGTGCGATGGGTGGGACAGAAGGAACACTGTCTGGGTAAAGGGGGCCTTGAGAGGCAAGGAAGTCCTCCTCTTCCTGCCTCTGTTCTGCCTCAAGTGCCCTGTCCATTATTCCACGCAGCGTGTGCTCCAACAGGTGGACAAGAGGTACAGTGTCACTGATGCATGCACTGTCACTGCTCACCATCCTCGTGGCCTCCTCAAATGGTGCCAGGACAGTGCATGCATCCCTGATCATGCCCCACTGGCGTGGAGAAAAAAAACCAAGCTCCCCTGACCCTGTCCTGGTGCCGTAGTCGCACAGGTACTCATTGATGGCCCTCTGCTGCGTGTGCAGCCGCTGCAGCATGGCCAACGTTGAGTTCCACCTGGTGGGCATGTCACATATAAGGCGGTTCTTGGGCAGGTTCAACTCCTTTTGCAGCTCAGCCAGGCGAGCACTGGCATTATAAGATCTGCGGAAATGCACACAGACTTTCCTGGCCTGCCTCAGGACATCCTGTAAGCCCGGGTACCTGCCCAAGAACCGCTGCACCACCAGGTTAAGGACGTGAGCCACACAGGGCACATGGGTCAGTTGTCCCTGTCGGAGGGCGGAGAGGAGGTTGGTGCCATTGTCGCAAACCACCATTCCTGGCTTAAGCTGGCGTGGCGTCAACCACCTCTCGGCCTGGCCCTGCAAAGTAGACAGGACCTCTGCCCCAGTGTGGCTTCTGTCCCCCAAACACACCAGCGCAAGCACGGCATGGCATCTTTTTGCCTGCGTACTTGCGTAGCCCCTTGAACGGCTACGGAGCACCGCTGGTTCAGAGGACAAACCACAGGAAGAGGCCATGGAGGAAGAAGAAGAGGAGGGGGTGGAGGAGAGAGGTGTGTCACAACCAGTAGTAGCATTTTGGAGGCGTGGCGGTGGAACAACCTCCAACACTACTGCACCTTGTCCTGCATCCTTCCCAGCTGCCAAAAGAGTGACCCAATGGGCCGTGAAAGAAAGGTAACCTCCCTGTCCATGCCTGCTGGACCATGAGTCAGCGGTAATATGCACCTTACCGCTGACCGCCCTGTCCAGCGAGGCCAAGACATTGCCTTCCACATGCCGGTAGAGAGCCGGAATAGCCTTCCGTGAGAAAAAGTGGCGTTTGGGAACCTGCCACTGAGGAACCGCACATTGCACAAACTCACGGAAGGGGGCCGAGTCTACCAACTGAAAAGGCAGCAGTTGAAGCGCTAGCAATTTAGCCAAGCTAGCATTCAACCGCTGGGCATGTGGATGGCTGGGAGTGAACTTCTTTCGACGGTCCAGCAGCTGGGGCAGGGAAATTTGCCTGCTAGAATCGGACGTCGGTGTACTGCTAGCAGAGTGGCCGCAACTACTTGGCTGTGACACACCTAATTCTACACCTTCATTCCTCTCAGTGCATGTTTCAGACAGGACTGAAGTTATAGTGGGGTTGGAGATCCCAGCTGATGCGGTGCAAGGAGAGGTCCGCTTTGTTCTTTGGTGTGGGTCTTTGAGGTAGGCTTGCCAACGAGCTGCATGGCAGGTCAACATATGTCTGGTCAGGCATGTGGTACCCAAGCGGCTGATGTTTTGGCCACGCGATATACGCTTGAGACATATGTTGCAAACAGCAGCTGTGCGATCTGATGCACTAGCCTCAAAAAAGGCCCACACCAAAGAACTTTTTGAATGACGGGCAGAGGCAGCGCCCTGCACAGGCGGAGCTCTGCGGTGTGATTCCGTCGGTGTACTGCCCTTACGCTGGCCACCAAAGGGCATCCTGCCTCGTTGGAGATGTGCCTCCTCCTCATCCTCCTCCTCCTCCTCTCTCCTATTAGGCACCCACGTGGAGTCAGTGACCTCATCATCCCCTCCCTCCTCATCACTGGAGCCAATCTGGCAGTATGCTGCAGCTGCTGGAACATGACTGCCAGATTGGTGTCCTTCTTGAGCATCCCCTCTGTCTGCTCTCACGCTACTGCCTTCCTGTAGCTGGGTTTCATCATCAGACCCTTCGAAACGCTGGGCATCCTCCTGGAGCATGTACCCAACACTGTGCTCAAACAGTTCGGGGGACTCCTCAGGAGGAGGACATGGTGGGTCTAGGGAAGGAGTGACTGATGATGAGTCTGACATTGATACCAGGGAAGAGGACGCTTTGGCAGCTGCTTTGCCAGTACCCTGAGCCTGGGTGAGAGAGGATGAGGAGGAGGAGGAGGGCTTGGTCATCCACTCTACCAAGTCTTCGGCATGATGTGGCTCAACATGTCCAGCTGCCGAAAAGAAGGACAAGCGTGTCCCATGGCCATGTGCTGATGACAATGCACCGCGTCCACGACCAGCACTGTTGCCCCCAGACACAGAGCCTGCTTGCCCTCTTTTATTGCCTCCTGACTGTCTGCCTCTCCTTGTTTGCCTTCCAGACATTCTAATAGATGGCCTGCAGGGAGATGGGAAAAAAGCAATAAGGGCTACCTTCAGGTGTCCTTCTCTGTCCCTTTACTTAAGGATTTCTAAATATGGTTGAGGATGATTGCTTTCGCACAGAATAGCACAATGACAATTTCCCTGACTGTCCAAAAAACAAGGATTTCAAAGATGGTTGATGAGGAATGCTTTAGCACAGTATAGCACAAGGAGAATTTCCCTCACTGTCCTTCCCTGTCCCTAGAAACAAGGATTATCACAGTGAAAGAAACTGACACTCTTCCTACCTATAGTTTTCTGTCCCTAGAAAAAATGTTTTTTTAAAGACGGTTGATGATCAATGCTTTAGCACACTATAGCACAAGGAGAATTTCCCTCACTGTCCTTCCCTGTCCCTAGAAACAAGGATTATCACAGTGAAAGAAACTGACACTCTTCCTACCTATAGTTTTCTGTCCCTAGAAAAAATGTTTTTTTAAAGCTGATTGATGATCAATGCTTTAGCACACTATAGCACAAGTAGAATTTCCCTCACTGTCCTTCCCTGTCCCTAGAAACAAGGATTATCACAGTGAAAGAAACTGACACTCTTCCTACCTATAGTTTTCTGTCCCTAGAAAAAATGTTTTTTTAAAGACGGTTGATGATCAATGCTTTAGCACACTATAGCACAAGGAGAATTTCCCTCACTGTCCTTCCCTGTCCCTAGAAACAAGGATTATCACAGTGAAAGAAACTGACACTCTTCCTACCTATAGTTTTCTGTTCCTAGAAAAAATGTTTTTTTAAAGACGGTTGATGATCAATGCTTTAGCACACTATAGCACAAGGAGAATTTCCCTCACTGTCCTTCCCTGTCCCTAGAAACAAGGATTATCACAGTGAAAGAAACTGACACTCTTCCTACCTATAGTTTTCTGTCCCTAGAAAAAATGTTTTTTTAAAGCTGATTGATGATCAATGCTTTAGCACACTATAGCACAAGGAGAATTTCCCTCACTGTCCTTCCCTGTCCCTAGAAACAAGGACTATCACAGTGAAAGAAACTGACACTCTTCCTACCTATAGTTTTCTGTCCCTAGAAAAAATGTTTTTTTAAAGACGGTTGATGATCAATGCTTTAGCACACTATAGCACAAGGAGAATTTCCCTCACTGTCCTTCCCTGTCCCTAGAAACAAGGATTATCACAGTGAAAGAAACTGACACTCTTCCTACCTATAGTTTTCTGTCCCTAGAAAAAATGTTTTTTTAAAGACGGTTGATGATCAATGCTTTAGCACACTATAGCACAAGGAGAATTTCCCTCACTGTCCTTCCCTGTCCCTAGAAACAAGGATTATCACAGTGAAAGAAACTGACACTCTTCCTACCTATAGTTTTCTGTCCCTAGAAAAAATGTTTTTTTAAAGCTGATTGATGATCAATGCTTTAGCACACTATAGCACAAGTAGAATTTCCCTCACTGTCCTTCCCTGTCCCTAGAAACAAGGATTATCACAGTGAAAGAAACTGACACTCTTCCTACCTATAGTTTTCTGTCCCTAGAAAAAATGTTTTTTTAAAGATGGTTGATGATCAATGCTTTAGCACACTATAGCACGAGGAGAATTTCCCTCACTGTCCTTCCCTGTCCCTAGAAACAAGGATTATCACAGTGAAAGAAACTGACACTCTTCCTACCTATAGTTTTCTGTCCCTAGAAAAAATGTTTTTTTAAAGATGGTTGATGATCAATGCTTTAGCACACTATAGCACAAGGAGAATTTCCCTCACTGTCCTTCCCTGTCCCTAGAAACAAGGATTATCACAGTAAAACACACTGACACTCTCCCTACCTATAGTTTTCTGTCCCTAGAAAAAATGATTTTTTAAAGATGGTTGATGATCAATGCTTTAGCACAAGGAGAATTTCCCTCACTGTCCTTCCCTGTCCCTAGAAACAAGGATTCGCACAGTAAAACACACTGACACTCTCCCTACCTATCCTTCTCTTTCCCTAAACTAAAGGAATCCAGGTTAAGCAAGAAAAAATAAAAGTCACTGTCCCTGCCTATGCTTCTCTTTCCCTGCTCCGGAACACACTACACTAGGCCGCCGTGCTGGCGGCCTTTTATAGTGTGGGGCGTGTACTAAACACCCTCAGCAATAATTGGCCACAGGCATCCTGCCTGTGGCCAATCATTGCTCTCCTCGCTGCCGGCGCTGTGATTGGCCAAGCATGCAGGGTCACAGTGCATGCTTGGCCAATCACAGCGCCGGGATTACACTGCGATGGCGCAGTGTATTGTGGGCCGTTCGCGTCACTCGAATTTGGCGCGAACGGCCCAAATCGTTCGTTGTTCGCCGAACGCGCGAACAGCCGATGTTCGAGTCGAACCTATGTTCGACTCGAACACCGAGCTCATCCCTACTTCTGAACAGTGTACTCTGACAACGACAGGTACCACTGTCAGAATATAATGATGTCCTGGCAGGAGGGAATTTTTCCATTCACCTTGTTTGTGTAGATGGAGCAAAATAGTTTTTTTGTTCAGCCAAAAAAAAAGCTAACAGTGTATGGCCCCCTAAACTTTTTTGTCTATGGAATGCATACAAAATGGTATTTCATTTTTATTTACAAGTATTTTTTTCCAGAAAATTACTAATAATCCCCAAACGTTATACTTTTTTTTTATTTTTAGCAGAGACCCTAGGGAATAAAATGGCGATTGTTTAAATTTTTTGTCACACAGCATTTGCAAAGTGGTTTTGCAAATGTAATTTATTTGGAAAAAATACAGTTTAAATACTTGCCGACTGTTTCACGCCAATATACGGCGGCAAAGTGGTTTGTTCCCGCGAATCGTTGTATGGGTACGTCTGTACCTTTAACCTCCCTGGCGGTATGATTATTTCAGATTTTAGGTGCTAAAAGCGGTACCATTATTCTGCATGGAAATTTGGCGTTTTATATTGTAGGCCTGTAATTCTTAGGAATAACTCACTTAAATCTGTCCAAACCAGAGTCTAGTAGACATCCCGGGAATGATAAAGTTTGAAACAGGAAATAATAAATTATAATATAATAAATAACTATAAAATAATTATAACAAATAATAATATAATAATAATGAAAGTGTTTTTCAGTGTTTGATAACGAATTTCCCCACAAATCGCTATCGCTCAATTCTGCAAGTGATTCTAATTTATTATCGCTGTTTTCTAGCTGGTCTAAAAGCACTTTTGATGTAAAGGGACACTTTTTGGTTGCTATGGACAATCTCCAGTTTCCAGGCAGAAAGAAAAGTATTTATAATGTAAAAGTGCATGCAGGGCACTGGACAGACCACTAGGGACAATGGGGGTGTGTAATTATTTTATACAGTACTGTAATCTGTAAGATTGCAGTATACTGTATGTATTGTGTGTTTTTACTTTTTTGAATTTGGCGCCGTGCTCCGTCCCCGTGCGTCGCAACATCGCAGGGAACAGAGCTCGGCACTCAGCACTGTGAATCGAGCGAGATGACAGCTCGCAGACACTGCGGGGAGACATCGCAGGATCCAGGGGACAATGTAAGTTACTTTGCCTGGATACTCCGATGCGATCCCGAGTTGGGCTCGGGGTTACCGCTAATGGTACTGAAATTCCACCCCGAGCCAGACTCGGGAATACCGCTAGGCAGGTTAAGGGCGATAGCAGGTGCTCGCGCCCGCTGCATGGCGGGGAACTCGATTCACTTGGCCGGCGGGCGCAATCGTCGCTGGCCACACGCGATCACGTGCACAAGAGCAGGCACAGGTATTTGTGTGTGTGTTAACACACAAATCCCTGTTCTGTCAGGAGAGAAGAGACATATTGTTTGTTCCTACTAAGTAGGAACAACAATATGTCTCCTCCTCTAGTCAGACCTATCCCCTCAAAATTAGAACACACCTAGGGAACACACATTTAACCCCTTGATCACCCCCTAGTGTTAACCCCTTACCTGGCAGTGACATTACCCAGTAATCAGTGCATTTTTATAGCAGTGATTGCTGTATAAATGTCAATGGTCCCAAAAATGTGTCAAAAGTGTCCGATCTGTCCGACCGCAATGTCGCAGTACCACTAAAAATCGCAGATCACTGCCATTACTAGTAAAAAAATAATAATAAAAATGCCATAAATCTTTCCCATAGTTTGTAGACGCTAGAACTTTTGCGCAAACCAATCAATATACGCTTATTGTGATTTGTTTAACCAAAAATATATAGAAGAATACATATTGGCCTAAACTGAGGAAGAAATTCGTTTTTTAAAAACATTTTTGGGAATAATTATTAAAGCAAAATGTAAAACATTGTTTTTTTTTAAATTGGCGCTCTTTTTTTGTTTATAGCGCAAAAAATAAAAAATGCAGAGGTGATCAAATACCACGAAAAGAAAGCTCTATTTGTGGGGAAAAAAAGGATGTCAATTTTTTTTTTTTTAATACTCTTTATTACAAATTCTTGCATTTTAATTTGCATAGTTTCGCATTTATTTTATTCCAATATATTAACGTATATATTCCTATTATCATATCCATTCACTCATGCTCCTTCCATCCTTCTCATCCTATCTTATGGTCACTAGTTACTTCCCTCTTTTATTCACTTTATACTGTATTTCCAGGTCTTCCTATATCCGTTGTTAAATGTGATCTGTTCCACTTTACCCATATCTTCTCATATTTCTGCACATTTCCCCTTTGTTCATACATTATCCTCTCAAGCGGAACAACTTGGTTTACTGCTCTCACCCATTGGTTTATAGTCGGTGGGGGGATGTCAATTTTGTTTGGGTACAGCGTCGCATGACTGCGCAATTGTCAGTTAAATCGACGCAGCGCCGTGTCGCAAAAAATGGCCTGGTCATTAGGCAGCCAAATCTTCCGGTCTGTAAGTAGTTAATGAATAATAAAAAAAAAACACAATACTTTTTTTTATATAATGTGAAAGCTGATGTAATGCCAAGTAAATAGATACCTAACATGTCACGCTTTAAAATTGTGCACGCTCATGGAATGGTGACAAACTATGGTACTTTAAAACGCCTTTACAGGTTACCCGCTTAAAGTTACAGAGGAGGTCTAGCGCTAGAATTATTGCTCTTGCTATAAAGTTCGTGGTGATACCTCACATGTGTGGTGCAAATACCGTGTACATATGCGTGCACGACTTACGTATGCGTTTGCTTCTGCATGCGAGCACAGAGGGATGGGAGCATTTAAAAAAATAAAATAAAATTTACTTTACTTTTTATATTTTTATTTTTACACTGTCCCTCGGCGGCGCCGAGTCCGGCATTCTGTGTCTATGGACGCAAATGCCAGACTCAGGAGCGCGCCCAGGGAGAGCGCTTCTACTAGGGGGTTTACCGGTGCGAGGAGGAACTGATAGCTCTGCCGGGGGACCCCAGAAGTCGAGGATCGGGGCCACTCTGTGCAAAACAAACTGCACAGTGGAGGTAAGTACGATATGTTTGTTATTTTTTTAATTTATTTTTTAAACAAGGGTTTACAATCACTTTAATTTGCCAGGTTTTTCTCTCACTTCCTGTTTGGCTATGGGACAGAACGTGAAGGGAAATCTCTGCAATCGGACACAGATGGCGAAAGAAAATCTGACAGGGGTTATAACTCTCCCTTACTCTATCCAAAATCCCTCCTCCCCCCCCAAAAAAAAAAAATTGCCTATAGTTCTACTTTAAGTAAATACAAAATATCTTTAAAAATGTAAAATATTGAATGAAAATAGTATAAAAAAATTACACTAATATATAAATAGCCTTATTTCACCAATATAAAATACAATGTTGTCTTTTTTATTGATGGAAGAAAGGTACTTGTATATGTATGTTATTTTGGATACTGTCTTTGCCTGGTAAACTCTGGAGGAACCCTGGGCTTGCATGGAGCCCTGATTGAGAAACCCCGCTTTAAAGTAATTTTTGCTGTAATATTTGTTGAAGGCATTGCTATATCTTTGGACAGGTCTGTTTTTTCTTGTTAAAGAATACCCCTTTGTCCTTCTCTGATGTTCATACAATTTAAAATACTCTGGTATTCATCTGTCAAACCTTCAAATTGAGGACTCCTGTCCTAACAGCTCAAGTTCCACACCCTTGTAAGAATACTGGTCTATTCATAACGCCATTCTGTATTGTGAATATTTGAGGCAAAGATATTGCTAAAAATAATTGTGAATAAGTTAAAGTGTAAGTAAACCCCCCTATCGTTTTCAGCCATCTTTGCCTTTGTTTAATCTACAACTACCATGATGCTGCACATGTGATCAGTTATGACACCAGCCATTGGATGGTTTCACAGTTTGGTTGAGAGCACAACCAATGGGAGTGTTACATTTATGGTACGTGCCAGAAATGAAACTGTTTTATGGATGGGTTTACTTCCGCTTTAAGTATTCCCACTACATATGACATACATGTATGTTCTAACGAGGGATTAGATCATTGTGATATGCATGGACATTGTATGATGTGTGATTGGAAAGTTTGCAGCAAATGATGGATATGCATGTATATACACAAAAAAAGTCTTCAAAAATCTGGCGAAATGACCGGAGAAAATAGATATATTTCACTACATGTAATGGGGTGAATTTACTAAACATAATGGGGTTAATTTACTGAAGGCACATAGACTTTGCATGGGCAGTTACTCCAGAGCTTAGTAAATGAGAGGGATCTGTGCTGACTATCCAATCATGCACAAAAAAAAACATTTTTTTTTTTTTTTCCTTGCATCTGATTAGGTATTCTTTGTAAAGTAAAGCTTTACCTCATTTACTAAGCTCTGGGGCAACTTGCAAATTGCCCAGTCTATTTGCCTTAAAGTAGAACTATAGGCATAACTTTTTTTTTCATTTTGGACAGAGTAAGGGTGGGTTATGAACCCTGTCAGTTTTCTTTTGGTCATCTGTGTCCCATTGGAAGATTTCACCTCTATTACTTTTATGGGGACAACCCAACATTTGGGATTTTGTTTTACTTTTACTTTCAATTATAATAGTAAACATGACAAATTTAGATGGTCCCAAAATAGTGTCAAAAGGGTCCGCCATGTCGCAGTCCCGATAAAAATCGCAGATCGCCGCCATTACTAGTAAAAAAAAAAAATTATAATAAAAATGGCATAAATCTATCCCCTATTTTGTAGATGCTATAACTTTTGCGCAAACCAATCAATATACACTTATTGCAAACATTTTTACCAAAAATATGTAGAAGAATACATATCGGCCTAAACTGTGGAAGAAATTAGTTTTTTTATATATTTTTTGGAGATATATATTATAGCAAAAAGTAAAAAATATTGCTTTTTTTTCAAAATTGTCTGTCTTTTTTTGTTTATAGTGCAAAAAAATTAAAACCGCAGAGGTGATCAGAGCAGTATCGCAAAAAAATGCATAGATGGCATATTGAAGTAAATGGGCTGCCCTAAATGCGACCCCATACAAAGAAATTAAGGGTGCCACTTCAGGCTCTAGTAGGCCCTTATATGCTGACAACCTCTGGAGTTGCAGGCAGGGAAAGAACTTGTCTCAGCTCCATTGAAGTCAATGAGGAAGGAAAAGATGTCCCAGGAGCTGTACATCACACAAAACCCTCATGTAAAGAGTGGATGAATCCTCAGCCCAGATTCTGTCCAGGCCACACCCCTGACATGTTTTGCCCCGCTCACATGGCTTGGGCAGGGCGAAACATGTTGGTGTGGAGGCCTGGACAGAGTATAGGCTGAGTCTGCCTCCACTCTTTATATGAGGGTTTTGTGTGATGTGCAGCTCCTGGCACTTCTTTTCCTTCCTCGCTGCCCTATATGCGACACAGCAAAGCAAGCAAAAACACATGCACAGTTTGGTTGCTCCAATAACCCCCCCCCCCTTTTTTTCTTTGTTAGTGCTTTGGTCACCTATTGAAATGAATGGGCTGCCTTCTAACTGTATCTTAGTTCAAATCAATATTTGAATGAGCCTAGCCCAGTTAATAAATCAGCAATATAAATGCTATACCTTTTTCCACAACATAAACTAAGATTTTGCCATGGTTTTTCTGTTGCTAAAATTAACAAAATGTATGGATTTTTTTTTCCTTTTTTAATAATAAAACTACAAATAACCAACAAAATGAAAGAGTTTTTCTGGCACCAACATGTCAGCATTGGTGCCAGAAAACGGAAAATTACAGCAAGAATTTAATACAGTTTTCCATTTTTTGGGCAATTACTGTATATACTCGAGTATAAGCCGAGTTTTTAAGCACATATTTTTGTGCTGAAAAAGCCCCCCTTGGCTTATACTCGATTCTCCTGCCTCACTGTGCCCATCTGCAGCCTTATGATCTCCCGGCGCTGTGATATGCAGTCTAGTCAGTGGCCGTGCAGGGTAACAAAGCCCCGCCTTCTCCTCGTCCTCTTCCGTGATAGGCTGAACACTGACTCATGCTGGGAAACTGAATTAGTGTTCCGTCGCAGACTAGGACGAGGGCGGGGCTTTGTTACACTGTGCGGCCGCCGACTAGACTGCATATCACAGCGCCGGGAGATCATAAGGCTGCAGATGGGCACAGATCAGGAGATCAGGTACATGGGGCGTTGTTGGTATTTAGCTGCAGCAATTTAGCTCTTACCTTGTGGCCATCAGTGGTGTGCGGCATGAGTTTAAAGGAAGATGGGCACAGTGAGGCAGAGAGATGGGCACAGTGAGGCAGGGAGATGGGCACAGTGAGGCATGCAGATGGGCACAGTGAGGCTGAGGCATGCAGATGGGCACAGTGAGGCTGAGGCATGCAGATGGACACAGTAAGGCTGCAAATGGGCACAGTGAGGCTGTAAATGGGCACAGTGAAGCTGCAGATGGGCACAGTGAAGCTGCAGATGGGCACAGTGAGCCTGCAAATGGGCACAGTGAGCCTGCAAATAGGCACAGTGAGGTTGAAAATGGGCACAGTGAGGCACAGTGAGGCTGCAAATGGGCACAGTGATGCTGCAAATGGGCACAGTGAGGCACAGTGAGGCTGCAAAAGGGCACAGTGAGGCTGCAAATGGGCACAGTGATGCTGCAAATGGGCACAGTGAGGCTGCAAATGGGCATTGTTGACCCTCTTTTCTACTTACAGTAGCTGCTGCATTTCTCACCCTAGGCTTATGCTCGTCAATACATTTTCCCAGTTTTTTTGTGGTAAAATTAGGTGCCTCGGTTTATATTTGGGTCGGCTTATACTCAAGAATATACGGTAGATATAATGTCAGGCAGCTAAAGTAGAACTATGTTAACCCCTTCCTGTAGATCTTTCTACTTCCTTTAATAATGCTGTTTGTTCTACAGTAAAATCACAAGGTAGCATTATCAAACTGTGGCTAGAGAAATCTTAGATAGAAATATGGAATTTTGGTATGCAAAAAAGCAAGCCCAACTTTATCTAATGCTGACCATACATGGAGCAAAGAAGAATCTTTCCCATGGAGCCATTGTATTCTCCCGGCAGGGGGGTGGGAGAAGACAGTAATTATTGCTAGAGGCAATACCAGTCTCTAGACATAATCGCATGTAAAATCCAGCAATCTGGTTGTACCCAAGTGCCGGCCTAACACTTTGCAGGAATTTGTTAATAAGGCCCCATGCACACAAGACATCAAAAACACCACTTTTACTGGCGTTTGACTTTTTTTGTCTGCTTCTAGACGCCCCTCTATGTTAGCCTATGTTAGCCTATGGGGTTGATTTACTAAAGGCAAAAAGTGCAGTGGCACTCTGCAAGTGTCGTTGTTTCACAGCTTAGTAAATGAGCAGAAACTCTGCTGACTTCCATCATCCAATCACGTGCAAACAAAAATGGTGTTTTTTTTTTTTTTTTTCGTTTTTTTTCCTGGCACGTGATTGGGTACTCTTTGCAAAGTGAAGAATTACCTAATTTACTAAGCTCTGGAGCAACTGCACTTGCAGAGGGCAAGTGCACAGTCTATTTGTCTTGTCTAGTAAATCAACCCCTATGTATCCATGCATACATAGGTGTTTACAGGTGTTTAGAGGCAAAAGAAATAAACATTACTTGAACACTTAAAAGAGGAGTGTTTTGGGCGGGGAAAAAAAAATGAGAAACACGCATAAATGCACATTAAAATGCATTAACGCCATACACATTTAGGAAATTTGCAAATTTGAGCGTTAATGCATTCTAATGGTCAGAATAAATGAATATTCTGGCCAATAGAATGAGTAACAAGCGTTATTGTGCATGAACATGCATGCTAAGAAAGTCCTGTGTAAAAGATATCCATGAAGCCTATTCTTCTGGACAGCTTGGCATGTTAAATAATCTGTAAACCTAACACATCATCTACATCTAGAGAAACAAACAATGCTTCTGTTAGGGCTTGTTTACACAGGTGGCCAGGGGGGCAGTAAAAGCAGATGTTTGAGTTACAGTTTTACCACCCCCAACCATCCATCTAAAGAGGGGCATGCAGCCACACAGGGATTTGTACATGCTGCACCCACAATGCTTTGCTTCATGGGGCCATGATGCCACTGCTCTGCAACCGTATGTAATGTGTGTGGTTACAGAACGGTTGCCTCCCCACTGCCTGTCAAACGCCTCTGACAAGGGATCCACCATGGAGACCGCCTGAAAGAACATGAGATTGTATAAAGAAGCAGATAAGATTCTTTCAGAAATATTGTTAGTAGCCTTGCACAATAATTTTAGCCTAAATAGACAGAATCTTGCATAAAGTTGACCATACACCATTAGAATTTAATTCCAAAAATGTGTTCAATTTACAAATACCATACTGGTGACCCCACAATAGGGATAAAACTTTTTCGCGGAAGGGAGTTTAACAAGACACGTGGCCACTCATTAAAATTAGAAGAAAAGAGGTTTAACCTTAAACTACTTAGAGGGTTCTTTACTGTAAGAGCGGGAAGGATGTGGAATTCCCCTCCACAGGCGGTGGTCTCAGCGGGGGGCATCAATAGTTTCAAAAATCTATTAGATAAGCACCTGAACGACCACAACATACAGGGATATACAATGTAATACTGACCTATAATCACACACATAGGTTGGACTTGATGGACTTGTGTCTTTTTTCAACCTCACCTACTAGGTAACTATGTAATAGTTAATGGAGTCAAATTGAGGATTGTTTCCAACTGTAGTGACAAGAAAAGAAGAAGAATGGAAGCTTTTTTTCGAATTAATAAAATTCTAGCCATGAATGTGGTTTTTGTTCAGGAAAATCTTTTTAACGTGCGTGTGCATCCTGAAATCTAAAGTAGTATAGAAATTGAATGAAATTTTTGTTTAGTAAATAATGGTACTATTGAATGCTTTGACAGATTATTTGACAGATAATTTTTTTGAATTTCATACAATCATTTGAACAAATTCCTACTGGTGTATGGCCACAATTTCTCTTTAAATCTGAACTTCATTGACAGTTACCCTTGGCTGTTAGTATCTCACAGCTTTAGCAATGGGTTGAATTCTTCAGTACTCTTCTGATTCAGTTATCGGAGAACTGAAGGTATCTCACAGACCCTTGCCCTGGAAAATCATTATAATGCTGTATACTCTGCTTACAGCTGGATGTATGACCTTATTGAACTAGAAACTTCAAGGCAAATATTTCACTGATCCATGAATCCGTAATCTCTAGTATTATACATACGGGGTCTTGTTTCAGATCATTTTTGGAATAGTGCGGGTGGAAAAATCTACTGTCCATCCACTGTTCAGTTGAAGTTATGTCTGTGACAGATGCACATAGGCATCCTAAAGCTGAACTCCAGCCAAAAAACAATGCAATGCTTTTTCTGAATGGAGGGTCGGGGTACTGCAAGCAACCACTGTGATCAGTGTACCAGAGCCAGAATTCAAGATGAATGAAAGTAAGAGATTTAACAAACGCTGCTGCAGCTAGAGATGGGGCACTCATAAGTGTCAATTTATTTATAATAAAAATAGTTTTTGGCAAGTTTAACATTATAATATTTGTGAAGCCTTACCTTGTAAAACAACCCATTCAGTTTGAACTAGACATGCAAGGCAAAACATGTGCGCGTGTATATATATATATATATATATATATATATATATATATATATATATATATAAACCTTTCTTTATAAGTTATCACATGACCTCTGCTCTCAGCTGCCTAAGGGGCTTAGAAAGCTGGGGGTGGAAACTGCAGGAGGGTGTGTCAGCAGGAGGCAGAGAAACAGCAGCACACTGATCTTCCCAGTAAATAGCTGTGCAGGGGGGCAGAAATCTGACCATTGGAAGACAGGCAATTTGTAAACAGTATCCACTTGCTGACCAGACCTTTTCTGGCACTTTTTGTTTAAATCAGTATTTTTTGTCAGAAAATTACTTAGAACCCCCAAACATTATATATTTTTTTCTTTAGCAGAGACCCTAGAGCAGTGGTTCTCAACCTGGGGGTCGGGACCACCTCAGGGGTCAAATGATGATTTGCCAGGGGTCACCAAATCCTGGGCTGTTCCTGAATCCTGCACCACTCTTCCAGCCTTTTATCGGCCACCCAGAAGGCCTGTCCCTGGAGCCTGTGGCTGCCCAGCAGGGCTGTTCCTAGAGCATGTGGCCGCCCAATTAGCCTCTTCGCAGCTGCCCATTCAGTTCACAGCATGACTGGGGGGCAGAGACTAGAGGTCAGCTGACTGGTGAGGAATGTGAAGTATGAGGGGCTGGAGGAGACCCTATCTCCTGATTTCGGCATAGGTGTCACTGCTGCGAGACACCACAAAGTCCGAGACACAGTGAAGCCGGAGACACAGTGAGTAACACTACCGGTGATTTGAGTTGCCATTAAAAGTCCCCACTACAGTTCTTAGATCAGCAGATGAACTTGAACAAGTGCACCTAAGTTGGCTGATCAGAACTCCCCCCCAGCACTGCCACTGATTAAACCAACCCCCCCCCCCCCTCCACCACCAAGGAGTAAGAGAAGGAATAAAAATAGAGAATACATGGAAGGGAGAGGAAAAGAGGGGGAAGAACAAAGAAAAGGGAGAGAAAGCATAAGAGAAAGAACAAGAAACAAGAAACCCGGCTAGAGAGAGGGATGGGGGGAAAAAAAACAAGAAATTAGGATAGAGAGAGACACATGGGAAATAAGGAGAACCATAGGAGAACTATAAGGGGTTTTAATAATGTACGAGTGGAAGGGACTCAGGGAGCGCTAAATATCTGTGGGTTAGGGGCGCAAATTGCTTGTCTTGCCTTGGGTGCTGACAACCTACGCTACAAAAATAATTTTACTGTTAGGGGTCCCCAAAACTTGGGAAATTTTATCAAGGGGTCACGGCACTAGAAAGGTTGAGAAGCACTGCCCTGGAGAATAATAGTGATCATTGCTATATTTTATGTCAGACGGTATTTGCACATCAATTTCTCAAACGCAATTTTTTTGGAAAGAATACACTTTAACCACTTGCTGACCGCCTCCTGTACATTTACGTTGGCAGAATGGCACAGACAGGCACATCAACGTACCTGTACGTCCCCTTTAAGTGCCTGTCCATGTGGTCACGCGCGCCGGCGGCGGCACGCTCGCGACCCTGACGCCATCCCCGTGAGTTGGACCGCGGGTCCTGCGGACTCGATCGCCGCGGGTGTCCCCGCGATCGTCTCACGGATGTATAGAGCGGGGAGATGCTTGTGTAAACTAGACTAGTGACAATGACACTGATCTCGGCTCCGTGTACTCGGAGCGGAGATCGGTGTCATGTGACACAGAGCCCACCCCCCCTACAGTTAGAACCACTATGCAGGGAACACTTAACCCCTACAGCGCCACCTAGTGGTCAACCCCTTCCCTGCCAGTGTCATTTTTACAGTAATCAGTGCATTTTTATAGCACTGAAGCTGTAAAAATGACAATGGTCCCAAAAATGTGTTAAAAGTGTCCGATGTGTCCGCCATAATGTCACAGTCACAATAAAAATCACTGATCGCCGCCATTACTAGTAAAAATTTTTTTTTAAAACAATGCCATAAAACTGTCCCCTATTTTGTAAACGCTATAACTTTTACGCAAACCAATCAATAAACGCTGATTGCGATTTTTTTTACCAAAAATATGTAGAAGAATACGTATCGGCCTAAACTGAGGAAAAAAAATGTTTTCTTATATATTTTTGGGGGATATTTATTATAGCAAAAAGTAAAAAAACATTGCATTTTTTTCAATTTTTTTTTCAATTTTTGTTTATAGCGCAAAAAATAAAAACCGAAGACGTGATCAAATACCCCCAAAAAAAGCTAAAAAAAAAAAGGATTTTGTTTGGGAGCCACGTCACACGACCGCGCAATTGTCAGTTAAAGCGACGTAGTACCGAATCGCAAAAAGGGGCCTGGTCTTTAACCAGCCAAAATGGTCCGGGGCTGAAGCGGTTAATGAATTTTAATGCAAAAAAACTCAATATATAACCCAATTTTTGGGTAAAATCTAAAAGATGATGTTACGCTGAGGAAATAGATACCTAACATGTCACGCTTTAAAATTGCGCACGCAAACTACGATACTTAAAAATCTTCGTAGTCAATGCTTTAAAATGTTTTACCTGTTACCTGTTAAGCGTTACAAGGGAGGTCTAGCACTAGAATCATTGCTCTCGCTCCAATGTTTGCGGCGATACCTCACATGCATGGTGCAAACACTGTTTACATATGCATGCGAGCAAGCACAGAGGAATGGGGGCATTTTAAATTTTATTTTTTATTATTTCTTTAATTTTTTTTTTTTTTTTTACACTGTCCCTTTGATTTTTTTCCCCTTTTATTCATATTACAAGGAATGTAAACATCCCTTGTAATAGAAATAAGAGATGACAGGTCCTCTTTATAGAAAGATCTCGGGGCAATAAGACCTCAAATCTCTCCTCTACCTTTAAAAGCAAAAGATCACAGAAAAAATAAATGTGATCTTGTGCTTTAAAAAAAAAGGTTTACCTCTCCCCTAGATGGGAAGTGACGTCATGACGTTGCTCCAGTCCTCCAAGACCATAGAGACAATCAGAGACAATCTGGTCCCTGGTAACCTTTATGGCCAGCCTTGTGAACTGTCGGATCGTTTCCCAGGCGCATTGTAAAAAAACGCTCAGACCACTTTCATGAGAAAGCCAATCACCGGCTGAAAAAAAAAATACCGGGGTTATGGCTGATAGCTTCAGCCATAAGCCTGGTAAACCACTTGCAAGCCGCAACGTATATATACGTATTGCGGTCAGCAAGTGGTTATACAGTGGATATAAAAAGTTTGCACACCCCTGTATATACTGTATGCCAAGTTTTTGTGATGTAAAGAAATCAGACCAATCATTTTATAAGTGTTTCCACCTTAATGTGACCTTGTGATTTCTGGCAAGAACTGGCTGTGGGTACTACATGTGACAACAATCTCCCATATTCTTTGTATGTCTGAGCTGGGGGATAGGGTGGCAAGATGGAAGACTTTTCTTATTAAGAAAACATCCAAATCTGGCTACATTTTGCAAAAATCTTCTGTGATATGGTCTGATGAGACCATGATTGGACTTTTTGGCCATAATTCCAAATATATGTATTTCTGCAAAACCAACTCTGTGCATCACAAAAAAAACATACCCACAGTGAAGCATGGTGGTGACAGCAGTGCTTTGGGGCTTTTTTTCTTCAGCTGGATCTGGGATTTTAGCCAAGGTGGAGGGATTTATGAATAGTTCCAAATATCAGTAAATTTTGGCATGAAACCTTCAGGCTTCTGCTAAAAAGCTGAAGATGAAGAGGAATTTCACCTTTCAGCGCAAAACAATGACCTAAAGCATACCAAAGCATACCTCCAAATCACCAAAAGAAGGGTTTCACCAGAAGAAAAACAAAGTTTTGGAATGGCCCAGCCAGAGCTCAGACTTGAGCCCAGACCTGAATCCAATTGAAAATCTATGTGGCAACCTGAAGAGGGCTGTGCACACTGCACAGAAGACGCCCTCACAATCTGACACATTTGGAGCACTTTTGAAAGGAGGAATGGGCAAAGATTCCCAAGGCAAGATGTGCCATGCTGATAGACTCCTATCCCAAAACACCAAATGCTGCCATAAAATCAAAAGGCGCTTCAACAAAGTATTAGATTAGGGTGTGCATATTTGTGCAACCATGTTATTGTACTTTTTTTTTATTTTTTACCCCCTTTAAAATGTTAGCTTGTTTTTAGTTGAATTGCACATAATATAGGTCACAATTAGGGTCGGTTCACACCATGAATCATGTTGAATATTCTGTGTGTTCTTGTATGATTCACATGCGATCCGGGTGAAGTGCGATTTCAGCCTTTTCATTTCAATGGTCTAAAAAATGTGCATGCTCTACTTTATAAAATGCGCAGGAACTGGATTTCATGGTGCTATTATATCATGTACCATGCCAAAACTTGTGTAAACCATTAAAGTTTTTTTCTTAATTAAACCCAAATTGTGTGTATTTCTAATATTAAAGAAAATGTCCACCACAGACAGTCATGAGTACTTTCTTAAAGTGGAAGTAAACTTCCATCTCTTGCTTTTACCTAAGGTGTTCTGGGACTCTGGGGCATCTCCTAGTGGAAATCCTGGTAAAAAATGTCTATTGTCTACACACAATAAATTGGTGATTATGTTATTGATATACTTTTAAATTTTGTACAATTCAGGTGAAAACCTTTGAAACTTACCTTGTATACCTCTTTATAGCAACACCGAAAACCTCTGAAGAAGACCCATGAAAAGGGTCGAAACGCGTTAGGAATTGCTACATGCTTCCATACACAATGTGTTAAGCTGTATGACAATTTTTAGTGTTTGTAATTGTGTTTAATTACATGTTACCAGAGCTCTTATCTTAACTTGTACCACCATCCCTTTTCCTTGAATTTTAATAAACAAACCGTTTATACATACATTGTTATCAAGTTTTGAATTCAGCTGCCCAAAAACCCCACTGGGGAAACATCCCATTCTTCTGACTACCGGGGTGAGCAGCAACATCCCTCTCCCATTGTGTCTTTCCCATTCCAGCCTATAATAAGGCTTACCTATAGGTAGTGTAAATATCTCCTAAACATGCACCGTGTATTTACATTACAAGCAGCCAGTGACATCACTGGCACATGCACTCTGAAGGAACAGCCCCGCTGCTCTTCCTTCAGAGCCCTGTGCCGTGAATGGCGGCTCCCACACGCATGCACGGGAGTGACGTCATCACAGCTCCGGCCAGTCACAGAGCCGGAGTCCGCAAACTCGGAAGCAAGACAGGTGAAGATGGGAGCGCCTGCAGCACTGACATCTTGGAGTGGGGGGGCTTTGTTCTAAGGTAAGTTTAACATAATGTGCTAGTACAATTCCTTGGAAAGGTATTCATACCCCTTGAAATTTTTCAAATTTTGTCATGTTACAACCAAAAAGGTAAATGTATTTTATTGGGATTTTATGTGATGGACCAACACAAAGTGGCACATAATTGTTAAGTGGAGGGAAAATGCTAAATGGTTTTCAATTTTTTTTACAAATAAATATGTGAAAAGTGTGCCGTAGATTTGTATTCAGCCCCCTTTACTCTGACACCCCTAACTAAAACCTAGTGGAACTAATTGCCTTCAGAAGTCACCTAATTAGTAAATAGAGTCCACTTGTGTGTAATTTAACCTCCCTGGCGGTATGATTATGTCAGATTTTTGATACTGAAAGCGGTACCATTATTTTGCATGGAAATTTGTCGTTTTATATTGTAGGCCTGTAATTCTTAGGAATAACAAACTTAAATCTGTCCAAACAAGAGTCTAGTAGACATCCCGGGTATGATAAAGTTTGAAACACAAAATCATAAATTATAATATAATAAATAACTATAAATAATTATAACAAATAATAATATAATAATAATAAAAAATATTCAATAATGTAATCAAATCAAAAACACTGAAATTTTCACTTTCAGTGTTTGATGACGAATTTCCCCACAAATCACTATCACTCAATTCTGCAAGTGATTCTAATTTATTATCGCTATTTTCTAGCTGGTCTAAAAGCACTTTTGATGTAAAGGGACACTTTTTGGTTGCTATGGACATTTTCAAGTTTCCAGGCAGAAAAAACTGTATTTATAATATAAAAGTGCATGCAGGGCACTGGACAGACCACTAGGGACAAAGGGGATGTGTAATTATTTTATACAGTACTGTAATCTGTATTACTGTGTTACTGTGTACTGTACGTATTGTGTTTTTCTAATTTTTTTTATTTGGCGCCGTGCTCTGTCGCCATGCGTCGCAACGTCGCAGGAACGGAGCTCGGCACTCGGCACTGTGAATCGAGCGAGGAGACAGCTCGCAGACACAGCAGGGAGACATCGCAGGATCCAGGGGACAAGGTAAGTAACTTTCCCTGGATACTGCGATGCGATTCCGAGTCTGGCTCGGGGTTACCGCTTTTGGTAGTAAAAACTCACCCCGAGCCCGACTCGGGAAAACCGCCAGGGAGGTTAAAGTGATTGTAAACCTTCAGTTTTTTTTTTTTTTTAAATAACAAGCATATCATACTTACCTCCACTGTGCAGTTCGTTTTGCACAGTGTGGCCCCGATCCTCCTCTTCTGGGCTCACGGCTCCTCCTTGCATCGGTAAACCCCTTGGGAGAAGCGCTCTCTCAGGGGGTTACCTTGCGGGTATGCTTCCGAGTCCAGCATTTGCGTCCATAGACACAGAATACCAGACTTGGCCCCGCCCCCCGGTGCCCGCGTCATTGGATTTGATTGACAGCAGCGGGAGCCAATGGCTGTGGTCAGTGTGAGAAGTTTTTTCACCTTAATGCATAGAATGCATTAAGGTGAAAAAACATGAGGGTTTACAACCCCTTTAATCTCAGTATAAATACAGCTGTCCTGTGAAGCCCTCAGAGGTTTGTTAGAGAACCTTAGTGAACAAACAGCATCATGAAGGCCAAGGAACACACCAGACAGGCCAGGGGTAAAGTTGTGGAGAAGTTTAAAGCAGGGTTAGGTTATAAAAAAAATATCCCACGCTTTAAACATTTCACGGAGCACTGTTCAATCTATCATTCAAAAATGGAAAGAGTATGGCACAACTGCAAACCTACCAAGACATGGCTGTCCACCTTAACTGACAGGCCAGGCAAGGAGAGCATTATTCAGAGAAGCAGCCAAGAGGCCCATGGTAACTCTGGAGGAGCTGCAGAGATCCACAGCTCAGGTGGGAGAATCTGTCCACAGGACAACTATTAGTCATGCACTCCACAAATCTGGCCTTTATGGAAGAGTGGCAAGAAGAAAGCCATTGTTGAAAGAAAGTTTGCGAGAAGCCATGTGGGGGACACAGCAATCATGTGGAAGAAGGTGCTCTGGTCAGATGAGACCAAAATTTAACTTTTTGGTCTAAAAGCAAAACGCTATGTGTGGCGGAAAACGAACACTGCACATCACCCTGAACACACCATCCCCACCGTGAAACATGGTGGTGACAGCATCATGTTGTAGGAATGCTTTTCTTCAGCAGGGACAGGGAAGCTAGTCAGAGTTGATGGGAAGATGGATGGAGCCAAATACAGGGCAATCTTAGAAGAAAATCTGCAAAAGACTTGAGACTCAAGCCTCGTACACACGACCGATTTTCTCGTCCAAAACCGGCAAGAAAAGTGCCGCGAGAGTTTTTTCCTTGAGAAAACCGTTCGTGTGTATGGTTTTACGACGAGAAGATTGCCGTGAATCTCGACGAGAAAATAGAGAACCTGCTCTCTATTTTCTCGTCAGGATTCCAGATTTCCTCGTCGTGTTTCTCGTCGGCCTGTTTTGTGACGAGAAAATGGTTCGTGTGTATGCTTTTACGACTCTTCAAAAAGCGCGCATGCTCAGAAGCAAGTATGAGACGGGATCGCATCTTCTGGTAAAACAAGCCTTCGTAATGGAGATAGCACATTCGTCACGCTCGAAATTATTGCATCGTTTAAATGTTGTGCATTGAAATCTTCTTTAGAATGTTACATTAATCAAAACGAATGAACTTCTTTTGCTGCTGATATTCACACAGAGTTATGACTATCTTTTTTTATCCTTTTTCATGCTGCTCTTAAGAAGATTTAGGTGTATTATATCGTGCAAGATCTTCTGAATATTTTAAATTTTTTAATTTTTCAAACTGATGTTAATTGTAATTTGGCAATGTTTTGATAGTGATCTCCCATTGAATATTTTAATATATATTTGTTAAATTTTACACCCTATTTTTTAAAAATAAGATTGTTATTCTTTTTTTGGGTTTGGTATCTGTCCCTTTTTTTGGCTGTCAAATGTCTCTGCTTACTCCAAAGCTAAATTTTACATTTTTTAAAAATACACATAGTCAAGTATGAACTTAAACAAAAATAACATTTATTCATGTTTGAAATAAAATAAAGAGAAGGCAGCGCTGGAGAACCTGCTGCCATTTGTGCATCCCAGGGACCCCAGACCACACATCAACCCTGTGTGGACACTAAAATTGGGAACTTGAGAGAAGGCCAACATTTCTGAGCACAATCTGATGCTGGCCTCCCAGAGGTCAGGAACAGCAGCAGGTGAGATATATGTCCCAAGTGTGTGGTACTACAACAGGCTGCCTTCTGTCCGACCACAATGATGCAAGGCCATCACTTCCTCGTCTTCCTGGCAACCTTCCCTGCAACCTTCCCTGAAGCCTTCCCTGCAGCCTTCCTTCTTCGTTTGGCTGGAGGCTGGGCCACTGGAGGGGTACTCCTGTCAGGAGGAGGAGGAGGTGGAGGAGAAGGGGGTGGCGCAGAAGAAGAAGGTGGAGGTTGAGGAGAAGGGGGTGGGGCAGAAGAACAAGGTGGAGGTGGAGGAGAAGGGGGTGGCGCAGAAGAACAAGGTGGAGGTGGAGGAGAAGGGGGTGGCGCAGAAGAACAAGGTGGAGGTTGAGGAGAAGGGGGTGGGGCAGAAGAACAAGGTGGAGGTTGAGGAGAAGGGGGTGGGGCAGAAGAAGAAGGTGGAGGTTGAGGAGAAGGGGGTGGGGCAGAAGAAGAAGGTGGAGGAGGAGGTTGAGGTTGGGACAGTTGTGCCACCTCACAAATAGCGGTATTGGGGGTAATTTTTTCCATCACCCCCTTGTTCAGCAAGGTGATGAGCAGGGGCTCGCATAGGAGGCGTTGCTCCATGCTCATCACCTTGAACTTTGCCTCCACTAGGCCGGCAATGGCCTCTTCAGGGGATGTGGGCTCCTTGAGGGTGGCATGGGCCTCTCGAATAAGGGTCATTGCTGTCTCACTGGTGGTCCTGTCCCTCCTGCTTCTTTTGGGAAGTCGGATGGGAGGCACTTGTGATCTGGTGCTTCTCCTTTGCCCTGCCACCTCCTGGCTGCCACTGGGCCCTGCCACCTCCTGGCTGCCACTGGGCCCTGCCACCTCCTGCCTGCCACTGGGCCCTGCCTCCTCCTGCCTGACAGTTTCCAGACCCTCCTCCTGGCTGATTTCATCCTGTGTATGAAAAAGGGACATAGTTTAATATGTTGGTTTAATCTTTGCATCCAAAATTCAGATCATGATTGAAGCAATTCGAATGTAAATCCAGAAATCATTTTGACCAATTTACAACTACATCAGATTGACTATTTAGCACCCAATTTAGGCCAGACTAATGTCTCGAGATCTTGATTTCACTTGTGGAACCCAAAATAGTTTATGTTTGTCATCTTGACATATTTGTCAAACATTAATTTTATCCCAATACATTTTCGATAAATACTATACCTGGCTCCAGATGGCCAAATCAGGTTCATCCAGGATGGCTGCCTCCTCTTGCTCCAGAGAAGGCTCAGGTTGGCTGCAGGGAAGTCTGGGGGGAAGAGTGGAGAGTGATGGCCTTGTCTCAATGTGGTCATCCAGAAAGGACATCCTGCTGTAGTACCACAAATTGGGGACATACACATCACCTGCTGCTGCTCCTGACCTCTGAGAAGCCAGGACCTTAGAGCGTTCATTCCTGTATGTGCCTCTCAAGCTCCCAATTTTAGTGTCCACCTGTTTTGCTGTGGCTGTGGGCACCTTGGTATGCACAAATGGGAGCAGGGTCTCCAGCGCTGCTTTTCTCACCCCTTTTTTTTTGTGTATGGGGTTTTTGGTCTCCCACAGAGCGGGCAGATCCCTTACCCGGTCTATAAATTCTGCCAGGAATTCTTTGTCGCTAATAAAGACATTCATATTGTATCTGCAAGTAAAATAAATAATATATAACTAATGTGAGGCACACAGTCTAACCTCCTTAAAATCGTAGTCACATTATATATCCTACAACATTCTCCAGACAGTATAGGCCAACAATTAGTCAAAGTCACAAAATCACATACCTTCGTTCGCACGTCCGTCACTTGAACTCCTCACTCTGCACAACGAACATAGTATAGTCACATGTGTGTTTGCTATATATAGAGTGAGTGAGTGAGTGAGTGAGTAACTTGTATAGCGCTGCAATTGCGAACTAAATCGCCTCAAGGCGCTTTGCATCCAGTGTCGTTGAGATCGTTAGAAGAGATGGGTCTTTAGTATTTTCCGGAAGGCCCGATGGTTTTCTTCCATGCGGATATTCATGGGTAGCGCATTCCATAGCCTTGGTCCTTGGACAGCAAACCTTCGTTCTCCCTTGGCTTTGTAGCGGGTCTTGGGGATGTGGAGGAGGTTTTGGTTAGTTGATCGAAGGTCACGAGTAGTGGTGTAGTGTTTTATTTTCTCGCATAAGTATTCAGGAGCGTTTCCTTGTGCGCATTTGTGGGTGAGGCAGAGGGTCTTGAATGTGATCCGATCCTTTACGGCTAGCCAATGGAGGCTTTTCAGGGATGGTGCGATTGATTCCCAAGGTTTTTTCCCTGTTACCAGTCTGGCCGCTGTGTTTTGGACGACTTGTAGACGTGCAACTTGGTATTTGGGTAGTCCTAGGTAAAGTGAGTTAGCGTAGTCAAGCCGTGAATTGATAATGGTTCCGACTACTACTGCTCTGTCTTTTTCCGGGATGAACGGGATGAGTCTTCGTAGCAGGCGGAGAAGGTGGTGGGATCCACTGACTACTGATCCTATTTGTGCGTCCATAGTCATGTCTGAGTCAAAGATAACTCCCAGGCTTTTAACTTTGGTGCTTGGGGTTATGTTTTGTCCCAGGATGGTGGGTGGCGTCCATGTGGTCCTGGCGTTTTTCTTTCGGTTAGCGTGGAAAATGAGCAGTTCTGTTTTGGATCCATTAAGCTTGAGGGAGCTCTCTGTCATCCAATTGTTGATCAATGTAAGGCATTTTTCCAGTCCGTAATATTGATCTTTTTTGTTGTTGATGCGAAAGTATAGTTGAGTGTCATCTGCATAGGAGTGATAACGCATGTCCTGTTCACTGATGATTTTGAGGAGTGGCCGAAGGTAGATGTTGAAGAGTACCGGTGACAGGGGTGATCCTTGAGGTACTCCGCATGTATTTGTGCGTGGTGCCGAGGTAAAGGCTCCCAGTTTCACTGTCTGGGATCGGTTTTCTAAGAAGGATGCGAACCATGGTAGGTCCGTGTCTGCGACTCCTGCTACTTCGGTGAGACGCGTAAGTAGGATTTTGTGATCTACTGTGTCAAAGGCTGCACTGAGGTCCAGCAGCACCAGGAGACATGATTCTCCGTCATCTGCTGCTTCTAGTACGTCGTCCCATATTTTGAGAAGTGCCGTTTCCGTCCCATGGCCTGGGCGGAACCCCGATTGAAGTGGGTCCAGGAGATTGTGGGTATCCAAATGAAGTTGTAGCTGTTGTGTTACAACTTTCTCGATAATCTTGGAGATGGTGTTCAGGCTTGTTACCGGTCTTCTAAAATTTGGGTCATTCGGGTCAAGGTTAGGTTTCTTTAGGAGGGGTTTGATTATTCCTTGTTTAAGGGAAGTCGGCACAATACCTTCTTTGAACGATTGGTTGATGAAGTGTGTTATGTGGGGTGCCAAGATGTCGGTACATTCTTTCAGCAGTTTTGCCGGAATGATGTCGTTCGGTGAAGTGCTATCTCGGAGGCTTCTGATGATGTTTTTAGTAGTGTCGATTGTAATTGGGACCAGAGTAAATTTCTTTGATTGCAGAATATTTATCTGGTTCTTTTCTTCCTTTGGCTGTGTGGGGTTGTTTGATTTTTCCTGCTGAATTATTTTCCTAATGTTATCAATTTTGTCGATAAAAAAATTGGATAGTTCATTGCAGAATTCCTGTGTTTCGTTTGCTGAAGACTCCAAACAGGTGGGATTCATGGTCTGAGCTACTAGTTTGAAGAGTTCGCGGGGGCGGTTTAGGGCTTTTGCGATGGTGTTTGCGAAATGGTCTCTTTTTGCTTTGAAGATTGCTTTATGATATTTCCTAGTGAGTGCTTTGTAGATTGTGTAGTTCTCCTTTGTTGCATTTCTTCTCCAGGCTCCTTCTGCTCTTCTGCGTTCTTGTTTCAGTAAAGTAAGAGCGTCATTGAACCAGCCTTCATTGTTTTTGCGGATGAGTGCTCTGCGTCTTGGAGCAACCGTATCTGCTGTCTGTAGCAAAGCATTGTTCAGGAAGTTGAGTGTTTCTTCTGTTGAGTGGTTTTGGTTTAGCATTTCCATATTGTTCAATAGCGTGGTTTTGAAAAGCTCAGAGTATAGTTTCTTCTGTGATCTTGTCCAGTGTGTTGTTGCTGATTGTATTGATTTTTGGAGGGCCGTGTTGGTCGTTATAGTAAACTTGATGGCATGATGGTCTGTCCATGGTAGAGGCTGGTTGTCCAGTGTGTTGATGTCCATATCTTGTTTGAAGATTAGGTCAAGAGTGTGACCTGATACATGAGTAGGAGTATTTATCAATTGTTGCAAGCCTAGTTTTTCTAGTTGGTCGATGCAGGCAGTGGCGATAGGGTCTTCGGGGGAGTTGGCCCAAAGGTTGAAGTCTCCAAGTAGCAGCAGATTTTTGGTTTTCATGGTGTATGTCGAGAAAAATTCATTTAAATGTGTGAGGAGGTGTGTCTTGGGTCCCGGTGGTCTGTAGCAGAGCAGTATGTGGATGGTATCCTGGGGTGTAGTTTGTAGTTGCAGAGTGAGTGTTTCCATGAAAGGCAATGAGTTCTGTAGAGTTGGTTTGATGAACGTAAGGTGGTCTTTGTAAATTACTGCTAGGCCCCCTCCTCTTTGTCCTGTTCTATGCTCCGTTAGGATGCGGTAGTTCTCCGGCACTAGTTCTGCTAGGATGGTATTGCAGTCGGGTGTTAGCCAGCTTTCCGTGATGCAGAGGCAGTCTATGTTGTGTTGGGTTATGAAATCATGGATTTCCTGTCTGTGTTTGACTGCAGATCTGGTGTTGATTAGGGTACTTGATAGATGTTGTAGATGCCATGGTGCTCTGTTTTTTCCTGTTGATAGTCGACTGATTCTTACGATTCGTTCTTTTTGTAATTTTTTTTGGATGGGTGTTGGTAGTGTTGTGGCAAAGTTCTTTAGGCTTTGGATGGTGTCGGCTGAGTATATAATGTTAACCATGTTGAAAAAGTGCTGATAATGATGAGGCGATGAGATGATGTTGATAACGATGATGATCCTGATGTTGATGATGATGAGCGATGCGATGAGAGAGCTGCTGAGGTGTGCTAATGCTTGAAGTTGGTGTTTGATGTTGACAAGGATGATGATCCGATAGTGATGAATGATCCGATAGTGATGATGATCCGATAGTGATGATGATCCGATAGTGATGATGATCCGATAGTGATGATGATCCAATGCTGATGATGATCCAATGCTAATGATGATCCAATGCTGATGATGATCCTAGTGATGATGATTCCTTCCTAATCCCTGGAGGCGGTTGGAGCTACCCTGACCTTCCCGCTAATGGAAGGAGTCCGATATACTTACCTGGTTATCAGGTTTGATGGACGACTGATGATGATGATGATGATGATCCTGGTGTAGACGGCGCTGCTCCCCAACTATCTAATCCCCCCGTTGATCCAGAGGAAGGCGAAAAACCCCAGCCAAGCACGGGCCAATAGTGCTAGAGCGGGGGAAAAAATTCCTTCCTGATCCCTCTAGAGGCGATCGGGTCTGCCCTGGATCAGCTAGCTAATGGAGGAGCCCGGTATACTTACCTAGTTGTCAGGTTTGCCAGGACAACTGGTGGTGATGCTGAGAGGAGGATGAGGATGATGATGTGAATGAGGATGAGGATGATGATGAGGAAGATGCTGCTGATGAGGATACCGATGAGGATGATGATGATGATGATGAGGGTGAAGATGATGGTGCTGAGAATGAGTATTGTCATGAGAATGAGGATAAGGATGAAGATGATGGTATTTGCAGAGTATATTTCCTGCTATACTTTCTTGGTACTGTCAGGGTCCTGATAGATATGGGCCCAGGTGTACCAAGATGGCCACTGGTGCCTAGATTGAGTCAGGAAGTGCTGAGGCCGGGCGGGTGTACCAAGATGGCTGCCGCGGCTGGAAGTTGGGCCGGAGCCGCGGACTGTCCTATAAAGGACAGGCGGTGGTGGTTGCGGCTTCGGGCCGCTTGGGGGAGCTCCGATGCGGGAGACACGGCTTGCCCGCTAAGGATGGGGGAGAGGGGGGACGATGCTGGGCTGGAGGAGGCCGGAACTAGGCCTCAGCCACGGACTATCTTGCCAGCAGTTGCCGGTCAATGGCGAATGGCGGCCCGGATGGCGTCTTCCGATGGCGAGTGGACGAGCAGTGCTCCGCTCTGGGAGCAGCTGTGGAAGGATAGGGCCGGGTGCCAGGGGCCGTGGCCTGTTAGGCAGCCCCTGTATGGGAGGAAGAACCGCGGAATGTGCCCTGGAAGGCAGACGGCAGGAGCTCCTGCAACACACGTCCGTTCTCAACTGACAGGTAACAAGTGAGGCTTCAGCATGCGTCAAACTACGCACACGTCGCCCACCCATGACGTTCTAACTAACATCTTTTCCCCGCCCCTTCTCTTTCGGCGCGCAGACAGATATGGCGGATTTACAGCAGGTGTCTGATAATTCCTCAAATAACGAGGAGGAGACAAGCCCGGAGACTGAGGAAACGTCACGATCAAGGAGGAGATTCAAGGCATCTAATATGTCTTTTGCGGAGATGGCGGAGATGGTGGACATATTGCTCAAGTCGGATTATGACGCAAAGCATGGGCCGTATAGCAAACCAAATAGAAGGAAGGCCAAAATCCTGAAGAAAGTCGTGAAGAGTCTGAAGACGAATTTCGGGGTGAAATGCTCAAATGAGCAGCTCAGAAAGAGGTGGTCAGACCTCAAACAGAGGGAGCCAGAGCAGTTAAGAAGCATTAAGAGAATTCTAGCAAAAAGTAAGTAAAATGTACACTTTTCTGCTATTAAGGTTTTTCTCAAATTACATGTTCCTCCTTTTTGTTTTTTTTCGTATTGGACTCCCTTCCAAAATTTCCTAATTTGAACTTGGTTTGGCACAGTAATCGTTCGTTATGTTACAGACACTTCGTTCGGCCACTATCCGCTGTTTTGGCTTATTTTACAGCCACAAAAGAAAATAGACATCTGCCTGTTTTTTACAAATTGTTGTTCCTAAATTTTCGCCTAGATGATGTGTTTGTAAAGAGAATGAAATGCAAACTTTAATCAGTGTAAAGGAGAGGACACTCAGCAGCTGGTACCACATCTGTACTTTGGAGCACTATAGTGTGGGCCACCATACCCGCCTTTTTTGGGTGTCCCACACAGGTGCATCAGTGAATTTTTGTGGTGCTTCCATGTCTAAAAATTTACACCCAAAAGGTGAATACTAAACATATTTTTGTTTCCAAATAATGCATTCATCTTTAAAATCCGCACAAACACACACTTGTACCCCACTTCCAAACAATTTAGCCTGTTTTTATTTTTCATAGAGAATTTCAGTGTGATAAATAGACCTTTTGTTTGATTCTCATAGGGGAGAGAAGACTGGGAGAGTACACTCCAGGGAGCACAAGAACCCCACAGCTTCACAACAATCCCAAACTCCCAAAGACCCACAACCGAAGGATGTATAGGAAGTTGAGGTGGAGGAAGGAGAAGTGCAGGAAGGAGAGGTGGATGACGTGGTGGAACTGGTCACCACAACAGGTCAGTATCTGTCACCACAGCTTCAGGTAAGAGATGTAGGCCTGCAGAGTTATAATACCTTTTTATTTTGTTTTTAGGGGATGTAAATGTTGTGGTGAAGGATAGTACACGTTTCTCTGCTGACAGTGCCCTCCGAATAATACAGCTAGTGATGGAATGTAGCACGGAACTGGACAGAATAAAACAAATAATTCATGTGATGGATCAAACATTTAACCTCCCTGGCGGTATGATTCTTTCTGGAATTATGTACCAAAAGCGGTACAATTATTTTGCATGAAAATTTGGTGTTATGTATTATAGGCCTGCGATTCTTAGTAATTACTTACTTAAACCTAAGCAAACCAGAGTCTAGTAAACATCCCGGGTATGATAAATATGAAACACAAAATTATAAATTATAATATAATAAATAACTATAAATAATTATAAAAAATAGTAATCTAATTATAATAAAAATTATTCAATAATGTAATCAAATCAAAAACACTGAAATTTGCTCAGTTGCAGAATTGTCGCTGTCATTAGATTTAGTGTTTGATGACGAATTTCCCCACAAATCGCTATCGCTCAATTCTGCGAGTGATTCTAATTTATTATCGCTGCTTTCTAGTTGGTCTAAAACCACTTTTGACATAAAGGGACACTTTTTAGTTGCTATGGACAATCCCCAGTTTACAGGCAGAAAGAACGATTTTTATTATATAAAAGTGCATGCAGGACACTGGGCAGACCACTAGGGACCAAGGGGGTGTGTAATTATTACATACAGTACTGTAATCTGTAAGATTACAGTATACTGTATGTATACTATGTGTTTACCTTTTTGAATTTGCCGCCCAGTTCCGCTCCCATGCGCCGCTGCGGCTCGCAGGGAACGGAACTAGGAAGTCAGATGGGGTCGAAAGTGCCGACACTCGCCGGAGATCTCGCTGGCGATCACAGCAGAGGACATCATCGCTGGATCGCCAGGAGAAGGTAAGGAAACTCCGCTGCGGGGTCTGCAATGTCTACCCCGAGCGTGACTCGGGGTTACCGATCCTAGCATAAAAAAACAACCCCGAGTCACGCTCGGGATTACCGCTAGGGAGGTTAAAGACATTCTAGATGTTTTGGGGAGAATCGAATAAGTCAACCAAACCCCCTATAAGGGGGGGGGGGGGGAATGCTATAATGCTATATGGTTAAAATTAATGAATACAGTAATACCTTAAACTTTCCTATGTATATTTCCTATGTCTTAGTAAAGATTGACACACGTTTGATTCTCTTGAACAGAGTACTGTTTGCATAGGAAATGACTGTGGTCACGTAGTATGAACATATCAGCAGTTCAGGAAGCACCTGTAGTTGAGTGATCAGAATTTAACCTAAAGCTGCAGTTACGCAGTTAAGTTATGTCAACATATATCTTGTGCTAAAACCACAAGATAAGTCGGGTAAACGGCCGGACATCTGTTGAAATGTTGAAATATTGTATTATGATATCTCTTTGTCAGCATTATGTATAATTATGCTATGTTGTACAATAAAGGGACCGCCTCTGATGGGCTGAACCACAGGGGGTGCCCTCTCTGTATATGTATAAAACAGCATGCACTGAGCAATAAAGATATAATCATTATTCACGTACTACTGTGTATGTGTCTTGATTATCTCACCGGTGAAGAAGGTTACATCCACACATCCAGGAGTCCGAGCCTAGGCGAAGGGTCAAGAAGTACATACCTTACAGAGCTGGTGTCAGAAGTGGGGTCGCTGACCGGCAGGTAGGTGCCCATGTTTTAACTTTTGTTGAAATATTGTACATCTACTCTGTCGCAGCGATCCGTAAACACATAAAAGTTTTTGTATTGCTGCTGTACCTCCGCGGCGTAGCTAGGCTGGCTCCCGGGAGGAAGGTTGTACTATCTTCAAGGTGTTAGGGTAAGTCCGGCTGGTGTTGGCCTGACTATAAACTATACGAAATAAAATTGACTGAGAAGCAGAAGATTGCACTCAGGAAAAAGGACGGATGTGTGGAGCCTTCATCTAATCTAAGGGTATTGTGTGTAGTGCACGACCACAATACTAACTAGAAACATAGAAATGTAATTTTAAAGTATAAGTTTTTGCATTACCAGGTATAAGTATTAAGATACCGATAGTATTAAAGTTATAAGTATTATAAAGTATAAGTATATTGTCATATGTGTTTTAAGAAATGCAAATGCCAAAAGGTGTAGAAAATTCTGCCACCAATTGTTCTCATTGTACTGTGGGTCTTTTATTTGTAGTACACGGGCCAGGAATAGAAACCCTGCTGGCCACCCGACCAGGTGGATATTCTTCCCGATTAGGAAAACGTCCTAACTATCCCCAAGACGACGGAGCTCCTTATTTTGTAACCCTTAAAATTAACCTACACGGCTCCGTATTAGAAGAGAATTTTGAATTCGAATCTACCTTAGAAGAAGTTATACTTAGATCAATACAGATAACCGGGTGTTTCCACTGTTGTCCCTTTAGCCGCCCCTTTTTGCCCCCCGGACCAAAATATGGGGAACAGTGTAGACAAACACGGGCAACCCGTGCACCAACTGACCCCATACGAATATGTCCGGACTCAGGTCCCTGCCAGTGTCATAGAACCATTTTGGGGAGCGATACAAATCCGAGCCCATCAACTGAGCATATCGGGGTTGGACCAGAGAGGCCCGTGTAGTGAGGACCAATGGACTGAAGTCCAAAAACTCTGCGGGATACATAAGTTTTCCTACCCCCCTGGGGAGTGGGACCCTAAATATATGAAGGATTGTTGTAAATTATGGGGAAACTGTTTGAAAGCCTACAAAAAGAAATATGGTATAACAAGTAGAAAATGCCCCACAGCCCCCGAACCGCCCCCACCATATGTAATGATTAAAAATGATACTGAGGAACCACCCCAAGCTCTAGGAATATATCCTAACTTAGATGATCTGACCACCCTAGACCCTGCAATTCTAGCCACTGTAATCTATAGTGCCGGGTCAGATGAACAAAAACAAAAGTGGGCCAGGCAGACAGAAAATGCCAGACAAGAAAAAAGGGTAAAGGAAGACTTAGAAAACTTAAGCATAGAAATGGAAGAAGAAGCAAAAAAGAGGGAAAAGGAAAGTAAGGAAGAAAGGGAACAAAGGAAGGAGAAGGAATTAATGGAAAGAAGGGAACAGAGGGAATTAGTAAAGTTCATCGAACAAGAGAGAGAACAAAGACAGAAAGAAGTTGAAGAAATCCAAGAGTTACACAGACAATTAAGGGAACAACAAAAAGAAATAGACCTCAGGAAAAGCCGGATAGAGGAAGAGGAGAGGTCTTTAGAGAAAAATAGGAAAGACATAGAAGAACTCAGGAAAGGCCCCATTGACCCCAGGATCAGACGAAAATTACACAAACTATCATCTAGAACCAATCTTACCCGAAATGAGCAAAAATTTCTATCTGAAATAGAAAAAGCTCTAGCCCTTACCGAAAACCAGGAAAAGAATAGTGAGAGCGAAGATGAACCAGAAGATAGTTCACCTTCACATACCTATCCTATGTTAACCATAGGAGAAACTGAAGTCCATGTTCCCCTTCCATTAGGAACACTCATGAAGCTCAAGGAATTATGCCCAAATCCAAAAAAAAACCCTAGGGAAGCAGCTACGTTCCTCAGGAAACATTGCATAGGGGCAGGTATGGACACGGAAGATTTTAACTGTCTTTTCAATATAATAGATCCAGACCCTACTGTCCCTATAGATGTACCAGCCCTCCATAAGCTTCACTTAAATGATACAAACAAAAAGGACTGGGATGGGTTTTGGAACGCAATAGGTGCACATTGGACATCACATTATAAAGGACAATCAGCCATACAGTCTTTAGTTTCAGCAAAACAAGACCCAAAGGAAGACTTTTATCAATATTGCAAAAGAGCATACGAACTATATAAAGCTACATTACAGGATAATGATGTCTTATTTACATCAATAGAAAAAGCTCTAGCCCTTACCGAAAACCAGGAAAAGAATAGTGAGAGCGAAGATGAACCAGAAGATAGTTCACCTTCACATACCTATCCTATGTTAACCATAGGAGAAACTGAAGTCCATGTTCCCCTTCCATTAGGAACACTCATGAAGCTCAAGGAATTATGCCCAAATCCAAAAAAAAACCCTAGGGAAGCAGCTACGTTCCTCAGGAAACATTGCATAGGGGCAGGTATGGACACGGAAGATTTTAACTGTCTTTTCAATATAATAGATCCAGACCCTACTGTCCCTATAGATGTACCAGCCCTCCATAAGCTTCACTTAAATGATACAAACAAAAAGGACTGGGATGGGTTTTGGAACGCAATAGGTGCACATTGGACATCACATTATAAAGGACAATCAGCCATACAGTCTTTAGTTTCAGCAAAACAAGACCCAAAGGAAGACTTTTATCAATATTGCAAAAGAGCATACGAACTATATAAAGCTACATTACAGGATAATGATGTCTTATTTACATCAACCGTAATGTCCAACGGGGACCCTAAAACCACCCAATTGATTAAGTTTGTGGACCCTACGTGGATGTCCAAAACAGCTCAGGCTTTTATGGAAGCGAACAAACTTAGGCAAGCAGCAGGGGTATTTAACACAAAAGGAGGGCTATTTACCCTAGTGTCCCCCTCGGATCACCCCCCACTAATGGCTGCCCAAATACCAAGACAAAATCAGCCCCCAGACCAATCCTGTTTTAACTGTGGTAGGTACGGACATTGGAAATCCCAGTGTCCCGAAAGGAGAGAGGGACAGGCATATAAGGGCAGATTTAGAGGCAGAGGGCAGAACCAATATTATTCACAAAGGAATTTTCAGGGTAACCCCAACAACAGGGATTATCAGCAACCACAGGAACAGCCATGGCAAGAACCACCTAGACCCAACCATCCACCCCCACCAACACCCCAGAGAAACAGGCCAGCAATACCTATGCAATGGCCGGCACCCCAACACGAGCCATAGGGATGCCTTGAGCAAGTTCCTGCCCTTGTCCTGGTGTGTCACAGTAAAACTTGGAAATCATTACCAAGGGTTACTCTTATGGTAGATGGAGTACCTACCCATTTTTTGATAGACACAGGAGCCACTACTAGTTGCCTTGTGGATTCTAGTATTGACACAGCACAATGCGATGAGGGTAGCTCAATAGGTATCAGTGGAACTGAAATTACTCACCCAATTACCCCACCACTTCCAGTATCTACTCCCCAAGGACAACTGCTTACCCATTCTAAATTTGCCATATTACCAGAATGCCCCATACCACTTATGGGAAGAGATTTAATGTCTAAACTGGGTATTCGCATAACATTTACTCCGCAGGGAGGGGTGATAGCGACCTCGAGAATATGTGATCTAGAAAGCCCTAAAAGGGAAGATTGCAAAGGTTATTTTATGTTGCTCCCGGCACACTTGGAAATCCACACAATTTGGGCAGAGAATGAACTCTCCACTGGATTCCTAGATTGCACGCCCTATAGGCCCCAACTATGTCCAAACACACACCCCATTTACCAGAAACAATACCCAATAACAGAAGAAAAAATAAAAGGGATAGAACCACTAATTAAGAGTTACCTAGAAAAGGGTATCCTAAGGGAGGTCATCTCCCCCTGGAATACCCCCATACATCCTGTCCGGAAAGCAAACGGTAAATGGAGAATGGTACAAGACCTAAGAGCACTTAACAAATCTATAGTCCCACTACCACCTCTGGTATCAGACATAACTGCTATATTCAATAGCCTCCCTTCCGAGGCAGGGTTTTACACAGTTATTGACCTGGCCAATGCATTTTTTAGTGTCCCAATTGACCATGAGTCTCAACTCCTGTTTACCTTTTCTTGGGGCCAAATTCAGCTAACCTGGACTCGGTTACCACAAGGTTTTGTGGACAGTCCAGCTGCTTTCTCCATGGTACTAAATGCGTCATTAAAAGACTGGACCCCCAAATGTGGCTCTATCCTCATCCAATATGTGGATGACCTCTTGTTATGCAATAGTGACCAATCAGCTTGTGCACAAGATTCCTCAGATCTGCTCACGCATCTAGCTGATAAGGGTCACCTGGCGTCTAGGAAAAAGATCCAGTGGGCCCAGCAGCGGGTTGAGTACCTGGGATGCATCTTGGAGGCAGGTCAAAGACTAGTCTCCCCAGCACGAGTGAAAGCGCTCACTACTCTGCAACCACCGCAAACCAAGGCGGCATTACTTTCTTTCCTTGGATCCATTGTATACTGTAGACAATGGATCCTAGATTGCTCACATTATGACTCCATCCTAAGGAAAGCCACATTACAGTCTGCCCCTAAAATAGTACAATGGACAAATGAAATGCATGAGGCATTTTGCACTCTTTTGACTTCCCTAGCAAATGCACCGGCCTTGGGTCTCATGGACTATAAAAAAACTAACACATCTATATTGTGTAGTGTCAGCAAACACTTTTGCGGCGGTCTTGGCACAGGAGCATGGCACCAGCATAAGACCCGTTGCCTACCTGTCTAAAACTCTGCCATTACAAGTAAAAGGTATGCCAACTTGTCTACAACACTTGGCAGCTACAGCCTTAGCAGTACAAGAGGCAAACAAAATAGTACTAGGTCATGAACTCTTACTACATACCAGTCATACTGTAACACACTTGCTACAAAACATGAACACACAACATATGACAGCCCAGAGATCAAGTGGATATGAGATTATCCTGTTGAACACTGTTAACTTGACTATTAAGTATGTAGCAGAAACCACCCCCATGGTTAGATTACTTCATTCTCTGATCAAATTAAAAGGGGACCCAGAAACACCACACGAATGCATAACAGAATTAAATCGTATCACAACTCCCAGAGCGGATCTACTTGATATCCCCAGACCAGAATCAGAGGATGTATTTGTAGACGGGAGTTGTTCCCGACCAAGCGATACAACCTTCAAAACAGGGTATGCAGTTGTACAGTTACCTAACGTGATTCTGGAAGCTAACCCTTTACCTGAAGGGTCAGCACAAGTTGCTGAACTAGTAGCACTCACACAAGCCTGTAAGCTTTTTGAGAACAAGGAAGTTAATATTTACACCGACAGTCGCTATGCACATGGCGTGGTCCACGACCTCGGAGTAATATGGAAAAATCGGGGATTCATTACCGCCGATAATAAACCAATTGCTCATAAAACTTATGTTTTGGATTTACTCGATGCCATTCAGCTGCCCAAGAAAATTGCTATAATTAAAATAAAAGCACACACAGCAGACAAGGGCAGACTAGCGAAAGGAAATGCATTGGCAGACAGGGTAGCCAAAGAAGCGGCTGCTAAATCCCCAACCAAGCAGTCTGCAACACAATTTTTTCAACAAGATTTTACTTCACCTGACTTCCCCATAGTGGCGGCCCAACTGCAAAGTTCCGCCACTGAGGAAGATGTTCTTTATTGGCATGAAGAGGGCTTATCCAGAAACCAGGATGGTTTATGGATAAAAGGGAGGATAATGGGCATCCCAAAATCCAGTTGCGCATTAATTCTGTCATATTTGCATGGACCAGCACACATAGGTGCAAAGCCCCTAATAAAGATATACAATTCTCTTTTTTGTACATGGGACATACAAAAACAGACAGGTATACTAGTACATAGTTGTCTAACATGCGCACAGAACAATACACAAGGGAAGAAACATGGCCTACATGGATCATTACCTCCTCCATTAGGCCCACTGCAAGATTTGCAAATAGACTTTACACACATGCCCAAACAAAAAGGAAATATCAAGTACATGTTAGTCATAGTAGACAAATTTTCAGGATGGGTTGAAGCAATACCCACAACAGGGGAGACAGCAAAAATAGCAGCCAGAGCATTATTAAATCACTGGGTATGTAGATTCGGCATACCTCAGGCAGTATGGTCTGATAGAGGCCCATCTTTTTCCTCCGGCCTCACACAAGAACTAGCCACGTTACTAGGAATCCAATGGAAACTACACATTCCCTATCACCCCCAAAGTGCAGGCATGGTAGAAAGAATGAATAGAAACATTAAAGACAAACTTAAAAAAGCTACAAAAGGAACAATGAAGGGATGGATAGATTATTTGCCAGCTATACTTTTTCAGATCCGAAACACCCCACAGACAAGGACTAAGCTATCCCCTTTTGAAATATTAATGGGAAAACCAGCCCAAACTAAAATACCAATACCCCCCCAAGGAGAAGAAACTAATCTTTATTCTTTACAGGAAGAATATGTCCGGCAATTGGTAAGTGGTTTAAATGAAATACAGGAACAAGTTGCTGTCACCTTTTCTCCTCTCTCCACAGAACCAACTCACCCGTTCATCCCTGGAGATAAAGTTCTTATTAAACAGCTCGCCTTCAGGAAACACGTAGGACCCGTCTACCAAGGACCCTATACGGTAGAGAAGGTCTCAAGAACAGCAGTCCTAACTGAACAAGGACCACAATGGATCCATGCCAGCAGACTCAAAAAGAGCCCCACACCCCTCCCAACACCGGAACTCCCTGCAAAGAGAACGACACCAACTCCGGACCTCCATCGCCACAACACCCCCACATTGCCAAGGATTCCAGAAGAACCAGAGAAAGACTCGAGCCTAGATCAGGAAATGGGGCGCCTATCCCCAGACACAAACTAACCTTAGAAATTCAAAAAACCCCATCAAGGGATCCATACTCTCCCGGCAAATTATTGCTATGGTCTTTAATAATAACTGTAATATTGTTCATAATAGCATCGACAGGATGTTATATGCATAGAAATTGTAGACCTGAGTTCATAAGAAATGAGGATATATGTAAGGAGAAAACAGAGCAGGGTTATGCTACCAAGCCTGAAAGGAAAAAAAGGGGTGTAAAAGGAGGCTTCGCAGATAAAATGCTATTATTAAAATTTAAATATGCATATGCTCAAAAGTCAGGATATGACAAATGTTGGATATGTAGTAAACTTCACCCTGGTACGACTAGAATTCCCCTAATGGAAGTACCCTTGAATTTCATCTCTCTCTTAAAAGGGACGCCACCGGTACATCTTACAAATGTCACTAGGAAATTCCCAAACACCACTCTGGTCTTACAAACCATGGGTAGGAGTTGTACCCCGGATTGGTGTTTCAAATTGGGAAATTCCACGAAGGGTGCTCAGGCCTGTCAACATACTACAATTAATTTTACAGCCACATCTCCCAACTTCACAGACCAAAACATTTCCTTTTATCATACATCAGATCCTCTGATCAATCACACCTTAACGACATTCATGTCTAGCAACTCCACTACTAGCCTAGGTAAACTGCTATCAGTTATACAGTTTTCCAGCATGTCTCATGACATGAGGAAAATTTTTCAGAAACTTCCTCTAGCTCTGGGTAACAACACGTATGTATGTTGCAAGATGGGTTGTTACCCTTGGGTACCGTTGGAATCCAAGGGGTGGTGTTACCTAGCAGCCCTAGTCCCAGTGATGGGAGTACTGGGAGACAAGGAGAAAGGACATATACTAGAAGCTAGTCCCCATCCCAGATATCCCCTTAGGCACCGTAGTAAAAGAGAGTTATTCCTGGAAAAGGACATGGCATGGGCCTGGTTCCCTTCCTGGACAGGGTGGGGAATAGACTTGATGAAGAGACTCAACAACTACACGGGTATCATAGATGAGGTATTAGAGAAGAATTCCGATGATATCACCAGTTTGAATATTGAGACTAGGGCAATCAGAAAACAATTAGAACTTCATGAGCTGGCCATTGAGAGCATGAGTGCTGCACTCACTGGCCTGTGTGAAGTGACCGAAAATTATGAGTGTTGTACGTGGATTCAGAACACATCTATAGAAATTCCTGATTATTATGATTTGATTTCACAACACAGGAGCGAGGTAGAGAAATTACAACAAGAGGCAAGAAACATTGCAAAAACATGGAGCCCCTTTGGGGAGGGAGGATTCTGGGGTCCAGGCATTTACTCTTTTCTAAAACAAGCGGGTATGACAGTGATAATGGGTTTGACCCTTATTTTCCTGTTATATTTAATGTTTAAGTTGCTTGTTTTCTTAATCAGGAAAATCACTAGCAACAAAAATCCGAGGTCTAAAGAGACGACTTTAATGATGGCCACCATATCTACTGAACATAAGTGGTACAGTGAATAAAAAACTGTACCTAAACTTGATCCTAAATAAATCGTGTGGTAATCAGGTTTGTACTCAGGAAAAAAAGGTGTGATCAATGACATCCCTGGAAGGGATGACATGATCAAAGGGAGGTTTATAAGGGGGGGGGGGGGGAATGCTATAATGCTATATGGTTAAAATTAATGAATACAGTAATACCTTAAACTTTCCTATGTATATTTCCTATGTCTTAGTAAAGATTGACACACGTTTGATTCTCTTGAACAGAGTACTGTTTGCATAGGAAATGACTGTGGTCACGTAGTATGAACATATCAGCAGTTCAGGAAGCACCTGTAGTTGAGTGATCAGAATTTAACCTAAAGCTGCAGTTACGCAGTTAAGTTATGTCAACATATATCTTGTGCTAAAACCACAAGATAAGTCGGGTAAACGGCCGGACATCTGTTGAAATGTTGAAATATTGTATTATGATATCTCTTTGTCAGCATTATGTATAATTATGCTATGTTGTACAATAAAGGGACCGCCTCTGATGGGCTGAACCACAGGGGGTGCCCTCTCTGTATATGTATAAAACAGCATGCACTGAGCAATAAAGATATAATCATTATTCACGTACTACTGTGTATGTGTCTTGATTATCTCACCGGTGAAGAAGGTTACATCCACACATCCAGGAGTCCGAGCCTAGGCGAAGGGTCAAGAAGTACATACCTTACACCCCCATTTTTGTTTCAGGAATGACTGTTCTTCAAACTTTTAAACTCTTTTTGACAATCAAACCAGCCAAAAATTGAATATGCACACAGTGTGTCAACATGTGCTATCTGCCATCAGGGGATATCCATGTACGTCTTTTGGGGGTGCAACCCCTTCCTCGTATCTAAAGTAGGTGAACTGAGGAAGGGGTTGCACCCCCAAAACATGTCCATTGATCACCCCTGATGGCAGATAGCACATGTTGACAATAGGGATCAGGAGTCTAAAATCCCTATTGGAAATTACTTTAAAATGTGTGCATATTCAATTTTTGGCTGGGCAAGGGGTGGCAAGACCCCATATTATGACGGGCACATAGAGACATAGTTTGTGTAAGTGAATGTCTCAGATTGCTCAGAGATATCCAAAGTTGTACTTTTTGGAATGCAACTGTTGTTTTTGTATTTTCCTAAGAAAAGAATTGGCGGTTTGTGGCCAGGACAAAAAAAAAAAAAAAGTAAACATGTATGTGAATGTGCACAGAGTAAAATGTTTGAACACAAACAACGTGTAGCTTCTTTTTTCAATACGCTCTAACCTTATTTGTGTTTTTTTTAAGGTTACATAGTGAAATGGTTGTTATTTACTAAAGGAAAATACACTTGGCACTACAAATGCACTAAGACAAACTAGGAGACAGGAAACAAACAAAAGTTAAAAGTTGAAATCAGAATTTTATTTAGCTCATTCTCCATGAATCTTTAGGCATAGCCTGGCATAGAAATTGCCCCCCTACCCGTGAAATATTGCATATATTTCTCCCGAACCTCACGGGCATTTTGGGGGGGCAAGCCAGGACGGGCAGATTCAAGGCCCGGCAGGGGATTTGCAGATGAAAGTCCAGCCTCAGGCAATACTGTGGCCATATAAGAAGTGGATTTTCTGCTGAGAAAGTTGTGTAGCACACAGCAGCATAAAACTACATAGTTTATTTTGTAGTCCGCCAAGTGGATGGAAGTCATAAAAATGCGGAACCGGCTGGCCATTATGCCGAAGGCATTTTCAACGACTCTTCGGCCCCTGGCCAGCCGGTAATTGAACACCCTCTTCTCTGGGGTCAGGGTCCTCTGAGGAAATGGCCTCATAAGATGTGGTCCGAGCCTGAAGGCTTCATCAGCCAAAAAAACAAAGGGGAGTCCTTCAACATTCCCTGCATCCGGTGGCAATGCAAGGTCGTCACTCTGGAGACGGAGGGCAAACTCCGTCTGGATGAAGGATCCCCCATCGGACATCCGGCCATTCTTCCCTACATCAACATAGAGGAATTCATACCGTGCTGACACCACCGCCATCAGCACAATGCTATGAAACCCCTTGTAGTTGAAGTAGTAGGACCCAGAACAGGGTGGCGGCACGATGTGGACGTGCTTCCCGTCTATGGCACCACCGCAGTTGGGGAAGTCCCACCGCGTGGCAAACTCCGATGTCACAGTCTGCCATTCCTGTGGCGTGGAAGGAAGCTGGGGAGTCAAACAAGATGAAAAAAAATTAGAATTTAAAAATATTACATTACAAGGAGATTATAATAAAAAACATTAGAGGCCAACATCAATCAAATTCTCCGTTTATTAATCTGTTTTTAAGAAGTGTAATGGAAGGCTCATGTTTCATATTCATCACCCCCTCTGATGGTCCATTAAAAAAATATTTTGGGGGGGGGGGGGTAGATGTGTTTGGCCACAGGATAGCATTGCAGTGGCGGTGCGTCCAGAGTGGGCGCTGGAACACTGCCCCCTCTCTCCTGTGCCCGTCACTCCGAACAATACATCGGTTCATGCCTTGCATTAACCTATGTATTGTCAATGCTGCCCACTATTCAGGTGGATGGCCCCCTGTTAAGCGACCAACATATGAATAACTGCAGCATTTATGGGGTGAAAATTGCATATCAGAAACAGGGAGGCAAATAGGCTTGCACATTACAGCCTGAGGGATGTAATTGGCTTCATAAAAGTTAAATAGGTGACGCGGGGGGGGACATTCCTTGGGTAAACACTGACAGGCTGCTCTGCCAATCATGTTCACCAAGTCTGTTTAATGGTAACATGATTGGCTGATGCAACATCAAGGGCAGGAGAAGACATCAAGGACAGAAGAAGGATGGCGCTGACCACAAGAAGGTAAGTGCAGGGCTGGGGGGAACAAAATGGCTGCATTGGAGGGAACAAAATGGCTGCATTGGAGGGAACAAAATGGCTGCATTGGAGGGAACAAAATGGCTGCATTGGAGGGGGCAACTGGGGGCGTTTAATAGGCACAGTCGCAAAAAAGGAGGAAGTTTATTTCCTAAATTGGGGTTGGACCCCCAATCATTTGGAGCAACAGACGCCCCTGCTGGAAAGCTTAGTGAAGGGAAATATGCATGGAGGAGAAAAAAGGGGCATTTAAAAACTTCCAGCATGCATGGGGACAAAGGGGACATTCTCAGCATATTACAATCATGGTAATTAGGGAAGGATGAAAGAAATACAAACATTAGCATACATGGAATACATAAAATGTGATGTTAATGGAGAAAACTTACCCTAATATAGTCCTCCTGCAGGACTTGTATAATAGCAGAACAGGTGTCTGGGATTATGAGGCCCAGAGCCTGGGGGGAGATGCCTGTCGTGAACTTCAAGTCCTGAAGACTTCTCCCTGTCGCCAAATAACGTAACGTGGCGATGAGCCTCTGCTCAGCACTGATGGCTTCCCGCATAACGGTGTCCTTCCTGGAAATATAGGGGGACACCAAAGCCAACAGTTCCTGAAAAACGGGGTCAGACATCCGCAGAAAATTCCTGTAGTCCTCAGGATTATTCTCGACGATCTCCCGCAGCAGAGGCATATGGCAGAATTGTTCCCGCTGGAGCAACCAATTCTTGGTCCATGAACTCCTCCTCACACCGTTCATGGACTGGTCTTGGTCCAAAACAAGCAGACCAACACCAAGCGCACGCACAGCACGAACTCGACTACGACGAGAACGTCCAGGCGACATGGCTAGGAAACGGTCGTCTTATCAGAACGTACAGAACAGAACGCACTTTAGAACAGCAAGGCCTATGAATAACGAACTGAAAAACAGAAACGAACAGGCAAGAACGCACTGTAAAACAGATACGACCTGCCTAGACGCCCTGAAAGTCAAGATACGAACCCACAAGCACAAACTGAACCTCAGAAAACGAACTGAAAAGCACGAAGACTCAAAAGCGCGAATCGTCTCTTCCCAAACTTTTACTTCACACGCGGTAACACGAGATCAGCAAAAGCAGCCCAAGGGGTGGCGCCAAGAAAAAAGATCTTCCCCTTTATAGTGCCGTCGTACGTGCTGGACGTGACCGCGGAGAACAACGAGGAAATTGGGAAATGTCAGTGTGTACGCATGGAAAGCTTGACGAGAAACTCGTCAAGGTTAACAAGAATCTCGTCGAAAAAAACGACGAGATTGTTACGACGAGAAACTCGGTCGTGTGTACGAGGCTTCAGGCGGAGGTTCACCTTCCAGCAGGGCAATGACCATAAACATACAGCCAGAGCTATAATGAAATGGTTAAGATCAAAGCATTTTCATGTGTTAGAATGGCCCAGTCAAAGTCCAGACCTAAATGCAATCTGTGGCAAGACTTGAAATTACTGTTCACAGATGCTCACCATCCAATCTGACAGAGCTTGAGCTATTTTGCAGAAAAGAATGGGCAGAAATTTCTGTGCAAAGCTGGTAGAGACATCCCCAAAAAGACTTGCAGCTGTAATTGCACCGAAAGATGGTTCTACAAAGTATTGACTCAGGGGGGCTGAATTACAAATGTATGTCACACTTTTCACATATTTATTTGAAAAAAAAATTGAAAGGCATTTATCATTTTCCTTCCCCTTCACAATTATGTGCCACTTTGTGTTGGTCTATCACATTAAACCATTGATGGTATTTAATCACCACTGGGGTTTAAAAAAAAGAAAAATAATTTTTCTTAGTTTATGTTATATCATTTTTCTTCTTCACTGATGTGTGCTGATAGGCTGCACTGATGGGCACTGATAAGCTGCACTGATGGGACTGCACTGATCAGGGCACTGAGTATCAGTGTAAGCAATATACTGTCAGCCTTGCCAGTTATCGGCTCTCCTTTCCTCACAAAGAGACAGCGCATGAGGCAAGGACTGCCGATAACCGGCAAATCTGTTTACATTTGACACAGCTGATCACCTGAGAAAGGGCCACTGTGATTGGTCCTTTAGGCCGGGTTCACACTAGTGCGATGCGAGAACCCTGCAAATCCACTGTGGGTTCTCACATCGCACCCGACTCGCACGGCAGTTCACACTGCCCACTGCGAACTGCTGGGGAGTGTCATACCACATTAACGACACCCCCATTTCGGCTCGCATATCGCACTGCAAACTGACAGTTCGGACATGAATCGGATCGCATAGGTGTGAACACCAAAACGATCCGATTCTGGCGCCAACCAAAAAAAGGGTCCTGTGCGTGTTTGGTCCGGATGCGATGTGATATCAGCCATACTACCTGTATGGCTGAAATCGCATTACATGGACATCGCATGTGATTTGCACTGCAGTGCGGTGCGAATCACATGCGATATCGCACAGCGCACCAGTGTGAACCAGGCCTTACTGTGATCTGTGATCAGCTGTGTCCAAAGGACAATTCGCAATTTCGGATGTTCACCAAAAGGGCGCGCAGATGATGTTCGGGCTCGGCCCGAACCGTTTGCCCAACACTAGTGACAATGGTATTTCCTGGATTCTGTGAGGAGCGAATACATGACCTTACTTTGGTAGTTCTTGCATTTAAAATTATGGTCCAATTTCTAGAATCTCTTTCAAAAATTACATGGCAGCTTTGACCATATCCTTCTGTTTTACTTCAGGGACTGGCACAGTAGGGATATCTGCTAGAGCCACCGTACATAGTTTGGGTGGTGGTGGCGATTCAGGACCTTATGACATTGCTTGCTCTCTTTAGGTAGTATCAGTCCAGAAGAAATTACCACTCTCTGTTTTTTTTTTCCTGCATAGCCATCTGTCTATACTCTGCCCCTTGTGGGAACACAAATCCAGAGGCATTTGGCCTTTGAGTTCTTTTTGGAAGAATAAATCCAGCAGTATCTGACATAGTTACCTATGCCTACACTTGGGCCATTTGCACTTGGCTCCCTGTATTTCTAGTCTTTTTCTCAGCAATGCCTGATTTTGCAAACTGCTGCCTTGCTCTAGCAGTTCACTGTATTGTCTGTAGGGGGAGACAGAATACACATATTTGAGGTTTTTTTTTTCCCTGCTGCTCAGCAATAACTGTAAAAAGGAGAAGCTTATTTAAAAGCATAATTTTTGCTGCAACAAATCATAAGTTACCATATATCTATCTTATACTGATATCTTGGCTCGAGGTTGTTTGGTTCATACAGTTTGCTAATGCTGCATCCTAAAAAGATGCAGCATTAGCAAAAAGTATTTCCTTGAAAAATAATAGTACAGCATGTCATCACTTCCTACACAAATCCAAAAACAAAAGTGTTTTATTTCTTAAGCCCTGTACGGATTTCCTATGGTTTTTAAACCGATGGATTTTTCCATCGGAAAACCGAAGAAGCTGACTTCCATCAGTCTTGCCTACACACCATCAGTCAAAAAACCGACCGTTCCAAACGCGTTGACGTAAAACACTTCGATGAGCCGAGAAAAATTAAGTTCAATGCTTCTGAGCAGGGATGAGCCGAACACCCCCCTGTTCGGTTCGCACCAGAACCTGCGAACAGACAAAATGTTTGTGTGAACTTTAGAACCCTATTAAATACAATGGACTCGAACGTTCGAAATCTAAAGTGCTAATTATAAAGGCTTATATGCAAGTTATTGTCCTAAAAAGTGTTTGGGGACCCGGGTCCTGCCCCAGGGGACATGTATCAATGCAAAAAGAAGTTTTAAAAACGGCCGTTTTTTCGGGAGCAGTGATTTTAATAATGCTTAAAATTTAAAAATAAAAGTGAAATATTCCTTTAAATTTCGTACCTGGGGGGTGTGTATGATATGCATGTGAAGTGGCGCATGTTTCCCGTGCTTAGAACTGTCCCTGCACAAAGTGTCATTTTTGAAGGAAAAAAAGTCATTTAAAACTCACTCGCGGCTATTAATGAATTGTCGGCTTTTATCAATACATATGTAGCGGCCTCACCCCATCTCCTTTTGCTAGGGGTATGTCACATGACAGGGTGAGATGCGCTATGGCCCATGTCCTCCCCATAGCTGTGGGTGAGGTGAAGGCCAGTATCAGTATCTTCCTCGGGCCAATGTGCATTGGTCTTAAAACTCAGTCCTGCTATGCTGGAATCTCCCTTGCTCCCATTAACCAGAGTCCATACACCGATGCAGGGTCCAACACTTGCTTATTATATCTCCACAACAAACAGTTCTTTCACAGCCGATTAGTTGCGACCCATAACATAGTGCAAACGGTGGGATGAGCAGGCCGAGGCACTATCCTGATTTCAATCTAAACCCCTGTGGTTTCACCAGGGGTTATAGCAACGTTGATTAGCATAGAACATAGAACTTGTGAGTCTCTATCAGCAACTCCATAGAACATAGATGGGAGTACCTTCGCTACGCTGCGGCCCCTATCAGGAGAAGATGTCCCTCCAAGGGAGTTACCGAAGGCCCATCCGTCACCGGGTTGATGCTGCTCCGGGTCTCCGGACGGGTGACCTCCCCGGCCTCCTCACCTCAGATGCGGGTCCCCTCGCAAGGCGGCACCCTGAGATCACTTCGCCCTTGCGGGACCCAGTCGAAGTTACTGGGCCCCAGGCCTACGATATAGTACCTCACCCCAGGCTGAAGGTGCCTGGGATGGACCCCAACTTCATTCCGGTCAGGCCTAGGGCGCCTGGGCCGGAACCTTGAACCGCCCGCACCCAGGCCTAAGGTGCCTGGGTGCGTGAAGAGGACTCCTCCAAGAAAGAACCTGAACCTCGTGGCGAGGGCGTCTCCCCCTTTTATCTCCTCCCATCAACACCACGGCGGGTTCCCCGCCCCAGCCGTACCATCTCCGGAAAGGGACAAAAAGGGAAGCACTGTGGTAGCGATTCCACCCTGAGCCTGTAGGTACCCCGCCACCCACAGGCCAAGGTGAGTAATACACCACTCAATCCTCCACGAATTACAAAAAAGGGTCCAGAACCTTTTATAATTATACACCTGGGTCACACTACCCCCAGGTGTACCCCAACTAAATTTAAAGACCCTGCTACACATACAAAAGTCATTGATAAAAAAAAAAAAGCGTGGGGTCCCCCAGAATTAAATTACCAGGCCCTTCAGGTCTGGAATGGATATTAAGGGGAACCCCGCCGCAAATTAAAAAAAAAATGGCGTGGGGTTCCCCCTAAATATCCATACCAGGCCCTTGAGATCTGGCATGGATTTTAAGGGGAACTCCACCCCAAATTAAAAAAAAAATGGCGTGGAGTCCCCCCAAAAATCCATACCAGACCCTTATCCGAGCACGCAACCTGGCCGGCCGCAGGGGAAAAGGGGGGGACAAGAGCGGCCCCCCCTCCCTCCTGAACCGTACCAGGCCACATGCCCTCAACATGGGGAGGATGTCCCCATGTTGATGGGGACAAGGGCCTCATCCCCACATCCCTTGCCCGATGGTTGTGGGGGTCTGCGGGCGGGGGGCTTATCGGAATCTGGAAGACCCCTTTAACAAAGGGGACCCCCAGATCCCGGCCCCCCCTATGTGAATTGGTAAGGGGTACATTGTACCCCTACCATTTCACGAAGAAAGCATAAAAAAATGTAAAAAAAAACACAAAAACACCTTGAAAAAGTCCTTTATTAAAAAAAATTACACAGTGAAGGAAGTTTCCCGCTCAGGCCAATGACGTAGGCGGGGTCTGACATACCGAGGGGGCGGACCTGATGGGGAACTTCTCTCACTGTGGTAATACATGTATAGACCCGCCCCTTGTCATGTTCCGCATCTGGCCTGCTGAGCGGACCTGATGGGGAACTTTAGAAGGGCCGGGTCTATACATTTAAAACACTGAGGAGGAAGTTCCCCATCAGGTCCGCACAGGCACAACCAATGACGGACAGCGCTGGACATCAGATCGCCGCGGGACACTGGATTTCACCGCTGGAATGTTTTTTTTTATTTTTTTTTTATTTTTTAATAAAGGACTTTTTCAAGGTGTTTGTGTGTTTTTTTTTACATGTTTTTACGCTTTCTTCGTGAAATGGTAGGGGTACAATGTACCCCTTACCAATTCACATAGGGGGGCGGGATCTGGGGGTCCCCTTTGTTAAAGGGGTCTTCCAGATTCCGATAAGCCCCCTGCCCGCAGACCCCCACAACCACCGGGCAAGGGTTGTGGGGATGAGGCCCTTGTCCCCATCAACATGGGGACATCCTCCCCATGTTGAGGGCATGTGGCCTGGTACGGTTCAGGAGGGAGGGGGGGCTGCTCTCTCATCCCCCCCTCTTCCCCTGCGGCCGGCCAGGTTGCGTGCTCGGATAAGGGTCTGGTATGGATTTTTGGGGGGACTCCACGCCATTTTTTTTAATTTGGGGTGGAGTTCCCCTTAAAATCCATGCCAGATCTCAAGGGCCTGGTATGGATATTTGGGGGAACCCCACGCCATTTTTTTTAAAATTTGCGGCGGGGTTCCCCTTAATATCCATTGCAGACCTAAAGGGCCTGGTAATTGAATTCTGAGGGACCCCCACGCTTTTTTTATTTTTTTATCAATGACTTTTCTATGTATTGCCGGGAGCCGACAATTCATTAATAGCCGCGAGTGAGTTTTAAATGACTTTTTTTCCTTCAAAAATGACATTTTTTGCAGGGACAGTTCTAAGCACGGGAAACATGCGCCACTTTACATGCATATCATACACACCCCCCAGGTACGAAATTTAAAGGAATATTTCACTTTTATTTTTTCATTTTAAGCATTATTAAAATCACTGCTCCCGAAAAAACGGGAGTTTTTAAAAAAATGTTTTGCATTGATACATGTCCCCTGGGACAGGACCCGGGTCCCCAAACACTTTTTAGGACAATAACTTGCATATAAGCCTTTATAATTAGCACTTTAGATTTCTCCCATAGACTTTTCGAATTTGCCGCGAACACCCCAATTTGTTCGCTGTTCGGCGAACGGGCGAACAGGCAATGTTCGAGTCGAACATGAGTTCGACTCGAACTCGAAGCTCATCCCTACTTCTGAGCATGCGTCGACTTGATTCTGAGCATGCGTGGGTTTTTTAACCGATGGACTTGCCCATAGACGATTGGAATTTGCTATCAGTTTTTTATCCATCGGAAAAATTTAAAACATGTTCTATTTTTTTACACCGATGGGAAAAAAAGACCGATGGGCCCATACACGATCGGTTTGTCCGATGAAAAAAATCCATCGGACTGTTTTCATCAGTAAAACCGATCGTGTGTACAGGGCTTTAGAGATTAGTGGGTAGAGTCATACCTTTGTGTCATCTTGGTATCTGGGTGTATGGAGCCTTTGGTTCATATCATAGGCATAATCTAATCTACAGGGTAATTTCCTCTACCCCAGTCGAAGTCTTTGTAGATGAAACGCCGTCGGGTCTACATGCTGGCCTAAAGCTGCCCTATACTGCACTTTTTTTATCATTTGATTGCAATCCTTTTTAATATATTCATTTGTTTGAATATTTTAAAAATTTTCAATAATCACCCAAATTACTTTTTGGATTTACACTATGTGGAGGCCCTCTTCCTTTTTTTCTTTCTATTTACTAATCCTTGGTGGAGTCACGGTTTGAGTATTGGATTGTTGAATATCCAGCTTTCCCTTTGGACGTACCATCAGCAGAAGGAGTCATTCACAGGAAGATTCACATTCCTGGTTCCACCACCGGTGGATACAAGCCTGATTGACCCACCGCCGTACAGTGAGCTGGGTCCACATCTGCGGGTAAGAGTATTCATTTCTCCCCCCCATTATCCAAAGGTTGTAGGCACTCCTGGGTGACCACCTATGCTGTATATCTCACCTATTTTGCAAGACATCTGGGTTCTGATCATCACGTTGTGTCATTTTTCTACTCTGTGGACTGTGACTTCATCTACATGGACCATCTAATTATTATCTTAATGGTCTTGGGACTGTTTTTTTGGTCTTAATCGACCATTGGAAGTTGACCAATTTTGATATTTTTTTACATATACTTTTCCCTTGTATGTCACTTTAAATGCACTGTTTGCTTTCACAGGTTTTTTCAGTATATGTATGAGTGTTTATAATTGTATATGCACTTTTATAGCCTCTCCTTCACGGCTTATTTTCACAGGTTATCACTTCAATTTTTCAGTTATATGATTTGCACTTCATGCGATTTTTTTGGAATTGCATATTTGTTCCATTTTTGTTCTTTGGAATAAGTTTCATTATTATATTTTTTGAGTGTTACTATTCACTTAACCAGTTGTCAACCGGCCGCCATCAAATGACGGCGGCAGGAAGACACTGTTATTCTGGGCGGACGTCATATGACGTTGCGCCTTTAAAATCCATTAGGGGGCGCGCAAGCTCCCGTCGCGTCACTGGGGACCCGATGCGCGTGCCCGGCGGCCGCGATGGCCGCCGGGCACCCGCGATTGCCCAGTAACCGAGCAGGACCATGAATCTGTGTCCTGACAGATCCACGTCCTGTCAGGGAGAGGAGACCGATGGTGTGTCCCTTGTACATAGGGACAACCATCGGTCACCTCCCCCAGTCAGTCCCCTCCCCCCACAGTAAGAATCACTAATAGGGAACACATTTAACCCCTTCCTCGCCCCCTAGTGTTAACCCCTTCCCTGCCAGTCATGTTTATACAGTAATCAGTGCATTTTTGTAGCACAGATCGCTGTATAAATGTGAATGGTCCCAAAAATGTGTCAAAAGTGTCCGATGTGTCCGCCGCAATATCGCAGTCACGATAAAAATCGCTGATCGCCGCCATTACTAGTAAAAAAATAAAAATAATAATAATAATGCCATAAATCTATCCCCTATTTTGTAGACGCTATAACTTTTGCGCAAACCAATCAATATATGCTTTTTGCGTTTTTTTTACCAAAAATATGTAAAAGAATACGTATCGGCCTAAACTTAGGAAAATTTTTAAAAAAATGTATATTTATTATGGCAAAAAGTAAAAAATATTGTGTTTTTTTTCAAACTTGTCCCTCTTTTGTTTATAGCGCAAAAAATAAAAACTGCAGAGGTGATCAAGTACCACCAAAAGAAAGCTCTATTTGTGGGGAAAAAAAGGACGCAAATTTTGTTTGGGTACAGTGTCGCACGACCGCGCAATTGTCATTCAAAGTGTGACAGCGCTGAAAGCTGAAAAATGGCTTGGGCAGGAAGGGGGTTTAAGTGCCCAGTAGGGAAGTGGTTAATATATCATTAGCGCCACACTTTTAATTTTTGTGCACTGCTATACATGCTCAGTGTGCCTGCGATTGCCTGGCGCATGTGCAGGGTGCTAGACATTGCCTCCTGGGTAGGTGACATGAGTATCCCAGGAGGCTTCAGAAAGTGGGGAGGAGGGCTTCATTCTCACCTTGGCAAAAAAGCCAGAAGAATGGGACTAGGACCCACAGAACAAGGTATTTAGAAAAAAAAATGTTTTTCACTATGTGATTTTATGTGATTGTATAACGTGGGTAGGGGAGAAAAATATCTAAAGTGCTAAAAGAGGATGAAGGTCTGCTTTAATCCATAGGATCAGAATGACATCCAGGGAACATGCATTTTTCGGGAGGTTACAGTGAGAAGGCTCTCTTAGCATTAAGGTAAAAAACCTTCTGGGTACAGCTTCCCCCCTTATACTTACCTGAGCCCCATCTCGATCCAGTGATGGGCAGGAGAGCAGCGGCCCTCCTGGATCTCTTACCCCTCAATGGCTCACACGGTAGTCTGAGTCATTAGCTCATGCTGCTGTCAATCACAGCCAGTGAGCCAATGATGAGGAAGCAGGGGGTGGGGCTGAGCCACGCTCTGTGTGTTAATGGTTAATGTCCATTCACATGAGCACGGCTCGAAAGCGAGAGGCTTGCTATTGGGGGCACTCGGCAGGGGGAAGGAGCCAGGACCACCGACAGCGACCCAAAAAGAAGAGGATCGGGGATGTTCTGTAAAAAAAACATTGCACAGAGCAGGTAAGAGCCCATTCACACAGGGGCGTCTTTGGATCCGACTCCAAATCGCCCCAGGTCGCCCCTAGTCGCCTCAGGTCGTGCTGGCTGAAGAAATCAATGTAAGTTAATGGAGCCGTCCTTATGCACACTACTGCAGTCACTCCGACTTCAAAAAAGGTCCCTGTACTACTTCAATCCGACTCCTAGGCGACCTGTAACCATAGTTGCCAACATTGCAAAAAAACCATCTGGGACACTTTTTTTGTATTGAGGCGGAGCCTTGCTATAATCAGGGGGCGGGGCATTCGTTTGTAGGCGTGTCATGCTGGAGTGAAGCGCGCCGCGACGAAAAATGGGCGTGGTTTACACACGATAGTGGGTGTGGTTTAAATGGGCGTGGTTCAAAGGGGTGTGGCTAGAGTCCGAGATGAGAGAAAGAGAGAGAAAGAAATAGAAAGAAAGAAGCCAGATCCTACACCACAATAGTAATGTGTAACAAAATTGGCAGATAAGGATACTCCAAAACACCTGTTGGCGCTTCAATCATCCCGGCACCATGGTTGTTACGGTGTCAGGATGATTGAAGCGCATTATTTCTATTTTTACATTGTAATATAAAATGAAATCATTCAACTCACCATAATGCCGAATCAGTGGAAGCCCTGAGCGTGTTACCTGCCACGTCGCCTGCCACCAGATGGCCTCCCCAGCAGTCCGTCCTTGCATCAGGTGCCTCCCCAGCAGTCCGTCCTTGCATCAGGTGCCTCCCCAGCAGTCCGTCCTTGCATCAGGTGCCTCCCCAGCAGAGCCCCCTCCACACTTGTGGACAAGGGTCCAAAAATCATGATTGTCTCGGGAAATTCGGGACTGTGTGGCAACTATGCACTACACTGATTACCCCGCCACCCACTACACTGATTACCCCGCCACCCACTACACTGATTACCCCGCTACTCACTACACTACACTGATTACCCTGCCACCCACTACACTGATTAACCCGCCACCCACTACACTACACTGATTACCCTGCCACCCACTACACTGATTACCCCGCCACCCACTACACTGATTACCCCGCCACCCACTACACTGATTACCCCGCTACTCACTACACTACACTGATTACCCTGCCACCCACTACACTGATTAACCCGCCACCCACTACACTACACTGATTACCCTGCCACCCACTACACTGATTACCCCGCCACCCACTACACTGATTACCCCGCCACCCACTACACTGATTACCCCGCTACTCACTACACTACACTGATTACCCTGCCACCCACTACACTGATTAACCCGCCACCCACTACACTACACTGATTACCCTGCCACCCACTACACTGATTACCCCGCCACCCACTACACTGATTACCCCGCCACCCACTACACTGATTACCCCGCTACTCACTACACTACACTGATTACCCTGCCACCCACTACACTGATTAACCCGCCACCCACTACACTACACTGATTACCCTGCCACCCACTACACTGATTATCCCACCACCCACTACACTACACAGATTACCCTGCCACCCACTACACTGATTACCCCACACTGATTACCCCACCACCCACTACACTACACAGATTACCCTGCCACCCACTACACTAATTACCCCGCCACCCACTACACTACACTGATTACCCCGCCACCCACTACACTACACTGATTACCCCGCCACCCACTACACTAATTACCCCGCCACCCACTACACTACACTGATTACCCCGCCACCCACTACACTGATTACCCCGCCACCCACTACACTAATTACCCCACCACCCACTACACTAATTACCCCGCCACCCACTACACTAATTACCCCGCCACCCACTACACTAATTACCCCGCCACCCACTACACTAATTACCCCGCCACCCACTACACTACACTGATTACCCCGCCACCTACTACACTGATTACCCCGCCACCCACTACACTGATTACCCCGCCACCCACTACACTGATTACCCCGCCACCCACTACACTGATTACCCCGCCACCCACTACACTGATTACCCCGCCACCCACTACACTGATTACCCCGCCACCCACTACACTGATTACCCCGCCCCCCACTACACTAATTACCCCGCCACCCACTACACTGATTACCCCGCCACCCACTACACTGATTACCCCGCCACCCACTACACTGATTACCCCGCCACCCACTACACTACACTGTGATTACCCCGCCACCCACTACACTACACTGTGATTACCCCACCACCCACTACACTAAATTACCCCGCCACCCACTACACTACACTAATTACCCCACCACCCACTACACTACAATTACCCCACCACCCACTACACTACAGTGCAATAGTACGGTACCTGCGGTGCGTGAGGATGTGCTGGTGGTCCAAGGGGTCTGCCAAATGGAGTGAGCCAGGACCATCACAGTGTCCCCAGCCAGCGGTGCCCCGGTCCTTCCATCAGTGTCCCCACTCGTCGGACACACGGGGCGGGGCGGAGGGTTGTTGGCAGCGGCGGCGCCGGGTGCTGATAGGCGTCAGTGTCCCCAGCCAGTGGAGCCCCGGTCCTTACATCCGTGTCCCCGCTCCTTGTCGGACACACGGGGGCTGGGCAGAGGTTTGTTAGCGGCGGCGGCGGCGGCGGGTGAAGCATGCTGCTTCCTTGTGCCTCTCCTTGCATTCAGTGGAGAGCGGGGAGGAGTCGCCAATCCGAAGCCGATTGGCTGCCCCAGGCTCTGCACTGAACACAAGGGGAAAACGTAAACAAATATGGTGGCGGCAGCGGCCATTTTTGTGTAGCCGCTGCCGTTTTTAGCTAAAGCATTCCCGAATTTACCGGGACAAAACGGGACAAAAAGAACTGGGCTTGTCCCGAATCGGGACAAGCCCAATTCGGGACAAGGGTCCAAAAATCGTGCTTGTCCCGGGAAATTCGGGACTGTTGGTAAATATGTGTAACCATTCATTTCAATGGGAGTCGCGTCTCACTGTCTTAATAGGAGCGACTCTCCAGGAAGATAACATACATTTCTCCTGCAAAACTTTCTCTCCCCCCTCCCTCCCACAGAGCTGATTCTTGTTTGATTGGCCACTGGAATGTCTCCTGTCCTGCAGGCAACTTGGAGTTGCCTTGTAAATAGCTCCAGGTCGCGCTGTGATTCATTCTCAGGTCGTGTCTGAGTTGCCTCATAAAATCATGCTGGAAGTCGTGTTGCCCCTGTGTGAATGGGCTCTAAGTATAACATGTTTGTTATTTAAAAAAAACAACAACCTTTAGAATGACTTTTAACCTACCACCCGCCGTCATTATACTGCGGCAGGTTGGCTCTATTACACAAATTGCCATAGCAGCATGTCGGTTCGTGTAATAGATGCAGTGAGCACGCGGCGCCGTAGCCAATGCGCGTGACTGGCGCCGCGATGTCCGCTGGCCACCCGCGATCGCTCCACAGAGAGCCAGAATGGGGATCTGTCAATTTAAACAAACATATCCCTGTTCTATCAGGGGAGTAGAGAGAGATCGGCTGTTTCTAGTGATCAGGAACAGCAATCTCTCTCCTCCTCCAGTCAGTCCACTCCCCCCACAGTTAGAAATACCTCCCTAGGGAACACATTTAACCCCTTGATCACCACTAGTGTTAACCCCTTCTCTGCCAGTGTCATTTATACAGTAATCAGTGCATTTTCTTTAGCACCGATCGATGTATAAGTGTCAATGGTTCCAAAAGTGTCTGTCCTGTCCGCCGCAATGTCACAGTCCCTGCTAAAAAAACACTAATCACTGCCATTACTAGTAAAAAAATAATTATAATAAAAATGCCATAAATCTATCCCCTATTTTGTAGACGCTATAACTTTTGCGCAACCCAATCAATATACGCTTATTGCAATTCTCTTTTTACAAAAAATATGTAGAATAATACATATTGGCCTAAACTGAGGAAGAAATACTTTTTTTATATATTTTTGGGGGATATTTATGTAGCACACAGACCCTTTTCTCCGCTTGGCTCCACTTGCAGAGTAATGCCGCGTACACACGATCGTTTTTCACGTCGTTAAAAATGCCATTTTTTAAATTGAGCATTAAAAACGATCGTGTGTAGGCTCCAGAGCATTTTTAACAATGTTAAAAATGGCCTAAAAAAATGAGAACCTGCTCCATTTTTTCACGCCGTTTTTCACGTCGTTTTTTTTTAACGACGTGAAAAACGGTAGTGTGTATGCTTTTACGAGGGGAAAAAAAAACGTGCATGCTCAGAATCAAGTATGAGATGGGAGCGCTCGTTCTGGTAAAACTAGCGTTCGTAATGGAGATAGCACATTCGTCACGCTGTAACGGACTGAAAAGCACGAGGCTGAAAAGCGCGAATCGTCGCTCAACAAACTTTACTAACATGAAGGGTGGCGCCATTCGAACGGAACTTCCCCTTTATAGTGCCGTCGTACGTGTTGTACGTCACTGCGCTTTGCTCGAGCATTTTTTTAAATGAACGTGTGTATGCAAGACAGGCTTGAGAGGAAACAAGAAAAATCACGTCGAGAAAAATGTTGTTTTTGAAAATGACATTAAAAACGATCGTGTGTACGTGGCATAAGGCACACCATGCCACAAGCCTGTATCCTCTGGATCGGAGGTCAGGCAGTGTTCACAATTTTGGGTCCTGCAGCGAGTTACCTCCTTCCATTGGTTCTCATCCCCAGTGTATAGGGACAAGTCTATATTTCTCCCCAAGAAGGCCACTGTCCCCACCACTTCAACTCCAACAAAGAGTTTATTTTATCTTTTGCTTAGGGAACAGGAAAGAGTTGATGAGAGTAAAAGATAGCAAAGTTAGGAGGTAGGTCCAGGCACAAGACTTCCAACTTATCGTCGCCACTCGATCCCGAGTGGGTTTAGCTCACCCGGATAGTCCCTATGAGAGCGGCCCTAGCAGCCGGTGTGGAGCTCGAACATCTACTTGAGTTTCCTTAGGATACGATCAGGAACAGTTCCAAGTCCCGAACTTCCCAGCGCTTGTAACACTAGAACCAAGGTGCAAATTAAAGCACGTTACAAGGCCTGTGGCGGATCTTTGTAGGTAACCTCTAGTCTAGTAGGTAACCAGGCCTCTTCCAAGGCGGCGACTCCTCTCACCGAAATCCCTGGTTTCCTCTCATCTAGAACGGGTCACCCACTCCCGGGCACCCTAGGATTCTTCTTTCGGGGGTAGGCCCCAGCCAAAGGTGCTGGGCCTACTTGCAGAGCTGCAGCCCCAGGCTAAAGGTGCCTGGGACTGATACACCTGTGCGCACTCCCCTGGCCAGGAGGGCCATGAGGAGCACACTGCTCAGGTGAGCAGAGCGGAATGGACAGATGGAAGGACCATGAAAAATCGTGTCTGCCCCTTATGTACCCTCTCCCAGCATGCACAGCAGGCCGACCACGCCCACCACACAACCACCGAGAGAGGACACCCTAAGGCGTAGCAATGTTACCCATGGTTCAACCCTGACCTGATATGGCAGCGCCACCTACAGGCCACAGGGAACTACACACCAGGCAACACCACATAGGCAGAAGCAAAGAAACCTAACAATCAAAGCAGTCTGAGCCTGACTACTGACTCAGACCAACCCCTAAATTTAGGCACATAGAACCCCTAAAAGTAAAGGGGCGCTACATTTATTATAGCAAAAAGTAAAAAAATATTGCTTTTTTTTTCTTCTAATTGACGCACTTTCTTTGTTTATAGCGCAAAAATAAAAACCGGAGAGGTGATTAAATAGCACCAAAAGAAAGCTCTATTTGTGGGAAAAAAAGGACATAAATTTTGTTTGGGTGCAGCGTCGCACGACCGCACAATTGTCAGTTAAAGCGACGCAGTGCCGTATCGCAAAAACTGGCCCGGGCATTAAGGGGGTAAATCCTTCCGGTCCTTAAGGGGTTAATAAGCTTGTGTATATAGATGTGGTTTAGGATCTATGTACTGTAAATAAAAGGTCAAAATTGTTACAGGATAGGAGGAAATGAGAGAATTTATAGGCTTTGCCTGTTCCTGGCCAATTCATCCAAGAATTTACCTGCACATAATTCCACACAAGGTCAAATATATTAATGAAAACGTGCCTTACAATTTATTTTAGGTATGCTTAAACTTGATCTAGCGTTCTACAGGCACGCAATGGCATCCTCTATTCATCTGTCCTCGCTGTATAGACAGCATTGTTTATTTTGTTCTCCAGATATTGCTTGTCCTATCTGCTCTGTATAGTTTGTCACAGGCAACCTGCCATCACTCTTTCTGACCTCCACTGCCAATAGATGACTTGTCGGAGAGTCCCCAGGCCTTTGGACGTATTAGGATTTCAGTGTCATTTACAGAGATAATTTTAGAGAGCATGTGTCTGGTCCTTTCACTTCTACTCATGGGCCTCCACTGGTAATTTGAGTGGTAAGAACGGCAGACGCTCCCTGGGCACAGACAATCACAAATCGCTCTGCTGTTTCACTCAATCATTAAACTGTTGCTCTGCAGGAAATAGGCTGGTGAATTTAAAGCGGAGGTTCCGCGGTCCATCTTTTTTTTTTTTTTTTAGTCCATTCAATTTGGATAGAGATTACAATGTAGTACTCACTCGTCTGGCGTTTTTATTCATCCCCCGCCCGTTTTCTTTAAGAATAAATACTTTAATACAGTGATCCATAGCTTTTCCATTTTGCTTGTGGGCATCCTGAAGCCCACAAGCACGGACTTCCGGGTAGCGGTGAATGCGCGCCTCCCCGCATTCACCGCTCTATCTCGCGCACGAGCAGCGCCGTCAACATTTCCTGTCCTAGCCAATCAGCTGTGCAGGTAATGTCCGCCCTCGTCACCTGACCGGGTAGTTGAGTCACGTGACGAGTAAAATCTCGAGAGATTTCGCTGGAACGCATCTCCTGGGAAGCATGACAGATTGCTCCCAGGAGACATTGCGCAGACCTCCCATGACACACAGCGCGGCCGGGGAAACTTAATACACGCCTACTCCCGCGGGAGGAAAAGACGGAAGTGCCAAATTGTACAGCTGATTCACCTTTATTAGAGCCGAACGAAAAAAAAAGGTAAGTGAAATGTGTATGTAAATTATGCAGGGAGATTGTTAATGTAAAGTTAAAATTTAGGGCGAACCTCCGCTTTAAGACGGACAGGAAAAAAAAAACAAAAAAAACAAGAAACATGGTTACAAATAAAAAACCTCTGTGCACATCCATTTTTAGTGTGCATCCTACAACTGATTTTATCATATACTGTAGGGCAAGGCTGTGTTAGGTTTAAAGCAGTATTAATACCAAAAGCACACATTTATTTTATTTTTATTTTTTATTTTGTAGCACACATTTATTATATTGCAGCTACCAATTCTTAGATGTGATGGCTGTAATCGTTTTCCTTTTTTTTTAGGCTTTCTTTCTGTTATTTTAATTTGGTAAACCAGCCAGCAAGGCTGTTGCTTTTCAAAAGCACACGCTCTTCAGCAGAATGTATCAGTTTACATGGATTAGGCAAACCACCTAACACTGGCAGGGGTGATAAAATGATCAGCTTTTATTTATTCATGCAAAACCTTTATCCTAAAAGGAAAAACAAAACTGTTTGCTGTAACTGATTATAGAGATGGAGTTTGGCTTCCATTTGTTAGCGCATCTAAAGCCTCGTACACACGGTCGGACTTCAAACAAACTTTTCCGTGGATTTTTGTCCGAAGGGAGTTGGCTGGGCACACCCATAGCATACACACCACAGGACTTTTCTGCAAACTTTCCCAAAACGTTCCCAACATGAAATGTTTTTTCTGCTCTTTTCTGCTCTTTACCGCCACCCTTTGGTGAACTTCTGCTATTGTTGGTTGATTTTAACATTGGTTCTGGGCATGTGTATTTGTACCTCGGACAAAAGTCTGATGGATTTCTGTACACACGATAGGACTTTGCACCGTAGGACTTTTGTTGCCAAAAAGTTTGTCCGTTTGCAGAGCGAACTTTTGTCCGATGAAAACCAAAAAAGTTTGTCCGTTGGAGCGTACACACGGTAGGATTTTTTTGAAAAAAACGTGCTCATTTTGAAGTTTGTTGGCAAAAAGTCCGACCGTGTGTATGGGGCTTAAATCTTCTAATACATTTACCCCTCTCTTCCATACAGACAATGCTGCTGTCTGCTGTGACTCCTATTCTCATTCCTCCAGAGTTGTATCCCAGTAATACAGAAGGTGTGTTACTGGTCAGACCACCAGGTGAAAATAGCAGGAAAAAAGCCAAAGAAAATAGAAGTGATGCAGCCATCACATCTAAGGATTGGTAAGCTGCTTTAAAGGGGTTGTAAAGGTTCATTTTTTATTTTCTAAATAGGTTCCTTTAAGCTAGTGCATTGTTGGTTCACTTACCTTTTCCTTTGGTTTACCTTCTAAATGTTTTTTTTCTTTGTCTGAATTTCTCACTTCCTGTTTCTCCTCACTAAACTTCACACCATCATCTGAGTGGTGTTTAGTCAGCCAGAACAGCTTACTGGACAGCTTACTGAGGAGGAACAGGAAGTGAGAAATTCAGACAAAGAAAACAAAGAAAAAAAATATTTAGAAGGGAAATCTAAGGAAAAGGTAAGTGAACCAACAATGCACTAGCTTAAAGGAACCTATTTAGAAAATAAAAAAAAAAACCTTTACAACTCCTTTAACCACTTAAGGACCACCCCACACACATATACTATGGCAGGGCGGCCCTTAAGCGCATAATCACGTACCTGTACGTCATTCCCTTTGTCAGCTAAGGGGGGCACGCGTACGCCGCCAGAGCTGCCCTACCGCTGTGATTGGACACAGCGGGAGCCATCTGACTTTTGTTGGGCAAAAGTTTGTCCGTTTGCAGACCCAACTTTTGTCCGATGAAAACAAGAAAAAAGCAAAAAAAGTTTGTCCGATGGAGCGTACACACGGTCGGATTGTTGGTCCAACTTGCTCAAAATGAAGTTTGTTGGCCAAAAGTCCTACCGTGTGTATGGGGCTTAAGGCAGCTCATTCAAGTGAAAGGACTAGCAGTGTACCAAAATGTCCGAAAAATTTACATATACCACTTTTGATAACACAGTGCACCACAATGCACAGTGGTGTGTTACCATACGTTGTGGTGTGCTGCAATGCATATGCCTTGGATCTGCATTCCATTTGGATGCATTGGTGTGCCATGAAACGTGAGTGTGCCATGGACAAACATTTCTACTTCAATTCAAAAGTAGCAACTCTCCTGGAAATCAATAGGATTTGATAGGATTATTGAAGATTGTGGGAGGGCAACAACTAAACGTCACTCGGTACTCAGAAAACAAAATCCGAACCTACTACCAGCTTTGCCTGTCACCATTTTTATTAGGGATGTTCATGGCCAATTCTAGCCACATATGCATCAATGTGTTTGTTTTGTATTTTTTGACTCGACTAGAATTTTTTAAGATTTACAGAACGTTTAATTGCTGTTGAGCATATTTTATTAAAATTTTTTTTTTTTTTAATTAGTTATAATACCTCTTGCACACTGGACATTATAATAACGTTATAAAAACGCCAGTAGCTTTGCAGTGAGTTTTTCAATGTTATTCAGCATTTTTGCGTTTTTAGCGTTTTAAGCGTTTTTGAGCGTTTTTTAGTGTTAACGTTTTTTTTTTCAATGGGATCAAAAACGTTAAACCCGCTTGTGAGCTGCGTTTTTAAGCGTTTATCTGCATTTTTAGGCTTTTTTTGACGTTAGAGTGTTTTTACAGCTAAAAAACTCCTCTCAGAACCCACTAGTTTTAGGTTTTTTTTACAGCCAAAAAAACACCCCAGCCAAAAACAGTTGATAACGGCCTATGTGCGCATGGACACATAGGATACACGCTGGAGAGTTTATTGACTGTAGAAAAAAACGTCTGAAGCCAAAAACAGCAGCTGTAAAAACATCCAAAAATGTCCAGTGTGCATGAGGCCTAACTATCATTGAAATTATGCACAGTTTACCAACGGACTGCTTTTTAAATGCTTCTATGCATGCTTTAAAAGACTGAACCAAAAAAATAAAATAAAACAAAGGTGGAGATAGAGCACTTATAATTGATTAACCAATGCTACTATACTAATTAAAATGTTTCCTAAATCTAATTATTTTCAATTCAATGTCATAAAAGTAACAATGCCCAGATGCAGTTTTATTTTTTAAAGATCTGATTTTTGAATGGTTAGACTGAACTGCTTGTAGACGGCTGATTTACAAAAGGAATAAAGAATTTTGACCCAATAAATTGAATAAAGATTCACTTTGATTATCCAATCATGTGAAAAGCAAATTCCTCTTTATTTATTTCATCTGCACATGACTGAGTTATTTAAAATGAAGCTACAATGTCTTGAGTGTCCTTTAGTTAGTTAACCCCTGAAGCAGTTTTGCTCCCACCAATACTCCTATTTGGAAACTTTAAAAAATGCTTCCCCCTATATACATTACAATGTATGTAGGTGTAGCGCCACCCCCGAAGGAGCCGCTTGGTGAATTTGGATTCTCTGTTCTGAGCCTCGACTCCAAGAACAACCTCAGCCCCCCTGGTACACCTGGTTGAATAAAATGACTGCAAGCACAATTTACAGCACAAGTGAGAAATACCTTTCACCTGGTTGTGGGATATGGCAATAAATACACACACACACACACACACACACACACACACCTGTTTAGTGATAAATACGCTTAATCTATTGATTGACTATTATAGCGTAAGTAACAGTTAAACCAAATTGAACACACTCAGCAGGCATGTTAGGAATAAACAATGCATATAAACTTTAAATGCAACAAGGGTATTTATAATTCCCATTAGGTTTTGAGTGCACTCAAACGAATATACAGGGGTATAGTACCCCTTTAAACAGGCCAGCAGATAGAGCTTCAAGGTAGTTACAACTAGGGGCAGTCCTTAGTCCTAAGTTTCATTGGAGCTCGTTGGCGCGCGTTGCGGCCGTCAGTAAGGCCTGCGGGCAGTATTAGAGCTATGGGGTCACTGGTTATGTAGCTCCTAGTGACTTTATTCCCTAGCAGTGGTAGCAATATTTTGCCCGCAAGGCCCGCTTACCAGTCCCGGTAACACTGATTTAGTTGCCTCTTCGATCAGGCGTCAACTCGCTTAGGTTGCTTAGGGTGACTCTGGCAGGCAGCACGGCAAAGACAGCATCGTGGGAGTGGCTTTGTCTCTCCACGATCTGGTCCCAGAACTGCTTCCCCACACTGTAGTAGCTTCCAATGGCACCTCGTCCTCTCTCCACACTGGCCCCGATAACTCGCTGCAGACTTAGGAGATTCCCCAAATGGCTGTGGATTTCTGCCAACTCAGGCTCTGTCTTTCTCTGGCTGACAGTTGTTCTCTCCTCACTGTCATGTCAGAGCCTTTTCTTTTCCTTTCCTGGGCTCCAAGACTCTCTCTCTCTTCCTCTGAAAAAAACACCTCAGCCTCCCCACTCTTTTATATGTCTCTCTCTCTCTCTCTCTCTCTCTCTGATGCTGTACCTCAGACAGCTCTCCTCACTGTTAAGTTTCACTGTGCCCCAGCAAAGGACTTTTTGAGCATTGGTATCTCCCTCTCTTTTAAGCAATCTCCTCTCCTCAGTGTCCTGTCAGCCCTCTCTCTTTCTTTCTCCTCAGTCCTTCCCCTCCTCCTCTGTCCAGCACTTCCTGACACACCCCTTTTTTTTCCCAGTGAGCTTTTTGTTAGAGTTTTCTGGAAGAACAAGTCAGCATCTCTCTGTCTCCATCTTGTGGCCAAAAGGAGAAATTGCATTACAAAAATGCCTGCTACATAGGCTAGAGGTTTAAAGTGGATGTAAACCCTCACATATACCCAGTGAAGTGAACAGCCTCAGATGATACACAGAGATTAAACAAATCCTCCTACATACAGTAGGTTATACTTATCTGTAGTATTCCCCTCTCTACACCCCTTCCAAAGTGCAGATCATGTTAAAAATCTTTCTTCATTTGTCAGCAGCACATAGGGAAGGGCAGAGAGACTGCAGTTACAGTGTGTGAGAGCTAATTGGAGCAAAGACACACACCCCCTTCCACACAGCAGAAGAACAAATTTATCTCATGTGTCTGGAAAACTTCTGAGAAGTGGCTCATGCTAATAACAGAGGAAAGAAGCACCAGAGAGAAACAACATTTAGAGCTTCAGAGAGAGACGAGTAAACACTGCAGATATACAGTATCTCACAAAAGTGAGTACACCTCTCACATTTCTGTAAATATTTTATTATATATTTTCATGTGACAACACTGAAGAAATTACAATTTGCTACAATGTAAAGTAGTGAGTGTACAGCTTGTATAACAGTGTAAATTTGCTGTCCCCTCAAAATAACTCAACAAAATAAAGCAGAACTTTCCATCTTTCCATCTATTAAATCTTCTGCCCTTGTTGTTTTAACTTTGGATAGTAAAACAGTTTTTTTCTGCCAGTAAATACCTTATACAGCCCACTTCCTGTTTCTTGTCTGGTAAAATGCCTAGGCTTAAGACATCATGCACAGCTCTCTCTCTCTCTCTCTCACTCTCATGAGAGTTTGCCAGGAAGGGAGGGGGGATGAGTCATACGAGGGCAAATGAGAGCTGCAGAGCTGGAGGTGTGCCTCTGTTTGTCTGTGTAAATCCAGGAAGTGAACAGGCAGCAGCTTCAGCTGCCCACAGTTAAAATGGTTGCAGCCAGACTCAGTGGAGGGAGATTTCTGCAGCATATTTGGCAAGTACAGAACCACTGTATATATAAAATAATATGCAAAGTGGTTGGAGGGAAGCTTCAGAATGGCAAATATGTTTTTATTACAAATTATGTGAGCAGACTGCAGTTCCTCTTTATTGTCCAAACCGCTGGCAACAAAAGTGAGTACACCCCTAAGTGAAAATGTCAAAATTGGGCCCAATTAGCTATTTTCCCTCCCAGTGTCATGTGACTCACTAGTGTTACAAGGTCTCAGGTGTGAATGGGGAGCTGGTGTGTTAAATTTGGTGTTATCACTCTCACTCTCTCATACTGGTCACTGGAAGTTCAACATGGCACCTCATAGCAAAGAGCTCTCTGAGGATCTGAAAAAAAAAAATGATGCTCTACATAAAGATGGCCTAGGCTATAAGAAGATTGCCAAAACCCTGAAACTGAGCTGCAGCATGTGGTCAAGACCATACAGTGGTTTAACAGGACAGGTTCCAGTCAGATCAGATCTCGCCATGGTCGACCAAAGAAGTTGAGTGCACGTGCTTAGCGCCATATCCAGAGGTTGTCTTTGGGAAATAGACGTATGAATGCTGCCAGCATGTCGTCCCGGAGTGCTGAGACAACTTTATACCTGGAGATCCCAGTGACAGTGCCTTGCCACCCATAGTGGATGGTTTGCTTCAGTAGCACTACCAGGGACTGAAATGCTCCAGGAAAGCTATTTTCATGCTGAGCTAATCTAAATGACCACAGCTGATCACAGTTGAATGTCAAATGGCCTTGTATGCCATTGAGAAGGTAATTAGCTGCACCTGATTGAGTTTACAAGTAATTTTTAGGAGGGGGTGATCCTTTTTCCATCTCAGTGATTCTGTTTTTGAATATTTATATATTTTTTGACATGTTGATGTTATATCTTTAACTTGGACATCATATGTTGCAATATAAATACAGCTGGATAAAACAAAAACTGTGTCTGTCTTAATTTCATGCTGCAAAGCAACAAAATGTGATTCTTTTCTATACCCACTGTATGTCATCTATCCATTATATGGATACTAGTAATAATAGTATTTTACAGAAGGTGTTAATAATTTGTAAACAAATGAAGTGAAAAATAAAGCTGGTCATAGATGGATCTTTTTTTTTCCCTCTCAGCCAGCGTGCCACACAAGGGAGGTGGATGGAGGACGCCAGGACTTTCCGCTTTCAGAATACAGCTGTTGGTCTACAAAAGTTTGGCAGGTACATTAAAAAAAAAAAAGGCAATCTAAAAATGGACTTCTGTCGAACGGGGACAGACACACCCCGGTACAAAATTTGGTCGGTTCAGCAGGAATTTAGATCTGTCTATGGCCAACTTAATCACCTGTCTACCAGGGTATGTTTATAAAGGTCATGGTAGACAAGTGGTTAAATGAGGCTCGCAACTACTGCTAAGACACTCCCTCTCGTCCTGACAGTCCGAGACCACAACAAACTGCTTCTCTGGAGTAAGCAGGAGGAACTCAGGGAGCATTCGTTTACCGTTCCCTCCTGCCACTAACAACCCCTGGAAATTACATGTCACTTCAGGGGTCACAGCTGTCATGCCTTGGCTAGTGTAGCCAAGGATGAAGAGCATAAAAATGCACATTGATACCGTGGTGGCAAATTGGGAGGCATTGCTTGGTGCAGTGGCAGTGAGCACAGAGGCAAGCATTGGTAAGGATTCTGCTCTCCCCTCATGCCAGAAGCATGACGCCATGCTGGGAAGGAAGTTTGTGAGAACTGTGAGTACACAGAGGGTGGGGGGAACAACTCAACCCCAGAGCGCCGCTCATCTGAGCCCCCCACTTCCTTTTCACGGGATGTTATTGCCATTGGCTCCTGCTGCTGTCTCCATGTCCAGTGAGGTGGGACAGAGAGGAGAGCTGCTCTCGGGCACAGTGATGGATTGAGATCTGGCTCAGGTAAGTATAAGCGGGCGCTGGGGTGCAGCTGAACACAGAAATTTTTTTAACCTTAAAGTAAAACTATATGATAAAAAGAAGGGTTTTTTGGGACTTTAAATGAGGTTCAGGGGCCGTTCAGATCCCCTCCTCCATCCCAGGTTTGGTATTCAAAAAAGAAGGTAGAAGGCGGGACTTTATATGAGGCACACGGACACAAAGAAATAAGTTTGATGGGGGACAGCTTTTAATTGGTTCAAAATCGCAATACAATTTCATATTTAAATTTTATGCATTTTGCTATATATCAATACTTTTTTATATTTCATCCGAACCAAATATTACACAGTAATAAATATTCCATCAAGGATATTTCATATATTTGCAGATACACAGTACATATCTATCAAACATTGCAGTCGCTACCTATGCAACTTGGTAAACCACTAAATTATTTTTTAAAAATGAATTAAAGGGGGGGGATTTTGTATATATTGGAAGGAACGTCCATAAAAAGTTGATGAGTATATACACTTATCGGTAGATATTAGCTCTATGCATTTCGGGCCTGTCAGGCCGCTCATCAGGAGCAAAAACCGAAGTGGTCATCTGGATGAAAAATACAGATACATTTTAATGATCTAAAAGGAATGCTAGAGAGCTGGTGGGCAAACATAGAATAGGAGAGAACTCCCCCCACCCATACATTTAACCCACAGAACTTACGGATGCGTCTGCATAGGGGCGGTGTGTCCACGAAAGTCGCAGACCAGCCAGGAGGCGTCACAACCGGGAGCTGGGGAGGCATGGCAGGCGACAACGACCCATAGAGACAACGCCCCGTGAGGGTGGAAAAAATTGTGAGCTATGTGGGGTAGCCCCAATTGTGGGGACCTCTGTGAAAAAAAGAGAGAAAATGAGAATAATGAAATAAAGAATGTATGTTGAAAAATGTTGTAACACTAAAAAGTTATGTGTATCTGTATGTGAGAAGGTAGTGTGTGTGTGTGTGTGAGGGTGTGGGAAAAGATAGTGTGAAGTGAGAGGACATTAATTAGGCAAGGAAAGAGAAAAGTAGGCAGAGAAAAGGCTAAAACTATAGGCAAAACTTTTTTTTTTCATTTTGGACAGAATAAGGGAGGGTTACAACCCGTCAGGTTTTTGTTCGCCATCTGTGTCCCATTGTGGAGATTTTCCTTCACTTCCTGTCCCATACCGCAACCAAGCAGGAAGTGAAATCCTTGTAAATCAAGGAAATCCCTTGGGGACCCCCAGGTCACCAGAACTAGTGTCCCCATTGGAAGATGTCCACCCCATTTACTTTTCTGGGGACAACCCAACATTTGGAATTTTCTTTTACTTTCACTTTTAATGATAATGGTGAACAGGACAAATAGAGAGGGTGTGTTGGAGATACAACTTTCAGCTTAGCCTATTGACTGCAGTTCACAAACAGGACACTAGATGTCGCTAATGCTCAGTGATATGCTATGCTATACATTTTCTATGATGTGTTGTATTTCCTGTACATAGTGCTGTACTTGTTGGTTTCTTTTTTCTGTCTGTGTTCTTCTTACCATGTGAGGTGACATCTTTGCTAGTGTGGTTATGTTCCAATAAAGAAGCCAGTTCTTGTAACTCCACAACGTCTGATCTGAATTGACTCTGCTGCACCCAGCAATCGTATTCTGCAACAGGGTGAATCTCCATAACGGTTTACGTCGGCAGAATGGCACGGACAGGCAGAATCACGTAGATCTACGTGATCGCCTTTGTGCAGTTGGGGGGTCCATCCGGACCCCCCTTCACTGCAGTGAGCGGCCGTTAAGTGTTCGGGAGCGATCAGGCATGAGGGGGCGGCCGCTCGATTCCGCCCCCCCCCTCGCGATCGCTCCCGGCCAATGAAATTGCTTCCTCCGCCATGTGATGTAAACACAGGCTGGAGGAAGTGATGTCATCTCCCTCGCCGCGGTCTTTTCGTTCCCGGCGCCGAGGAGTGAAGACAGAGGTTAGTGCTCTAACAGTCCACTGACACGTAGGTACACATAGGCACACAAATCACCCCCCAGTCACCCCCAGATCACCCCCCAGGTCACCCCAAAGCCCCCAATCACAGTGTCACTGATTGCAGTGATCATTTATTTTACTGATCACTGCATTTAGTGTCATCTGTGATTGTAAAAAGTTGCAGGGCAGTTAGGATTAGGCCCCTTTAGGTCCAGGGTAGCCCCCTAACCCCCCCTAATAAAGGTTTAACCCCTTGATCACCCCCCAGGTAACCCTTTCACCCCCTAACTTCAGCGTCACTAAGCGATTGTTTTTCCGATCGCTGTATTCGTGTCGCTGGTGTTTTAGATAGGCAGTTATTTTTTTTTTAGGTTCGCCGCAGGTTTTTATTGGTGTCAGGTACCCCCATATATTATTTTAACCCCCTGATTGCCCCTAGAGTTAACCCTTTCACCAGTGATCGCCGTATAAGCGTCACTGGTGTCACTGGTTAGCCAGTAAGTTATTTAGTTATTTAGGTTACCCGTCAGGTTTTTATATAGTGTCAGGTACCCCCATATTTAACCTAATAAAGGTTTTAACCGCCTGATTGCCCCTAGTTAACCCTTTCACCAGTGATCACCATATAAAGGTTACGGGTGACGCTGGTTGATTAGTTTGCTTTTTATAGCATCAGGGCACCCGCCGTATATAACCCAATAAAGGTTTAACCCCCCTGATCGCCCGGCGGGTGAGATCAATTAGGTTTTAGCGCCAGAGAGGGTCTGCGTCGCCCCAGGCAGTGTTAGGTTAGTGCCAGTAACGCTAACACCCACGCGCAAAGCATACACCCCCCTTAGTGGTATAGTATCTGATCAGATCTATACTAGCATCCCCAGCGGTTTAGGGTTCCCAAAACGCAGTGTTAGCGGGATCAGCCCAGATACCTGCTAGCGCCTGCGTTTAGCCCCTCCGCCCAGCCCAGCCCACCCAAGTGCAGTATCGATCGATCACTGTCACTTACCAAACACAACACACATAACTGCAGCGTTCGCAGAGACAGGCCTGATCCCTGCGATCGCTAACAGTTTTTTTGTAGCGTTTGATATATTTGCTGACGACAGTCAGGTGCTTTTTTTCCTGTGAATCTTACTAGTGTACCCCTAAATTTAGAGCCCAAAATGGCAAGACGAAGGTACACTAGTAAAGAGGCCTACGAGATTCTGAGCATGACAGATAGTGAAGAGGAGGTCACGCATCTGTCAGATTCAGGCTCAGAATATCTTCCCGTAGAAGACAGTGACGTCAGCGGCCCCACGTCAGATAGCTCTGACGACGAAGTTGAGGTCCCTGCTAAGGTCAGGCGTACCCGATCCCGATCTTCTGAGGTTGTTGAGGAGCAAGAACCGCAGGTCTCTCGTATCATGGAGCAGAGTAGTACTAGCGCCGCTATTCCTTCTGGTGAACTGGCAAGCACCAGCGGCCTAGTACAGCCTGGACGTACATCCAGCACTGCAGTAACACTTGGTGACGTGGCGAGTCCCATAAGTGCAGTTCAAGCTGGCGAGGTGGCAAGCACAAGTAGTGTCCCGCTGCCACCAAGAAGACAAAGGCAGGCCCGTCGTGCCCATACTGCCCTTCCTGCAGAATTCGCCTATCCTGATTGGGTCCCCACCACTTCTGCAGAACCCGTACTTCCCCCATTCACTGCCCAACCTGGTATTCAGGTGGAAACAGCTGATTTTATTCCAATTGATTTTTATTCGCTGTTTTTCACGGAAGATGTCTATAGATCTATTGTGGACCAGAGTAATTTATATGCTGGTCAATTTATCGCCGCTAACCCCCAGTTGCCTAAAATTGCCAGAAATTGGAAACCAATTACGGTTTCCGAATTTAAGACCTTTCTGGGCCTTTCCCTCAACATGGGCACACATAAATTTCCGTCATTGCGTGCTTATTGGTCCACGCACCCAATTGACCACATGCCCGTGTTCTCTGCCTCCATGTCCAGGGCACGATACGAGCAGATTTTGCGGTTCATGCACTTCAACGACAATGAACTTTGTCGTCCACGTGGGGACCCTGAATACGACCGGCTCTATAAAATTCGGCCCCTCATAAACCACTTCAACGAACGTTTTGCAGCCTTGTTTACTCCCGATCAAGTTGTCTGCGTTGATGAGTCCCTGATTAAATTTTCTGGCCGCTTGTCTTTCAAGCAGTACCTTCCCAGCAAGCGTGCCAGATACGGGGTCAAGCTCTACAAGTTCTGTGACAGGGCAACAGGCTATGTAGTGAACTTTACGGTTTATGAGGGAAAAGACAGTCAGATTGAGTCGGTCAGCTGCCCGGATTACATAGGGAGCGCTGGCAAGATAGTGTGGAACTTGGTGTCACCCTTATTCGGAAAGGGGTACCACTTGTATGTGGACAATTATTACACGAGCGTGCCACTGTTTAGTCACTTGTTTGATCACAAGATTGGAGCATGTGGCACCGTGCGACCTAATCGCCGGGGCTTTCCCCAGCGGCTTGTAGATGCCCGTCTTAGGCTGGGGGAGAGAGCCTGCTTGAAGTGTAATAACTTGCTCGCTATGAAGTGGAGGGACAATAAGAATGTTTTCCTTCTTACCTCCCTTCATGCAGACACGACAGTCCAAATTCGTACGGCGACTGGTGTTGTGGAGAAACCCCTCTGTGTCCACGAATATAACCAAAATATGGGAGGGGTGGACCTCAACGACCAGTTGATGGCGCCGTATCTAATTGACCGTAAGGCGAGACGCTGGTACAAAAAAGTGTCTCTATCATTATTCCAATTGGCTTTGCTGAACGCTCATGTGCTATACAGAGCTTCAGGCGGGACGTTATCTCTTCTAAAATTCCAGAATGAGATAGTCACAGAACTCCTGTATCCAGGCGGTTCTGCACCTCACCATCCCCAACCAAATGCAGTAAACCGGCTGCATGAGAGGCATTATTCGTATGTCCTCCCGAGTACCCCTATCCAAAGCCACCCCCAAAAAAGATGTCGTGTCTGTAGCAAGCGCGGATTTAGGCGTGACACCCGTAGTTTTTGTCCACTCTGTCCTGACAAGCCTGGTCTTTGCCAAGGTGAATGTTTTGAACGCTACCACTCAAAAGTGAAGTTTTAGCGTAGGGTACAGCATTTCACAGACAAGGACACACTTACACAGGGTTTCCCAAGATGCCATTACATTTTGAGAGACCCGAACCATTACAGTTGTAAAGTTACAAAAAAAAGTGTAAAAAAGAAAAAAAAAACGTAAAAAACAAAACACAAAAAAAATATAAAATAAAAAAACCAAAAATAGTTGTCGTTTTATTGTTCTCTCTCTCTCTATTTTCTCTCTATTGTTCTGCTCTTTTTTACTGTATTCTATTCTGCAATGTTTTATCATGCTTGCTTTTCAGGTATGTAATTTTTTGTTTTCAGGTGCGCCATTCAACTGCAGCGCGGAATTATTTATCTTGACAGCAACAGCGTTTGCTCCCACGATACATAAAGCCGTGACTCCAGTGCTGTAGGAGGTGATTTCACCACCACAGTTAAAAAAAAGAGCATATATGCCGAAGCATGGGGGCAGCAGGGGCGGAGGAGCGATTTTGCTCCTAATGCCGCGTACATACGGTCGAAATTCCGACCGTGTGTACGCGGCATAACTTTTTTGCGGGAGGATGCCCCCATGCTTCGGCATATATATATTTTAGGCACAGGTTGCGTTAAAACATTTTTTTATTTTTTACTAGGTTTTGTTTTGGTATTTGCTTTGCAGGTATGGCATGGTAAGGTCTTACTGTTGTACTGTAATGTTACTTTGTTTTAATGTTAACCACCATTTGCTTAGCAGGTACGCCATTCAGTTGCAGCGCGGATCTATTTATCTTGACAGCAACAGCGTTTGCTCCCACGATACATAAAGCCGTGACTCCAACGCTGTAGGAGGTGATTTCACCACCACAGTTAAAAAAAAAAAGCATATATGCCGAAGCATGGGGGCAGCAGGGGCGGAGGAGCGATTTTGCTCCTAATGCCGCGTATATACGGTCGAAATTCCAACGGAGGCTTATCCGTGGAAAAGTCCGACCGTGTGTACGCGGCATAACCTTTTATGCCGCGTACATACGGTCGAAATTCCGACGAAGGCTTGACCGTGTGTACGCGGCATAACTTTTTTGCGGGAGGATGCCCCCATGCTTCGGCATATATGCCCATCATTAGAAGTGGGTGGATGAAGGGAGGTATTCTAATGGTGGGCATACCCACCAATCAATCTCTTTTTTTCGTTCAGCCAATAGGCTGTATGAAAAAAAAGATTACAATACATGTCCAACAAGGACCAGCAACGTACTGGTATGTTGCTGGACTTTGAATGTTTATACCAGAATGATGCCTGCGGGTTTAGGTATCATCTTGGTATCATTCTTTTCAGCCAGCAGCCGGCTTTCATGTAAAAGCAATTCTAGCAGATAATTAGCCTCTAGACTGCTTTTACAAGCAGTGGGAGGGAATGACCCCCCCGGATATAAAAAGCGCCATTGGGAAATTGGGAAAGCATTTTATCACACCGATCTTGGTGTGGTCAGATGCTTTGAGGGCAGAGGAAAGATCTAGGGTCTAACCCCCCAATTTTTTTCAAAAAAAGAGTACCTGTCACTACCTATTGCTATCATAGGGGATATTTACATTCCCTGAGATAACGATAAAAATGGTAAAAAAATAAAATATGGAAGGCACAGTTTAAAAATAAAATAAAAAAGCCAAATAAATAATAAAAAAAAAAAAAAAAAAGCACCGCTGTCCCCCCCCTGCTATTGCGCAAAGGCGAACGCAAGCGTCGGTCTAGCGTCATATGTAAACAGCAATTGCATCATGCATGTGAGGTATCACCGCGAAGGTCAGATCGAGGGCAGTCATTTTAGCAGTAGACCTCCTCTGTAAATCTAACGTGGTAACCTGTAAAGGCTTTTAAATGCTTTTAAAAATGAATGTAGTTTGTCGCCGCTGCGCGTTTGTGCGCAATTTTAAAGCATGTCGTGTTTGGTATCCATGTACTCGGCCTATGATCATATTTTTTATTTCATCAAACATTTGGGCAATATAGTGTTTTTTAGTGCATTAAAAATAAAAAAAGTGTGTTTTTCCCCCAAAAAATGCGTTTGAAAAAACGCTGCGCAAATACTGTGTGGAAAAAAAAAATGCAACACCCACTATTTTAATCTGTAGGGCCTTTGCTTTAAAAAAATATATAATGTTTGGGGGTTCAACATAATTTTCTTGCAAAAAAAAATATTTTTTCATGTAAACAAAAAGTGTCAGAAAGGGCTTTGTCTTCAAGTGGTTAGAAGAGTGGATGATGTGTGACATAAGCTTCCTAATGTTGTGCATAAAATGCCAGGACAGTTCAAAACCCCCCCAAATGACCCCATTTTGTAAAGTAGACACCTCAAGCTATTTGCTGAGAGGCATGTTGAGCCCATTGAATTTTATTTTTTTTGTCCCAAGTGATTGAATAATGACCAAAAAAAAAAAATGTACAAAAAGTTGTCACTAAATTATATATTGCTCAAACATGCCATGGGCATATGTTGAATTACACCCCAAAATACATTCTGTTGCTTCTCCTGAGTACGGGGATACCACATGTGTGGGACTTTTTGGGAGCCTAGTCGCGTACGGGACCCCAAAAACCAAGCACCGCCTTCAGGATTTCTATGGGTGTAAATTTTTGATGTTGGCTCAACATGCCTCTCAGCAAATAGCTTGGGGTGTCTACTTTCCAAAATGGGGTCATTTGGGGGGGTTTTGTGCCATCTTGGCATTTTATGGCCTTCAAAACTGTGATAGGTAGTAGACATGTGCAAAAGGAAAAAATTTGTTTCGTTTAGTTTCGTTTTAATTCGTTAATTAATTAATTTCGTTTAGTTAGATTCGTTAAATTTGTTAAATTCGTTTTCGGATTTCGTTTTGTTTTCGACCGAATTCGAAAATCGGTCGCATTCAAAAATATTTCAACCGAATTCGAAAATATTTCTACCGGATTCGAAATTATTTCAACATGATTCGAAATTATTTCAACCGCATTTGAAACTATTTCAACCGGATTCGAAAATATTTTGCGACCCGACTTTGGGTCCACGTATCTCAGGGTCACTTAGTAATAGAAACCCCAAATTTGGAGATGTTATAGTGCTAGTTCTACTGTGTTTGCATACCAAATTTGGGGTTTCTAGCTACAAGTGACCCCGAGATATGTGGCCCAAAATTCGGGTCGCAAAATGTCATTCTCTGCTGCAGAAAAGTGTTTGACATTTTGCGACCTGATTTTGGGTCCACGTATCTCGGGGTCACTTAGTGATAGAAACCCCAAAATTGGTATGCAAACACAGAAGAACTAGTACTACAACGTCCCCAAATTTGGGGTTTCTATCGCCAACTAACCCGGAGATACGTGGACCCAAAGTCGGGTCGCAAAATATTTTTGAATCCGGTTGAAATAGTTTCAAATGCGGTTGAAATAGTTTTAAATGCGGTTGAAATAATTTCGAATCATGTTGATACTATTTAAAGCAGATTCGAAAATATTTTGCGACCCGACTTTGAAAAAAAAATGAAATTGATTCTAACAGTCTGCAGGAGATCTGCAAAAAAAAAGTGAAATGGCTGTTAATAGTCTACAGGAGATCTGCTAAAAAAATAAAATAAATGCTAATAGTCTGCAGGAGATCTTATGTAAAAAATAGTAATCTGCAAAAAAAATTAAACATGAAATAGATAGTATCTATATTCTATTCTATTCTATTGTTTTTCTAGTGTATTCTCTATTTCTATTCTAATCTATTCTATCCAAAGTTAAAATTAATTAATTACATTTTTTTTAATTCCTACTGTTCGAAATTAAAATGTATTCTATTCGAATTTCGAATTTCATAAGATGGTTGCATATTCTTTCTATTTTATTCTATTAAATTATATTTTTTTCTATTCTGTTCTAATCTTTTCTATTTGAATTATAAATTTTGAAAGATGGTTAGTTACTTACTTATATACATCTGTCACATAAAAAAAAGATGTGAAATGGCTGTCATGGATGTCGATCGCAAGGCAAGTACATATGCTGTATGTCATTGTCCGAGTGCCACGTGACCGGCCTCGAGTGCCACGTGACCAAGTTGTGGATTGTCCACTTGCCACGTCAACTGCCACAAGTTATGGGGTTCCTAGCACCAAGTGACCCCCAGATATGGGCGATCTGTCAAGTGCTTTTCTGCAGCAGAGAATTAAATTTTGTGACCCGACTTTGAGGCCACGTATCTCGGGGCCACTTATAGCTAGAAATCCCAAAATATTTGGTATGCAAACACATTACAACTGGCACTACAATAACCCCAAATTTGGGGTTTCTATCACCAAGTAACCCCATTGTAATGCTAGTTCTACTGTGTTTGCATACCAAATTTGGGGTTTCTAGCTATAAGTGGCCCCGAGATACGTGGCCCCAAAGTCGGGTCACAAAATGTCATTCTCTGCTGCAGAAAAGTACTTGACATATCTCCCATATCTGGGGGTCACTTGGTGCTAGGAACCCCATAACTTGTGGCAGGTGACGTGGCAAGTGGACAATCCACAACTTGGTCACGTGGCAGGTCACGTGACACTCGTGGCCGTTCACGTGGCACTCGTGGCCGTTCACGTGGCACTCGTGGCCATTCACGTGGCACTCGTGGCAGGTCACGTGGCACTCGTGGCCGTTCACGTGGCACTCGTGGCCGGTCACGTGGCACTCGTGGCCGGTCACGTGGCACTCGTGGCAGGTGTTGTGGCAAGTGGACAATGACATACAGCATATGTACTTGCCTTGCGATCGACATCCGTGACAGCCATTTCACATCTTTTTTTTTATGTGACAGATGTATATAAGTAAGTAAATACCCTTCTTCCAAAATTTATAATTCAAATAGAAAAGATTAGAACAGAATAGAAAAAAATATAATTTAGAAGAATAAAATAGAAAGAATATACAACCATCTTCTGAAATTCGAATTTCGAATAGAATAAATTTGAATTTCGAATAGTATGAATTCAAATTTTTTAATTAATTAATTTTAACTTTGGATAGAAAAGATTATAATAAAATAGAAAATAGACTAGAAAAACAATAACCCCAAATTTGGGGTTTCTATCACCAAGTAACCCCGAGATACATGGACCCAAATTCGGGTCACAAAATATTTTCTAATCCGGTTGAAATAGTTTCAAATGCAGTTGAAATAATTTCGAATCATGTTGATACTATTTCAACCGGATTCGAAAATATTTTGCGACTCGACTTTGGGTCCATGTATTTTGGGGTTTCTTAGTGATAGAAACCCAAAATTTGGAGATGTTGTAGTGCTAGTTCTACTGTGTTTGCATACCAAATTTGGGGTTTCTAGCTACAAGTGGCCCCGAGATACGTTGCCCCAAAATCGGGTCGCAAAATGTCATTCTCTGCTCCAGTAAAGTGCTTGACATTTTGCGACCCAATTTTGGGTCCACGTATCTCGGGGTCACTTAGTGATAGAAACCCCAAATTTGGTATGCAAACACAGGAGAACTAGCACTACAACATCCCCAAATTTGGGGTTTCTATCGCCAACTAACCCCGAGATACGTGGACCCAAATTCGGGTCGCAAAATATTTTTGAATCCGGTTGAAATAGTTTCAAATGCGGTTGAAATAGTTTTAAATGCGGTTGAAATAATTTCGAATCATGTTGATACTATTTAAAGCGGATTCGAAAATATTTTGCAACCCGACTTTGAAAAAAAAAATGAAATTGATTCTAACAGTCTGCAGGAGATCTGCAAAAAAAAAAAAGAAGTGAAATGGCTGTTAATAGTCTACAGGAGATCTGCTAAAAAAAGAAATAGATGCTAATAGTCTGCAGGAGACCTGGTGAGAAAACTAAATAGATAATAATAGTCTGCAGGAGATCTGCAAAAAAAATAAAATAAATGCTAATAGTCTGCAGGAGATCTTATGTAAAAAATAGTAATCTGCAAAAAAAAATTAACATGAAATAGATAGTATCTATATTCTATTCTATTCTATTGTTTTTCTAGTGTATTCTCTATTTCTATTCTAATCTATTCTATCCAAAGTTAAAATTAATTAATTACATTTTTTTTAATTCCTACTATTCGAAATTCAAATTTATTCTATTCGAAATTCGAATTTCATAAGATGGTTGCATATTCTTTCTATTTTATTCTATAAAATTATATTTTTTTTCTATTCTGTTCTAATCTTTTCTATTTGAATTATAAATTTTGAAAGATGGTTAGTTACTTACATCTGTCACATAAAAAAAAAGATGTGAAATGGCTGTCATGGATGTCGATCACAAGGCAAGTACATATGCTGTATGTCATTGTCCGAGTGCCACGTGACCAGCCACGAGTGCCACGTGACCGGCCACGTGACCAAGTTGTGGATTGTCCACTTGCCACGTCACCTGCCACAAGTTATGGGGTTCCTAGCACCAAGTGACCCCCAGATAGGGGCGATCTGTCAAGTGCTTTTCTGCAGCAGAGAATTAAATTTTGTGACCCGACTTTGAGGCCACGTATCTCGGGGCCACTTATAGCTAGAAATCCCAAAATATTTGGTATGTAAACACATTACAACTGGCACTACAATAACCCCAAATGTGGGGTTTCTATCACCAAGTAACCCCGTTGTAATGCTAGTTCTACTGTGTTTGCATACCAAATTTGGGGTTCCTAGCTATAAGTGGCCCCGAGATACGTGGCCCCAAAGTCGGGTCACAAAATGTCATTCTCTGCTGCAGAAAAGTACTTGAAATATCGCCCATATCTGGGGGTCACTTGGTGCTAGGAGCCCCATAACTTGTGGCAGGTGACGTGGCAAGTAGACAATCCACAACTAGGTCACGTGGCAGGTCACGTGGCACTCGTGGCCGTTCACGTGGCACTCGTGGCCGGTGTCGTGGCACTCGTGGCCGGTGTCGTGGCACTCGTGGCAGGTGTTGTGGTAAGTGGACAATGACATACAGCATATGTACTTGCCTTGCGATCGACATCCGTGACAGCCATTTCACATCTTTTTTTTTATGTGACAGATGTATATAAGTAAGTAAATAACCTTCTTCCAAAATTTATAATTCAAATAGAAAAGATTAGAACAGAATAGAAAAAAAATATAATTTAGAAGAATAAAATAGAAAGAATATGCAACCATCTTCTGAAATTCGAATTTCGAATAGAATAAATTTGAATTTCGAATAGTATGAATTCAAATTTTTTAATTAATTAATTTTAACTTTGGATAGAAAAGATTATAATAAAATAGAAAATAGACTAGAAAAACAATAACCCCAAATTTGGGGTTTCTATCACCAAGTAACCCCGAGATACATGGACCCAAATTCGGGTCACAAAATATTTTCTAATCCGGTTGAAATAGTTTCAAATGCAGTTGAAATAATTTCGAATCATGTTGATACTATTTCAACCGGATTCGAAAATATTTTGCGACTCGACTTTGGGTCCATGTATTTTGGGGTTTCTTAGTGATAGAAACCCAAAATTTGGAGATGTTGTAGTGCTAGTTCTACTGTGTTTGCATACCAAATTTGGGGTTTCTAGCTACAAGTGGCCCCGAGATACGTTGCCCCAAAATCGGGTCGCAAAATGTCATTCTCTGCTCCAGTAAAGTGCTTGACATTTTGCGACCCAATTTTGGGTCCACGTATCTCGGGGTCACTTAGTGATAGAAACCCCAAATTTGGTATGCAAACACAGGAGAACTAGCACTACAACATCCCCAAATTTGGGGTTTCTATCGCCAACTAACCCCGAGATACGTGGACCCAAATTCGGGTCGCAAAATATTTTTGAATCCGGTTGAAATAGTTTCAAATGCGGTTGAAATAGTTTTAAATGCGGTTGAAATAATTTCGAATCATGTTGATACTATTTAAAGCGGATTCGAAAATATTTTGCAACCCGACTTTGAAAAAAAAAATGAAATTGATTCTAACAGTCTGCAGGAGATCTGCAAAAAAAAAAAAGAAGTGAAATGGCTGTTAATAGTCTACAGGAGATCTGCTAAAAAAAGAAATAGATGCTAATAGTCTGCAGGAGACCTGGTGAGAAAACTAAATAGATAATAATAGTCTGCAGGAGATCTGCAAAAAAAATAAAATAAATGCTAATAGTCTGCAGGAGATCTTATGTAAAAAATAGTAATCTGCAAAAAAAAATTAACATGAAATAGATAGTATCTATATTCTATTCTATTCTATTGTTTTTCTAGTGTATTCTCTATTTCTATTCTAATCTATTCTATCCAAAGTTAAAATTAATTAATTACATTTTTTTTAATTCCTACTATTCGAAATTCAAATTTATTCTATTCGAAATTCGAATTTCATAAGATGGTTGCATATTCTTTCTATTTTATTCTATAAAATTATATTTTTTTTCTATTCTGTTCTAATCTTTTCTATTTGAATTATAAATTTTGAAAGATGGTTAGTTACTTACATCTGTCACATAAAAAAAAAGATGTGAAATGGCTGTCATGGATGTCGATCACAAGGCAAGTACATATGCTGTATGTCATTGTCCGAGTGCCACGTGACCAGCCACGAGTGCCACGTGACCGGCCACGTGACCAAGTTGTGGATTGTCCACTTGCCACGTCACCTGCCACAAGTTATGGGGTTCCTAGCACCAAGTGACCCCCAGATAGGGGCGATCTGTCAAGTGCTTTTCTGCAGCAGAGAATTAAATTTTGTGACCCGACTTTGAGGCCACGTATCTCGGGGCCACTTATAGCTAGAAATCCCAAAATATTTGGTATGTAAACACATTACAACTGGCACTACAATAACCCCAAATTTGGGGTTTCTATCACCAAGTAACCCCGTTGTAATGCTAGTTCTACTGTGTTTGCATACCAAATTTGGGGTTCCTAGCTATAAGTGGCCCCGAGATACGTGGCCCCAAAGTCGGGTCACAAAATGTCATTCTCTGCTGCAGAAAAGTACTTGAAATATCGCCCATATCTGGGGGTCACTTGGTGCTAGGAGCCCCATAACTTGTGGCAGGTGACGTGGCAAGTAGACAATCCACAACTAGGTCACGTGGCAGGTCACGTGGCACTCGTGGCCGTTCACGTGGCACTCGTGGCCGGTGTCGTGGCACTCGTGGCCGGTGTCGTGGCACTCGTGGCAGGTGTTGTGGTAAGTGGACAATGACATACAGCATATGTACTTGCCTTGCGATCGACATCCGTGACAGCCATTTCACATCTTTTTTTTTATGTGACAGATGTATATAAGTAAGTAAATAACCTTCTTCCAAAATTTATAATTCAAATAGAAAAGATTAGAACAGAATAGAAAAAAAATATAATTTAGAAGAATAAAATAGAAAGAATATGCAACCATCTTCTGAAATTCGAATTTCGAATAGAATAAATTTGAATTTCGAATAGTATGAATTCAAATTTTTTAATTAATTAATTAATTTTAACTTTGGATAGAAAAGATTATAATAAAATAGAAAATAGACTAGAAAAACAATAACCCCAAATTTGGGGTTTCTATCACCAAGTAACCCCGAGATACATGGACCCAAATTCGGGTCACAAAATATTTTCGAATCCGGTTGAAATAGTTTCAAATGTAGTTGAAATAATTTCGAATCATGTTGATACTATTTCAACCGGATTCGAAAATATTTTGCGACCCGACTTTGGGTCCATGTATTTTGGGGTTACTTGGTGATAGAAACCCAAAATTTGGAGATGTTGTAGTGCTAGTTCTACTGTGTTTACATACCAAATTTGGGGTTTTTAGCTACAAGTGGCCCCGAGATATGTGGCCCCAAAATCGGGTCGCAAAATGTCATTCTCTGCTCCAGTAAAGTGCTTGACATTTTGCGACCCGACTTTGCGTCCACGTATCTCGGGGTCACTTAGTTATAGTAACCCCAAATTTGGTATGCAAACACAGAAGAACTAGCACTACAACATCTCCAAATTTGGGGTTTCTATCACCAAGTAACCCCGAGATACATGGACCCAAAGTCGGGTCAAAAATATTTTTAGATTCGAAAAAATTCGGATTCGGTTAAATTCGTTAGTATTGTAATTCGGTAATTCGGATGCATCCGAATGTCCGAATAATGAAAAATTCGTCCGAATTTCGATTCGGAATGAAACGAAATGCACATGTCTAATAGGTAGTGAGGAGCGAAATCAAAAATTTATGCCCTTAGAAACCTTGAAGGCGGTGCTTGGTTTTTGGGGTCCCGTACGCGGCTAGGCTCCCAAAAAGTCCCACACATGTGGTATCCCCGTACTCAGGAGAAGCAGCAGAATGTATTTTGGGGTGTAATTTCACATATGCCCATGGCATGTGTGAGCAATATATCATTTAGTGACAACTTTGTGCAAAAAAAAAACAGTTTGTCATATTCCCGCAACCTGTGGCAAAATATAAAATATTCCATGGACTCAACATGCCTCTCAGTAAATAGCCTGGGGTGTCTACTTTCCAAAATGGGGTAATTTGGGGGGGTTTTGTGCTATTTTGGCATTTAATGGCCTTCGAAACTGTGATAGGTAGTGAGGAGTGAAATCAAAAATTTACGCCCTTAGAAATCCTGAAGGCGGTGCTTGGTTTTTGGGGCCCTGTACGCGGCTAGGCTCCCAAAAAGTCCCACACATGTGGTATCCCCGTACTCAGGAAAAGCAGCAGAATGTATTTTGGGGTGCAATTCCACATATAACCATGGCATGTGTGAGCAATATATCATTTAGTGACAACTTTTTGTACATTTTTTTTTCTTTTTGTCATTATTCAATCATTTGGGACAAAAAAAAAAATATTCAATGGGGTCAACATGCCTCTCAGCAAATAGCTTGGGGTGTCTACTTTCCAAAATGGGGTCATTTGGGGGGGTTTTGTGCCATCTTGGCATTTTATGGCCTTCAAAACTGTGATAGGTAGTGAGGAGTGAAATCAAAAATTTATGCCCTTAGAAACTTTGAAGGCGGTGCTTGGTTTTTGGGGTCCCGTACGCGGCTAGGCTCCCAAAAAGTCCCACACATGTGGTATCCCCGTACTCAGGAGAAGCAGCAGAATGTATTTTGGGGTGTAATTTCACATATGCCCATGGCATGTGTGAGCAATATATCATTTAGTGACAACTTTGTGCAAAAAAAAAAAAGTTTGTCATATTCCCGCAACTTGTGGCAAAATATAAAATATTCCATGGACTGAACATGCCTCTCAGTAAATAGCTTGGGGTGTCTACTTTCCAAAATGGGGTCATTTGGGGGGGTTTTGTGCTATTTTGGCATTTTATGGCCTTCGAAACTGTGATAGGTAGTGAGGAGTGAAATCAAAAATTTGCGCTCTTAGAAATCCTGAAGGCGGTGCTTGGTTTCCGGGGTCCCGTACGTGGCTAGGCTCCTAAAAAGTCCCACACATGTGGTATCCCCGTACTCAGGAGAAGCAGCAGAATGTATTTTGGGGTGCAATTCCACATATAACCATGGCATGTGTGAGCAATATATCATTTAGTGACAACTTTTTGTATTTTTTTTTTTTTTTTTGTCATTATTCAATCACTTGGGACAAAAAAAAAAAATATTCAATGGGCTCAACATGCCTCTCAGCAATTTCCTTGGGGTGTCTACTTTCCAAAATTGGGTCATTTGAGGGGGTTTTGTACTGCCCTGCCATTTTAGCACCTCAAGAAATGAGATAGGCAGTCATAAATTTAAAGCTGTGTAAACTTCAGAAAATGTACCCTAGTTTGTAAACGCTATAACTTTTGCGCAAACCAATAAATATACGCTTATTGACATTTTTTTTACTAAAGACATGTGGCTGAATACATTTTGGCCTAAATGTATGACTAAAATTGAGTTTATTCGATTTTTCTTATAACAAAAAGTAGAAAATATCATTTTTTTTCAAAATTTTCGGTCTTTTTCTGTTTATATCGCAAAAAATAAAAATCGCAGAGGCAATCAAATACCATTAAAAGAAAGCTCTATTTGTGGGAAGAAAAGGACGCAAATTTCATTTGGGTACAACATTGCATGTCCGCACAATTTACAGTTAAAGCAGCGCAGTGTCGAATCCCAAAAACAGGCTTGGTCCTAATGGCCTGAAATGGTCCGGGGCTTAAGTGGTTAATCCCTCTCCACTCTGTCCAAAACTAAAAAAAAGTTTGGACTTTAGTTATACTTTAACCACTTGCCGCCTGCCATATAGCAGAATGACAGCGGCAAAATGGTTGTGTTATCCTGATCGGACGTCATATGACGTGATCAGGATAACAGAGCCGGCGCACGCCTGTGGGGGCACGCGGCGTGGCGATCGTAGGTGCTGTGTCTCAGACTGACACACCGCAACTCCAAACGTGGTATGGAGCCTCTGACAAAGGCTTCTTACCACGTGATCAGCTGTGACCAATCACAGCTGATCATCGCGTGAACCAGGAAGTGTCGTAAACGGCTTTCCTCGGTTGACGCTGACAGGGAGAGCCGATCGGCAGCTCTCCCTGTCAGAGGGGGGTCTGCGCTGATAATCAGCACATTGATTATCAGCACAGTCCCCAACAAAAGGTGCCCATCAGCTGCCAATCAGTGCCCAACACCTGCCAGCCTGTCCCCATAATAAAGGGATGTCAGTGCCGATCAGTGTCCACAACAGTGCCCAAAAAAGTGCCCCATCAGTAATGTCTGTCAGTGCCCCATCAAAGTGCCACTCAGTAATGCCTGTCAGTAGCTCCTATTCAGTGCTTCCTATTCAGTGCCGCCTATCAGTGCCCATCAGTGCTGCCTATCTGTGCCGGCAGTGCTGCCATCAGTTTTTTTTTTTAATTGTCGGTTTATAGCGCAAAAAATAAAAACCGCAGAGGTGATCAAATACCACCAAACGAAAGTTCTATTTGTGGGAACAAAATTAAAAAATGTCGTTTGGTACAATTGTCATTCAAAGTGCGACAGCATTGAAAGCTAAAAATTGTCCTGGGGAGGAAGGGGGAAAGTGCCTGATATTGAACTGGTTAAAGCATTTGTTACCACAACACTTCATATTCCTGATATGTGCCTGCTGCAACGTGTACTTGTATGAGAAAGTATCCTGTTCTCTCTGTATTGCTTCCTTTATGTGAAATACCTGGTGATCCTGCTAGTCCCTATGCTTTCCTATTAAAAACTAACCACACTAAGCAGGAGAGCACACTGCGGTCAGTTCTCTAGCTGTACTGGGAACTCAGTGTGCTCTCCTCCAATGATCAGACTTGTCCTGACACGCTCCCACTGCACAGCCGTTCACTGGGGAGCTCAGTAGGGTTGCCACCTGTCCAGGATTCACCCGAACAGTCAGGGTTTAGAATCATGTGTCTGTCCAGGTTTCAGGCAGACTGAAACCCGGACACATTATTCAAACCGGGCAGTGGCTCCTCAAGTAACCAAGATAGTCACACAAATCTGTTGCCATCCGGGAACTGCAGGCGGCTGTCTTGGGGCAAGTTCGGCATCACTGGGTGGCAGGGTGATGATATTAGAAAAAGCAATTTGGCCACACCCACTGTTCGCTACGGCATGCTATGCACACCACATTACTACTCTCCTTGGGGCACCCAAAGGTGTCCCAGGCCGCTAAAGTGTTTGGGTTTGGCCTGAAAAAAAGATGGAAACCCCAGAGCTCAGTGTGCTGCTGCTTCTCCTCCCCCAGCTCTTATGCTACCGAGAACAGAGGGAATGCGATCACTTATAAAAAAGGGGAAAAATATATTTACAATACTTTTTTTTTATATCTATACAAAAATGTTTTGCCTTTTATTTATATTTCAAACTGAATGGGTTGTTTTAATAGGTGATCATTTACAATAACTTTAATATAGAGAACAAAAATGAAAAGTGATCAGAGCATATCCCTCAACAGTGTGTACTAGCCTCAATCCAAAACACCCAGTATGATTTTTGTCTGCTCTCTCTTCCCTCTCCTATCTGCATTAGTGACTTCTGACAAGTTATCCCAAAAACTCAGAATCTTGAGAGATGGCCCCATCCCCCTCCAGCACACCGAAGGTGATCGACATCTGTGTATGTTTCCTTATGAGACTGTGTAGTCAGGGTGTGTGTCCTTTCCATCCACTCAGGTCTCAGATTACATTCGGCTCCCTGCTATATGCTGTGCAATGTATGATGTCAGATCCCCACCCCCTGCTTTTTGTAGCTGACAAAAAGCCTTTGATCTGTGTGTTTTTAGAAGGCTGTAGAGGGGAGAGGCTGCAGATAAACAGGTAGAACTTATGTAGGAGGAACGTGTAATTTCTTTGTATCACTTCAGTGAGTAAGGGTTTACAACCTCATTAATGAAACACAGTACTTTAGCAAACTAAATGTACTCAAGTTAGGTTTTCAATCTACTTTAATGCAGTGCATTTATCCATTGTCCTAAGTGGGTACAAGACTGCGGTTGATACAATGGTGCTGGGATGCACTTGAGGATGAATGGATGTCTCTGCTCCTTCAGTAAGATATATACCTGTCTATTACTAGCCTTACTTCACCTAACTTTTGATTAATTTGATATTTACTTTTTTGACAAATTCTTTCCCAGGATTCCTTTAGGGAGTAACGCAATACGTTTGTAGCGGTCGCCCCAGAGGCAGCTTCCTGCTTTAATTTTGAATATAATTGCAAAGTGTATCAAAACATTACTGTATATCATTTACTTTCTCAGTCAGTAATGACAGCACAGTATCCCCCTGTCACAACACATTAATGGAGAGAAATCATCTGTCTAGCACTGGGTTCACAGTGAGATGAAAGGTCTGCTGGGCACGCAACCATAAACATGCCTCCTTCCAGCTTACAATCTCATTACTAAATGGCAGTTTGATTCCCAGGACGCAGCACAACAAGACAGGGAAGAACTCACAAATCTATATCCTGTAGACACCTACCCAATTGACAAACTGTTATGCTTCGGCAGGCAGTACCAACAGAACGGGATAATCAACATAATCGAATGTAGTGCCGCTAGTAATGAAGGAATGTCATGGACCAATACATATAGAAACATAACATAATGACTGCTTGACATTTTCGAGCCCATGTACTAATTGTTGCATGCTCATGCAAATTATTTACGGTTTGCGTGACTTTTGTCTAATATTCACAATGCTTCAATTGTAAAGCTGTGGCAGAAAATACCATTCATTCCCTTAGAATTATAGATTGTAAAGCTGTTTCCAGGATTAATTAAAACGGGTTTGCTGTTTGTGACCCCTCTTTCTAATAATACAGAAGCCCTCCCCTCTAGTGTTTTCCTAAATAAAAACAGAAGCTGCGGTTGAAAGCAGAACTCCAGAGAAGTGAAGCCATATTTAAAAATGCTGAACTATAAGGAATAGTGTGGGTTCCTCCCACACTGAAAGGGTTACCGTATATACTCCAGTTTAAGCTGACCCGAATATAAGCCGAGGCACCACAAAAAACTGGGAAAACTTATTGACTCAAATATAAGCCTAGGGTGTCCATCTGCATGCCTCACTGTGCCTCACTGTGTCCATGTGCATGCCTCACTGTGTCCATGACTCACTGTGCCTATGCAGTAAATGCTAATTTCGCCTCAGGTACCAGAAACAGGATTTTTACCTACTGATTGCAAATAAACTGCGTTCACTTCGAAAGTGGCGATCAAGTAAATACAAATTACGGAAAATGTTCAATACTTTTAAGTGAATCACTCATTTGCCGCATCCGAAAAATTCATTAGAATAAATAAAATAAAAAAAGAACGGAAAATGTTTTAACTGTTTCCATCAACCCAACAGAACGATTCATGTTTTCTCTCATAGGCGTGCGCACAGGGTGTGCCAGATGGGCCTGGGCACGCCCTAATCACCTAGTGCACATTAGCATTATCGCTCTGTGTAGCAACGGGGAGATGGTAAAAATCTCCCTCTTACTGGCTTTGCTATAAGAGAAGTGCTTACACACTTCTCTTTTACTGTTGCGGCAGGGAGATCAATGTGCCAGGGCCATATATATATATATATATATATATATATATATATATATATATATATATGTGTAGCGGGTGTTTGAATTTATGTGAGGACTCTGGTGGTGTGAGGTTCCTTGGGGCCTGCAGGTGGCGTTGTTGCCTTGGGTCGGAGTTGAACTCACATCGCAAACTGTGCCTGTTTGTCCTCCCCTGGAGCTGGTACAGCGGGGTGGGGAACCCGCTGTGATGCAAAGGGAGAGGTCATAAAAGGGGCGGACGCCCTGATTTGGGAGGAGAGAGTCGGAGGACGCGGCCGCACCCAGGCACCTTCAGCTTGGGTGCTGGCGTTCCGGTGTTTCAGGCCTAGGCGCCCTTAGCCTGGCTGGAGCAGGGATGGAGTCCATCTCAGGCACCTTTAGCCTGGGGTGAGGTACTATGGTGGATGCCTGGGGTTTAGTACCTTCGACTGAGTTCCGCGAGGGTGGAGGAATCCGAGGGGGCCCTAACTCCTTGGGTGCCCGTGTCTAAATTTTTGTGAGGACTGGTGCGCAGTAACTTCTCTGAAGAGCCCAGCGCGGCATCGCTGGTGACGGAGAGGCCTCCACTTCTCCTTTGGACGGATTTCTTCCTCTGACAGGGGCAAAGTGAGCGAAGGTAAATTCACGTTCTATATTACCTAGTCAGTGGCAGTGACTATTCACCACTGGTGACAGCACAGTGGGCAGCAGCAAGAAGGGAAAGGATTGTGCCTCGATCTGTCCCCATATTCCAAAGGAGAAAGATTGTTTTATTGCTTGGCAAGAAGAATAAAACTGAGTTGTACCTATTCACTGTGTGGAACTCGGGTTACTAAAGCAAAGGAGTCAGGGACGAAGGACTGGACTTGACTCTAGGACACCTACACCAAAGCCCAATCTTCTGGCCTTCACCTCTTAGTTACGTAGTTACGGAGGACATGGGCCGTGGTGTGTATCATCTCTCTCTCCCAGGTACCCCTAGACAACAGCCATATGACCGATAAAGAAAGGGAGAGAGGTGAGGCCGCTACATATATATATATATATATATATATATAAAAAATATATATATATATATATATATATATATGTTTGTTTTGTTAATTGTAAATTGAATTTAAATGCATTTTGTTTTAAGTGTTGTAAATAAAAAATTGGCTTCAATAAAAATTCTGAATTGAAAAACAAACAAAAAAAACTTTTTTTGTGCATACCCTAATATGCTATAGGCTGTCCACAACTATGCTTTCTGTATTCTATGTTAATGGTAAAGTGCAGGCAAACAGTGGATTAAAGAGATTAAATACATATATAAAAGCTGTTTTACCTGCTACAGTATTTGTATTTTTGTCCATCAAGCCCTGCCACAAAGTACAGCCCTGTCTGGCAGAATGGGTAACTTGATTTTTCTTTGCTGCAGATAGATAACACTTATAGGTTTTGTCCCTCCCCCAGCCTGTGACTGGACAGTGAAAGAAGAAGCATCTCCCTGCAGAGATCATCTGCCAGTCACTCTTCTTTCTCCTCCTATTGCCACGTCCCTTGTTATCACATAAGCACTATAGCACAACTGATTGGCTTCTGGTGCTTCTTATCCATCCCCTAGTCTGTGCTCTGCTTTACTGTGGTTATTAATCGCTAGATGGAAATCAATTGGCTAGAACATAAAAGTTTCAGACCTCTTTTTTTCTATACTTCTTCTAGGCAAGCGATTCAGACAGCATTGATGCTAAATCATCGACCTGACAGCCAGGAAACTACAGTGCCTTGAAAAAGTATTCATATCCCTTGAAATATTCCACATTATGTCATGTTACAACCAAAAACGTAAATGTATTTTATTGGGATTTTATGTGATAGACCAACACAAAGTGGCACATGATTGTGAAGTGGAAGGAAAAAGATAAATGTTTTTCAGAATATTGTCCAAATAAATATCTAGAAAGTGTGGCGTGCATTTGTATTCAACCCCCTTTACTCTGATACTCCTAACTAAAATCGAATGGAACAAATTACCTTCAGAAGTCACCTAATTAGTAAATAGAGTCCACCTGTGTGTAGTTTAACCTCAGCATAAATACAGCTGTTCTGTGAAGCCCTCAGAGGTTTGTTAGAGAACCTTAGTGAACAAACAGCATCATGGCAAAACTGCAAACCTACCAAGACATGGCTGTCCACCTAAACTGACAGGCTGAAGAGATCCACAGCTCAGGTGGGAGAATCTGTCCACAGGACAACTATTAGTCGTACACTTCATAAATCTAGCCTTTATGGAAGAGAGGCAAGAAGAAAGCCATTGTTGAAAGAAAGCCATAAGAAGTCCCATTTGCAGTTTGTGAGAAGCCATGTGGGGGACGCAGCAAATATGTGGAAGAAGGTGCTTCGGTCAGACGAGACCAAAATTAAACTTTATGGACTAAAAGCAAAACCCTATGTGTGGCCGAAAACGAACACTGCACATCACCCTGAACACACCATCCCAGCCGTCAAACATGGTGGTGGCAGCATCATGTTGTGGGGATGAATTTCTTCAGCGGGGACAGGAAAGCTGGTCAGAGTTGATGAGAAGATGGATGGAGCCAAGTACAGGGCAATCTTAGAAGAAAACCTGTTATGCCTCGTACACACGACCAGTCACTGCCATGACAGCTTTTGGCTGGGAAAACCGGGCATGTGTATGCTCCATCGCAGTTTTCCCGACGAGAAAACTGCGGGAAAAAAAAAAAAGAGAACTTGTTCTCTATTTTCCCGTCAGGAAAAAATCCTGCTGAGAAAACCGGTCGTCTGTATGCTTTCCCGAGGGGAAAAAAAACGCATAGAACGTAATTTTGCCGGCTCGTCGTAGTCTTTGACGTCACCGCGTTCTTGGCATTCAAAAGTTCAGCGGTCTTTTGTGTGACCATGTGTATGCAGGGCAGGCTTGAGAGGGTTCCCGTCAGGAAAGGCATCGTTTTTTTTCCTGCCGGGAAAACCGGTCGTGTGTACAAGGCATAAGAGTCTGCAAAAGACTTGAGATTGGGGTGGATGTTCACCTTCCAACGGGACAACAACCCTAAACATACAGCCAGAGCTACAATGGAATGGTTTAGATCAAAGCATATTCATGTGATAGTAAGCAGAAAAATATGTCATGAGGGCTCATAATGTCATGCGTGCTGATGACACGATGGCGCCGCCAGCCACGTTGATGGCACATTAGATTCTATTGGACGTCTGGGATTTGTTTAAGAAGCACACATGACTCAGTCATGTGATACGGAGACACTCACGTGATCCTTCGATCCCGGAAGGGAGTTGCACATTTGAACACATAGGCGTCCAATTAAGGTAATTTCTCTTCCTACTTATAGCGTGGGGGGCACCAGGATGGCGTGTACCCCAGTTGATGTCTCAGACGAAACGCGTCGGGTTTATATGCCAGCCTTGGTTGCCTACTCCACGCACTTTTGAAATTCAGAGCTGTCGATTTTTTGGATTTTTTTTTTGAAGTTTTATTTTGGATTTGTTTGGTCTTTTATTTTGAAAAACTTTTTTGGATTGAACTGTTCATTGAGATTTTTTGTATTGCATTACTTTTTATCGTTTTACCATTTTTAATAAATTCCTATCCGGATTTACACTATGTGGAGGATTTTTTCTCGCTCTTTTTCATGGTGATATTACTTACATGGAGGAATTTGGTGTCACATACTGACCCTTCGCATTGGAAGTGAGTGTCACGGTGGAAAACCTTGGTGAATACTTTCTGGAACACTGAAAGACGCTGATTGAAAATCAGTCTTAGATTTCCATCCACCAGTCCCTGATGTGGACATAAGCCTGATAGATCCACCGCTATATGGTGAGCTGGATCTACAACACTCGGTAAGAGTATATATTCCTTAATCACTTCCCTGATCCAACGGTGAAGGCACTCCCGGGTGTTACAACCTATTGATATAGAGAGCGTTCAATTCAAGGAATTATTTGGGACTGAATTCACATTCTGCTGCACATATGATGTTTGTTGATATTGTCATCAGTCTACACATCTATTGAAAGACTTTTCTTAAGTTTGGCACCATTACACTCTGTGGACTACTTTTACACATGTTATCAATGTTTTTTCCTCTTTTTAGAGATTTATTGTTACATTGATTCAGTTTTGATTTATTTCACCACTGTATCACTATTTGATACTTATCTTATGCTTTCAGTGCACGTCACATGCATTTTTTACTCATGAGGTACACAGGACCATATTGAGGTTCAATATGGCACATTGTTCTTTATAAAGTCATTTTTTTCACTTGATATCACTTCTTGTCTAAAATACAGCGCCACACTTTAATTATATATATTCATGTGTTAGAATGGCCCAGTCAAAGTCCAGACCTAAATCCAATTGAGAATCTGTGGCAAGACTTGAAAATTGCTGTTCAGATGCCCTCCATCCAATCTGACAGAGCTTGAGCTATCGAAGATTGGGCAAAAATGTCTCTCTCTAGATGTGCAAAGCTGGTAGAGACATACCCAAAAAGACTTTCAGCTGTAACTGCAGCGAAAGATGGTTCTACAAAGTTTTGACTCAGGGGGGCTAAATACAAAATGCACGCCACACTTTTCACATATTTATTTGTAAAAAAAAATTGAAACCCATTTATAATTTTCCTTCCACTTCACAATTATGTGCCACTTTGTGTTGGTCTATCACATAAAATCCCAATAAAATACATTTATGTTTTTGGTTGTGTAGCGGGGTGTTAAATTTAAGGGGAGTGTCTGAGTGGTAATTAGGCTCAGACACATTGATTGTTAGGGTTTATGGACCATTTCTGTCAATGGGAGGTAGTGTTGGTGCACAGTTCCCTGTGGCCTACAGGTGGCATTGTTGCCATAGGCCAGGGTTGAACCACCAATCCAGGGCTGCACCTTTTGTGTCCCCTCTCGGCAGTAGTACGGCGGGGCGGGGAACCTGCTGTGCCTGTCAGGAGAGGGTATAAAAGGAGGCGGACATCTTCCATTGGGGTTCGTCCACGCCCAGGCACCTTCAGCCTGGGTGTGCATGTGTCATCTCCGACTCCGGGCGCCCTAGGCCCGGAGGCCTGGTTCCTGTTCCATCCCAGACACCTTCAGTCTGGGGTGAGGTACTATTTTGAAGGCCCGGGGCCCAGCAACCTACGGCTGGGGTCCTCAAGGGATCGAGAGCTCCCAGGGTGCCGCCTTGCGAGGGGACCCATATCTGAGATGAGGAGGCCAGGGAGGTAACCCTTTCCGAAGACCCAGCGCAGAGTCGTGGTGATGGTGAGGGCCTCTGGTAACTCTCCGGAGGGATGGTTTTCTCCTTTACATGGGCCAAACACTTCAAGAGGGTAGTTCATCAAGTCAGTGGCAGTGACTTCATAGGGCAAGGCCCTATTCACCAGGTCAGTGGCAGTGACCAGTTCACCAGGTCAGTGGCAGTGACCAGTTCACCAAGTCAGTGGCAGTGACTTCTATTCACCAGGTCTGTGGCAGAGATCGTGCGCCATAACTGTTCGTGAAACCTGATCAGTCTGAAGAAATCATTAGAGTTTGTGCCTGGACCTCCTCCCACCTAAGCTGTCCTGTGTCTTGTTCCAACCTGTCTCCTGTTAAAGAGACTATTTGTTATCCAGTGTGAAATAAATATAGAAGTTGGACTTTCAGTTGGTGTGGACAGTTAAATTACTGGGGAAAAATAAGGACTTGCATCTATTCAAGGTAGAGGTTAGAATCATTCTCGGGAGGATTCAACTCCAGCCACAGGCAGGCCCGAAACTAACACCGCTCAACCTCCTCACACAGGAGGGTACGGGCTTGTGGTGCGGTGTGCCTCTCTCTGCCTACGAGGAGCCAAATAAAATGCAGGTAAAGACAGAGGGGTCTGTGCGCTACAGTTGTAACATGACAAAATGTGTAAATATTCAAGGGGTATGAATACCTTTTCAAGGCAATGCATTTCCAGAGGTTCAGCCCATATGATCTTTCCATGATAATGTCCCTTTAGGCTTCAGTAGAAATCATGAGTATTTGAATTTTATGAAAAAAACATAAAATGCAGGCAGGCAGAATTTTCTGGGGATGATTCTGGTTGTTCCCACTCTTTCCACCCAGAGTTCAGAACCCGAGAATGGCTTATTGTTCCTTCGTAAGCAGTCTCCAGTTTTTCATTTATACTACTTAAGAGATGGGAAGACGTTTGATAATCTTAATAAATAATCTCTTCAAACCAGGGCTTTTTTTAATCAGAAAATAGGTGCAGGAACTCAACCACGACCCTCCAAACCACCTCCCCCCCACCACACACACACACACACACACACCTTCTAAACCATCCATCCAACCTCCATAAAATAGTGTGGTCAAATTTCATTTACAGTGGAAGGGTCTTAAAGGGGCAATAAATACCAGGAGTGCATTACGTACAGAGTACAGGGGGGTTACACACAGATTGCAGAGTTCAGGGGTGTGCTAAGTACATTGTGTAGAATTGAGGGGTGAACTTTGCCTTCTTCCAAAGCGGCTTATTCTGCATCCCCTATCCACATCTCACTTTCACCCCTATTCAGCTCTGGCCTCTGCATGCAACCCCCCTTCCACTGCCCCCATATTCTCCCTCCCTCCTTAGAAGCTCCACCATCTTCCACATGTTTTACTTTTGTTGCTGTATTAAGTTGAAGCACCCAGCCACCTCTAGTGCCTCCCAGCACACTGTAGGTGGCTCTGCCTCTATTACTTGCAGAGAGATCATCCAGTAGGGGTTTTGGAATCTGCGCTGCACCCCGGGGACCTTCATCTCCCTTGTCCCTAGGGTTGCCACCTGTCCAGGATTCACCCGGACAGTTCGGGTTTGGAATCATGCGTCCGGATTTCAGACTGCCTGAAACCGGACGCATGATTCCAAACCCGAACTGTCCGGGTGAATCCGTGCGCGGGTAAAGTGTTCGGGTTTGACTTGAAGAAAAGGTGGCAACCCTACTTGTCCCCAACCTGCACTCAGGAGATCAGATCTGTGGGAGCTGTTGGGAAATAAGCTGTCATTGATAAAAAGCGGGACTTATATTTTTTACAACTGATAGTGGTGACTGGTGAGAGGGGAACAGGAGCCCTGAGCCAGAAGTGGTGGAACGGAGTTCCACCAAGTTCCAGATGAAAAAAAGCCCTGCTTCAAACTATTTTAACAACCTTCCTACCACTGTGATAAAATAGCCAGCAGGGGGAGCGGTTGTTCTGATTGGATGTTTAAACACCTCCTTCTGTTTACTATTGGTGCACGTGTCAGTAACTTACACAATAGGGGAAATCAACAAAAGGTGGCACAAGCATAATGCCTGCACCACTCTTCTAAACTTAGAAAATGGAGGAGATGCTGCTGCTAGTTAACAAAAGTGGCAGAAGCCCCTTTGTTAGATTTGCCTGTCCCAGCTCCCCCATTCAGCTGAGTGCTGGAGGGAGGAGAATGGATATGCAGCCTCTACTCATATGAGCAGAGAGATGGATGTGAGACAGTTAGGTGCAGCCAGCTTCTATTTCACTCTGAAAGGGGTCTATCTGCTCAATTAAAGTGTTTGTAATCCCTTAAGTGACTGGCCACCGGTTATACACAGAGATTATTCAAATCCTCCTACATAAGTTGTACCTGTTTATCTGTATTATTCTCTTCTCTACAGCTGTTCAAAGTGCAGAATTTTTACAGCTTGACTGAATTTTCAAAAAGCAGGGGGTGGGGAGCTGAAGTTACATTCTGCAGAACTCAGTGAAAGGAGCTCTGAGAGCTGATTGCAGGGAAGGAAAACAGCTCGTTCACACAGCACACAGGAAAAGAACTGAGGCTGTAAATCACAGGCTGTGTGCTGGAGCATGCTCCCCTTCACCTTTTTTCTCTTGGTGTCAGAAAAACCCTTCAGAAGTAACTCATGCAGATAGCAGAGGAATGAGGCAGCAGACAAAAACAACGCTTAGTCTTCTGGATTGAAAGAAGTACACACTATTAGGCTCCATGTACACAGAAGCTCAAAAACTGTCGTTTTTAAAGCTGCAGAAAAAGCTAGCTTTTATCAGCGTTTTTCTACTAGCTTTTATTAGCGTTTTTCAGTGTAGCTTTTTTTTTTTTTTTTTTTCAATGGACCAAAAAACGCTAAAAAAAATGCTCGCGGCCAGCGTTTTTGAGCGTTTATGAGCGTTTGAGCGTTTTTCGGCAGTTTGCCTTTTTTTCTGCCGAAAAACGGCACTTTGAATGCGAATTTCTTGCGTTCAGAAAAAAGCCCATTAACTCCACTGCTCATTAAAGCTAAAAAACTTTATGTGTACATGAACACAAAGGCTAACATAGAGTGCAGTTAATGGGCTTTTTAAAAAAACGCCAAAACGCCAATAAACTGCAGTTTATCAGCTTCTGTGTACATGGAGCCTAAGAGGGATATGCTTTGTTCATATTTCATGTCAGAGGTTTACAACCACTTTAATGTGGTGCACACTACAAATGCCAGTTTACCTAGGAAGCATCAGGGAGGGCTGACATTTCACCTCAGGGTGCTCGTTCTTAGGCATGGTGGGTGTGGACATTTGCAGAAAAGATGGGCACCAGAAACTTTTAGAATGCACAAAAGTCAGTTTATTGCTCCCAACAGAAAAACATGTGGGAGAGAGGGTTAGGGCACAAGACACCCTAGGACAATATGCAAAAAGGTCAGCAGACTCCAAAAACAAACAGCACAGGTAGACTGGACAGCAATACAGAACAAGGGCCTTAGGCCTGCACCCAATGGTTTGTACCTACGTAGCCAGAGCTGTCTCCTATAGCAACAAAACTCACAGCACCGTGTGGAGCTTCCTTGGATTAGTTCCCTTTGGAGTTTCCCCAGCTTCATCACAGTGCCAGGCTCTGGTAGTTCATCTCAGAACTCTATCCTTCTCAGCATGCCCCCAGGCAACAAGAGGTTCTTGCTCTCTGGCAGATCCTTTTTCATACCCCCAGGCAGCGACCAGGCTCTCTCTGGCAGAGCCCCTGAAGACATGGCTAGGCCTCAGACTTCAGGCCTACACTGCAGCAGCTGCTTCTCACACGCCCACCCCAGACCACAGTCTGGGTGGAAGGATCCAGATCACCTGACTTCCTCCAAATATGTACCGTATTTATCGGCGTGTAACACGCACCCCAAGTTTAGGAGGAAATTTTAGGGAAAAAAACTTTTAGGAGGGAAGTTTAAGGAAAAATAACTTACATTTAAATGCAGCCTTGTCAGTGTCCATTGCAGCCTTGTCACAGTACAGCCTTGTCAGTGTCCATTGCAGCCTTGTCACAGTGCAGCCTTGTCAGTGTCCATTGCAGCCTTGTCACAGTGCAGCCTTGTCAGTGTCCATTGCAGCCTTGTCACAGTGCAGCCTTGTCAGTGTCCATTGCAGCCTTGTCACAGTGCAGCCTTGTCAGTGTCCATTGCAGCCTTGTCACAGTGCAGCCTTGTCAGTGTCCATTGCAGCCTTGTCACAGTGCAGCCTTGTCAGTGTCCATTGCAGCCTTGTCACAGTGCAGCCTTGTCAGTGTCCATTGCAGCCTTGCCCCAGAGTCGCCGTGCAGCCTTGCCCCAGAGTCGCCGTGCAGCATTTTAAAATTGGCGCCGAGACTGTGCGGACGCCGCCGAGAACGCAGGGACGCAGGGACTGGGCGGAGCCGCCGCCGAGATGCACATAGCCGAGTGTACTCGGCTATACTCGGCTTTTCTCGGCTCCGCTCACAGTCACGCCGAGTCCCGCCCTATGATGGACATAACACAGGTCCAATGGCGGGACTGGGCGTGACTGTGAGCGGAGCCGAGAAAAGTCGAGTATAGCCGAGTACATTCGGCTATGTGTATCTCGCTCCGCTCCGCTCACAGACAGCGGAGACTGCTCAGGGATGTGGGTATCGGCGTATAACACGCACCCACGATTTTCCCCTGATTTTCAGGGGAAAAAAGTGCGTGTTATACGCCGATAAATACGGTACTCTCTTCAACATCCTCAGCTGCCAGAAAAACTCCTACTGATTGGCTGCGAAAAGTATGCATATGCATAACCTAGACCAGTGATGGCGAACCTTGGCACCCCAGATGTTTTGGAACTACATTTCCCATGATGCTCATGCCCTCTGCAGTGTAGCGGAGCATCATGGGAAATGTAGTTCCAAAACATCTGGGGTGCCAAGGTTCACCATCAGTGACCTAGACTCACTGTAATTCATCATACTAATGCCAAAGGTAACAGTGCCACCTATTGACAAAAGGAAGGAATCACAGCTAAATCAGGCTTAGAAGAAAACCCAAATGATCATAAAGACTATAAATTAGCCAGGCTAGCTACCACCTAGCACAGCTAAATTTACAAGCAGCCCTGTATAAGTCAAGGGTGCTACAGTAAATTTCCCTATATGCCTCTAATTTTGCTGTCTTTAGGCAGCAGAGGTCTTGGGGTACAAGTACAGAGCCAATCTGAGTTCCACTGTTTACATTTGGGAGCCTGCCTGATCAAGGGCTAAGGCCTCGTACACACAGCCGGTTTCCTCGGCAAGAAATGACAAGAAAACTGCTGGGAGAGCTTTCTTGCCGAGAAAACCGGTCGTGTGTATGTTTTCTCATCGCGAAAACTGCCGGAAATCTCGACGAGAAGAATAGAGAACCTGCTCTCTATTTTCTCGTCGGGATTCTCGTCGGCCTGTTTCCCGATGAGAAAACTGTGTGTGTGTGTATGCGGCAACAAGCTTACCTGTCCTCCGGTAAGCCCACGCATGCTCGAAATAACTTTGACGCATGCGCGGTAGCTTCCTAGGCATAGGTAGGGTGTAGCAAGATGGCGGCGACGGCATCGAATGTGACGAGCGCATGCTCGTCGTAGTCGATGACGTCACCGCGTTTGTTCCATTCAAAAGAACGGCGGTTCTTTGGAATGGAGTGTGTGTACACTCGGCCGGCACAAGATTCTTGTCAAGAATTTCATCAGGAAAAACAACGGGTTTTTTCCTGATGAGAATCTCGGCCGTGTGTACTAGGCTTTCGAAGAGAAAGGTTGCAGCAGAGGGACAGCTTCATTCAAGGTGGAGGGGAGGTTTAGTGCCATTGACTACCAATTTTGTGGAATTGTTGTGGGGGGAAGATTGGGGTTAAAGTGTCGCTGACTGACCACCGTTGTTGTGGAATTGTTGTGGGGGTTTAACCACTTGCCAACTAGCCGCTGTCATTATACTGCAGCAGGTCGGCTCGTTCCTACGAATCGCCGTAGTTGTACGTCGGTCCGTTTTATAGCTATAGCAGGCATGTGAGCACCAGCTGCACGGTGGGGGAGCTGATGTGCGTGACCGGCGGCCACCCGCGATCGCTCCACAGAGAGCCAGAATGGGGATCTGTCAATGTAAACAAACAGATCGCCGTACTGTCAGGGGAGTAGAGAATGATCGTCTGTTCCTAGTGATTAAGAAAAGCGATCTCTCTGTACTACAAGTCAGTCCCCTCCCCCCACAGTTAGAAACACCTCCCAGGGAACACATTTAACCCCTTGATCACCACTAGTGTTAACCCCTTCCCTGCCAGTGTCATGTATACAGTAATCAGTGCATTTTTATAGCACTGATCGCTGTATAAATATCACGAGTCCCAAAGAAAGTGTCAAAAGTGCCCAATCTGTCCGCCGCAATGTGGCAGTCCCACTAAAAATCGATGATCACTGACATTACTAGTAAAAAAAAAAAAATTCTAATAATAAAAATGCCACAAACCTATCACCTGATTTGTAGACGCTATAACTTTTGTGCAAACCAATAAATGTATGCTTATTGCTGGGTTTTTTCCTAAATATTGGCCTAAACTGATGAAGAAATTCGTTTTTAAAATTATTTTTTGGGGATATTTATTATAGCAAAAAGTAAAAAATATTGTTTTTTGTTTTTTTTTCAAAATTTTGGTCTTTTTTTGTTTATAGTGCAAAAAATAAAAAAACACCAAAAGAAAGCTCTATTTGTGGGGAAAAAGGACGTACATTTTGTTTGGGTACAGCGTCACAATTGTCAGTTAAAGCTGATCTTTAAGGGGGAAAATCTTCCGGTCCTTAAGTGGTTAAATTGCCATTGAGCACCAATGTTGTGAGATTGTTTTGTTTTTTGGTGGGGGATTTAAAGTGCCACTGACTGCCAATTATGGGAGGGTGAGGGGTTTTAAAATGCCACTGACTGCCAATACCTGTGGGATTGTTCTGTAAGGTTGGTTGGGATGTTTGTACTGTCCTGGCATTTTATGTGCTATTTTTATAACATAATTTTTTTAGTGTTTCTGGTCTTTTTTCCTTTTTTATAGCAAAAAAAAAAGTGGTTATTAAGTATCACCAAAAGAAAGCTCTATATGTCCCACACAATAATATAAAGATATGCATTTGACCAAGTATTTGTTAGTCAAACTATCAAAGCACTAAAGTACTGAAAAAGTATTGTGGAAAGGAAGGGGTGTAACATGCTGGTATTGAGTTAATAAAAATGAAGGATAGTAAGCTCCAAATAAAACGTTGTAGTAGAATATTTGAAGAAAGGAGGAGAGGGAGTAGGAGTTACTAGGATTGCAGGGCAGTGAAAGCCACAGGGCACGGCTACATTTATTGAAGTTTCATCCTTGGATATCTCCAAATATTTGTCCAGCTTGCACAGCTGCAGATTGTGTGAGTTGCCAGGTGTCCCAGGGAGAGAAGAGGACGGTGCAGGGCAATGTCACATCACTCCGTGTAATTTTCCACACTCTCCGAATAATATTTTACCACCAATAATCTACAATAATATAAGACTTATTCAGCATATGGCATATTTAGTTAGCAAATCATAATAGACAGCAAGCATTGTGTTCCCATATTGCAAAATGTGTGGCTTTTAATCCAATGAAAAAACATGTTATGGTAGATAATTGGCATATAAAGCCAGGACCCAAACAGTTTGCAGCATATTTATATATATTTATTATATTTATATATACATTATATATGTGTAGCGGCCTCACCCTCTCTGATTTGTCTAGGGGTATTATGCATGTGAGGGTGAGATGCGCTACGACCCATGTCCTTCCCATGGAAGTGGGTGAGGTGAAGGCCAGTACCAGATATTTTCCTCGGGCCTGTGTGTTTCAGTTAAGGACCAAGTCTTGCTGTGCTGACACTTCCCTTTGCTCCCATTAACCAGAGTACCACACACCGATAAAGGTCCAACTCTTGCTTTATTGTCACACTCACAATAAACAGTGCTTTAGCAGCCAACTGGTTGAGACCCGATAACAGTTCAATACGGTAGGGTGAGCAGGTCGAGGCACTATCCTGATTGTCAGCTAAACCACTGTGGTTTCACCAGCGGTTACTATAGCCATCGGCTAAGAGAGAACTTAGAACTTGTGAGTCTCTACCAGCAACTCAAGAGAATGTAGATAGGAGTACCTTTGCTGCGTTGTGGCCCCTGTCAGGGGAAGATGTCCCTCCAAGGGAGTTACCGGAGGCCCATCCGTCACCGGGTTGATGCTGCTCCGGACTCTCCGGACGGGTGACCTCTCCAGCCTCCTCACCTCAGACATGGGCCCTATCCACCTCAGGGACCCTCGGACTTCTCCACCCTCGCGGGACCCAGTCGAAGTCACCGGGCCCCAGGCCTCTGATTTAGTACCTCACCCCAGGCTGAAGGTGCCTGGGATGGACGCCAACTCTGCTCCGGCCAGGCCTAGGGCGCCTGGGCCGAAACTCCGGACCGCCCGCACCCAGACCTAAGGTGCCTGGGTGCGTAATGAAGAAGATCCCGAAGACCTCGTGGCCAGGGCGTCTCCCCCCTTTATCTCCTCCATTGACGTCACGGCAGCTTCCCCGCCCTTGCTGTACCATCTCCGGAAAGGGACAAAAAGGACAGCACTGTGGCAGCAAATCTACCTTGAGCCTGCGGGTACCCCGCCACCCACAGGCCAAGGAGAATAATACACCACCCAATCCTCCACGAATACAAATGGTCCAATTCCTCTCATAATTTACACACCTGGATCATACTACCACCCAGGTGTATCCCACCTAAATTTAGAGACCCCGCTACATATGGCTCTATGTAACATACCCCAACAAGAACTGGTGTGCTGTAACCTGCAGCAACCAAAGCTCTTGACAAATTAGAGTGGGAGGACTGTTGAGAAATTATTTGGTTGCTGTGCGTTGCTGCTTTGTTAAATAGTGCAAAGATAGCATTTGCATGTGATACAATAATATTTAGTAAAATGGAATGTAGCGCCTCTCCCCTCACTCTCCCTCTTGGTTTCTTCTCATTTGAGCGGCTGATGTCTAGGGGTACCTGGGAGACGAGAGTACAGGAACACAACGCCAAGCTCTCCCCTCGTATGTGTATGAGGGTTGAGCAAAGTTAGTTGAATTACCTCCGGGTCTGTTCACTGCGTACGAAGCCTCAGTTGTTCCATGGAGATGTGTCTGCCAATAATAGAGTCCCACACCAATCAAAAGTCCAACACTCTTTATTTCTCTGCTTTCAGGTTTAACACAATCAGTTGAACTTTTAGTAGCAGACAAACAGGGGTGTGGGTACGAGTAGGCCCAGGCACAAATTAACTCTCCTATCCCTTTGCTAGCGAATAGGCCTGGCGCACGGTCCCTGCCACCAACCGTGAGTTTTGGTCGTTGCCACCGACCAGATGAACTGTTGAGGCCCCTGCCACAGGCCTAATAGCAGGTCTCTGCCACTGACCTGAGTTGAATAGTTGGACCGCTGCCACCGGCCATAGAACGTGAACTACCTTCCTCTCTGAACTTGGCCCCTGTTCGGGAAAGATATCCCTCCGGGCGGTCTCCAGAGGTTCACCCGGCACTGGCAATATGCTGCACCATATCTTCGGATGAGTCCCTCCTCCGGTCCCTTACGCCTCTGGATTCAGGTGCCCCACTCCCGGGGCCCCCTAGGACAATCCCTCCCTCCAGGACCCAGCGGAAGGTACTGGGCCCCAGGCCTCCGGCTGAGTACCTCACCCCAGACTAAAGGTGTCTGGGATGGAACACGAACTCCAAGTGTCCAGGCCTAGGCCACCTGGACACCGACCACGGACCGCAGCCCTCAGGCTGAAGGTGCCTGGGACTCGAACCTCGTGGCAAAGATGTCCGCCCCCTTTATACCCTCTCCCAGCAAGCACAGCGGGTTCCCGCCCCGCCGTACAACTGCTGCGAGAGGTCACAAAGGGTACGGCACTGCAGCGATGGTTCAACCCCGGCCCAAAGTGACAGCGCCACCTGCTGGGCCGCAGGGAACTAGACATCACTAATGTCTTAACCAGATATAAAAGTATATGCCCACTACAGGAACAAATGGCAATAAAGAAACCACTAATCAGCCATCAGGCTGGGTTCACACCGCAGCACGAATCGGCTCACAGCAGGAGTCCGGTGCACCCCTGTTCACCGTTTCAAGTCCCATTTCAGTCTGAATTTTTGGCTGAATTCAGACCTGAAACGGACCAGAAGACACACAGGATGCCTGTGCAATTTGCACCAGAGCCACTCCAGAGATGTGTGAAGAGGCTCCATAGAGAGCCGGTCACAGTCTCCTGACATGCGAATTGGATGCAGGGGAAAGCTGCATCCAATTCGCAATAGTGTGAACCCAGCCTTAAGCTACACCAGGCAAATGAATGAAAGACAAACTCTGGTTGGTTATTAGTGCACTTTGTACATTTCTCTTTCTCTTACTGTATAAGCACATATATGAGCCAGGTAGTAAAAATCTGTGTAGCAATACCCCCAGTTAAGAGGGCTGCTGAAATAGATTTTGGGCCTGTAACACACTGCTGTCAACCCCCAGTAACTGGCTCTAACCTCCCTTGGCACAGATAGCAGTAAATATGGGATTGTGAAACCCGTTAGCTAAGGGGATCACAATACCGCAATAAACATATAACCACACAGCGTATTTGCTTAACCACAAGTAAGTTTTACTGAGTAATAAGCATGAAGTTTAGACAATAGTACATATACCTATGCAGAGCCATGCAATGTTAACTGTTAAGCAAATAAACAAGCAATAAGTTCTAATGGTATTACACACTCAATGTCAATCAACTACGCTCGAGAGCTTCCCCCTCATGGGCAAAGATGGCGTCCAAACAGTGTCTAATTGCTTTAAAGTCAGGCCTGACTATTGCAGATACGATGCTCCGTTGGGAGAGATCTTCGCTAGCAATGGTGGTGCACTTTAAAAGGGTATTTGTAATCCACAGGTAAAAGAACAGTCATCTACTCGATATGTAATAAAGGATTCAACTATTGCTGCACAACACACGGTCCCTCTTGCGTGCAATGTAACACTCTGGTAAACTGTGGTCCCTGAACAAAGGACACTGAGCCTAAAGATTAGTCAAATAATCCTTGAGCAAGTGCTCTCTCACCCGACCGGACCAGTCCGTACAACCGACTTCCGTAGCTGGGCTCCTGCACACAGTCTCACGACTCCCGTAGTCTCCGATCCTCCCGACAGTCCTTGGAAGGATGATGGACGAGGTGACTCTTGCGTTCTCCCGTGAAGGCCGGAGGCTCTTTGGATCACAAGGCCCGACTCTCAGGCCCAGTCCAACGACAGACCCAGCGCAGGTTTCACTTGCTAGGTGAGCGACGTCCAAAGAGACCCGCGTGTTGCTCCGCTCCTCCTTAAATAGGCCTTCCCCAGCAGACCTTGCGCCGGGCAATGCACTGTGGGTGTCCCGCTGTACTCTGGGTATAGTAGTCTTTTGAGTTCCTTAAAGTGACACCCTGCTACATCTGCATGAGGCTAAAAGTAATGGATGCAAAATAGAAATACAAGGAAAGAGTTAATCCATTGAAACAGTTCCTCGTTTTGGTTTCAAACTATTGATTAGGAATAAGTGGAGTAATTTCCCTGGACTTGCCTTTATTAAAATTATATTAAAATTATCTCCAAAGACTTTTATACATACACTTCGAACAACAGCTCCCCGTCAGAAATTGTACTACTATTTAGACTGCTTAGGCAAAATGCTTTCAACGCTAATATGCTGATAACATGGCTTCACAGTATATGTGAACCCTTACTTTGTAAAACAACCCATTTGGTTTAAAGGATAAGTTCACCTTTCCCTTTAACAAAACAAATAATAAACGCACTTTAGCAGATCGTGGGTGTAATGCCATGGTCCTGCAGACTGTCAGTGTATCTGTCTGCCCAAACCTCTGATATGGGCAGGCAGTTTACACCTGACGGGAAGAATCAATGGACTACCAGAGCGCTCAACAGCGCCCTGGTAGTTAGTTCATTGAGAACTACAAGTCCACAACCACAAAGGCTGTTGGGACTTGTAGTTTTCACATTCACAGAACACTGACAGATTGTGACAGCAAGTGGGGGGAGAAGATCCCCCGCTTGCTGTTAAAAGGGGGACTCAGCGGGCGGGGAGTGGAGGCTAGTGCATTTGTAACATGTTACATGTTACACCCTGAATATGGATGTAACATGTTACAAACGGTGAACTTGTACTTTAGGATAGAAATGCAAGGCAAAACATTTGTGAATAAACAATATAAATGCCTTTTTTTTCTTATAAGAGAGCTGGGGGTGGAGACTGCAGGGAGGCTTGTCAGCAGGAGGCAGAATAACAACAGAACACTGATCTTCCCAGTGAGGAGCAGTACAGGGGAACATGCCAGCAGAAGTCTGACAGGCAAGCTGTGTTCCCAAGTAGAATGTAAAGAAGAATACTGATCATGCTGGGATAGGTGCGCTTCCATGTCTAGCATGGGCAGTTTGAAATAGTAAAACAGGGGGATTAGCAGGCTCACCAGGTATTTCACAAGAAGCAATGCAAACAAAACAGTATTCTTTTTCATAGAAGTACATGGTACAACAGACATGTATCAGAAATATGAAATGTAGGGGTAGCATACACTTTAAACATGTGAGCGACATGATATGTTACTGCTACTGTATTTCTTCCTATGTGTTCCCAATGTGCACACAGAAAGAAACACTTTCAATAGATTGTTGTAAAAAAAAAAAAAAAAAAATTAAAGGATCTTCTGTAACACCAAGGGGCAATTTAAAGCCCATTACACCCCAAAAACCACTAAAAACCACCTTCCCTATTGACTCCAATGTATTTGACTGGAATGTCCCAATTGTTGCAAAAATTTTGGCCAAATGCAAATGCACAATTTCAATCATCTTATCTTTACTAATGCAGCTTAAATTCTGAAAGAAGAATATATGAGCATTGAAAGTACACATACATTACGTGTACATACCGTATGTGTATGTGCATTTTTGTTGCCATTGGTGGGCCATCAGTGACAGATGTCCGTTTACTAGGTAGCACTGGTTCACAGCTATTGATCAATGCCACTTGGCACTATGAAATATGACAACTTTCTGACATCATGCTTGAAGTGATTTTCCCCGTATTAATGTACTGCTTGCTGCTTGGCCCTTGAGGAAGGAGGTACCACCCTGAAAGCTTGCCCTGAAAATGTAGATGTTAGTACAGTAAAAATAGCATCATGGACAGTACGCAATAGCTCCTTGACAGTAATTGCTCCAGTCATAAGCCCTGGCTCACACTGGTGCGTTTTGACATGCGATTTGGCATGTCAAATCGCATGTCAAAACGGCGGTGTTTGCCGCAAATTGCCGGCAATGGCACCGTCCTAATCGGTGCGACGCCGCATCTGCGGCGCTGCACCGTTTTCAAAAAGTAGTTTCTGTACTACTTTTTGCGATTTTGGCCCGCGATTTACATTGAAATCTGTGCAGAAACCTGCACAGATGTCTCTGTAATTGCGGCCGAAATCGGGACTGACCAGCGGGAGTGAAATCGTGCGAGTTCAGCTGAACTCGCACGGCTTCACTCTCGCAGCCCAGTGTGAACCTGGGCATAGTGTTTAAGAATATGGAAGAGGAATAATAAAATCATCATGCATTGTTGTGTTTTTATAAAATACAATAAGTAATGAAATCATCTATCAGTGATAACAGAGGAATCAGACAGCAGAATTCAGTAGTAGCTCTGAGGAGTAATAATATCACAAAGGATATACATAGTTTGCACTTACTTCAGAATGTTTGATAGTTCTCTGCTTATTTTTAGATTGCAAGGCCCAAATCCCCCCCCCCCCCCTGCTAAATCTGGAATGAGGGTAAATAATTGCAATAACTCGGGTGTGCTGATTGCCAGGGAATGGAAGTAATGTGGCCTTTGGTTAATGCGGCAGCTTTAGAAGAACATTTTCCAATGTTTCTCTACAAATTCTTAGTCTGGCTTCACCTTCTCATGAGTTACCCTTACGGCATCTCCAGACCAACATATTACATTATAACCAGGGAATGTCTGATTTGTGCAGGGCCTGAAGGCTGCAGACTTTAGTCTGAAAAAAATGTATACTACTGACTGAAATAATTATCCATCTCTGAGCAATGAGATCACTTGTAAGTTTAGCGTTGTAGCATACTTAAATGGGTCGTCTTAGTTTTTTGACAAACCTGCCACATATCCTCCTACATGTGAATTGTTTATGTAAAGTGATACCGCGCTAACAGATATATGATTGGAAAAACAGTATTATTAATAAGAAACCAGCAGTAACTTAAACGTTATATAGCACGTAGTAAACCATAGTAATAATAAGAAGCTGCACTAAAGGTGATCGTGACTAATTACAGTAAAAATAAATGAAAATATTAGAGGATTGCAGTCACGCAATCCATAGACAATGTAAATAAAAATTCCCAAAAACTTATAATTAAATAGTCTCTAAGAAAAAATGTATCTAAGAAAAAAAATATATATAGAAGTCCACGTAGGGGGTCCAAAGATGCGATGGATAACACACTTGGGGGTGCCAACAAAGAAGAAATGAATCCCAATAAATCATCCACCACCACATGAAATTCCTGCTTACCAGAGGCTAGCTAAAAACCAGCCCGTATGATCATAACTGTAGGTGTCAGCCACACTCCATCGACCAGGAAGGATAGAATTAGACTGGATGTACTTCAAACACTCGGGGAATCGCCAGACATATGACATATCCAGTCAGCAGCTAGATGATCTCCAGGGTGAGGTTTAGTATCCTCTCAGTCATGTGACTCCGGTCCTCCTCCATCCTCATTGGTCATGTGATCTATACAGGTTTCCCTTCGGCTTGACAGATTACAAAGTCCTTTTTGTATGTAAAGTCAGGTTTGCTCGTGTAGCACTACCCCCCGTAGGACCTGCTGGTTTGTTTTGGGCCTGTACTCTGCTATCAACCCCTGTAAGTTTGGCTCAATTACCCTTGGCAGAACTGGACAATACACTGATTGGGGAACCCACTGGCAGTTGGGAACCACAATGATACCATGCAGCAATACAAATACAGTTAAGCTTTGTTACCTTGTATTGGCCACCTTCCCAATGACATCAGATAAGACTCCAAACCAAATGCAGTTTTAACCAAGATATGAGTGTTTACTTGGTGAAGAAGAATAAGCAAAGTTAAATGTAGCGGCCTCACCCTCTCTCTCTTCTTTAGCGGTTACTTTGGCTCTGGTCTAGGGGTACCTTGAAAGGGAGAGCGAGGTGCGCCACGGCCCATGTCCTCTTGATTACTGCATGTAGAGGTGAAGGCCAGCATCAGATTTCCTTCGGGCTGTGTATACGTTCAGAGCCAAGTCTGTTCTGCTGATAACCCCCCTTTGCTCCCAGTAATTGGAGTACCACACACTGAAAAGGTCCAACACTTATTTATTCCATAACGGCAAACAAATAGTCCTTTGCGAGCAGACAGTTTGAGACCCATAGAACAGTTCAGTATTGGTGGGGAGTAGGTCAAGGCACAATCCTCAAAGAAAACTAAACCATTGAGGTTTCACCAACGGTTGCTCTTCCAGCGACTCTAGTGAACTGGAACTGGAGTTACCTTCGCTACGTTGCAGTCCCTGTCAGGGGCAAGACATCCCTCCAATAGAGTTACCAGAGGCCCCGCCGTCACCGGATTAATGCTGTACCGGGCTATTCGGAAGGGTTACACTCCCGGGCCTCCTCACCTCAGATACAGGTCCCAACACCTTAGGGCCCCTCGGACTCCTCCACCCTCGTGGAACCCAGTCGAAGTTACTGGGTCCCAGGCCTTGGCCGTAGTACCTCACCCCAGGCTTAAGGTGCCTGGGATGGACCCCATCCCTCGCTCCGGCCAGGTCAAGGGCACCTGGGCCCGGAACTCCGGAACGCCAGCACCCAGGCTGAAGGTGCCTGGGCGCGGCCGCGTCCTCCAACTCTGAACCCCGAGGTCAGGGCATCCGCCCCTTTTATCTCCTCTTCCTTTGCGTCACAGCGGGTTCCCCACCCCGCTGTACCAGCGCCAGGAAAGGACAAAAAGGAACAGTCTTGCGGTGCAGGTTCAGCTCCGGCCCAGGGCGACAATGCCACCTGCAGGCCACAGGAAACCTTGCACCACCAGAGTCCTCCAAGAACCACAAAAGGAATTCTCAGATCCCCTAACAATTAGTACATCTGGGTTGAATAACCCAGATGCTCCCCTCCAAATTTAAATGCCCGCTACATAAACATCCACAGTTGACTTCAAACAGGGCCCTGTGAGAGTCAATGATATATGAATAGACAATCAGCTTAAACAATGCAAAATGAAGCCTGACCTGCGTAAGTACACAGTGGAGGGATTGCAATACGTTAGCACTGGAGCACCTCTCCACCAGGCCTCACCCAGCTCTCAGTAATAACAATGACTGTACCAACTAGCATAAACAGTTATTGTATATACGTGGATGAGTCTATATGCTCTTTGGCTCCCTCTAGCGGGCAACTCCCATATACATGTCCTACTGCTTTAGTTCAAACAGAGTCTTGTAAGTGTTCCTTCCGGTTAATAGTCTTTGCTAGCTTTAGTTGGTGCATATTAATAATTTGTAATCCAACTGGTATGGAGAAAATGAACATTCACAGTGTATATAACGTGCTGGCGACATAAACGCCAATCCTTTCAAAGCACTGCCACTGCAAGATGCAATGTGTCTTTGCACGTGGCGTGTTAACTTCCAGACAGTAATGTTGAGTCTATAAGATCCACCCTCCTGCGATACAGTTATTTATATCGTTGGGCAGGTGCCCTCTCACCCAATGAGGCCTCGCCTCTCCGGTATGTTCCGCCTGTAGTATCTCGGTTCCCGGCCTCTGCGCAACTTGTTGTCCCAGGTCCTCCGCGCATCTGACACAAGGTGTTGGTGGATGGGTGACTCTGGTTGTTGTGGAGCGTAGGTCAGACACTACAAAAAAGATCCCTCACAGGTTAGGCGATCCGCTCTGGCGAATGGAGGCCCAGGCTTCTCGGGCCTACGCACGCTGGTAGCAGGCCCCAGCACAGGCTTCCTCCTTGATTGAAGGCCGCGTCCCAAGAGAAAGAACACAAGCCCCGCCCCGTCTTGAATAAGTCCTCCCAGCAGGCAGTGCGGTGGCGCACTGCATCCTGGTAGCACAGGTGCAGTGTTGGTTAGTAGTTCTCCCTGTGTACCAGTCTATGGGGCCTTTTGGTGTGAGAACTTCATGTCCCAGAATCCATTGCTGCTCTCCTCAGTTCTGTACAATCTCCTCAATTGGCTATTGTAACTCTGCTCTTAATTGGTTTTCCTCTCCAGCCATAGGAACACAACAGAGGTCACTCAATCCAGAGCTGTGTGTGTGTGTGTCAGCTCATATTACACTCCCTCAAGTCTGTGAAAACAAGAAGAAGGAGGGGTGGAAATAAACCCAGACATGGCAGGCATTTTCTCCCTAACTGAAGCTGGAAAGCCTGTGTACATTGTTCTGGCAAACTTGGCAGGATCTGCGGGTTATATTATGAGTAGGGATGAGCTTCGAGTTCGAGTCGAACTCATGTTCGACTCGAACATTGCCTGTTTGCCCGTTCGCCGAACAGCAAACAAATTGGGGTGTTCACGGCAAATTCGAAAAGTCTATGGGAGAAATCTAAAGTGCTAATTATAAAGGCTTATATGCAAGTTATTATCATAAAAAGTGTTTGGGGACCCGGGTCCTGCCCCAGGGGACATGTATCAATGCAATTTTTTTTTTAAAAAACTGACTTTTTTTGGGAGCAGTGATTTTAATAATGCTTAAAGTGAAACAATAAAAGTGAAATATTCCTTTAAATTTCGTACCTGGGGGGTGTGTATGATATGCATGTAAAGTGGCGCATGTTTCCCGTGCTTAGAACTGTCCCTGCACAAAGTGTCATTTTTGAAGGAAAAAAAGTCATTAAAAACTCACTCGCGGCTATTAATGAATTGTCGGCTCCCGGCAATACATAGAAAAGTCATTGATAAAAAAAAAAAAAAAAAGAATTCAATTACCAGGCCCTTCAGGTCTGGAATGGATATTAAGGGGAACCCCTCCGCAAATTTAAAAAAAAAAATGCGTGGAGTTTCCCCAAATATCCATACCAGGCCCTTCAGATCTGGCATGGATTTTAAGGGGAACTCCACCCCAAATTTAAAAAAAAATGGCGTGGAGTCCCCCCAAAAATCCATACCAGACCCTTATCCGAGCACGCAACCTGGCCGGCCGCAGGGGAAAAGGGGGGGACGAGAGAGCGCCCCCCCTCCCTCCTGAACCGTACCAGGCCACATGCCCTCAACATGGGGAGGATGTCCCCATGTTGATGGGGACAAGGGCCTCATCCCCACAACCCTTGCCCGGTGGTTGTGGGGGTCTGCGGGCGGGGGGCTTATCGGAATCTGGAAGACCCCTTTAACAAAGGGGACCCCCAGATCCCGCCCCCCCTATGTGAATTGGTAAGGGGTACATTGTACCCCTACCATTTCACAAAGAAAGTGTCAAAAAATGTAAAAAAAAAACACACAAACACCTTGAAAAAGTCCTTTATTAAAAAAAAAAAAAAAAAAAAACATTCCAGCGGAGAAATCCAGTGTCCCGCGGCGATCCGATGTCCAGCGCTGTCCGTCATTGGCTGAGCCTGAGCGGACCTGATGGGGAACTTCCTCCGCAGTCTATTACATGTATAGACCCGCCCCTTCTAAAGTTCCCCATCAGGTCCGCTCAGCCAATGACTCGTGTAAGGCTGAGGACCTGATGCGGAACATGAGAAGGGGCGGGTCTATGCATGTATTACACAGTGAAGGAAGTTCCCCATCAGGTCCGCCCCCTCGGTATGTCGGACCCCGCCTACGTCATTGAAAAAAATGCAGGGGAAAGGGAAGGGAATTGGGACAGGGCCCAATAAGACGGTTATACGGTGAATCAACCACTATTCAATTGGTATTTGAAAAAATATAGAAAAGACTTTATTGTTGAATGCTAATTAAACACATATCATCCTAATAATATACATGGAAACATAAAGGAGAAAAGGTTTCTCACGTATAGTGACACACTAGAATAAAAGAATATAGACATGGAAAAAACTTTGCACAGTGCACTGTTGGAAAGGATTAAAACGATGACCAGAGTGGACTAGGGCCACCTGCTCTACTGCTCCCTTAACCTTGCTGAGAATGAGCATTCAATGTCCGGACATAATTGATGTCTTATATAAAGGCCTACTAATCATGCTGCATGAAATAACAACTGTGAATGATGGTCACTGCTGTCTAAAACAACAGTTCAAACAGAAGCGTATGGTGGTTGCTGCTACAGATAAGTAGCTACTTAGATCAAAGTCCAGTCATGAACTTGTATCAAGCTGATTTGGTTTAGGTTTAACAGTGTTCAACAGACATGTAGCAGGCTCTATGTACCTGGGGATGTGCTTGTAATTGATAGTGAAGAAAGTGGCGAAGAATATATGCCTTATCAATGAGCACCTATCATATTACACGCCAAGGTGTCACACAGAGCTCCTGTAGGGTAAGGTCTGTTGTCAGCAGTCTCTGTAAAGGCACTATAAATAGACCCCAATGCAAGCCAGATATGGTGTAGTTAGGTTACATAAAAGATGGTAACCATATAATGATTAGCTGGCTTACCCATCCATGGCATAAGACCGGCGATCTTGCTGACTCTAAGGTCTTAATATGGCCGTGGCTGCTGGGGTGAGAGGAAGTCTTCGAGCAGTGTAACTCACGTTGTGCTGCTGCTGGAAGCGGGGATCACTTCGGCTTGTGTAAAGCTGCTGTATAGACGGCGTCTCTCCGTCAGGTCACGTGTGGCCGCTATAGTATGCGTAGCAGTAGACGTTTGCCTGGAGCCGACACGCTGTGTTGTCTAGAGCAGTATTGATGGGGACAAGGGCCTCATCCCCACAACCCTTGCCCGGTGGTTGTGGGGGTCTGCGGGCGGGGGGCTTATCGGAATCTGGAAGACCCCTTTAACAAAGGGGACCCCCAGATCCCGGCCCCCCCTATGTGAATTGGTAAGGGGTACATTGTACCCCTACCATTTCACAAAGAAAGTGTCAAAAAATGTAAAAAAAAAAAAAACACACAAAAACCTTGAAAAAGTCCTTTATTAAAAAAACAAACAAAAAAAAAAAACATTCCAGCGGAGAAATCCAGTGTCCCGCGGCGATCCGATGTCCAGCGCTGTCCGTCATTGGCTGAGCCTGAGCGGACCTGATGGGGAACTTCCTCCGCAGTCTATTACATGTATAGACCCGCCCCTTCTAAAGTTCCCCATCAGGTCCGCTCAGCCAATGACTCGTGTAAGGCTGAGGACCTGATGCAGAACATGAGAAGGGGCGGGTCTATACATGTATTACACAGTGAAGGAAGTTCCCCATCAGGTCCGCCCCCTCGGTATGTCGGACCCCGCCTACGTCATTGGCCTGAGCGGGGAACTTCATGATTACCTCATGAATTTAAACAAGAATAGGGGTGGGTGCCATCATCTTAAATATGGAATTAGAAAGAAGGGGAGGAGGTGCATCAAGGGTCACTCCAACATGGGGCCCTAATCGCCAGTGGTGGTTGGACTGTTACAGCACCCAGACAGAAAACGTTAAATGTGTAAAAATTTTAATATTTATTATAAAGTTTAACAAAGAAAAAATACAAAAGTACACAGTTGACAGTCACCGTGGTGACCGTACACCATCAATTAAAATCATTACAATCTGAGGTATGGTATGTGGTATGTGGAAAACAGCATTGATGTGGCTAGTGACAGTTCCTCGACATGTTTTGTGACGGGGTCACTTCTTCAGGAGGCGTGTCTAGCTTTAACATCTGGAATTATATTTAATTTAATATCATAATAATATCAACAAAATATAGTCAGTTGTAGCACAGCTACCGCTAATACAGTTATTTGTGGAGTAGGGTAAAAGAGAAACATGACTTACCAAGGGGGGAAAAATGGTGGGATAAAGGAAAGGAAAAATGTTGAGGAACTGTCACTAGCCACATCAATGCTGTTTTGCACATACCTGTTGAGATTGTAATGATTTTATTTGATGGTGTACGGTCACCACGGTGACTGTCAACTGTGTACTTTTGTATTTTTTCTTTGTTAGCCTTTATAATAAATATTTACATTTTACAAATTTAACGTTTTCTGTCTGGGTGCCCTAACAGTCCAACCACCACTGGCGATTAGGGCTTCATGTTGGAGTGACCCTTGATGCACCTCCTCCCCTTCTTTCTAACCCCTGTATGTGTGTTAGGAAGGAAACAGAAGAGTGAGGAGCCGGCTGCCATAGCAGCTTGTGTATGACAGCCGTCGGGATTATGGAGGAGTTGCAATCATTCAGTAGAGCAGTGTGCACGCCAAAGAGGCTGTGCAGGTTGCTATAGGTTTGAGGTTGCTGGCCATATCAGATGGCTTAGCAGGCTATGGGTTGAGCATGCCTGGCCTATACCTTCTAAAGAAGAAAGCTAATAAATTTATAAGAGTTGTGAGGATTTAAGCTAGTGACATCATACTGTATACTTGGCTGCTGCTTCATTTGAATATTGTAGTTTATGTTATAACATACAGTTGGGAATATTTAATTTCCTTCAGATTTTGTAACTAGTTATATATATCATATGACTTATGTTTATTACACATTATATTACATGACTTTCCTTTTAGTTTTTAGAGAAACAGATGTGGTGTTCTATGGAGGCAAAAGGCAACTGCAAAAGTGCAGACAACATAAAAGTACCAAGAACCAATAGCATAACTTTGCAGGGGGCACAGAAAGCTGTATCGCTCTCTATAAACTTGTATGGTATTGGGTAGCCAATAATGGCAACACATGCGCAGTTCTAATTTATAGGCTTGTGCAATTCGTTTCGTAACGAATCGAAATTCGTCCGGATTTAGCAACTTTCGGACATTCGGAAGCATTCGAATTTCCGAACAAAGCAATTACGAATAAAACCGAATCCGAAATAATATATACCGCAAATAGCGAATGCCCGAATGTCTTCAGCATAATTCGTTATGAAAAAAGTTACGAATGTACGAATCTATTCGAAGGACAAGAACACTCTGCTCTGCTCTCTGCTTCTCCCTCACCCTCTAAAAATGGTGTACAGGGGCGGAGGCTATAGCCGCATGTAAAAAACGAAAGTAAAATACGAGATTTCGAATCGTTACAAATAACCGCTATGTATTTAGAAAAGTACAAATCCATTCGAAGCACATTAGGCATAATAGGCAGCGTCGTTGTGAGAGAGACACGGAAAATTACGAATCAACGAACCCCAAAAAAGTTACGAAAGTAGGAGTTGTGTCCAGAATCAACGAAAAACAATGTACTCTACCGAAAGTATGAATTATAAATCAACTAAAAATAAGGCTTACATTAATACGAATCATTCCGATTCAACGAAAAATGTCGCTTGCGAAAATGCGAATTAGTCCGAACACGAAAAATCCCGTCTAGCAAAATTACGAATGATTACGAATCAACAGAACCGAAAAGAAACGAACCAAAACTAAACAAATTTTTCCGTTGTGCACAAGTCTACTAATTTATACTTGTGCAATCCTGATCTTCAAACAAATAATATAAAATCTGGCCTAGAGTGGATGTAAACGCAATTTTTTTTTAAATGTTTTTTTCTGTCACAATGTAGAGTATACGATTTCCTATCATTTGAGCCAGGTCTTGCCACACAGAGGTAATCCAGGTCTGAGCAATCCTCTTTTTCTTTTTCAGTGAGATAAAACGGACACAGAGAAGAGCCTTTGTCCGTTTCGCCCCCTTGCTTCGATTGACAGGTTATTTACATATCTCGTGCACTAGCTTTAGATAGAGGCACATCCTGTGTAAAAAGTTCACAATTCACATCCCCCTCCTCTCTCCTCCAGCTCTCCCAGGATTGGCTGCCTTTCCTGTGTTTTGACTGGATGTTTCTCATCATGGGGTGTGATCCTAATGCCGTGTACACACGATCGATTTTCTCGACGGTGAAAACACCGTCGAGAAAATGGATGGGAAAAACGAGGAACAGCTTGTTCCCCTACACACAGCCGTTTTTCCCGACATTTCTTCTCTTGGTCGAGAAAAACAACCGTGTGTAGGCTCCCCGGCAGTGTTTCCCTATGGGAAAACTGCAGCGGAAAAAAATGCAGTGAATCACGACGAGAAAAATTAGAGCATGTTTTTCTCGTCGTGATTAATGCCGTTTTTCTCGTCGGGAAAAATGACCAAAAGCCCACACACGGTCGTTTTTCTCGTCAAAGAGAAAAAATGTAATTTTTCCCGACGAAGGAAAATGGTCGTGTGTACGCGGCAACAGATCAGGGTGATGAGGAAATGTATGCTGCAGTAAACAGCCAGCAGAATATACATAGACAAGTGATTAGGGGAGATGTATTTAGTCAGAGCTGGGCAGAGTAGAAGCTCCAGTGATTGTCTGAGGTCACCTGATCCTTTACATTACCAGGATGTGTTATGTGGGGGAGGGGTGGATTTCTCACTTTTTATAATTGCACCCAGTAAGGCTGAATGAGCTTAGGGCTGGTTCACATTAGTGCGCTGTGCGAGATCGCATGTGATTCGCACCACACTGCAGCGCAAATCACATGCGATTTCCGTGCAGTGCGATTTTAGAAATACAGATAGTATGGCTGATATCGCACCACATTCAGACCAAACTCACACAGGACCCTTTTTTTGGTCCGCACCAGAATCGCATGGGTGTTCACACCTATACGATCCGATTCATGTCCTAACTATCAGTTCGCAGTGCGATATGCGAGCTGAAATGGGAGTGTCGTTAACATTGTATGACACTCCCCAATAGTTGGCATATGGCAGTGTGAACTGCCGTGCGAGTCGGTGCAATGTGGGAACCTGCAGTGGATTTGCAGGGTTCCCGAATCGCACCAGTGTGAACCGAGCCTCAAAGCATACAGCCTACAAATGTCACCTGACTGCTCCCACCAAGGCTCGGTTCACACTGGTGCGATTCGATAACCCTGAGAATCCACTGCGGGTTCGCACATCGCACCCGACTCGCACGGCAGTTCACACTGCCATATGCAAACTGCTGGGGAGTGTCATACAATGGTAATGACACCCCCATTTCAGCTCGCATATCGCACTGCGAACTGACAGTTAGGACATGAATCAGATTGCATAGGTGTGAACACCCATGCGATTTTGGTGCGGACCAAAAAAAGGGTCCTGTGCGTGTTTGGTCCAAATGTGATGCAATTTCAGCCATACAGTTTGTATGGCTGAAATCGCATCACACAGACATCGCATGTGATCTGAACAGCAATGCGGTGCGAATCACAGGAAAGTGGAGTGTACAGTGGTGGGTAGTACGTGCAGGATGTTGTCAGGATAGTGGACAGTGTCAGAATATTTTGTTATTTTACAATAAATGTATTTTTTATTTTTTTCAAAAGGTTTTTTGGGACCAGTGGATTCTTTTTATTTTTATAAATTTTTATGTAGCGGGGTCTCTAAATTTAGGTGGGACACTCAGGTGTGTAAGTATAGGAATAGTGGACCATTTGTGTTTGTGGAGGATTGGACGGTGTAATAATCTCCTTGGCCTCTGGGTAGCGAGGTATCTGGAGGCTCAAGGTAGATTGGCCGTCACAGTGCTACCCTTTTTGTCCCTTTCCGGAGATGGTACAGCGAGGGCGGGGAACCTGCCGTGGTGTTGATGGGAGGAGATAAAAGTGGGAGACACCCTAACCACAAGGTCTTCAGGAGGATCTTCTTCACGCGCCCAGGCACCTTAGGCCTGGGTGCGGGCGGTTCCGGATTCCGGCCCAGGCGCCCTAGGCCTGACCGGAATGGAGTTGGAGTCCATCCCAGGCACCTTCGGCCTGGGATGAGGTACTAAACTAGGAGGCCTGGGGTCCAGTGACTTCGACTGGGTCCCGCGAGGTTGGAGAAGTCCGAGGGTCCCTGAGGTGGATGGGGCCCATGTCTGAGGTGAGGAGGCCAGGGAGGTTACCCATTCGGAGAGTCTGGAGCAGCATCAACCCAGTGACGGATGGGCCTCTGGTAACTCTCTTGGAGGGACATCTTCCCCTGACAGGGGCCACAACGCAGCGAAGGTACTCCTATCTACGTTCTCTTGAGTTGCTGGTAGAGACTCTCAAGTTCTAAATCCTTTCTAGCTAATGCTATAGTAACCGCTGGCGAGATCGCAGTGGTTTAGCCGATAATCAGGATAGTGCCTCGACCTGCTCATTCCCCGTATCAAAATGTTATCAAGTCGCAACCAGTTGGCTACTGAAGCACTGTTTATTGTGAGATATACAATAAAACAAGAGTTGGACTGTGATCGGTGTGTGGAACTCTGGTTAATGGGAGCAGAGGGAAGTGTTGACACAGCGGGACTTGATTCTAGACAAAAGCACATAGGCCCGAGGAAATATCTGGTACTGGCCTTCACCTCACCCACAGCTATGGGGAGGACATGGGCCGTTGCGCATCTCACCCTATCGTGTGACATACCCCTTGACAAAGGAGATGGGGTGAGGCCGCTACATTTACAATTTCATTTTTTTTTTTTTTTTTTTTACAATTAATTTCTGTACTATTTTAACAATGATGGGAGGGTGAGGTTTTATTTTTTAAATATATTTTTTCACAGTGCTTTTGGGAAAGGGGGTGGGGGGATGGGACAGTGGTTGGTGTCAGTAGGGCAATGGTCGGTGTCAGTGGTCGGTGTCAGTGGTTGGTGTCAGTGGGGCAGTGGTCGTGTCAGTGAGGCAGTGGTCGGTGTCAGTGGTCGGTGACAGTGGGGCAGTGGTCGGTGTCAGTGGGGCAGTGGTCGGGGGCAGTGGTCGGTGTCAGTGGGGCAGTGGTCGGTGTCAGTGGGGCAGTGGTCGGTGTCAGTGGTCGGGGGCAGTGGTCGGTGTCAGTGGGGCAGTGGTCGGGGGCAGTGGGGCAGTGGTCGGTGTCAGTGGGGCAGTGGTCGGTGTCAGTGGGGCAGTGGTCGGGGGCAGTGGTCGGTGTCAGTGGGGCAGTGGTCGGTGTCAGTGGGGCAGTGGTCGGTGTCAGTGGGACAGTGGTCGGGGGCAGTGGACGGTGTCAGTGGGGCAGTGGTCGGTGTCAGTGGGGCAGTGGTCAGTGTCAGTAGGGCAGTGGTCAGTGTCAGTGGGGCAGTGGTCAGTGTCAGTGGTCGGTGTCAGTGGGGCAGTGGTCAGTGGGGCAGTGGTCGGTGTCAGTGGGGCAGTGGTCGATGTCAGTGGGGCAGTGGTCGGGGGCAGTGGACGGTGTCAGTGGGGCAGTGGATGGTGTCAGTGGGGCAGTGGTCGGTGTCAGTGAACGATGTCAGTGCCAGTGGGGTAGTGGTCGGTGTCAGTGGACGATGTCAGTGTCAGTGGGGTAGTAGTCAGTGTCAGTGGTTCTGGACCGTGTCGGTATGGGGGGCGGTTGTGGTGTCAGTTGTTTTTTCAATTTCATTTTTTTAATCTTTTTTTTTTTTGGAATATTTTTTTTTTTTTTTTATCAGCCCTGTTGGGGGCTTTGGTGACATGTCAGGGGTCTAAACAGAGACCCCTGACATCTCACATTTAAGACAGAGAAAGGGACAGAGGACAGATTCCCCAGTCCCTTTCTCTGCATTGAAGATGAATGGAGAGAAGACAGCGGCTCCACTCCATTTATAAACTGAAGTAGAGTAACACACAGGTTACTCTGCTCAGTTGTCACAGGACACAGAGCGATCGGTAACGAACGCTCTGTGTCCCATTCAGAAAAGAAAGGGTCTGGTAATTGACATACCAGACCCCCTTTCTCCGCTCTCCATCCTGACAGATCACCCGTGCCCCCCCTCCCCCGCCTCGCAGCCCGCGGGAGAGGAGAGAGAGGAGAGGGAAGCCGGCGGCTGCGGGGGACGAGGGGGCGGGGCGGAGGAGGAAGACACAGGGGGGATGTGTACACACGAGAGGGACAAGGGGGGCGGAGGAGGACACGGCGCTAGAGGAAGACACTGAGGACAGTCGGGGATGATCGGTGCGACGTTGACTAGCTGTCTACGTCGCACCGATCATCCGACTGTTCTCAGTGTCTTCCTGCTTTTACCCAGAACGCGCTCTGCCTCTCCTGCACGCTCTGGCCAAGGGGAGTGTAGAGGTGGGCGGGGAGTCTGTTGACATCATGACTCCGCCCATCAAGCGCCGATAACAGACCCGCCCACTGAATCTGCTGTTTTTGGGGGCTTCAAACTGCGAAACGGGACACACTTGACAGGTAAGGATACGTGCAGGAGGCATGTATATCCTTATAGTTCAGCTCTATGGCAGTACTTTATAATTGATGAGAGTGGGTTTACATCCACTTTAATACAGTGCCTTGAAAAAGTATTCATACCCCTTGAAATGTTCCACATTTGGTCATGTTACAGCCAAAAACGTAAATGTATTTTATTGGGACTTTTTGTGATAGACCAACACAAAGTGGCACATAATTGTGAAGTGGTTTTCAGAATATTGTCCAAATAAATATCTAGAAAGTGTGGTATAGCATTTGTATTCAGCCCCCTTTACTCTGATACCCCTAACTAAAATCTAGTGGAACCAATTGCCTTCAGAAGTCACCGAATTAGTAAATAGAGTCCACCTGTGTGTAGTTTAATCTCAGTATGAATACAGCTGTTCTGTGAAGTCCTCAGAGGTTTGTTAGAGAACCTTAGTGAACATACAGCATCATGAAGGCCAAGAAACACACCAGACAGGTCAGGGATAAAGTTGGAGAAGTTTAAAGCAGGGTTAGGTTATAAAAAAAAAATCCCAATCTTTGAACATCTCACAGAGCACTGTTCAATCCATCATCCGAAACATGGATTGGAAACAACTGCAAACCTACCAAGACATGACCATTCACCTAAACTGACAGGTCAGGCAAGGAAAGCATTATTCAGAGAAGCAGCCAAGAGGCCCATGGTAACTCTGGAGGAGCTGCAGAGATCCACAGCTCAGGTGGGAGAATCTGTCCACAGGACAACTATTAGACATTCACTCCACAAATCTGGCCTTTATGGAAGAGTGGCAAGAAGAAAGTCATTGTTGAAAGAAAGCCATAGGAAGTCCCGTTTGCAGTTTGTGAGAAGCCATGTGGGGGACACAGCAAACATGTGGAAGAAGGTGCTCTGGTCCTAAAAGCAAAATGCTATGTGTGGCAGAAAACTAACACTGCACATTACCCTGAACACACCATCCCCACTGTGAAACATGGTGATGGCAGCATCATATTGTGAGGATGCTTTTCTTCAGCAGGGACAGGGAAGCTGGTCAGAGTTGATGGGAAGATGGATTAAGCAAAATACAGGGCAATCTTAAAAGGGAAACCAGTTAGAGTCTGTAAAAAACTTGAGACAGAGGCGGAGGTTCACCTTCCAGCACAACAGTGACCCTAAACATACAGCCAGAGCTACAATGGAATGGTTTAGATAAAAGCATATTCATGTGTTAGAATGTCCTAAATCCCTTTGAGAATCTGTGGCAAGACTTGAAAATTGCTGTTCACAGACGCTCTCCATCCAATCTGACAGGGCTTAAACTATTTTGCAAAGAAAATTGGGAAAAAATCTCACTTTCTAGATGAGCAAAGCTGGTAGAGACATCCCCAAAAAGACTTGCAGCTGTAATTGCAGTGAAAGGTGGCTCTAAAACGTATTGACTCAGGGGTGCTGAATACAAATGCACGCCACACTTTTCACATTTATTTGTAAAAAAAAATTGAAAACCATTTATCATTTTTCTTCCACTTCACAATTATGTGCCACTTTGTGTTGGTCTATCACATAGAATCCCAATAAAATACATTTACGTTTTTGGTTGTAACATGACAAAATGTGGAACATTTCAAGGGGTATGAATACTTTTTCAAGGCACTGTATATTAAAAAGTAAGGGTGCCAACACTGAACCTTGGGGTACACCACTAATAACCTTAGACCATTCAGAGTATGGTTCATTAATCCCTGCTCTCTGAATATGGTATTTTAGCCAGTTTTCTATCCATTTATAAACAGTTTTTTACAAGCCTGTAAACTTTACCTTACACATTAGCCAAGTGGGTTAAACAGAAAAAAAAACCTGACAGCTCCAATCAGAGCAGCTGTATTAACCATCTGAAGTTAGTACAGTGATCTTCCCCACTGTGCTGTTGTGTTCTGACAGGGGGGCGGCTGTCAGAACACTCCGATCAGCGCTCTCTGCCATTGGCCGAGAGCACTGATCGGGTGTTGGTTGCCTGCTGGTTTTCCAGCATGCTCGCCCGACAGACCAACATACACATGGGCCAAATGTCGGGTAATTTTTTTTGAACCGGCTGATGTCTCCCGACATTCGGATCGTGTGTACAGGGCTTAAGTCTTGGAGAGCAACCCTCAGCCTTGGAAAATTTGCTCTCTTAGTCCCGGTTCACACGTGCGAGTTGATGCCGAATGCGATGCGTTAAACACGAACTAGATTCGCAAAAAGTAGTTGTTTTCAATGATGGTGGTTCACATCTATGCGTTGCGATTCCTCTCCGAATGCGATACGATGAAAAAAAGGGTCTTGAGCGAGTTTAGAGCATTGCGTTTCAAATTTAGTCTCCATAGACATCAATGTAAATCGTTCTGGAATTGCATTTGATGGTTCACATATGTGCGAATTCCACCACACTATTCTCCACAAAAACCACAAAGTTAACACCTTTTTTTTTTTACATTATGATTCCATTGGCTAGAACATTAATTGCAGCTATGTCCCACTCTTGAAATTTGCATTCAAATCGCGGTAAAAACACAGTAAATTCGCACCTCAGAATGGACTGAAAAAATGGAACAAATTCACAGTGCAGCAGTGTGAACCGGCACTAAAGGTTCAGTGTTTTTATCTTTCCAGTATGTGCTTGTTATTTACAGATTACAATAAATGAAATCATGTTATGGTCACTGCTACTCAGATGTTCTTTTATATCAACGTTAGTAATAAATTCTGCATGGTTTGAGATTACCAGGTCCAGCAGAGCATCATTCCTAGTCGGGGGGCCTCTATAAACTGTGCCATAAAATTTTCTTGTAACAGGTTAATACATTTTTGCACTTTAACTTAGGGTGACCAGACATCCCCGGTTTCAGGGGACAGTCCCCGGATTGAGGACACTGTCCCCGGACCAAGTCTGTCCCCAGTCTTGTCCCCGGATTGGATTTGGACAGGGGCTGGGGCAATTTCAAAGACAGTCAGTGCAGAATAAAAAAAAAATTGGAATTACACACCCCTGCTTCTACTAGCTTAGGGGGGGTGTATTTTTTTTCCATTATCTGTGCCCCTTTCTGATGATCATGTGCTAGTCGGAGCGGAGGGAATATTTCTTCAGTTTCGGGTGCCCATCCAGCTCCGCTCACATGTTCTTCTGCCTTGGCTCAAGTCCCGGCCAGTCGCCTGCTTATCTCCTTGGCAGAGTGATCTTCCTCTGCTCCCCACCCAGTAGTAGCCGGGGCCCGGAGAGTTAAGCCTAGTACACACGATCGGATAACCTATGGATTTTCGTCTGATGGATTTGTCCATCTGAAATCCGATGAAACTGTTTTTCATCAGTCTTGCCCACACACCATCAGTCAAAAAACCGACCGTTCCAAACGCGGTGACGTAAAACACTCCGATGAGCTGAGAAAAATGAAGTTTAATGCTTCTGAGCATGCGTGGTTTTTTTAACCGATGGACTTGCCCATAGACGATCGGAAATTACCATCGGTTTTTGATCCATCGTAAAATTTTAAAACAAGTTCTATTTTTTAAAACCGATGGGAAAAAGACCGATGGGTACCATACACGATCGGTTGGTCTGATGAAAACCATCCATCGGACGGTTTTCATCAGTCAAACCGATTGTGTGTACAGGGCTTAAGACTTGACAGGCTGTGAGGCGGGCGGCGACGGGGCAGAGATTCGCTAATTGCCGCCATTACAAGTAAAAAAAAAAATATGTCCCCGGATTTCATTTTAAAAATCTGGTCACCTTACTTTAACTGTTCCTGCAGTGCCATTACTCCAGTCAATTTTTGGGTAGTTAAAATCCCCCATTATTATCACTGCCCCAGCCCTAGCGGCCCTTTCTATCTGTTCAAGGAGCTGAGTCTCCATCTCTTCATTAACACTGGGTTGCCTATAACAAACTCCAATGATTAACCTGGTAGTTTGCACACGCATGTAGGTTGTACCCCAATAATAAGTCAGCCCAGTGCTCTAGACACCCAAATCCTTCCCTCTTACACCAGGTCTTTAGCCCAGCATTCAGTTCTATATGCTCCCTAACCCCAAACCCCCCCCACCCGCCTTTCCTATGTTGTGCATGGCACAGGCAATATTTCAGAGAATATCACCTTGGAGGTTCTTCCATTCAACTTGAAGCATTTTTTGCGATTTTGCACTGCATCGCTTTAACTGCGACGTTGTACCCAAACAAAATTGACGTCCTTTTTTTCCCCCACAAATAGAGCTTTCTTTTGGTGGTATTTGATTACCTCTGCGGTTTTTACTTTTTGCGCTGTAAACAAGATAAAGAGCGACAACTTTGAAAGCAATTCTTTTTTACTTTTTGCTATAATAATTATCTCCCAAAAATATATAAAGAAAAATGTATTTCTCAGTTTAGGCCGATATGTATTCTTCTACATATTTTTGGTAAAAAAAAATCATAATAAGTGTATATTGACTGGTTTGCGCAAAAATTTTAGCGTCTACAAAATAGGGGATAGATTTATGTAATTTTTACTATTATTTTTTTTTATTAGTAATGGCGGTGATCTGCGATTTTTATCCGAACTGCGACATTGCGGCGGACAGATCGGACACTTTTGACACCATTGACATTTATACAGCGATCAGAGATAAAAATAGCCACTGGTTACTGTGTAAATGTCACTGGCAGGGAAGGAGTTAAACAGTAGGGGGCAATCAAGAGGTTAAATGTGTTCCCTCAGCGTATTCCAACTGTCTAGAGGCAACTTGAGGTGTGACAGTGATACATGTTGGGGCATTTTTTTGAGCTTCCCTAGATGTCAGACATGTGGATGACACCTAATTTCCTGACAGTGTCAGACTCAGCCGCAGTCTCATTACAGAACTGAGACTTTCCTACCAAGCTGATACAAATACCACTGAGCCAGCTTTTGTATGCTACAAGCGACTCTGATAAAAGTTGTTTCGTTTTTTTTTTTTTACACTATACTAGCAGAAGTTTGTCTATCATTGAACGGGTACTGAAGGGCACGTCACTGTAGTAGTAGCAAGCAGGGTGAAATGTGGGGAAAGAAGGATGTAAGCCAGCTGTGGTGGTGAGAGCAGGGGGGAGTTGGTGACATGGCACAGTCAGGGCTGGTGCACCACTAGGCAAACTAGGCAGCTGCCTAGGGCGCACTGCTGCCTAGGGCACCCGGCCACTGGTGTTCCTACTCTCTTCTCTCTGCAGCAAGCAACTAAGTCTCAGCATCAGCAAGCAGTCGCTGCTCTGTTTGCATATACTGTCAGAGGCGCAGCGGCGGTGGAGTACTGTGTCTGTGTCCTGACTCCCGAATGAATGGTAGCAAGCAAAGATTCATTGATGGGCGCTGGTAGGCTGCATTGATGGGCGCTGGTGAGGCTGAATTTGATGAGCGCTGGTGAGGCTGAATTGATGGGTGCTGGTAGGCTGTATTTGATGGGCACTGGTCATACTGCATTTGATGGGTGTTTCAATAAAAAAGTTGGGTATACGTGGGCAGGGCAAAGGTGGTGGAGTCAGGGGTGGAGCCAGGGGGAGTGGCAAAATGAGGTTTCGCCTAGGGTGTCAAAAACCCTTGCACCAGCCCAGGGCACAGTGGTGGGGTGGTTATGGTGGTGCAGTTTACAGTGTCAGTGTGAGCTGCAGCAGAAGCCAGGGAATAACGAGGTGGTGTGAGCTGATGGGTTGTGTTGCGGTTGTTAAAAATATGATTTTTATTATATTAATCAGACATATGATACATGGGACAATATTACAATAATGAGTTGGTCAGATTACTGTCAGTCTTTTGGTTTGAGTAGATTTCTCAAACAAATGCTGTTTTCATACAATGGGGTTAGATACCATTGTTGTATTCAACAGGATAGCTACAGTAAACAAGTAAGACATTACTTGTTTGAGATTTCTTTCAGCTCTCAAACTGAAAGAATGACTGTTAGATTACTGACAGATTTGGTTTGAGTAGACAATAGGTAGATAGCATTGTTGTATTCAACAGTCCATTGTTGCTACAGTAAACAGGTATGTTTTCTGTTTGGTAACTCAGCCTGACACATAAAAGCAGGCATAAGCTAGGACACACACACACACACACACATCATGTTGCTGTAACATCAGAAGAAGCCACTCATCATAAGAAGAGCAGAACCTGGTCTCCAAGAAGAATCATTGCCAATGGAGATCACGAGTAACAGAAGATAAGTAACTTAAATGTATTTGTACTGTTATAGACCATAGGCTGTTCTATTTTCTAGGCATTTTGCTTGTTATAGATATCTGTCAGTCTCGTATTGTATTCCTAATATTGTAATAGTTTTGTACGTACAGCATCTTGTATAGTAAAAGCACATTTACACACTGCAGAAGTCTCAGCTTCCTTGTTATACCACAGAGTAACCTTGCTAGTTAGACACAAGCAAAACATTTGGGGGCTTGGCCTGCGATCTGTGCTATAATTCAATTGAAGCAGACTTGTTTTTCTGTAGTGTGTTGTGGAGCTTGTGCTAGGTAAAATGCTGCGTAAGCTGTTTAGGAAAAGCAAGGCTGCAGAGGGTTCTGGTGACCAGAAGAAAGTGTGCAGCTTACCTATCTGGGCCAGAAATAATGAGTGGGAGCCTCTTTCTAAAGAATTTGTGAAGTATGCTTCTCCCTTGAAGCTGACTAGGGGTGATAAAGTCTCAGATCATTTTGTAGATTTTAGCCTTAAGGGATTGGATTTAAGTAAGAAAGAGAAGAGGACAGTGTCCACAATGGATTGGTACTTCCTCCATGCTCTCTATACTGAATCACATAGAAGGGAGAAGGCAGAGGCAGAAGTTAAGGTATTAAAAGACCAGCTAGCAGTTGCTTCAGAGTGTGTACGTTCAACCGCTAGTCGGGCTGATGATTTGCAAGAGCGGTGTGCAGCCCTCATGACCAAATCAATTAATGCTTTAAGGAAAAAGAAGGGGTGTAAACCTGTTAGTAAAGCCAGGGTACGTGCCATTGTCACATCCCAATATTGGGATTGTGAGGATGTGCTCTCCTCAAATGATAGTGAGGATGAGGAGATAGAGTTTGATATTTCAGATGATGATCTGCTAGTGGGAAAGAAAAAGTATGCCAGACCTCTCATTACTAAGCATAGGAAACGGCAACATGATAGAGAGGATATGGCAGATGGGGAGGTGCATTATCGCAACCCCAGAGATGTTGAAATTGAAGAAGTACAGGAGTTTACACAAACTGAACTCCATGAGCTGGCAAAACAATACAAACAAAGGTCTGGGGAGCCCCTATTGAGTTGGCTCCTACGCTTATGGGATGAAGGGGCGGACAGTGTTGTTTTGTCAGGTAAGGAAGCAGTGGCTATGGGAGTGTTAACCCATGATCCACAATTGCGTCAGGCAATGCGAAAAGCCCGAGAGTTTAGCGTGAATTTTTCACTGTTAGACCTTGTGAGAGATGGAATAGTCCGAGTATACGCTAGTCCTACTGACCTGGAAAATACCTACTCCTGGAGATCAATAGGAGAGGGTATTTCCAGGTTACGTGAGATGGGTTGTATAACCGGATTAAATACATTTCCAGAATGGATAGGTCCAGATATGGAACCCTTTACGTCTGCTCTGCGTTCTAAGCTGATGAAGTCTGCACCATTTAATCTCAGGGCTCCATTATTGTCCTTCTTGGGAGGCCTGGGATTAAACAGCAAGATTCATGAAGCCACAACCCTTTTAAGCCAGTTGGGGGAGATAGAGGAGACTAAAACAAAACCTGTCAGGGCAGTAGATAAGGTCAAGGCCAGACAGGAAGAATACAAACAGAAAAGAACAGAGAAGAAACGGAATGGGGTAGAGAAGACAGAAGGTGAAGAGAAAACCAGGCTAGTTATTTCTAGGAAAGAAATGTGGGTGGACCTATTAAAGGCAGGAGTACCTAGAGATGAGATAGATGGCATTCCTACTGCAGAAATGCTGAAGAGGTGTGTAGCGATACCTTCAACTAAGAGGGCCACAGCTTTAGTTTGGGCCCTGAATACAGCTCCGCCAACCCCCGGCAATTTACTCGACCCCCTACTGGCACAGTTAGTAATGGCAGCAATAATAGTCTTATACTATATGATAAAACTCAGACACCAAGGCAATAATGAAAGGGGTATCTAATTTACTTTAGATTTGTGGTAAAAGGGTTAACAGTGGTAACAGTTCACATAAAATAGGTTGCAGAGCCCTGCAGCAATATACATACTTATACACTAATGGAATAGTAAAGGTGCACCGCGTGGGCGACCGTTAACTAGGCGCCCTGTGGCGCAGCAACTAAATGAACTAACTAGCTGGCCAGGCCTGGCTCAGATATCTAAAACTCAGTCTATAGGGGATGATGGTTTCTTCACCGGCAAGTCTTTAAAGGTGGTGCACATAACAGAATAACATTTGTAATCCAGTGGAAAGGTTGTGATAGCATAACACTTTACTGAAGAATCTCTGAGTTCGGCTCTGATATGGATCTCCAGTGAGAGTATCAGATATAAACTTGTGGGCCACGGCAGTCTATAGGCACATCAGCAACAAACAGTATATGGTCTGAGCATACGCTCGCTCACCCCTCCGGACGCGATCCCAGTCCCAGGAACTTCCACCGACTGTGTCCTCACACACAGTGTCTCCAGCGATCGGGTCCCCGATCCAACCAAGACTGTAGATAAGCGAAGTCAGATGCCACTCAGGCTCGCAGTGGGGTGGAAGGCTCTTTGGTGCTGCGCAAGGCCTCAGGCTTCAGGCCTTGCACTCTGGCACATCCACACAGGAGTATCAGTCACTGAAGTCTCATGTCCCAAAGAGCCCAAGCATAGCCTCGCCTCCTCCTTATAAAGCTCCCCCCATGAGTCTCTGCAGCGACAACATTGCACCCTGAACGGGGTTCTGGGTAACGTAGTCTCTCTCCTCTGATTTCACTTCCAGTAAAGTCTCTTCTCTACTCCCTCCTGACTCACCTCTCACCCGGAAAGTCCTGTCTCTCTGTATTAAAGGGGAATACCCCGCTACACACTCCCCCCACTTAAACTCTTTGGTCCCCAAAGACATCTAACATTTTTAGATCTGCAAAACGTTTTAGCTTCAATGCAGTCGCATAGGATTGACAGAGGAGCCTCCCACCAATCATCACATGATAGGGAGCTGTCCTGTCCACAGGTCGCTTCAGTGGGGCCGACCTGTCTAACTGTGCCAGGAAGTGAGCTGCGGTTGCCCTCCACCAAATGAACAGTGGAGGGATCCGGATTCTCTGCATTCCTCCTGGCAGTGACCACAGAATCTTCTGAGCTCTTCCCCATTTGTGGGTAGGTCAACTTTTTGGGAGGCCTTATGACTCTTCGAGCCCTTTGCCCTCTTGGAGTTTCTGGCTCTGGCGCCGCAGGTTCTTCTTCCGTAGCAGGCTCGGGCAACACGGCGGGCTCTGGAATATCTGCTTCAGGAGCCGAGGGATACATAGAGTCTCTACAGTCCCCTTCAGAGTGGGTATCACAGGCATCTTCCCAGTAATCTGGTGAAGGACTAGATGGGATGAACTCAGTGGCTTCTGGATTCAGTTGTCCATTTATAGTGTCTTCAGTGGTTGGAAGATCTATAGCAGAAGTTCCTGGAGTTGGGGAAGACCACAGCCATTCAAGTTCTCTTCCTTCATCTCCACTAAGTTCAGAGGCCTCTCCATCTTCAGCCCAAGAGGTCTGGGACCGAGTGTTTGGCCTGGGGGTATCCAGAATAGAGACTGGTTCAGGGGAGTCCCCCACTGGAGGTATCCTGACTGCTTCAGCAAGTGGGAGCAGGTGGTTTCGATGCCACGTCTTCAGTGGTCCTACCTTCCCTTCTGGCTTCAACTTGTAGACAGGTAGGCCCGGCAGCTTCCTACAGATGACATAGGGTTCAGATCTCCATCTGTCTGCAAGTTTGTGTTTTCCAGGGACCCCCAGATTGCGTAGCAGTACTCGGTTCCCGGGCTGCAGGTCTTGCACCCGGACCTTCAAGTCAAAGTTTCTTTTGTTCCGAGCTCCCCTTTGATCTGAGGCCACTTGAGCTTGTTCATAGGCTACTTTCAGGCTGTGTCTGAGCCTGTTCACATATCCTCTGTGGGATGTGGCTGAGGAATGGTCTAAAGAGGTGCCAAAGGCCAGGTCCACAGGTAACCTTGCTTCTCTCCCAAACATGAGTCGATATGGGGAGTAGCCTGTAGCATCACTGGTGGTGCAGCTGTAAGCGTGTACTATAGCTGCTATGTGTTTGCTCCAATGTTGTTTCTTCTCACTATCCAGAGTTCCCAACATGTTGAGCAGGGCTCGGTTAAACCTCTCCGGCTGAGCATCTCCCTGTGGGTGGTAAGGTGTGGTTTGGGTTTTCTTGATTCCTAACGAATCCAGGAGTTTCCGGATCAGCCGACTCTCAAAGTCCCTTCCTTGATCTGAATGGAGTCGCCGTGGCAGCCCATAATGGACAAAATACTTCTCCATAAGTACCTTGGCTACTGTGGAAGCCTTCTGGTCTTTGGTTGGGAAAGCTTGGGCATACCGGGTGAAATGATCGGTTATCACCAGAACATTTCCTAGTCCACTCAGGTCGGGTTCGAGGCAGAGAAAATCAATGCATACCAGATCCATTGGGCCTTGACTTTGTAGATGGCCCATTGGGGCAGCTTGATGGGGTAAAGTCTTCCTCTGGATGCAGCGTGCATGAATGGCAGTACTCTTCTACTTCTGCCCTCATGCAGGGCCAATAGAACTGATTTCTGACGAGTTGAAAGGTCCTTTCCGCCCCTAGGTGGCCATGATTGTCATGTAAGGCAATCAGAACAGTCTCTCAATGTTTTTCCGGAAGGAACAATTGCCATTTATCTTCCAGGTCATCAGAGGGGCCCCTTCGGTAGACCACTCCCTGATGCACCTGCAACCTGTCCCACTCTTTCCTCAACAGGCGAGCTTCCTTTGAGGAGTGGCGCAGGAGTCTGTTTGGATCCTGATTCTCCAGGGCTTCCAGAACCAATTTCCCCATGGGATCTTCTAATTGGTTGCATCTCAGTTCCTTCTTGGACAGTTTCGGCAGATTGTCTTCCTCCAGTTGGGTTACTCCACAGTATTGTTTGGGGACTCCTACCATGGTAACTCCTATCTCTTCCGCCCTTGAGCCTCCTCTGGCTTGTAATTCAGCCCCTTGACAAAGGGCCCGCACCCCGTCAGGTGCCACTTAAGTCCAGTCTTCCGTGTCACTGGTGGGGCCATGAGATCTTCTGGACAGAGCGTCTGCATCTCGATTTCCAGCCCCTGGCCTGTACTTTAGGCTGAAATTGAATCCAGACAGTGCGGCTAGCCACCTGTGTCCAGTGGCGTCCAGCTTTGCTGTGGTGAAAAGGTAGGTAAGGGGGTTGTTGTCGGTCTTCACAGTGAACTCCGCCCCATACAGGTAGTCTTTGAGCTTGTCTACTACCGCCCACTTAAGGGCCAGGAACTTCAGCTTGTGAGTGGGGTAGTTCTTCTCAGAGGGGGTCAGGCTCCTGCTCACGTAGGCAACAGGCCGCAGTTGTCCTTCATGTTCTTGGTAAAGTACTCCTCCCAGACCGTCCCAGACCGTCATGACTAGCATCTACATGTAGTTCATAGAGTTTGGTTGGGTCTGCGTAGGCCAAGACTGGGGCAGTGGTTAGGCTCTTCTTCAGCGCATGGAAGGCCTCTTCACACTTTTGGTTCCACTGATCTCTGACTGACTCTCCCGGCTTCCTGGGCCCTGAGTCGTCCTCTTCCCCCTCGGTCTTGAGTATTTCATTCAATGGTCTGGCAATTCGGACGAATCCTTCCACAAACCTCCTGTAATAGGAGCAGAACCCCAAGAAGGATCTGAGTTCTGTTACTGTGGTGGGTCTTGGCCAGGAGGTAACTGCCTCCAATTTCTCAGGGTCTGTGGCCACCCCTTCTTCAGACACTATGTGCCCCAGATAGTTCATAGTTCACAGAAGACTGGTAGAACCGACACTTCTCAGGCGAAAGCTTGAGTCCCTCCTCACTGAGTCTTCTCAACACTTTTTCCAGCCTCTCTTCGTGTTCTTTCAGGGTTCTCCCAAAGACAATGACATCGTCCAGGTATACAAGGACTTCAATAAGATTCATGTCTCCTACAGTCTTCTCCATGAGACGTTGGAAGGTAGCAGGAGCTCCAGACAGTCCCTGAGGCATTCGATCAAACTCAAAGAACCCCACTGGGGTTATGAAGGCTGTCTTCTCCTTGTCTTCTAGATGCATAGGGATCTGGTAGTATCCACTCTTGAGATCCATAACGCTGAACCACTTGGCTCCAGACAAACACTGTAAAGCGTCCTCTATCCTCGGAGTGGTGTACTGGTCGGGGATGGTTCTCCTGTTGAGGGTCCTGTAGTCTATACAGAGCCTCAATGACCCATTCTTCTTCCTGACCACCACTATCGGGGAGGCATAGGGGCTTCTAGACTCCCGGATCACACCAGTCCTCTTGAGTTCTGCGAGTTGTTCCCTTAGATCCTCCAGATCTGCTAGTGGGACCCGCCTGACCCTCTCTCTGAAGGGCTTGTCTTCTTGGAGGCGGATTCGATGGGTGGCACTCCTTGCACACCCCACATCAAACTCATCTTTGGAGAAGATCTTCTCCCATCTGGTCAACTGGGTCTTGGCTCTCTCTTTTCAACCCCTGGGCAGATTCGGGTTTTCCATGGACAGCTTCTCCCAAACATCTCTTCCTTCACCCGTCCCCTTGACTTCTGACAGGGTGACCGGGGCAGCAGGGCTCACCTGGCCCAGCAGCATTCTGGCTGGGATTTCCATGGGGCCACCTGTAGTATTCCTAACACTCACCGGAACTCTACAATGGGCCTTCTTCAGGGCCTTCAGCGGAATCACTTCTGGTATCACTTCCAGACCAGAGGACTCTTCCCTTGGGTCAGACTCCAGCATGACAAAGGGTCTAGGTTGCTCCCAAGTAAGCTTCACAGTGGCTCTGAGACAGGTTACTTCGCCGGGCTGCAACACTACCCCTTCACTTCCAAGTCTCCACACCTTCCCTATCCCCTCCACCGGGGTCTTCTGCTCTAGGACCAGCCGTTGGTAGGCCGTCTTCAGCATGGGGTGGATCTTGGTGGCCGCTGGGCCCTTCTCTTTCACTAGAGGGGTTAGGAGTCTTCGGACCAGGTCTGTGTTCGTCCCTATTATAAGGGAACTCTTGTTGGCTCCTGGCGGCCGAGGGCACACAACTGCCAGGGTATCAAACACTTCCGCCTTCCCAGCCACAGATGGGTCAAAGGTCATCTGGATAGGCAGATAGCCATCATAGGGGAAGCTCTGGGTTCCAATCCCCCATATTTCCAGTTCCTCTATCTTCTGGATGGGCAGATGACTCAAGTGCTTATCGTCCTACTCCTCCACATTTGAAGCAGGCTCTCTGTATTGGTTTCATAGAGCAGTTAGTGGTAAGAGTCTCCGGTGCCTTGAGTGGTGAGACTTCTTCTGTCTGGGGTTCCACCAGACGAGTCATCAACATTGTCATCATCTCCAGTATTTCTTTCTGGGTCTGGAACAGCTTCTCCAATCCAGTCTGACTTGCAGGGAGGTGGTGAATAGGTGAAGACCATGATCCCTGTTCAGTGATTGTTGCCAGTACACTGAGTTCCCGAGTGTCTGAAGGGACATCTATCTGCTGTACTTTGGCACGTGTGGTGCTAGGAGGTTGAAGTTTCCTCTGTTTTTGGTCCCTCTCAATCTCCATCTTATCTGCTTCATTCACTTTCTCAATGAGGACCTCGTCCGGAGTTGAGGGGTCTTCCAAATGCTGCTTCAGTTGTAGCTTGATATAGTCACTCCTCAATCCCGTAGTCACAGATCTTTGGAATTTCTTTTGGACTAGCTCGGCTCCAAAATGTTCCCCAGTTCCTTCATCCTTGGATGTGGACAACAGGCGGTCCTTGAGCTCAATGGCCCGGAATAGGAAGTTCTGAGGAGTCTCTCTACTATCCTGGGTCATATTTATCAGTCGATTAAATAACTCGGCGGCATCTTCCTCCTCATAATAGCTTTTCAGTATCCTCTTTAGCTGGTTCAGGGTCAATCCACTCTTCCTCTCTAACATGCCCCTGACACTTGAACCTGGGCTGATGGCATGGATTACAGCCTCTCTAATTTCAGATTCCTGATATCCTTTCTGTAGCCCCAACTCTATTTGGTGTAGGAGGCTGGTGTAGGACAGTTTGTCCTTCTGCCCTCTTTCTCCTATCTGGCCGTCAATGCGGAAATCCTTACGGATGGTTACTTCCTGCAGGTGGCCCTGAGCTTGTTTCTTTGGTACCTTCCCAGGTTTGGGCGTTATCTGACCATCTTTCTGATCCTCAAAAGCGACACGTAACCCATTAATGCGTTCGGCTATCATACTGGAAGTCTCCTGAAACCTCTCTTGTATGTTACGGTACTGCCGTTTCAGATCAACCAGCTGTTGTTCTGCCTGCGATTTAACAGCAGCCCCTGCTTTCCTGTCCAAGGGTTCTAACTGCTTCTGACTGGGATGTGTCAGGTGGAACTCAGTCTTTTCGGACAATTTTATACTGGCACCGTGGAAGTTTTCAGGGACATCCTGTCCCCACACTATCAGTGCATAGGTGCAGTTGGTCCTTGGGTCTGGTCTCACTGCGACAACATAAGGCTTTCTATCCGGGGACAATGTTTGTACCACCTCTTTAATTCGTTTCTCTCCCCAGTCACTCCCTGGAAGTTCAATGGCCATGCCCGCTTCTGAGCGGGTCCTTTCTGCTTCGCACCATTGGACTACTTTGATGGGGTCCATGCTGGTACTTCTGGCGCTCACCTGCTGTATCAGGATCCCGGACGAGAACCCACACGTGTAGCGATACCTTCAACTTAGAGGGCCGCAGCTTTAGTTTGGGCCCTGAATACAGCTCCGCCAACCCCCGGCAATTTACTCGACCCCCTACTGGCACAGTTAGTAATGGCAGCAATAATAGTCTCATACTATATGATAAAACTCAGACAGCAAGGCAATAATGAAAGGGGTATCTAATTTACTTTAGATTTGTGGTGAAGGGGGTAAACAGTGGTAACAGTTCACATAAAATAGGTTGCAGTGCCCTGCAGCAATATACATACTTATACACTAATGGAATAGTAAAGGTGCGCCGCGTGGGCGACCGTTAACTAGGCGCCCTGTGGCGCAGCAACTAAATGAACTAACTAGCTGGCCAGGCCTGGCTCAGATATCTAAAACTCAGTCTATAGGGGATGATGGTTTCTTCACCGGCAAGTCTTTAAAGGTGGTGCACATAACAGAATAACATTTGTAATCCAGTGGGAAGGTTGTGATAGAATAACACTTCACTGAAGAACCTCTGAGTTCGGCTCTGATATGGATCTCCAGTGAGAGTATCAGATATAAACTTGTGGGCCACGGCAGTCTATAGGCACATCAGCAACAAACAGTATAAGGTCTGAGCATACGCTCGCTCACCCCTCCGGATGGGATCCCAGTCCGGGAACTTCCACCGACTGTGTCCTCACACACAGTGTCTCCAGCGATCGGGTCCCCGATCCAACCAAGGCTGTAGATAAGCGAAGTCAGATGCCACCCAGGCTCGCAGTGGGGTGGAAGGCTCTTTGGTGCTGCGCAAGGCCTCAGGCTTCAGGCCTTGCACTCCAGCACATCCGCACAGGAGGATCAGTCACTGAAGTCTCGTGTCCCAAAGATCCCGAGCCTAGCCTCGCCTCCTCCTTATAAAGCTCCCCCCATGAGTCTTTGCAGCGACAACATTGCACCCTGGGTGCCCAACGGGGTTCTGGGTAACGTAGTCTCTCTCCTCTGATTTCACTTCCAGTAAAGTCTCTTCTCTACTCCCTCCCGACTCACCTCTCACCTGGAAAGTCCTGTCTCTCTGTATTAAAGGGGAATACCCCGCTACAGGTGGAAACATTTAGTAGGGAAAACTGTCAGGGTTAGAAACACTACTCCTAGTGAAGATAACATCAGCCTAGACTTAGAGGAAACAGAACAGACCCCTCCTGTTAGCCCCAAACCAATTCCCAAAACTGAACATGAACCCCAAATCCCTTTATCTTGGGGGGGAGTTTGAGAGAATCAGAAAAGGGGATTGGGAGGTTCCTTATCCTTTATGAAGGGAAGGTGAGTCTCCTGTAATAGCAGCAAGGGCAGTGACAGCAGGAGACCGACGCCCATATGCACCTGTCACTGTATGGTGGGGGAAGTCATCTTCTCCTACACATGTAATGACTTTAGTTGATAGAGGAGCTGAAGTTACACTTTTGCAAGGAAATCCTTCCCATCACAAAGGAGAATTGATGTAGAAGGTTTGGGAGGGCAAACTACACCAGCAGTTAGGATACGGGTGAAATTGGCTATTGGCAAGGGATCAGGATTTATGACAAATGTTTTGATATCAGAGTTACCCAAAAATATTCTTGGGATGGATGTACTTCAAGGTCAGTCAATTCAGACTGAAAGAGGTACATTCACATTCGGGTATCCTGATAAAGCGTATCTGGTAAGGGCGGTGAAGGCTGTGGTCAGAGGTCATGCGAAATGGACCCCTGTCTACATTCCTCCACCAGAGAAGCCAGTCTGTCTCAAGCAGTACAGACTTCCTGGAGGCCACAAAGAAATTGGGGAGACTATTCAAGAACTGTTGAGAGTAGGGATCCTTAGACCTGCTGTAAGTCCTTTCTCGTCTCCGGTGTTCCCAGTAAAGAAACCTGATGGGACATTAAGGAATGACTGTGGATTACAGAGATCTAAACAAAGTGGCACCTCCATTGAAGTCAGCTGTACCAGATATGATCTCAATTGTTGAGAAAATTGCTAAAGATGCAGGAGAATATCATGCTGTGATAGACCTGGCTAATGCTTTCTTTTCAATTTTGATAGACCCAGATTGTCAAGACCAGTTTGCTATGGTGTGGGACGGCTGCCAGTACACTTTCACTGTCCTTTCGCGAGGCTATCTTCATTCTCCAACGATTTGTCATGGACTGATTGCCCGAGATTTAAGTACCCTGAATTTGAAAGTCGCTGTGTTTCACTACATTGATGTATAAAAAAGGTATTTCCGTGCTACTATGAGGTGATAAGATATTGTTACAACTGCTACTAAACACTGGAAGAGGTAAAAACCATAACCTTGATAAGAATAGTGTATAGAAAATAGTGCTGAGCTGTTGTAATTGACTCTAAGTCAAATAAGAAAATAAGTGCTCCAAAGAAAATAGTGTACAAATAGTACTAATAATGGAACAATAAAAGTGCAAATATGCAAAAGAAGGACTCGTGACATCAAATAATCCAAAACTTAAAAAATCAGCAAGTGCAGAAGCAATGTTGAAGTGCAAGTGCAGATAAATGGGCCTTAGTATACTGATTGTATTAATAATTATTAATAATAATTGATAACCAGCATGTACTGAATGGAAAAAATGTAAACTTGGCAATAAGTATTCAAATAATCACAATTGATAAAAAATGCAGATGTTGATAAATAAATCCAAAGCCTTAATATACTAGTAGGGCATCTTGCTAGCCAGCAAGTACTGAAGTACCGTAAAGTGCAGATGTGCAAAAGCTGTGACAGCAAAATAAATATTACACATATAAATGCTAAAACCTTGAAAGCAATCCTAAACAGAGCTTATTGCATTACCAACCAGCAAATGCTGGAGCAATGGTAAAGTGCAAATGTGTAGGGTTGTAGTATCAGATATTTCTTATAAATTAAAAAACAAAGTGCAACTTTTCATGCAAAATTGTGACTTGATATATTCCAAAGTGGTGAACATAAAATATTAGTGGTTTAAAAAGTCCAAGTTTGGCAAAAAAAATATTGCAGTGATAAGTGCTGGGGTAGGTGCTGGATGGTGTTTCTTCTATAGTATTCCACACTGTGAGTGATCCTCTATAGGTAAATAGATGGCCAAGATCACTACATTGATGACATCATGATCTCTGGGACAAAAGAAGATGTAACTGAAGCACTGCACCTGCTGATACAGCACTTGGAGAACAGAGGGTGGGCTATCAACAGAGACAAAGTCCAAGGACCTACCACAGAGGTGAAATTCCTAGGAATGATGTGGACTGGGTCGCAGAGGAAGATTCCAGAGACAGTTGTGCAAACTATCCAGGCGCTGTCGCCCCCTACTACCAAAAAGGAGGCACAGAAGTTCATTGGAGTTGTGGGATTCTGGAGATCGTTCATCCCACATCTTGGACTGATTTTGAGGCCTATATACAATGTTACCAGAAAAAAGACTGAGTTCTCATGGGGTTCAGAGCAGCGGACTGCATTTCTGGCTGCTAAATAAGCTATTTTGCAGCATCAGGGATTGGGACCCGTGAGACAAGGAGTACCATTTCAGCTGGATGTAGTGGAGCAGAATGGTACCATATCTTGGAGTCTGTGGCAGCCAAATGAAAAGAAAGGACTGAGAGCAATACCTATTGGATTTTGGTCCAAACAACTGACAGGGGCACAGACGAGATACACGCCCCTAGAGAAGTACCTGTTTGGGGCCTACACAGCACTTCAACATGTAGAGACCATTACAGAAAAGGACACAGTCACCATCCATACTGCATTGCCAATAGCAGGATGGGTGAGAGATAATGGACTGACCACTAGGGCAGCTGTAGCCCAGAACCAGACACTGATGAAATGGAAGTGGTACCTTCAAGAAAGAGGGGGTATTGCAGCTGGGGATGTTAGAGACATTTCAAAACAGTTGGCAGGGCTTGTTACTTTTACCAGCACCCGGCCAGAAGAAGAAATTCCTGTGCTGCAATCATCCCCCATTCAAGAGGCTCCACCCTTTGAGTCTCTGTCAGAAGACATGAAGGAGTCAGTGTGGTTCACTGATGGTTCAGCCATAATCACCTCGTCTGGACGTAAATGGACAGCAGCAGCCTACAACCCAAGTACAGACACAGTCCTGCAGGAGTCCGGAATCGGAGAGTCCAGTCAGTATGCAGAGTTGAAAGCTGTAGTGATGACTCTTCAGGAGGATCCTTCTTCCCATGTCACTATCTACACTGACAGCTGGGCGGTTTTTAAAGGACTGACAACTTGGATGCCCACGTGGAAGTCCAATGAATGGATGATTCATGGAAAGGTGGTGTGGGGAGGCAAGGAAGTCAGGGACTACATCTGGAAGGAAGCTCACTCCCACACCATAAAAGTGGGGCATGTTGATACACATGTGCCCCTAGTACCAGACTTTGAGAACTATAACAGAGTTGCAGATGAATACGCCAAAGTGAAGGCAGTTGTGCCAATTGATCCTGTTTTGATGAACTTGGCCAACTGGGCCACAAGCAATCTGGACATTTGGGGCAGAAAGCAACATATGAATGGGCACAGCAGAGAGGATTGCCTATATCCATGGACATGATAAAGACTGTAATAGGGAACTGTACATTGTGTGGAGAAGTGCGACAATGGCCATTGCAAAAGTACTCCACCGGGTCGATTAAGAGGGGTGAGAGGCCTGTAGAGATCTGGCAGATTGACTTCATTGGTCCCCTGTCCCGGGGAAACAACAGACTGAGATATTGTTGCACTGCAGTGGACACCTATTCAGGACTTATGCTTGTCCATCCTTGCAAACGTGCAGATCAAGCCGCAATGCTTCAACTGCTTCAGAAACTTGTCGTTGCTTATGGTTGTCCCAAACAAATCCAAAGTGATAACGGCTCACACTTCACCGGATCAACAGTACAGCAGTGGGCCAAAGATTCTGGAGTGTACTGGTTGTGCCACATCCCATACCATCCACAGGCAGCTGGTTTGATTGAAAGATACAACGGGCTATTGAAGGACCAGATACGCAAACTTACACCCACACATACACTAAGGGGGTGGGATCGGGTCCTCACACAGGCAGTCATGTTGTTAAATTCTAGGCCAATAGCCAAAAGAACACCATATGAGAGGATGGTAGGGGCTGAGGCACAGATTCCACAGCTGGAGTGCAGAGTTCAGTATTTATGTAAGGTTCCTGAAAGAACAGGGTTTAACAGATACCATGTTACTGCTTCCCATGACATAGAAACCAAGAGTGACGTATCTGAAGCTAAAGCCTATCTAGGAATGAGAGGGAATCTGGCAGGAAGGTTTGAAATTATATTTGCATTGGCAGATGAGCTTCAAGACAGTGGCTGGGACTCGGATACTTCTCAGCAAGAGTGGAAAGTGAGGCTACATAACATCAAACCTTCCAAAATAAACAGCAGTGATCTTCTGGGAAATATCAATATATTTCCTCTCCTCCCTATTGATGTTCTTTGGGAGGGTCAGAGGTGCATACAGGCAGGTGGCAAAGTATTGGTCAGATATCCAGGCAAGAAGCCATTTAGAGGAGAGATTGTAGCTGAAGGGCCAGGATCTACTGTTTATGTATTGTTAGAAGGAACAGATAATCCGCTTTGTTTTCCACTCCACAGGCTGTCTCAGATTTGATCCATAGGAAGACCAGAGAAAAGTGGTTACATGATGGAAAGAATGACGGAAGATCGCAAGAGCTGTGGAGAACAAGGCCTTTGATGTATTTCAAGCCTGGACTTGTTTCTAAAGAACTTTAGAATGGACTTTCTAATGAACTATTATCCAAAGACTGAAACACCTTCCCAGTGACATAAATATGGGAGGGGTTGCATTTAGGGAAAATTCATGTGTAGAATGAGTTGTTAGTAATGAAGAGATTTTCTGTGTAGTCTGAGAGAAAAAAAATCATAGGGCGGAATGTGTTGCGTTTGTTAAAAATATGATTTTTATTATATTAATCAGACATAGGATACATGGGACAATATTACAATAGTGAGTTGGTCAGATTACTGTCAGTCTTTTGGTTTGAGTAGATTTCTCAAACAAATGCTGTTTTCATACAATGGGGTTAGATACCATTGTTGTATTCAACAGGATAGCTACAGTAAACAAGTAAGACATTACTTGTTTGAGATTTCTTTCAGCTCTCAAACTGAAAGAATGACTGTTAGATTACTGACAGATTTGGTTTGAGTAGACAATAGGTAGATAGCATTGTTGTATTCAACAGTCCATTGTTGCTACAGTAAACAGGTATGTTTTCTGTTGTTTGGTAACTCAGCCTGACACATAAAAGCAGGCATAAGCTAGGACACACACACATCATGTTGCTGTAACATCAGAAGAAGCCACTCATCATAAGAAGAGCAGAACCTGGTCTCCAAGAAGAATCATTGCCAATGGAGATCACGAGTAACAGAAGATAAGTAACTTAAATGTATTTGTACTGTTATAGACCATAGGCTGTTCTATTTTCTAGGCATTTTGCTTGTTATAGATATCTGTCAGTCTTGTATTGTATTCCTAATATTGTAATAGTTTTGTATGTACAGCATCTTGTATAGTAAAAGCACATTTACACACTGCAGAAGTCTCAGCTTCCTTGTTATACCACAGAGTAACCTTGCTAGATAGACACAAGCAAAACATGGGTCCAGAAATTAGAAGGGCACCTCCCATTGTGACACAAGCTCATCTGCTGCAGAGGCATGGGCGTCCGCTGAACTTTTTTCAGGGGGGGGGGCATCATTTTAAGGTCATCCATGCTCGGTCCCTTTTTGACAATGTCATGAAGAAGAGGGGCTTAGTCATTATTGCATAAAGCGCAGGCATGCAAAGGTTTGAGAAACCTGATGCAAAAGCTTAATAGAAGGATCAAGCTGCCATTGTCTGATTAGCAATTTGTAATTTGTTTTTATGTTTACACTAGTGACACTATTGAATGCACCACATTATTCATACACACATGGTCAAGGCACTACAAGTGAATTATAAAAAAACACGTAGAATCTGCAGGACATTAATACATGAGTTACTATGACCAGTGCAGGACATTTACCCCCCTCCCCCCCCGCCGCATATTTAAAAAAATCAGTCATCACAGTTAATAATCTTCAGACTGCATCATTCTGTATGGCATGATGCCATACGGAATGCAGTCTGAAGATTTTTTTAATATGCAGCATGGCGGCGGGGGGGGGGGGGGGGGAGGTGGGGTAAATGTCCTGCACTGGTCATAGTAACTCGTGTATTAATGTCCTGCACTGACATTAATACATGAGTTACTATGACCACTGACCAGTGCACCCTCCTGGCATTTTAAGGGTATATATATATACAAAGAAAAATGTGAAGGTTTTTGTTGCCAATCCCCTTAAAGTGCTAGTTGGCTGTCTCTGGTGGCTTTCCAGCCAAGAAACTAGTATTTTCAGAAGGGAAGTCAGTAAATACAGGCTGGTTTCGCAGTGCAGTAATGTGCATTACCGCAACACACATTGGCGCACTTTGCATGTATTAATTTTTGCACTGACATTTTTTTTAATGGCTCCCCAATGTACTAAAGGAACAAACCTACATTGTAGAACACCACAGTGCATGGTGGTAATACACTACTCTACAGGGTGTTGTGGTGCACTGCTTCAGAAAACCTAGTGCAGCTGCCTTGAAGTTTTATCTATTGCATCAATGCTAACTCAGTACATCCATCTCAATAGACCTAGTACATGATGATTTGTATTGTAATTGTTATTCCAGCGCCATTTATTTTATAAGTGTGTGTCACTCAGTGACAAAAATAAAATAAATGGTGCTGGAATAACAATTACAATACAAATCATCATGTACTAGGTCTATTGGGATGGATGTACTGACTACTGAGTTAGCATTGGTGGCGGTGCAATAGATAAAACTTCAAGGCAGCTTTTAGGATCATGTAGGAGCCGGAGGGTACAAACACAGATGTTTCACAGACATTTGTCAGCGTGTTGTTAAACTAACTTGCTTGCTTAAACAGCGGCGCGCTGGCTCCTCTTGGTGTCCGCTCTCCGCTCCTCCCATCAGTCTAATCCCCTCCCGGCGTGAGTGTAGTCACGCCGCCAGGACGGGCACCGGGCGGGGCTGTAGGGGAGCGATAATCAACTATTGGCTGGCGGCAAACAGGGGCGGGAGCGGAGCGGAGCAGAGCGAAAAAAAAAATGAGTGACATGACACTGAAGCCAGACAGTGACAATCGGCAGGTGGCGCGGCTAAATGTGGTGTCTATTCCAGCCAGGGGGGGGCGAACGCCCTCTCTTGCCCTATGGAGCGGAAGCCCATGTGCAGAGGCTCTGGATTTGCTTCCCACTGAAAATGGCTGTGGGTGGCGCTGTTCCACATTTAAATACTGATTCTTCTGTGCATGTGTTGTAGTGACTTTCGCATAGGTGCCGACTGCCTATACAGGCCACATGCCTAGTAGTGACACAATGTTAAAAACGCTACACTACTCCTATTGTGGACCCAACATTTAGTGAGAGTGCTGTTAATTTCTAACCTGCAGTGAGCTCCTCAGATACTGGCAATCACCTGCCAGCACTAGAAGCCTTATTTACGGATTATAGATGTCACATAATCTACTGAAGAGAGCCGCAAATGAGTTATTAGTAATGCAAGATTTCCTGTGCTGGAAGCTGAAAGCTGGTTTGTGCAGGGATGGCTGCAAGTTAGAGGAGATCAGCAGAACTGTCGTGTCTGGGTCACTCTGTCTGTGCAGTAGCAGTAGAACTCCATAGTCTTATGGTGCCAGATGACTAATGTATATCAGGCTAGAACTAAGAGGAAACACCCTGTATTCTTCTTTTACAATAAGAATATGATTCAGTTGGAACGCTTTACTGCTAGCATTGTAATAAAATGTTTACATTAGCGCATGAGAAGATCAATGTTTGTGTTTTCTTGCTGTATTTAGTAAAGGTCTGTCAATTGCCACGTTGTGTTTGTGTTCTTTGAGTATCCCGGAGTTCTTCCCTACTGAGCCTATGGCTTATGTAGTTGCGGGCACCTGCCACCATGTTGACCTGTGAGGTCCCAATCTGTGTAGTAGAGCTGCTGTCACTGGCTCTACAAGTCCCATCTTCCACCCCAGCAGAGTCCATTGATACTTCCTTCCTTCAGCCCTGTATGGTCCAACTCCATACCTCAGTACAAACCTGAGGCTGGAGGAATAGTCTACAGCAGTGCTTCTCAACTCCTGTCCTCAGGACCCACTAACAGGTCAGGTTTGCAAGTGTAGCGGGGTGCCACTTTGCAGTGTGTCAAAGACTATTGTTACCTTGAGAAATAGCCCCAGCTCCCTCCGGAGTCTCCTTAAGATATTGCAGCAACTGTTGTTTAACTATATGGAACAGTGCATTGTGGAACTTATGGTACAGGGAGAAAGGGACTCCATTGCCATGGGTATCAAATAGACTATGGTACCCACAGTGCAGCTGTACTCCCAAAGTGCATTGCATCGCCGAACAGCCTTCTGGGGAAGGTTACTTAAAGGAAGGGAGGAGCTACGCTCGCTCTCTCTGGACTTCGCCTTCTCTCAAGTAGGAAGCCTGTGTTAAGGGCCTGCTGCGGGAGCATCTAGGCCTGAAGCCTGGGCTTCCAGCTATCGAGTAGGATCACTCAGCTTAAGGAGGGATCCTCTTCCGTGTGTCCAGCTCTCGCTTCCCAGAGACCGGACTCATCCATCTACCGACATCCAGTGTGTGAAACCGTAGACTGCAAGTTACGGAGAAGCAGCGGATCGGGGCACCGACAGCGGAGTGTACCAGAGGGACGAGGCCTACTTTGGTGGGAGGGTACCTATCAAATTGGCTCTAGTATGTGTGTCTAAAAATTTCACAGCAGTCCTTGGTAACAGGCCAATGCAGTTCTGATACTCATTTCAGTCGTGGACACACAGAAAAAGTAGGTTTCCAAGGTTTGAAATGCACTGAAGATTAGTAGATAGGATGGCTGGCTTACATGTTAAAATGTCTGTAAAGCCTAAAGTGGAATTAAACCCTTATTTTTTTTTAAAGAAAATTGCTTGACAGGTAGGGCTTTTATGACAGAAGAGACACTATCAGTCTCTTCTGTCATAAATGGTTCCCTCTGCCTGTCAGCAGTAATGTTCATTGATCCGCGCATGTGCAGCTCATCGTACGTTTACAGCACCCGATGTGTGCTGTGATTATATGACACTTGTGCACAGTCATCACAGCCCAGCCTGAGAACAAACCCAGATGGAAGACTAGTGAAAGCTCAGCGCTGGAGGGCTTAGTGTGACAGGTAAGCCTGCCATAATGTGCTAATATGCTGCATACTGGCACATTAGGCATAAACCAACTGGGGGCTATTTTTTTTTTTTGTTCTTAAAGTGGAATTTAATACCGTTTTACATGGTTAAGTAACTTAAAGGGATTGTAGACCCTCGTGTTTTTTCACCTTAATGCATCCTATGCATTAAGGTGAAAAAACTTCTGGCAGTCACTGGCCCCCTAGCCCCCCATTTTACTCACCTGAGCCCTGGAATTTCCCTCGGCGGAGACACGCTCTTCCTCTGCCTGGGGTTCTCGGCTACTGATTGGATAGACTGATAGCAGCGCAGCCATTGGCTTCCGCTGCTGTCAATCAAATCCAATGACGCGGGCGCTGGGGGGCGGGGCCGAGTCCTACATTCAGCGTCTATGGACTTCTCCTATTCTCCTAAGGGGTTATACAATGCGGGGATGAGCCGCGAGGGACTCCAGAAGTCGAGGATCGGGGCCACTCTGTGCAAAACGAACTGCACAGTGGAGGCAAGTATGATATGTTTGTTATTAAAAAAAAAAATCGAAGGCTTACAATCACTTTAAGATACTGTAATTGAAAAAAAAAGTGGTCATTGAATATACCGTACTCTATAGTTTTTCTTTTCCTTTAAATTAACCCTTTAGTATACCATAGATATATGGCATTTTCTATTGCTGTGGCTCTTAGTGGTCATTCACATGAACAGCAGGTTCTACCGCCCCTATGAAAAGCTAAGTGGATTTCTTTTTCAGAGGTGGCTTAGAGACAGTTTATAGGCATTTAGGAGGCAACACCAATTTCTAAATGCCAGCTTTTTTTTTTTAATCCCAATGAGGATTTTATATTAGATTACCACACCACAACTGCCATAGCCTTATATGGCATGTGGTTGCCGCCTGTCAAAAGAATTTTAAAATGCTGCACCACAAGCATCTTGGCTACGGCAAAGTAAATAGACTCTGGTGGCCTCCATGTCCGCTTGTAGGTGGGCAGTAAAAACGTAGATCGACTGCCTGTTTTTACTGCCACTCATGTGAACATAGCTTTTAAAGGTCAGGGGTTAACTGAAGTGCGAAAGCTATTGAACCTCACACACTGATTGCCATCTTCTGGGTGTGCTGTGTGCGAGGTCACAAAGGGCACCAACTGTCCCTGACACTCCCTGCAAAAGGAGGCATACTGTATCTGCATAATAAGGGGCAATGTGAGATATGTACAGTTCTAATAACTGAGTATTCAGATTTCTACATGCCCCTAATCAAATTGGGTTCTTTAAAGTTTTAATTAGTTGAATTTCCATTCGAAAAATATCATCTAGCTTTTCCAGCAAACCAAAGTTCCCTTTTAATCCCAGAGCCCAGTATGTGGCTCAGCCACATTTCCAGCCCCAGAACATGTAATTAATACACAGAAAACAAGGACTGATTCAGTACTATTACCTCCTTGGTTGGATGCCCCCTCTTTTCTCTTTCCCACCCTGTTTCTCCCTTCCTGTTCTCTTCAGTGCCTGCATAACAAGCGTCTCGTTCTGTGTTGCACTTGGCATGCAGACCAAAACATTGTTATTGGAGAATGCTGGAATCCTGCGCACTCACTTAGCTGTTTACATATTGGGAAAGATTTTTATTGCTCTTATCGCTAAAGCATTATCATAATCTCACCGGAACAATTCGAGTGGGACCACAGTGACTTGTAATGAAAGGACCTATATATACTTTTCTGTATTTTTACCCCCTTAGGCCATGCTCCAGTGTGGTGCTTCAGTCAATAAGCTGCCAAAAAGGGAAAAACATTTGTGAGTTGAGGAATTCTTTCCTTCGCTGAGTAGTGTCAGCATACAGTGTGTTGACGGACAAGTCTTTGTCTCTGCTTTGTGTGATACAGCTGTATAAAGAAAATAGCCAACAATAACTGTTCGGCAGAGGAATTTCAGAAAATGGGGGAAATTTATCACCACATAGCTAGAAAGTGACAGCTTGTGACCTTTACGCATGCTAAGAATGGTCCTACTAAAAAGCCACGTAATTGCCCCCCTCATTTAGACCATGGGACAATTATACATCACTGACTTAGATTCCTCAGTACTTCAGATATTCACATAGCTAGTCTCCAAGGACATTTTGTTTGTGTTCACATGTTTCAGTCTTCGAGTTTTTGTGCAACTTGTTCCCTTGTTATAGCACTGCTGGGTATGTTCGAATCTGAAAGGCAAAGTGTTGAAAATCAGAGATGACTGGATGCGGGTAGACAGTGCCACATGTTTCTGCTATAATCCTGATTTCCAGGAGGCCTGCATATGCTGAAGTCCTTATCAGCAGTACGCACATTACAGCATACTGCAATTACTCTTGAAAAGTGTTATTTCTTGGCTGGCACACCACACAATGGATTTAGGAACTGTATTTACTGCAAGAGAAATCTGAGCATCGACAGTGTGGAATGACTTGTACTATGTTATTTGCCACTCTTAGTCCACATTGAAAATTAAAAATTGAGAGGCTTACATATATGGCCTACCTGCTCAGTACTTCAGTCTTTCATCAAGTTGTTACTATAGTGCACCAGACCACCCCAACACCTTTTGTTGGTAATCTTATGACCTAAGAACCCCTACTCATGATACAGGAGAGGTGTTCCCAAACATAATCACTTCATGCTCTCCTACAAAAAGCCTGAAATTGAAAAAAATATTTAATACTAAAAGTCTCTCACAGCCCCCAGTCAGATACTTACTTGTACTATACAGTGTCCCCTACAACTACGCTATCTATCAAATCAATCATTTTTCTAAACCCTTATATTGTGAAAAGCAGCCTGCCTGTTCTAACTCTAATGCCGCGTACACACAATCGGAAAATCCGACAAGAAAACCGTGGATTTTTTTTGCAACGGAATCTTGGCTCAAACTTGTCTTGCATACACACGGTCACACCAAATTCCGACCATCAAGAACGCGTTGATGTACAACACTAGGACAAGTCGAGAAAAAATAAGTTCAATGCTTCCAAGCATGTGTCGACTTGATTCCGAGCATGCGTGGTTTTTGGTGCGTCGGAATTGCATACAGACGATCGGAATTTCCAATTTCCAAGAACTTTTCTTGTCGTAAAATTTGAGAACAAGCTCTCAAATTTTTCTTGCCGGAAATTCCCGACAGAAAAATTCCGATGGAGCCTACATACAGTTTCGGAATTTCCCACCAAAAGCTCACATCGGACTTTTCTTTTCGGAATTTCCGATCGTGTGTACGCGGCATTAGAAGCTCACACCACAGCCATTTGCATTGCATGCGGTTGCAAGGCAGTTGCCGTGCAGCCCTATGCAGTTGAATACAACAGGGGGTATAATTTTTGCTGCGGCATGTGTACAACCCCATCCAGCTAGTGGTGTTCCAAGGATGCTAAAGCCATGACTTAAAGCGGAAGTAAACCCATCCATAAAACAGTTTCATTTACGGCACATGCTGGAAATGTAACACTCCCATTGGTTGTGCTCTCAACCAAACTGTCAAACCATCCAATGGCTGGTGTCATAACTGATCACATGTGTAGCATCATGGCAGTTGTAGATTAAACAGAGGCAAAGATGGAAGCTTCCTTGGCTGAAAACGATGGGAGGGTTTACTTACACTTTAACTGTTTATGTTTACCTCCCCCTGGCCACATATTGTCAATTTGGCCTAACCATGTTTACCACGCAAATGTCTCGTACACACGACCGGGTTTTCCGACGGGAAAAAGTCAGTTGGGAATCCCGACGGGAAAAAAGAGAGCTGGTTCTCTTTTTGGCCGGCAGTTTTTGACAGTTTTCCCGTCGGAAAAACTGTGAGGGACTCATACACACGGCCGGAGTTTCCCGGCCAAAAGCTCTCGTTGCAGTTTTCCCGTTGGAAAGCCCGGCCGTGTGTACGAGGCAAAAGATTGTCCTTGAGCTCTATATGAAATGTGCCTTATCCACCACCATCATTACCATCCATCATCATTATCCATCTTATCTACCAAATGTGTCTTATCCACCATCACCTTCAGAAAGCCTCACTCACTAGATGGAATGTGCCCTATTCATCACTAGGGATGAGCCGAACACCCCCGGGTTCGGTTCGCACCAGAACCCGCGAACGGACCGAAAGTTCGCACGAACGTTAGAACCCTATTAAATACAATGGATGCGAACGTTCGAAATCTAAAGTGCTAATTATAACGACTATTATGCATGTTATTGTCCTAAAAAGGGTTTGGGAACCCGGGTTCTGCACCAGGGGACATGTATCAATGCAAAAAGAAGTTTTAAAAACGGCCGTTTTTTCTGGAGCAGTCATTTTAACCATTTAAGCCCCGGACCATTTGGTAGCTAAAGGACCAGAGGTGATTTCAGAATTTTGCACTGCGCTGCTTTAACTGTAAATTGTGCGGACATGCAATGTTGTACCCAAACAAAATTTTTGTCCTTTTCTTCCCACAAATAGAGCTTTCTTTTAATGGTATTTGATTGCCTCTGCGATTTTTATTTTTTGCGATATAAACGGAAAAAGACCGAAAATTTTGAAAAAAAAAGATATTTTCTACTTTTTGTTATAAGAAAAATCGAATAAACTCAATTTTAGTCATACATTTAGACCAAAATGTATTCAGCCACATGTCTTTAGTAAAACAAATGTCAATAAGCATATATTTATTGGTTTGCGCAAAAGTTATAGCGTCTACAAACTAGGGTACATTTTCTGGAATTTACACAGCTTTTAGTTTATGACTGCCTATCTCATTTCTTGAGGTGCTAAAATGGCAGGGCAGTACAAAACCCCCCCAAATGACCCCATTTTGGAAAGTAGACATCCCAAGGAAATTGCTGAGAGGCATGTTGAGCCCATTGAATATTTTTTTTTTGTCTCAAGTGATTGAATAATGACTAAAAAAAAAAAAAACAAATTACAAAAAGTTGTCACTAAATGATATATTGCTCACACATGCCATGGTTATATGTGGAATTGCACCCCAAAATACATTTTGCTGCTTCTCCTGAGTACGGGGATACCACATGTGTGGGACTTTTTGGGAGCCTAGCCGCGTACGGGCCCCCGGAAACCAAGCACCGCCTTCAGGATTTCTAAGGGCGCAAATTTTTGATTTCACTCCTCACTACTTATCACAGTTTTGAAGGCCATAAAATGCCAAAATAGCACAAAACCCCCCCAAATGACCCCATTTTAGAAAGTAGACACCCAAAGGAAATTGCTGAGAGGCCTGTTGAGCCCATTGAATATATTTTTTTTTTTGTCCCAAATGATTGAATAATGACAAAAAAAAAAAAAAAATACAAAAAGTTGTCACTAAATGATATATTGCTCACACATGCCATGGTTATATGTGGAATTTCACCCCAAAATACATTTTGCTGCTTCTCCTGAGTACGGGGATACCACATGTGTGGGACTTGTTAGGAGCCTAGCCGCGTACGGGACCCCGAAACCCAAGCACCGCCTTCAGGATTTCTAGGCACAAATTTTTGATTTCACTCCTCACTACCTATCACAGTTTCGGTAGCATAAAACCCCCCCAAATGACCCCATTTTGGAAAGTAGACACCCCAAGCTATTTGCTGAGAGGCATGGTGAGTATTTTGCAGCTCTCATTTGTTTTTGAAAATGAAGAAAGAAAATTTTATTTAATTTTTTTCAATTTTCAAACTTTATGACAAAAAGCGAGATCTGCAAAATACTCACAATACCTCTCAGCAAATAGCTTGGGGTGTCTACTTTCCAAAATGGGGTCATTTGGGGGGGTTTTGTGCCATCTGGGCATTCCATGGCCTCCGAAACTGATAGGCAGTGAGAAGTGAAATCAAAAATTTACACCCTTAGAAAGCCTGAAGGCGGTGCTTGGTTTTGGGGTCCCGTACGCGGCTAGGCTCCCAAAAAGTCTCACACATGTGGTATCCCCGTACTCAGGAGAAGCAACGGAATGTATTTTGGGGTGTAATTCCACATATGCCCATGGCATGTTTGAGCAATATATCATTTAGTGACAACTTAGTGCAAAAAATAAATAAATAAATAAATTGTCTTTTTTCCGCAACTTGTGTCAACATATAAAATATTCCATGGACTCGACATGCCTGTTAGTATATAGCTTGGGGTGTCTACTTTCCAAAATGGGGTCATTTGGGGGGGTTTTGAACTGTTCTGGCATTTTATACACAACATTAGGAATCTTACATCCACTCTTCTAACAACTTGAAGACAAAGCCCTTTTTGACACTTTTTGTTTACATGAAAACATATTTTTTTTTTTTGCAAGAAAATTATGTTGAACCCCCAAACATTATATATATATTTTTAAAGCAAAGGCCCTACAGATTAAAATGGTGGGTGTTGCATTTTTTTTTCTACACAGTATTTGCGCAGCGATTTTTCAAACGCATTTTTTGGGGAAAAAATACACTTTTTTTAATTTTAATGCACTAAAACACACTATATTGCCCAAATGTTTGATGAAATAAAAAATATGATCTTAGGCCGAGTACATAGATACCAAACACGACATGCTTTAAAATTTCGCACAAACGCGCATTGGCGACAAACTACATACATTTTTAAAAGCCTTTACAGGTTACGCCGTTAGATTTACAGAGGAGGTCTACTGCTAAAATTACTGCCCTCGATCTGACCTTTGCGGCGATACCTCACATGCATGGTGCAATTGCTGTTTACATATGACGCCAGACTGACGCTTGCCTTCGCCATTGGGCAAGAGCAGGGCAGGACAGGGGTGCTTTTTTTTTTTTTTTATTATTAATTTTTCTTTTTTCTTTTATTTTTAAACTGTTGCTTCCATATTTTTTTTTTTTTATCATTTTTATTGTTATCTCAGGGAATGTAAATATCCCCTATGATAGCAATAGGTAGTGACAGGTACTCTTTTTTTGAAAAAACTGGGGTCTATTGGACCCTAGATCTTTCCTCTGCCCTCAAAGCATCTGACCACACCAAAATCGGGGTGATAAAATGCTTTCCCAATTTCCCAATGGCGCTTTTTATATCCGGGGGGGGGGGGGACATTCCCTCCCACTGCTTGTAAAAGCAGTCCAGAGGCTAATTAGCCACTAGGATTGCTTTTACATGAAAGCCGGCCGCTGGCTGAAAAGAATGATACCAAGATGATACCTAAACCCGCAGGCATCATTCTGGTATAAACATTCAAAGTCCAGCAACATACCAGTAGGTTGCTGGTCCTTGTTGGACATGTATTGTAATCTTTTTTTCATGCAGCCTGTTGGCTGAACGAAAAAAAAAGATTGATCGGTGGGTATGCCCACCATTAGAATACCGCCCTTCATCCACCCACTTCTAATGATGGGCATACATGCACCATTTATATATGCCGAAGCATGGGGGCATCTTCCCGCGAAAGTTATGCCGCGTACACACGGTCAAACTTTTCCATGGGCAAGCCTCCGTCGGAATTTCGACCGTATGTACACGGCATTAGGAGCAAAATCGCTCCTTCGCTCCTCCGCCCCTGCTGCCCCAATGCTTCGGCATATATGCTTTTTTTTTTAACTGTGGTGGTGAAATCACCTCCTACAGCACTGGAGTGGCAGGGATCAGGCCTGTCTCTGCGAACGCTGCAGTTATGTGTGTTGTGTTTTGTAAGTGACAGTGATCGATCGATACTGCACTTGGGTGGCCTGGGCTGGACGGAGGGGCAAAACGCAGGTGCTAGCAGGTATCTGGGCTGATCCCGCTAACACTGCGTTTTTGGGAACCCTAAACTGCTGGGGACGCTAGTATAGATCTGATCAGATCAGATATTGATCTGTTCAGATACTATACCACTAAGGGGGGTGTATGCTTCACGCGTGGGTGTTAGCGTTACTGGCACTAACCTGACGCTGCCTGGGGTGTGACGCAGACCCTCTCTGACGCTAAAACCTAATTGATATCACCCGCCGGGCGATCAGGGGGTTAAACCTTTATTGGGTTATATACGGCCGGTGCCCTGACACTATAAAAAGCAAACTAACTAACCAGCGTCACCCGTAACACTTATATGGTGATCACTGGTGAAAGGGTTAACTAGGGGCAATTAGGGGGTTAAAACCTTTATTAGGTAATATATAGGGGTACCTGGCGCTATATAAAAACCTGACGGTGAACCTAAAAAAAATTACTGGCTACCTATCGGCATCACCGACACTAAGACAGCGATCAGAAAAACGATTGCTTAGCGACAGTGGTGATAGGGGGTGAAAGGGTTACCTGGGGGGCGATCAAGGGGGTTAAACCTTTATTAGATAATATATGGGGGCACCTGACGCTATAAAAACCTGCGGCGATCCTAAAAAAAATTACTGGCTACCGATCGGCATCACCGACACTAAGACAGCGATCAGAAAAATGATCGCTTAGCGACAGTGGTGATAGGGGTGAAAGGGTTACCTGGGGGGCGATCAAGGGGGTTAAACCTTTATTAGATAATATATGGGGGTACCTGACGCTATAAAAACCTGCGGCGAACCTAAAAAAATTACTGGCTACCGATCGGCATCACCGACACTAAGAGAGAGATCAGAAAAATGATCGCTTAGCGACAGTGGTGATAGGGGGTGAAAGGGTTACCTGGGGGGCGATCAAGGGGGTTAAACCTTTATTAGATAATATATGGGGGTACCTGACGCTATAAAAACCTGCGGCGAACCTAAAAAAAATTACTGGCTACCGATCGGCATCACCGACGCTAAGACAGCGATCAGAAAAACGATCGCTTAGCGACAGTGGTGATAGGGGGTGAAAGGGTTACCTGCGGGGCGATCAATGGGGTTAAACCTTTATTAGGTAATATGTGGGGGTACCTGACGCTATAAAAACCTGCGACGAACCTAAAAAAAATAACTGGCTACAGATCGGCATCACCGACGCTAAGACAGCGATCAGAAAAATGATCGCTTAGCGACAGTGGTTAGAGGGGGTGAAAGGGTTATCTGGGGGGCGATCAAGGGGGTTAAACCTTTATTAGGTAATATATGGGGGTACCCGACGCTATAAAAACCTGCGGCGAACCTAAAAAAAATAACTGGCTACCGATCGGCATCACCGACACTAAGACAGCGATCAGAAAAATGATCGCTTAGCGACAGTGGTGATAGGGGGTGAAAGGGTTATCTGGGGGGCGATCAGGGGGTTAAACCTTTATTAGGGGGGGTTAGGGGGCTACACTGGACCTAAAACTAAGTTTAGTGACACTTTTACAGTCACAAATGTCACTGATTGCAGTGATCAGTAAATAAATGGTCACTGCAATCAGTGACACTGTGACTGGGGGCTGGGGGGTGATCTGGGGGGTGATCTGGGGTGTCTGGGGGGGCGATTTATGTGCCTATGTGTCCTGGTGTCAGTGTAGTGTTTTGTGCACTAACCTGGCATCTTCTCTTGTGCGGCGCTCGGTATATGTGAGCGCCGCAGGAGAGATGACATCACTTCCTCTGCCTGTGTAAACATTACACAGGCAGGGAAGCTCTCTCATTCGCCGGGAGCGATCGCGAGGGGGTGGCCGGAATCAAACGGCCGTCCCCTCATCCCGGATCGCTCCCAAACACTTAACCACCGCTCACTGTACAGAAGGGGGTCCGATCGGACCCCCCAACTCTACAAAGGCGATCACGTAGATATACGTGATTCTGCCTGTCGGTGCCATTCTGCCGACGTATTTTTACAGTGGGCGTTCGTTAAGTGGTTAATGATGCATAAAGTGAAAAAAAATAAAATTCAAATATTCTTTTAAATATCGTACCTGGGGGGTGTCTAAAGAATGCCTGTGAAGTGCCACATGTTTCCCGTGTTTAGAACTGTCCCTGCACAAAATGACATTTCTAAAGGAAAAAAAGCCATTTAAAACTGCTTGCGGCTTTAATGTAATGTCTGGTCCCGGTAATATGGATAAAAATCTTTGAGAAAAATGGCATAGCTACCCCATCACCCCCCCCCCCCTACCCCAGCCCATTACCAGCCCCTTTGGGTCTTGTATGGATATTAAGGGGAACCCCGCACACAAAATAAAAAAAGGCCCTATATACTCTGAACAGCCGTATACAGGTGGTGCAAACAAGACAGGGACTGTAGGTTTGTTCTTAAGTAGAATCTGTTTGTAATTTGGAACAGGTACATTGTTTAAGTGTAGCTCCAGACAAAAAATCTATTTTTAAGCTTTTTGGAAAACATAGGGAAGGGTTATCACCCCTGTAACATTTGTTTTGCTGTCTGTGCCCCTGTTCAGAACATTTCACCTCACTTTCCGTCCCAATGACAACTGTTTTTGAAAAATGGGTTTTTTATTGAAACAAGGATTGGTGATAAAGCATCAGTAGAGAGGAGACACCTTTTTCCCATATTAACTCTTACAGGAGAGAATTTCCCTTCCTAGGGGTAGATTTCCTCTCACTTCCTGTTGTCTCCTTCCGTTTGCAAGTAGGAGTCGTTTGTAAGTTGGATGTTTGAAAGTAGGGGCCTGCCGTATATACTCTGCAGAAATTGGCCCCTTAGGTGTTGGTGTTGCCACAACACTGTAAGCCCTCACAGTTACTCTTGGTGGGGCGCTGGAACGCCCTGCTATGAACTATTATATCAGGAATTATATTTACATGCCCCTGTTGAACAGTGGTAGGAAAAATTGGGCCTTTGGTGGTGGTGCTGGTGCCACAACACTGTAAGCCCTCACAGTTACTCTTGGTGGGCGCATGAATGGGCCCTGCTGTGAATTATTAGATCAAGAATTGTAATTGCATGCCCCTGTTGAACAGGGGCTGAAAAATTGGGCCTTTGGTGGTGGTGGTGGTGCCACAACACTGTAAGCCCTCACAGTTACTCTTGGTGAGCGCAGGAATGGGCCCTGCTGTGAATTATTAGATCAATAATTGTAATTACATGCCCCTGCAGATTAAATAATAATAATACTGCGCCAACTCTAAATACTAAATGAAGCAGCCAAACATAAAATCAGACAGGATATATAGAACGTATAAAAAATATATAATGTGGCGCTGTGAGAGAAAATGTGATAGATGCACCCTTCAAACCTATTTTCAAACGATGCAGCTCCTTGTTGGATTTTGTCCTATGAACTTCTTTTCATATGTGATAAGATTGGACATTATTCTACATACTCATCTGTGACGCCTTATATGAGTTTTTCTCCACCTACATTATATTTTCATTTTTATTTTTGTTTATTATGGGTATGATCAATATTCCAGTTTAATTGCTGGTTTTTGTTGTGCACCTATACCCCATACCAATTATTTCACTGTTAGTATTCACTTACATTTTTATCACATTCATTTGTGTACACCTATTGTGTGCAAACGTTTTGTTTGACACCATATTTTTATGTGCACCATTGTGCTATACATAAAGTGGGGTTTTTTAGTACTTCTCTCAAAGCGCCACATTATATATTTTTTATATGCCCCTGCAGATGCCTGTTAGTGTAAGACAAAAGAAAAAAAACTACGAGCAATAAGGGCTAGCTTCAGGTGTATATTTTTCAGGAATCACACTACGCCTGCTTTAAGTGCTGCAGATGCCTGTTAGTGTAACACAAAAGAAAAAAAACTACGAGCAATAAGGGCTAGCTTCAGGTGTATAATGTGCAGGAATCACACTACGCCTGCTTTAAGTGCTTCAGATGCCTGCCTGTGTTACACAACAGGAAAACACAGCAATAAGGGCTAGCTTCAGGTGTATATTTTTCAGGAATCACACTACACCTGCTTTAAGTGCTGCAGATGCCTGTTAGGGCTCTTTCACACGAAGGGTCCGTTCAGGTCCGCCTGTCAGTTTTTTAGGTGGACCTGAACGGATGCTACATGTCCTCCTATGGAGCCACGGATGTCAGCGGTGACATGTCCGCTGACATCCGATCCGCAAAAGTGTGACGGAGGAAAACCCTATTTTTCCTTCCGTCTGCGGATCGGATCGGATGACAACGGACTCTACGGTCCGTCATCATCCGATCCCCCCATAGGGGAGAGCGGCGCTCTGACAGGGCGGTCCCTGCACAGTGTGCGGGAACCGCCCAGTCATCCGCCGGCTCAGCGGGGATCAACGGAGCGATCCCCGCTGAGCAAGCGGAGCTTCATGGGGCGGATCATTACTGATCCGTCCTGTGTGAAAGAGCCCTTAGTGTAACACAAAAAAAAAAAACTACAAAAAATAAGGGCTAGCTTTAGGTGTATATTTTGCAGGAATCACACTACGCCTGCTTTAAGTGCTGCAGATGCCTGCCTGTGTTACACAACAGGAAATCACAGCAATAAGGGCTAGCTTCAGTTGTATACTGTGCAGGAGGCTTAGCAAAAATATCACTGACACTGTCCCTACCTATCCTTCTCTCTCCCTGCACACAAGGTTTTGCAGAATATCACTGACACTGTCCCTACCTATCCTTCTCTCTCCCTACACACAATATCACTGACACTGTCCCTACCTATCCTTCTCTCTCCCTACACACAATTTCTCTAACACTGTCCCTGCCTATGTACGTCTTTCCCTGCACGCCAACACACAACACAAGGCCGCCGCGCTGGCGGCCTTTTATAGTGTGGGGCGTGTACTAAACCCCCCTGAGCTATAATTGGCCACAGGCATCCTGCCTGTGGCCAATTATGGCTCTCCTCGCTGCCGGCGCTGTGATTGGCCAAGCATGCGGGGTCACAGTGCATGCTTGGCCAATCACAGCGCCGGGATTTTGGGCCGTTCGTGTCACTCGAATTTGGTGCGAACGACCCAAAACGTTCGATCTTCGTCGAACGATCGAACACACGATGTTCGAGTCGAACGTATGTTCGACTCGAACACGGAGCTCATCCCTATTCATCACCATCATTACCATCCAACATCATTATCCTATCCATCTTGTCCACCAAATGTGTCTTATCCACCACCACCTTCAGAAAGGCTCACTCAATAGATGGGATGGACCTCAAATTATGAAGGCTAGATGTCCATATCTCGGTAGTAGGGTGGTGGACGGACTACTGCTGTGCATCTGGACACTTCCTCTACCTCCCAGAGTGAGCAGTGCCACCATGCACAGCCTTTGCATCATTCACAGAACTTCCCCTCTTCAGCACAACATGTCCCTCACAGCTCTGCCTTTCCACAGCACATTGCTTTCTGAGCATACACTGCTCTCAGTTGCAACAAGAGGTGAAAGGAATTGTAGTTGTAATGTAGAGTGGCGCCATATTTTAAATAATCATGCTGTTTAGGAAAAGCATGTATTTCTATGCAATTTAAGATTCTTGGCATGGTATGGGTCTTTTGATTCTTGGCCAGCATACTGAAGTGAATCAACTATATGGGGTTCCTCGTTTAATACTGGTGGAGCACGTGACATGTGATATTGACCACTAAAGAAAATAAGTATTTCTTTTAATTCCTAATGGTTTAGGGTAGTTCCTTATGGTCACACTCCATGTGCAGATTGTTAAGATTTATGCTTGCCTGGATCTTGTATTTAGATTAAAAGTGTTGTCTATGTGCACAAAACTTGTGGATCTTGAGGAAGCAAGTCTTTCTCTAAACATGTTGATCTGTAATGCCAAATTCATCTTTAAATAAATGCTTTATGTGCAATGCTATACATTAGACACAATACAGTAGCTTGTTGCCCTTCTGGCCTGAGGCTACGTTGCTGCAATTTCTGCAAGTAGGCCCAGAAGCCTGTCTGGGGCCTACTAATCCTGAGGTGGTCCTAGGCTGTCTTGCCTGTCTGGAAGAAGCCGAGCCAAGCTGAGGAGATCCAGGGGAGGACCCCTGCTGGAGAGAACCAGGATGAAGGCTGGTCTCTCAGGAGGGCCTGGTGACTCGTTTGGAGGATGCACCTATATCTAAACTACCCTTATGCCGCATACACATGATCAGAAATTCCACCAGCAAAAGTCCCATGTGAGCTTTTTGTCGGAAATTCTGTCCGTGTGTATGCTCCATCGGACTTTTGCTGTCGGAATTTCCGCCAAGAAAAGATTGAGAGCAGGTTCCCTATTTTTCCGACAGAAAAAGTTCCTATCGGAAATTCCGATCATCTGTATGCAATTCCAACACGCAAAATTCCTACGCATGCTCGGAAACAATTTGAAACATGCTCGGAAGCATTGAACTTAATTTTCTTGGCTCGTCGTAGTGTTGTACGTCACCACGTTCTTGAGAGAACTTGTGTGACCGTGTGTATGCAAGCCAAGCTTGAGCGGAATTCCGTCGGAAAAAACATCCAAGGTTTTTCAGACGGAAATTCCGATCGTGTGTACGCGGCATTACAGTACTGCCGGATTGGCTTAAAGGTTCTGGTACTGTGAAGCTGTTCTACAAATCTAAATCAAGGTAACTAGCTCCTGGCTGCTAAGTCTGTGAGATAGACTTATCCGAGAGTGCTACTGGCTGCTAAGTCTGTGAGAGAGACTTGTCCAGGAGTTCTACTGGCTGCAAAGTCCTGTGAGAGAGACTTATACAGAAATCATACCGGTTGCTAGGTCTGTGTGAGAGGCCTATCTAGGTATCCAAGATCTTCTAAAAAAAAAAACTGTTTTTGTCTTTGGATTCAAGTGATCTGCTAAAGGTATCTGAAACCTCCCCTAACCCTCTCTCCTATTACGACTTTCAAGTTCTTCATTAAAGCATTGAAAAATACTTAAAGTGACTGGCGCCCAAATTCTGTTCTAACTTGCCATTATAGCCATGGACTCAGCCCTGGGGTGAATGTAACCTCGCCCCCTGTGTCTGCAGGTACCTCTTTGCTCCCAGTATACCCAGGGGGGCTCTAAACCTATAATAAGACTTACCTGTAGCTACTCTGAATATCTCCTAAACCTGCACGGTTTAGGAGATATCCCCTGTATCTACATGTGCCGAAGTCAATCGGCATATGCGCACTGAAGCAATGCCACGTCGTGCCGTTGCTTCAGTTAAACTGTGCCATTACCGGCGGCTCCTGCGCGCATGCGTGGTAGTGACGTGATCGCGGCACCGGCCAATCACAGCACCGGAGCCCGCGATACTTGGAAGTAACTCCGGGAGTGATGTCGGCGGCCGTTACTGTGTATGGGCACCGCAGCGAGGGCTTCGATCTCAGGTGAGTATTACATCATAGCATACTAGCTCATTATGCCTTTGTCTTGCAGGTGTTTTATTTTATTTTTTTGGTCAATATGGGTTTACAACCACTTTAAAGTCCCACTGTTCTCTTCCTCTTACTGACCATAAGGGCAGGAGGAGATCATTTTGTTGTTCTGTAGTTAGGGGCGGTGCCCAAAAAGCGAAGAGAAATGTTTACAGGAGAGTTTCACCATATATGCTGCTTTGATATGTTTACAATCACTTTAACCTAAAAAGAAAAATAATAGCACATTGCGAATACATTCTAACATTAGCATGTTGGATCATGCCCCTTCTGCATATTATAAATAAAAAAGAGAAAACTATAATAAAAAATGTATTCAAATGTTTGTTTATATTTCTTTAGGGGTTTCTGTTATTTGTGGTACTTTTGTTAGCAGAATCCTCAGGAAGCCATGCATTACCAGTAAGGCAGGACAGATACACTATATTGTCAAAAATATTGGGACGCCTGCCTTTACACGCACATGAGCCTTAATAGGATCCCAGTCTTAGTCCGTACGGTTTAATATTGAGTTGGCCCACCCTCTGCAGCTATAACAGCTTCAACTCTTCTGGGAAGGGTGTCCACAAGGTTTAGGAATGTGTCTATGGGAATGTTTGACCATTCTTCCAGAAGCGCATTTGTGAGGTCAGGTACTGATGTTGGACGAGAAGGCCTGGCTTGCAGTCTTCGCTCTAAAGCCCTGTACACACGATCAGTTTTACAGATGAAAACAGTCCGATGGACTGGATCATGTATGGGCCCCATCGGACTTATTTCCATCTGTGAATAAAAATAGAACATGTTTTACATTTTTCTGATGGAAAAAAAACGATAGGAAATTCCGATCGTCTGTGTGGAACTCCATCTGAGAAAAAACCCACGCATGCTCAGACTGAATTAGGAGACGGGAGCGCTCGTTCTGGTAAAACTAGCGTTTGTAATGGAGAGAGCACATTCATCATGCTGTAACGGACTGAAAAGCGCGAATCGGCTCTCACCAAACTTTTACTAACACGCGGTAACACAAAATCAGCAAAAGCAGCCCAAAGGTTGGCGCCATTGGATTTGAACTTCCTATTTATAGTGCCGTCGTACGTGTTGTACGTCACGGCATTTGGGACGGTCGGAATTTTGTCTGATGGTGTGTAGGCAAGACTGATGAAAGTCAGCTTCATTGGAATTCCGATGGAAAAATCCATCGGATTTGATTCCATCAGAAATCTGATCGTGTATACAGGGCTTAATTCATCCCAAAGGTGTTCTATCGGGTTTGAGGCCAGGACTCTGTGCAGACCAGTCAAGTTCCTCTAATAGGGGAACACAGAGAAACAGGATAAGGCAGGAGATGGATCAATAAGATGGCCAGAACTGGGATCAAGGGGAGCAGATATAAAGTAGTAGGGTACGGGATGCAGGTACTGGTACAGAATCATTTCAAGAATCAGAATCAAGGGCTGGAGCAGTGCATACAGTGAATAACCAGGTACAAGGCACACAGACAAAGCATTGAGTCAATCAAGGAAGTTAGGGAAAAAGCTATATACCTTCCCAGCAGCCACCCTCAGGTGGGACTGCTTACTGGGATCATTTGGCAACTCAGAGACACCTGCTGGTGGCCCCCACAACTACATTCTTCTGTTTTGGGAACCACAATACCACAAGCAGGTGATCCAGGTCCTGATAGTGTGGGAAGACAGCACCTCTCCTCTCTGAGCTCCGGGAGTGTAGTGATAGCTGTACTCTTCGCGCTCCAAAAGACTGTCAGTTTTAAGCAAAAGAGATAAGTCCACGAGGTGGCATGCACCTTGTGGGACTTAACTCATGGTAATTCACCACTGGCTGAATCCCTGGAGTTCAGCTTTAAAGTGTGATACACTTTAGTGGCATTTTCTTACGCTGTCTCTAACTGGGCTTTATCATACTTCACTTCCTAATAGACTGATGCCCTGTACACACGACCAGTTTTCCCGTCGGATAAAAAACAATGGTTTTCCTGACGGGATTCCGGCCAAGCTTGTCTTGCATACACATGCTCAGACAAAAGTCCGGGAAACTTTTGACTGCCAAGAACACGTTGATGTAAAATACTACGACGAGCCGACAAAATTAGGTTCTATGCTTCCGAGCATGCGTCAAATTGTTTCCGAGAATGCGCGTTTTTTTTCCCGTCGGAAAAGCATACAGACGAACAGTTTTCCCCAGACATGGGAGTAAGTCACACATGTGCAAGTCACAAGCAAGTCTCAAGTCTTAACCTTCAAGTCTCAAGCAAGTCCCAAGTTACTGTGACGAAAAGCAAGCAAGTCAAGTTGAGTCCCTGCTAGAAGTCAAGCAAGTCAAGTCAAGTCATTTATTTTGGTCAAGTCACAAATCAAGTCAAAATACTGATCTACCCCATACTGTATAAAAATAATAGGAGGGATAACAATAAATAATATTGGTTATGTGCCCATGCCTCACTGTGCCTCACTGTGCCCATGCCTCACTGTGTCCATGCTTCACTGTGCCCATGCTTCACTGTGCCCATGCCTCACTGTGCCCATGCTTCACTGTGCCCATGCTTCACTGTGTCCATGCCTCACTGTGCCCGTGTCTCACTGTGCCCAATGCCTCACTGTGCCCGTGTCTCACTGTGCCCGTGTCTCACTGTGCCCATGCTTCACTGTGCCCGTCAGCCGTGTACCTGATCGGCGGCATCCCGGCGGCCAACGCTGTATCCTGGCCTAGGCCAACAAGGCCCAGGCCTAGGGCAGCACTTTGCAGGGGGGCAGCACGGAAAGAGTCCCCACCGGGCTTGCGCTACACTGTTAAGCCCCGTACACACGATCGGATAACCTATGTATTTTCGTCCGATGGATTTGTCAATCGGAAATCCGATGAAACTGTTTTTCATCAGTCTTGGCCACACACCATCAGTCAAAAAACCGACCGTTCCAAGCACGGTGACGTAAAACACTCCGATGAGCCGAGAAAAATGAAGTTTAATGCTTCTGAGCATGCATCGACTTGATTCTGAGCATGCGTGGGTTTTTTAACCGATGGACTTGCCCATAGACGATCGGAAATTCCCATCGGTTTTTTATCCATCGGAAAATTTTAAAACAAGTTCTATTTTTTACAACCGATGGAAAAAAGACCGATGGGTACCATACACGATCGGTTGGTCTGATGAAAACCATCTATCGGACAGTTTTCATCAGTCAAACCGATTGTGTGTACGGGGCTTTAGTGTAGCACTGTTAGTGTAGCACCAGTCTCTTGGGCTAAGAGGCAAATAAGTCTAGCGCCCCCATAAAGCGGCCACACTGCTTCCGGTATGCGGGCACCCGGTATTTCGCAACTGGGGGGGGGGGGGGGCGCTGCTTCTAATTTTGACTGTCCTATCATCCTGGACCATAAACCTTCCTCACTGTGCTATATGTTTTTTGCTGCACCTTTGGCATGGGTATATCTTCTTAGTCCTCTCCATAAAATTATCAGAAATTTGTGCTTTTAGTAGAACTATAGGCAACACTTTTATTTTTTTCATTTTGGATAGAGTAAGGCAGGGTTGTAGCACCTGTCAGTTTATTTTTCACCATCCCTGTCCCATTGCAAAGATTTCCCTTCCCTTCCTGCCCCATAGCCAAACAGGAAGTGAGAGGAAATCTATGCAAATTAAGGAAATCCATTACCCCCCCCCCCAGGCCCTCAGAACTAGTGTCCCCACTCGAAAATTTCAACGCAGGTCTTAAACAGAAAGGGGTGTGGCCTTGACAGGAAGGGGTGGGTCATTTAAATTAGGGGGTGCACGAGTTTAGTCAGGCCTAGGGCAGCACAAAACCTAAATACACTACTGCCGGCGGCCATTCCAGTATTCAAAAGCCGCGCCTCCTCCTCGTCTGTGATAGGCGGAACACTCAATTTCCCAGCATTCAGTGTTCAGCCTATCACGGACATCCGCTCATCCTCATGACACAGACGAGGATAAGAGGATGTCCGTGATAGGCTGAACACTGCCTGCTGTGAAATTGAGTGTTCCGCCTATCACAGACGAGGAGGTGCGGCTTTTGAACACTGCAATGGCCGCCGTCTGTCTACATGACACGCTGATCAGGTAGGCAGACGGTGGCTTGTGGTTAGTGTTAGTGGTGCCAAGTCATTGCAAGTCATATAGCCCAAGTCAAAGTCAAGTCGCAAGTCATTAGTGACAAGTCAAAGTCAAGTCGAGTCATTTATTGAATTCTGTCAAGCAAGTCGCAAGTCCTCAAACAGGTGACTTACTGTAAGTCTGACTTAAGTCAAGTCATGTGACTCAAGTCCCCCACCTCTGGTTTTCCCACTAGGATTTTTTCCTAATAGGGAAAAAAAGAGATCCTGCTCTGTTTTTTGGTCCAGCAGTTTTCCCGTCAGAAAAACTGCGATGGAGCATACACACGGCCGGGATTCCCGGGCCAAAAGCTCTCATAGCAGTTTTCCCGTCGGAAAAAACGGTTGTGTGTACGAGGTATAAGAATTCCTTTAGTTTTTTTCTTCTTTCAGTGGTTTTACTTCTTCTCCATCTCTAACATCTGACACGCCACCGGAGTCTCTAATTGGTCCCTAGTCTTGTAGTACTGCACCCCAGGGAAAATTAATTACCCACTTTAGCTTCAAATACCATCTGTGTGCCAATAAAACCCCATTATACATTCATGAATGTAAACATTCACATTGTCTGATAAATAACTCCACAAACAGTCTCCCTAATATCTCCTAATGACCACCATCTATCTTAAAGGAAAGCTACAAATTTACAAACTGCTGTTTTTTTTAAATATTGTTAAAAAATATCTTTATTTTAAAATAACAATTTATTTCAAGATGGGGCCAATTCGATGGCTTGCAAAGCCTAGCTCTGATGTTTGTTTGTTTTTGTAACTGTTTGTAATTGACTAATAAAGCAAGTGAAGGGGAATATGTGCAGTATATTTTCTAATTTATTATTTCTTCTTTATTATTGTCTGGTAAATATGAAATAGGGGTTTTGTGCTCACTATAAAAATCCTTTTCTCTGCATTTATTGAAGGACAAAGCTACATCTTGGGATCTTGACCAATGGGTTCTAGTGCTTACCTGCAGGAGTATGGGCTAAATACAAGCAAACAAGCCGCCTGGGGGAACAGGTAGTAGCAGTGATGCATTTAGGTTTTGTGCTACCCTGGGCCTGACTAAACTCATGCACCCCTAATTTAAATATGACCCACCCCTTCCTGTCAAGGCCACACCCTTCCTGTTTAAGACCCACCCCACAATGTTCCAGTGGGGACACTAGTTCCAGTGTGTGTGTGGGGGCAATGAATTCTCTTAGTTTGCAAAGATTTCCTCCCACTTCCTGTTTGGCCATGGGGCAGGAAATGAAGGGCAATCTCAATGGGACAGGGATGGCAAAAAATAAACTGACAAGGGCTATAACCCACCCTTACTCCATCCAAAATGGAAAAAATAAAGTGTTACCTATCATTCTACTTAAAGCACAAACTTCTGATAAATTTATGGAGAGGACTAAGAGGATATAACCATGACAATGGTGCAACAGAAAACATATGGCACAGTGATGAAGGTATGTGGTCCAGGTTTAGAGCAAAGAAAGGATTAGGGGCAGGAACAAATAAATTCATCTGTTTGTTTTTCTCATTAGCAATCAACAGAAATAAAATTAAGATTCCTGAATATGTACAACTGACACAAGAAAAGGATTGCAGGAGAGTCATACTACCTACCTACCAAGTATAGGTGACCATGTCACCATCCCTAGATTAAAAGCCCTTTGGCAGCTAGGTAAGTGCCATGCAAGTGTCACCTGATTAGTGTAGCTTTCCTTCTACCCTGGGTTCCCCATGCTATATAATCTACTAAGCTACTGTATAAACATTAACACCTACCTCGTATATAGATTTTAAGTAGCCGATATCTATGGTAACTAAGGCACTATACTATATAGCAACTCCTCTGGCAAAGGCAAATAAATAAGAAGAATATTTCCTAATATTCAACTGCCATATGCATCATTGCAAGCTCAAAACCCTCAGGGGTTTCTAGTATATACAGTGTGTGTGTGTGTGCGTGTGTGTGTGTGTGTGTGTGTGTGTGTGTATGTGTATGTGTATGTGTATGTGTATATATATATATATATATTGTGAGGGGGTTAGCTCGGCAGCGGGTGTGTGTGACCCCCGGGATGGGCTCCCCACACAAAAACAGGCCCAGCAAACGGAGGTTGTGGTTTTCAAAATCAAAAAAAAAGGTGCGGTTTATTTTCTATTTACAGTGACAAAACACAGCAAAGCCAAAAGAAACATATAAACAAAATAAATCCTGGTCAACTTGACCTCTGACTAAACATACAGGTTTCCTAACTAACAACTGGGATCAGCCTAGTGCTGTCCTAGTCCCTAAGTCCCTGGTTTTAAATGTCCAAGCAAATAGCCACACAGGCTTTTGTCTCACCGCACAGGGGTTCACTCTCCCTAGACAGTCCACACAGGTCTGGGTCCAGGCATGAGCTAACACCTAATGAATCTGGGAGTTTTTATAGAGGCCTTAAACGAACTGACAGGCTTCAGCTGGCCTCATCAACTCCCTGCCTGCATGACGCCCAGCCCTCTCCCTAGAGGTATGAGTCATCCATGAGCCCACTAGCCTTAGCTGGGCTTATACAACTCTCCACCTAGTTGTATAAGTCGGCGTAAAGCCTGAATCTGGGCGAAATATATCTACCCCCCTGGATGCAACCAGGTGACTTTACCTTCCTGCTGTCACAATATATATATATATATATATGTAGCGCTACCCCCAGTTAAGAGAGCCGCTGGTTTGTTTTCTCGGGCCCTGTATACAGCACCGCCAACCCCCGGCAATCTGGCTCGACCCACTCTGGCACAGTTAGTCTAGGGATAGCTTCCTATCACTCTCAGGTGTATGATACTTAACAGTTCCTAAATAGACAGACAACACTCTGAGGCAGGAATATGAATAGGTAATAGCTTTACTATAAAATGGTGGCATAAAAACATGACATGCAACACTTACATGGGTCTGCAGAACCCTGTATCAACCAATGCTACAGAGGCAGCACTATAAAATGGCGCCGCGCAGTATCCACCACGCGGAGCTATTATGGCGTGCACGCCCTAAGACACAGCAACACAAACTTTATAACTTTCCCCACCTATGTCAGGCCTGACAGTGTATGAAATAGTCCCCTTTCCCTAAGGGAGTAAGATTTTCTTCACCGGCCAGCTTTCGTTGGTGCACTTGAAGAAATGAACCAATTGTAATCCAAAAAGGTGGTAACTCGTAGCAACAGTATGCAAACAGGGGGGGGTAGGCACTTCAACTCTGTCCCAACTACCGGACCCCCAAAGAACACTGGTGAGCGAACAGTGGGCCTTGGCAGTATATAGGCCTGAATATAACTCAGTCTATGGATATGGGCAGGTGCCCGCTTACCGTTCCGGGCGCGATCCCAGCCTGGGTCTTTCACCGCGTGTGTCCGTCGCACACAGCGTCTGCAACCGATCGGGTCCCCGATCCAACTGGAGTCCTACACTGACGATCTAGGATCCACCCAGGCTCTGCAGGACGGTGAAAGGCTCTTCGGACTTCGGGTAAGGCCTTAGGCTTCAGGCCTTACCCCACAGCAGATCCGCGCAGGATGACTTGTTGCTTGAAGCGCGTTGTCCCAAGAGAGCGAGCTTCCCCCCGCCCTTCTCTTAAGTAACCTCTCCCATGAGTCTCTGCGGCGGAACCTCCGCCCTGAGGCCGAATGGGGCTCTGGGTACTGTAGTCCCGGGGCCTTAAAGAAGACCCCGCTACATATATATATATATATATATATATATATATATATATATATATATATATATTTTGTGATATTGGGGGATGTCTAGCTCAGTGATAGATGTGTTTTAAGTGAGTTCACCACCAACAGGAACTAAGGTTTAAGGGCGCGGTAGCCCACTTTTATTGAAAGTAACAAAAGAAAAGTTAACACATGTATTTGGTTGCCCATACAGGGGTTCTTTTCCCAAAATTACAACAACTGAAAAATGCCAATCCACCTGGCTCTTAAGGCTCATTCAGCCTTGGGTGCAGTTCCTTGCTGCACAGGCCCACTCCTGGCCTCTAGGAAGGGCTCTCCTGACACTCCAGGCTTCCACACTCCTCCAAGACTCACGGTTCCGTCTGGTCCCCAAGACTCTCTTCCAGTTGTCTCAGCTATAGTCTCCCCGACTCTCTCAGCTGGCCCAACTCTCTCAGTCCACTGACCTGGAACCTCTCCCACATGGAGTACCGTCTCAAGGATGTTGCCCGAGTTCTTTATCAGTAGCACACCTCTCTCCTGTCTGCAACAACTGCTCCAACACCACCTTCCTCTCACACACTGAGCTATGTTCAGCTCTGTCTTATAACGAGTGTGTGCACCTGGACACACACAACCTGCAGAGCTCCTGGAAAACCCGGACACATGACTGAAGACTCCATCCCTCCCAATGCTCTTTGAAGTCCCCAGCCCCAATCCAGACTTACAAAATCCAGAGAAAACTTAAAGCATAGTTGCTTTAATCTTTTGCTGGAACTTCTCAAATTTCTTCTTTGAGAGTCCTGTGTCCGTTTTATACACATTTTCATTGACTCTGTCACAATCTATATACAGGTCCTTCTCAAAAAATTAGCATATTGTGATAAAGTTCATTATTTTCTGTAATGTACTGATAAACATTAGACTTTCATATATTTTAGATTCATTACACACAACTGAAGTAGTTCAAGCCTTTTCTTGTTTTAATATTGATGATTTTGGCATACAGCTCATGAAAACCCAAAAATCCTATCTCAAAAAATTAGCATATTTCATCCGACCAATAAAAGAAAAGTGTTTTTAATACAAAAAAAGTCAACCTTCAAATAATTATGTTCAGTTATGCACTCAATACTTGGTCGGGAATCCTTTTGCAGAAATGACTGCTTCAATGCGGCGTGGCATGGAGGCAACCAGCCTGTGGCACTGCTGAGGTGTTATGGAGGCCCAGGATGCTTCGATAGCGGCCTTAAGCTCATCCAGAGTGTTGGGTCTTGCGTCTCTCAACTTTCTCTTCCCAATATCCCACAGATTCTCTATGGGGTTCAGGTCAGGAGAGTTGGCAGGCCAATTGAGCACAGTAATACCATGGTCAGTAAACCATTTACCAGTGGTTTTGGCACTGTGAGCAGGTGCCAGGTCGTGCTGAAAAATGAAATCTTCATCTCCATAAAGCTTTTCAGCAGATGGAAGCATGAAGTGCTCCAAAATCTCCTGATAGCTAGCTGCATTGACCCTGCCCTTAATAAAACACAGTGGACCAACACCAGCAGCTGACATGGCACCCCAGACCATCACTGACTGTGGGTACTTGACACTGGACTTCAGGCATTTTGGCATTTCCCTCTCCCCAGTCTTTCTCCAGACTCTGGCACCTTGATTTCCGAATGTACTTTGGACCACTGAGCAACAGTCCAGTGCTGCTTCTCTGTAGCCCAGGTCAGGCGCTTCTGCCGCTGTTTCTGGTTCAAAAGTGGCTTGACCTGGGGAATGCGGCACCTGTAGCCCATTTCCTGCACATGCCTGTTCACGGTGGCTCTGGATGTTTCTACTCCAGACTCAGTCCACTGCTTCCGCAGGTCCTCCAAGGTCTGGAATCGGTCCTTCTCCACAATCTTCTTCAGGGTCCGGTCAGCTCTTCTCGTTGTGCAGCGTTTTCTGCCACACTTTTTCCTTCCCACAGACTTCCCACTGAGGTGCCTTGATACAGCACTCTGGGAACAGCCTATTCGTTCAGAAATTTCTTTCTGTGTCTTACCCTCTTGCTTGAGGGTGTCAATGATGGCCTTCTGGACAGCAGTCAGGTCGGCAGTCTTACCCATGATTGCGGTTTTGAGTAATGAACCAGGCTGGGAGTTTTTAAAAGCCTCAGGAATCTTTTGCAGGTGTTTAGAGTTAATTAGTTGATTCAGATGATTAGGTTAATAGCTTGTTTAGAGAACCTTTTCATGATATGCTAATTTTTTGAGATAGGATTTTTGGGTTTTCATGAGCTGTATGCCAAAATCATCAATATTAAAACAAGGAAAGGCTTGAACTACTTCAGTTGTGTGTAATGAATCTAAAATATATGAAAGTCTAATGTTTATCAGTACATTACAGAAAATAATGAACTTTATCACAATATGCTAATTTTTTGAGAAGGACCTGTATATATATATATATATATATATATATATATATATATATATATAGATTGTGATCACCCAAAGGTTTGCAGGAATGTCTTACTACCTACCTCCAAAGTGTAGCTGACCATCTTAGTCTTCCTTGCATCTGCACCAGTGGCGGCCCGTCCATAGGGGGCGCCCGGGTGCCGCCCCCCCCCCCCTCCTGTGGTCACCCAAAAAAAAAACGGGCCCTTTAAGATTTTTATTTTTTTTTTAATGTCTTTTTTTTACACATGGGGGCGCGACCATAGTGGGCGCAGAAGCGCCGCTACCGCTCGCTTCTGCGCCTGGCCGTCACTCACCACAACAGTACATAGGTTCATGCATTGCATGAACCTATGTATTGCTGCCGCCCACTATTCAGATGGCCGGCCCCTTGAGCGCCGGCCATCTGAGTCACAGCATCTGATTGGCCTTTAGAAGTGCCTATCAGAGCCAGCAGGCTCTGATAGGCTTCCCGACTACAGCCTGAGGGCTGTAATCGGCTTCTAAATACCTAATGAGAGGACGCACAGGGGTGTGTTCCCTGGCCAATCAGGTTCACCGGGTCTGGTTACCGGTAACCTGATTGGCTGAAGTGACATCGAGGGCGGGAGAAGATATCGAGGACGAAAGAAGGACGGCGCTGACTCGAGGAAGGTAAGTGCAGGGCTGGGGGGGAGAAACTGGCTGTATTATGAGGACAAACTGGCTGCATTATGGGGGAGAAACTGACTGAATTATGGGGGAGAAACTGGCTGAATTATGGGGGAGAAACTGGCTGCATATTGGGGACAAACTGGCTGTATATTGGGGTAGAAACTGGCTGCATATGGGGTAGAAACTGGCTGCATATAGGGGAGAAACTGGCTGTATATTGGGGTAGAAACTGGCTGCATATAGGGGAGAAACTGGCTGCATTATGGGGGAGAAACTGGCTGCATTATGGGGGAGAAACTGGCTGCATTATGGGGGAGAAACTGGCTGCATTATGGGGGAGAAACTGGCTGCATATAGGGGAGAAACTGGCTGCATATAGGGGAGAAACTGGCTGCATTATGGGGGAGAAACTGGCTGTATATTGGGGGAGAAACTGGCTGCATTATGGGGGAGAAACTGGCTGCATTATGGGGGAGAAACTGGCTGTATATTGGGGGAGAAACTGGCTGCATTATGGGGGAGAAACTGGCTGCATTATGGGGGAGAAACTGGCTGTATATTGGGGGAGAAACTGGCTGCATATAGGGGAGAATCTGGCTGCATATAGGGGAGAAACTGGCTGTATATTGGGGGAGAAACTGGCTGCATTATGGGGGAGAAACTGGCTGCATTATGGGGGAGAAACTGGCTGCATTATGGGGGAGAAACTGGCTGCATATAGGGGAGAAACTGGCTGCATATGGGGGAGAAACTGGCTGCATTATGGGGGAGAAACTGGCTGTATATTGAGGGAGAAACTGGCTGCATTATGGGGGAGAAACTGGCTGTATATTGGGGGAGAAACTGGCTGCATTATGGGGGAGAAACTGGCTGCATTATGGGGGAGAAACTGGCTGCATATGGGGGAGAAACTGGCTGCATAATGGGGGAGAAACTGGCTGTATATTGGGGGAGAAACTGGCTGCATTATGGGGGAGAAACTGGCTGTATATTGGGGGAGAAACTGGCTGTATTATAGGGGAGAAACTGGCTGTATATTGGGGGAGAAACTGGCTGCATTATGGGGGAGAAACTGGCTGTATATTGGGGGAGAAACTGGCTGCATATAGGGGAGAAACTGGCTGCATTATGGGGGAGAAACTGGCTGTATATTGCGGGAGAAACTGGCTGCATTATGGGGGAGAAACTGGCTGCATTATGGGGGAGAAACTGGCTGTATTATGGGGGAGAAACTGGCTGTATTATGGGGGAGAAACTGGCTGCATATAGGGGAGAAACTGGCTGCATATAGGGGAGAAAGTGGCTGCATATAGGGGACAAACTGGCTGCATATAGGGGAGAAACTGGCTGCATTTGGGGGAGAAACTGGCTGTATTATGGGGGACAAACTGGCTGTATTATGAGGACAAACTGGCTGCATTATGGGGGAGAAACTGGCTGCATTATGGGGGGAAACTGGCTGCATTATGGGGGATTAACTGGCTGCATTATGGGGGATTAACTGGCTGCATTATGGGGGAGAAACTAGCTGCATTATGGTGGAGAAACTGGCTGCATTATGGGGGAGAAACTGGCTGCATATGGGGGGGAAACTGGCTGCATTTGGGGACAAACTAGTGGCGTTTGGGCACAGTGGCTGCGTTTAATGGGCACAGTGGCGGCAATTGATGATTTTTTTTTTTTCAGTTTGTTTGCGCCCCCCCAAAAAATTTGAGCACCAGCCGCCACTGATCTGCACCATCCCTACTACCCAGATTAGAAGTCCTGTGGCAGCTAGATAGTTGTCCGGCAATTTCCACTCAACTGGTGTGGTTTTCCTTTCAGCCTGGGTACTTACAGTCTGCCTGGCTCCCTTCACGTATCTCCACTGCACCTCTCCCGGCATGGGGTCTCCTCACACAGAAGAGAGCCCCTCCCCCTTCACTCTTCTGGCCCGCACCCGTCAGCTGACTTTTCTCCTCCAGACAGTTCCAGCTTCCCGACATGGCATCTGTCTCAAAGATTCACTGTGATTATAGAACAGTCAAAAGTAGAAGTGGTGCCCCCCCCACAGTTGCAAAATACCGGCCACCCGCACAACAACTCATTGGTTGGGGTCCGCTGCCTGGGCCCCCTACATATGTATGGGCTGTCCCCCACCGATAGCGGCCCTGCCGGTATTATCATACCGGCAGCAGCGCAGCCATTTAATGGTGGCAGCAGACCGTTTTGCCTCCCAGCCCAGTTTGCCCTATAAGATTGGCGCTACACTAAAAGTCGAGTGCAAACCGGCGGGCACTCTTTTCGTGCCGCCCCCCTGCAAACTTAGTGCCGTCCTAGGCCTGGGCCTTGTCGGCCTAGGCCAAGGTACAGCATTGGGTAGTAGTAAGAAGTACACAGAGTTAATCTAAAAACACAGCAGCAACCAAACTTTCAAAGACGTGGATGCTGTGTCCTTCAATGAATGCAGAAAAAAACATTTTATAGTAAGTACAAAAATCCTATTTTTTCATTCATTCATTCATTCAGAATGTCCTATTACATCACACATCTCCAAAATACTAGGATTTTTCCTAAATTCAGGACAGTGGGCAAAGCCATGTAAAACATTCCTTTTGGGGCCAATTCACACTGTGTGTGGTGACAGACATTTTACCGCATGGTAAAACATCTGTCATCACAGGGACACACAGGAAACAATTGCTTCCTTTGTGTCCCATTCACACTGCAATGCAGACATGCTGCATTTTATCACAGCGCACCAGCTCGAATTTCACTGCAATGTCAGGCAGCGCAGCACGCTGCCCGACATTGCAGTGAATAAAGTTAAATTTTCATCACTTCAAATAAAGCTTGTATAAAATTTAAAAAAGGGAGGGTGCAGTGCACTAAATCGGGGGGGAGCGGGTACCTAGTTTTATTTGGGGGGGAGCGGGTACCTAGTTTTGACAGGTACCCACTCTCACTTCCACTCGGATCGCCTAGGCAAAGTTCTCCTCTCCCCTTCCTTTCCTGCAATATTCTGGGACACCTCACAGGTCCCAGAAGATTGCCCGACCATTCAGGAGGTGCAGTGCGACTTGCACATGCGTGGTATGCACCAGGCTGTGAAGCCACAAGCTGTCACAGCTGGGTGCCCACAGTTGTAATGCTGTCACTAGGGAGAGGAGAGGGAGAAAATCGAGGGTTTGGGTGGCCACATCGCTGGATCCTGGGACAGGTGAGTGTGTGTTTATTAAAAGTCAGCAGCTATACTTTTTTTTAGCTGCTGACTTTTAATAAAAACTAAAACAACAGGAACTCCTCTTTAACCACTTCCCGCCCGGCCGTCATTCTGCTATAGGCCAGGCGGAAAGTGCTTCAAGAGGAGTTCCAGTGGTTCTGTTATCCTGACTCATATGACATCTTTCAGGATAAAATGCTGACACACTGCATCTTCGATCGTGGTAAGGAGCCTATGACGGAGGCTCCTTACCATGTGATCAGCTGCACAGCTGATCACAGCGTGAACCAGGAAGTGCCAGTAAACGGCTTTCCTCGGTTCATGATGACAGGGAGAGACGATCGGCGGCTCTCCCTGTCGGGGGGGGGGGGTCTAAGCCACATCAGTAATGCCTGTTAGTGCCCGTCAAAGTGCCAATCCGTGCCTATAAATGTGCCAATTAGTGCCCATAAATGTGCCAATCAGTGCCCCATCAGTAATGCCTGTCAGTGCCCTTTATATGCCAATCAGTAATGCCTGTCAGTAGCTCCTCATCAGTGCTGCCTATCCAGTGCGGCCTATCAGTGCCACCTATCAGTGCCACCTATCAGTGCCGCCTATCAGTGCCGCCTATTAGTGCCCATCAGTGCCCCCTATTAGGGCCCATCAGTGCTGGATATCAGTGTAGCCTATCGGTGCCCATCAGTGCTGTATATCAGTGCCCATCAATTATACATATCCGTTTCTCCTCATCAGTGCCACCTTATCAGTGCCACCTCATTAGTGCCCATTAGTGCATCCTCATCAGTGCCCGTCAATGAAGGAGAAAACAAAATTTTATAACAGAAACAAAGAAAACCTTTGTTTTTTCAAAAATGTTGTTCTTTTTTAGTTTGTTTAGCAAAAAATAAAAACCCCAGTGGTGATCAAATACCACCAAAAGGAAGCTCTATTTGTGGGAAGAAATGCTAAAAATGTTGTTTGGGTACAGTGTTGCATGACCGGTCAATTGTCATTCAAAGTGCAACAGCGATGAAAGCTGCCCGGTATTGAAGTGGTTAAGCTCTATCAGCCAAATTCACAACCAGAACCACTGTGCCCCATCAGTAATGCCTGTCAGTGCCCTTTATAAGCCAATCAGTAATGCCTGTCAGCTCCTCATCAGTGCTGCCTATCCAGTGCCATCTATCAGTGCCCATCAGTGCCACCTACTAGTGCCCATCAGTGCCACCTATCAGTGCCCATCAGTAACCCCTATCAGGACCCATCATTGCTGTCTATCAGTGCCCATCAGTGCTGCATATCAGTGTAGCCTATCGGTGCCCATCAGTGCTGCATATCAGTGCCTCCTCATCAGTGCCACCTCATCACTGCCCATCAGTGCCGCCTCATCAGTGCCCGTCAGTGAAGGAGAAAACAAAATTTAATAACAGAAACGAAGAAAATTTTTTTTTCCAAAATGTTGGTCTTTTTTTAGTTTGTTTAGCAAAAAATTAAAACCCCAGTGGTGATCAAATACCACCAAAAGAAAACTCTATTTGTGGGAAGAAAATGCTAAAAATGTTGTTTGGGTACAGTGTTGCATGACCGTGCAATTGTCATTCAAAGTGCGACAGCGATGAAAGCTGCCCGGTATTGAAGTGGTTAAGCTCTATCAGCCAAATGCACAACCAGAACCACTGGTGTACCCGTATAGTGCAAATAAAGCCAACATTTATAGAGCCATTTCTTCCAAACTGCAAATAGCTGTTTCAGGTATTTTGACAGTCATCAATGCAGTGTATAGAATCCATGGATTTTGCAGAGTACGGCTTGGAACCCAACAAGTTGGTATAACCATACAGGTTTTGATGAGCTTATGTTTTTTATTTTTTATTTTATTTTTTGATCAATATATTTTTATTAGGTTTAATAGAATATAACAAATAAGATCACTGCATTCATTATACATCATTTGTAATACAATCACTTTGTACAGGCAAACATTTAACAAAAAAAGTGTTTAGTACTTGATGACCTTGGCCAGAGCTTATGTTTTTCAATCAGAAACTAAATGGATTGGAGGAAAGTCTGGCATTAAAGACATACTCCCATCAAATGTGATTATTTAACATCAAGGCAGACCTTCTAAATAGCTCTTATTTCCACCTTGCCATTTTTGTTGAGTAGGGGGTTACATTGGTAAATGTCCCTACCGTTTCTGATGTCCCTGTTTGATAAACGTGGTATGGTGATATTGGCTGTGGGTGAGCTGCCAAATTTTGGCATAAGGCATTTTAGCAGAATAGATGACATAGGTGTAGCGGGCCCCTAAATTTGGGATCGCAATGCCTGAAATTTAGGGGGTAGCCTGAGCAGTAGTTTGGCTCAGGCTGTTTGATTTCCTTAAATTGGACTCTGCTCTGTGGTGTTGCCTGGGTGTATAGTTCCCCTTTGACCTGTAGGTAGAATTGTTGCCCAGGTCTCGGGTCGAACCACAGGTGCCATTGCGGCGTGATTGGGTGTCCTCTCTCGGCAGTTGTGCAGTGGGCGTGGTCTACCTGCTGTGCATGCCGGGAGGGGGTGCACAAGGGGCAGACGCCATGCGTTAGGGCGTGCGGAGTCGCGCCCTTTGGCCCTGCTGGCCAGGGGTGCGTAAGTTGGTTCAGTCCTGGGCACCTTTGGCCCGAGGCTGCATCGTTCCAGGTAGGCCCAGTACCTTCAACTGAGGCCTACAAAACCAAACCACAGGAATACCAGGGTGCCGTGGGAGGGTTACACGCTCTGAAGGAGAGGAAACCAGGGGAGGACCTGTCCGGAGGATCAGTGAAGGAAGTCACTGTCTCGGAAGAGGCCTGGTTACCTGTCAGAGGGAAGGATTCTGTGATCTGTGAAACAGCCCTGTAAAGTGCCCCATTGGTACCTACGGTCTCTAAAATTACAGGTGCTAAGGAGTTCTGGATTTAAGAACTGAAAGATTCTGTGGCAGAGGATCTTCAGAAAAGTAAATGTCCATGTTTCACTCCGGCTTCTAGAACCGTGAGAGGGATCTATCCGGGTGAGCAAAACCCACTCAGGCTTGAGTGGCGACGAGGGTAAATAAGTGCCGCGTGCCTGAACCTACTTCCCTATCCAATTCTATCTCTATCTTCAACTTTTCCTACTAAGTTACAAGCAAGAAAAATAAACTCGTCTGTTGGAGTTTAACACAGTCTGGACATTGGCCTTCTTTAAGAGAGAGAATAGACTTTTCCCTACACTCTAGGGATGAGAACCAACGGAAGGAGGTAACTCGCTGCAGGACCCAAAAACTATTAACACCGCTCACCCTCTACAATATGGAGGATACTGGGCATGTGGCATGGTGTGTCCTATCCTACAAGCGAAGGTAAGCAGGACAGGGATCTGTGTGCTACATAGGAATACTTGTTTATTGCCAATAGGAATCTGCCAGTGATGCTTATATCACATATCATGATTGGCACACTAATACACACAATCACATTCCTAAAATTAATCAGCTTACCATAAATCAATGCGATATTTAAAGTGGAAGTATGGCTTTTGCATAATAAAATAAAGTTAGTTTTGAAAGTGATTCTAAAATGAAAACATTGGCTCCTTTTGGTGAAAGCACAGAATTCTGTGATTGGAGGAGGGTGGTGTGGTCGTTATATTGATGACCTGCTGATGGTGTGGGATGGGGTGGCATATCGTTAAAGTATTTTGTTGATTATTTAAATGACAATTCAGTGTAATTTACATTTTACAGTCTGTTCTAGTTCTCTGAGCATTGACTTCCTTGGATATCATCACCCCGATTGGGGATCCAGAGACGGGGGTCATACACACTAGTACTTACAGGAAGCAAACCTCGGGAAATACAACATTACATGCTACGAGCTGCCATCCATCTCATACCATCAGCGCCATCCCTATGGGGGAATTCTCTCGTGCCGAGGAATTGTTCTTCGGACACAGCCTTTAAAAAAGAATGTGATAACATCACTGGTCAGGCTGGTACAGAGAGGATATTCAGGCACAGTAATTAAGTAGACATGTGCACACTGAAATATTTTGTTTCGGAATTTCGCTTTCGTCCGAAAAATAAATTTATTTAGTTACTCTCGAAATTCGTTTTTATTTATTTTGTTTCGTTAGAAATTGCATTTGACCGAAAATCCGAATTAATTAAGGTCAAATCTGTCATTGAAGGCTTATAGTGTCTGTCGAATGTTCAATGAAGATTCGACGAAGCAGCTAAACTGTACGATGCCGCAATCGTACATTTCCGGTCAAATGTTCCGCCTACAAGCTATAGAAGAATTCTAATGTTGTATGACTAGTAATAATTATATTTATAAATTATTATTACTAGTCAAACAACATTCAAATTCTTCTATAGCCTATGGGCCGAGCATTTGACCGGAAATGTAAGACTGCAGCGTCGTACAGTCAAATCTTCTTAGAACTTTCGACAGACACCATAAGCCTTCAATGACAGATTCTACGTTTGTATGTTTTTCGCTGCTTCATCGAATCTTCGTCGTTCATGTCGAATGATCTACCCCAACACTGTCTCCATAATGTTGAATCTTTTCTCTCTATGTCGAATCTTTCCTCTCTATGTAGAATTATCTTGGACTAATAGAGTAAAAGCGGAGTTCCACCCAAAAGTGGAACTTCCGCACATTGGATTCCCCAACTCCTCCGGTGCCACAATTGGCACCTTTCGGGGGGGGGGGGGTTCAGGATACCTGTCAAAGACAGGTATGCCTTCCCACTTCATGAAGTCCGGCCGCGACCGTGATGTCACCGCGGGGCTCCCTCCTCCTCTTCCCCTGGCCACCGGGCTAATAGGAGAGAGGAGCGGGCCTCGCACATGTAGGGTTCCCGGCGTGAAGCCGAAAGGCTACGCTGCCGGGTTCCCTTACCCGCAATGGCGACGGAAGCACCCAACAGCTGATGGGAAACATCAGCTGCGGTGCTGACATCGAGGGACTGCAGGACAGGTAAGTCTCCATTTATTAAAAGCCAGCAGCTGCAGTATGTGTAGCTGCTGGCTTTTCATTTTTTATTTTTTTTCCCGTCACAGCCCGGAACACTCCTTTAAGGGTAGGCACATTCGACCACAGGTACGATAGACACAGATCGCTATTGTCAGCGTCATGTCGAATCTCCTATCTATATCGAACTGTTGTAGCAACGAAAACAAAAATAAAGCATTTTTTTTATGTCGGATCTTTTCGGATTTCGGATTTGGCGCATTCGTTTTCGTTTGTTAAAACAATAACGAAAATACCTGAAATTTGGACAAATGCATTTGGGCTAAAACGAATGCACACATGTCTATAATTAAGAAGGGTTTGGATCATGTGAGAGAGAAGCAGAGTGGGACTCATTTTGTAGTGTATATTATATTTTGTGTCACATGTAATTTGCAGTATGTGGGATGCACTACACGTGCCCTGCGCACCAGAATAGGGGAGCATTATTGTGACACTTCGAATCCCAATGCTAAACACATTTCAAATGCTTCGCGACATTTTAGAGAATGCAATGCTGGTGATTTGTCCTCTTTCAGGTTCACTGGCATTGAGAGAATGACTCCAATGCCCAGGGGTGGGGATAGGTGTAGGCGACTTTTGAATAGAGATGCGTGGTGGATTTTTAGGATTCAAACTAGAGTCCCCCTGGGGTTGAACCTCAGGTGGGACCTGGGTTTACATTTACGCCAGTTATAATGTATTACTATGTGTATATTTGTATATGTATGTATATATGTGTGTATGTGTGTGTGTGTGTGTGTGTGTGTGTGTATATACTGTGAGGGGGTTAGCTCGGCAGCGGGTGTGTGTGACCCCCGGGATGGGCTCCCCACACAAAACAGGCCCAGCAAACGGAGGTTGTGGTTTTCAAAATCAAAAAGGTGCGGTTTATTTTCTATTTACAGTGACAAAACACAGCAAAGCAAAAGAAACATAACCAAAATAAATCCTGGTCAAGTTGACCTCTGACTAAACATACAGGTTTCCTAACTAACAACTGGGATCAGCCTAGTGCTGTCCTAGTCCCTAAGTCCCTGGTTTTTAAATGTCCAAGCAAATAGCCACACAGGCTTTGTCTCACCGCACAGGGGTTCACTCTCCCTAGACAGTCCACACAGGTCTGGTTCCAGGCATGAGCTAACATCTAATGAAGCTGGGAGTTCTTATAGAGGCCTAAATGAGCTGACAAGCTTCAGCTGGTCTCATCAACTCCCTGTCTGCACGACGCCCAGCCCTCTCCCTAGAGGTATGAGTCATCCATGAGCCCACTAGCCTTATACAACTCTCCACCTAGTTGTATAAGTCGGCGTAAAGCCTGAATCTGGGCGAAATATATCTACCCCCCTGGATGCAACCAGGTGACTTTACCTTCCTGCTGTCACATACCCCCCCCTCTTGTTTTAACCTCGGGGTTGGAACACCAGCAATCAGGCATTCATGTACTCGAGACAAAGCATCCACATTCCCCATTTGAACGCCAGGGCGATGCTTTACTGTGAAGTTGAATTCCTGGAGGGCCAGGAACCACCTATTCACTCTTCTATTTGTTTCCTTGTTTTGAGCCATCCACTTTAACGGAGCGTGATCCGTAACCATGTCAAAGTGCCTACCTAGCAGGTAGTACCGAAGGGAATCTAGAGCCCACTTCACCGCTAAACACTCCTTTTCAACGGTGGCGTAATTTACCTCATGGGACTTCAACTTCCTGCTGAGGTAAATGACTGGGTGCTCTTCCCCGTTCCAGACCTGGGACAATACTGCTCCTAACCCCACATCTGACGCATCACTTTGTACGACAAAGTCTTTAGAGAAGTCGGGTGAGTACAACACTGGCTGGCTACATAAGGCTTGTTTCAAGAATTGGAATGCTGCCTCAGCCTCGGGGGTCCATTTAATCATGACCGACCCTTTCCCCTTCATCAGGTTGGTTAGGGGCACAGCCTTAGAAGCAAAGTGGGGAATGAATCGCCGATAATACCCAGCGATTCCCAGAAAGGCTCGTACCTGCTTCTTGCTGTTGGGACGTGGCCAACTCTGGATGGCCTCGACTTTGTTGAGTTGGGGTTTTATTACTCCCCTCCCAATGGTGTACCCAAGATATTTGGCCTCCTCCTGCCCAATGGTACACTTCTTGGGGTTAGCCGTAAACCCCGCTTCCCGAACAGAGTCCAGGACTGCTTGCACTTTTGGCAGATGTGAGGCCCAATCTGTGCTATGGACAATTACGTCATCCAGGTAAGCCGCAGCATACTTCCGATGGGGCCTCAGCATCTGGTCCATTTTCCGCTGGAATGTGGCCGGCGCATTCTGTAACCCGAACGGCATTCTTTTATATTGGAACGCCCCGTCTGGGGTTACAAATGCGGTTTTCTCTTTGGCCGACTTGGCCAGGGGGATTTGCCAATACCCTTTTGTGAGGTCAAGAGTCGTCATGTATCGGGCTGTTCCCAGCCGGTCGATCAACTCATCTATACGTGGCATGGGGTAGGTGTCAAATTTTGTAACTTTGTTCAACTGACGAAAATCGTTACAAAATCGCCAGCTCCCATCCGGTTTAGGCACCAACACGATGGGACTAGACCAATCACTTTGGGACTCCTCTATCACCCCTAAGTTCAGCATTTTCTGTACTTCCTCCCGTATTGCCTCCCGTCGAGCCTCTGGGATCCGATAGGGTTTTAACTTCACCCTTTCACCGGGCGGGGTAATGATGTCATGCTCTACCCCAGATGTTTGTCCCGGCAGCTCAGAGAATACCTCCTTGTTGCGAAGCACAAACTCCTTAACCTCCTGTTGTTGGGGTTGTGACAAGGTGGCTGCTATTCCAACCTCAGGAATCACGCAACCAGTTTGAGCTGGTGACCAAGTGTCTGCGACTAGGGACTCTCTATCCCTCCAGGCTTTCAACAGATTAACGTGATAGATCTGTTCGGGCTTTCGCCTTCCTGGTTGTCTGACCTTGTAATTCACTTCGCTCACTTTTTCCATTATCTCGTAGGGGCCTTGCCATTTGGCAAGGAATTTACTTTCAACCGTAGGGACAAGTACCAATATCCTATCCCCCGGGGAAAAGGTACGGGTCTTGGCTCCACGGTTGTACACTCTCTGCTGTGCCAACTGCGCTTGGGCCAAATGTTCCTTCACGATGGGCATTACCTGTGCAATTCGATCTTGCATCAGGGCGACATGCTCAATCACACTCCTGTGGGGAGAACTCTCACTTTCCCAAGTTTCCTTGGCAATATCCAACAGCCCTCTTGGGTGTCTCCCATACAGTAACTCAAAGGGGGAGAATCCCGTAGAGGATTGGGGCACCTCCCTAATAGCAAACATCAAATAAGGAAGTAAACAGTCCCAATCCTTTCCATCTCTATCCACCACTTTCTTCAACATTTGTTTTAGGGTTTTGTTGAATCTTTCAACCAGCCCATCGGTTTGGGGGTGATACACAGACGTACGCAATTGCGTCACTTTGAACAATTTACACAGCTCTTTCATAACCCGGGACATAAAGGGTGTACCTTGGTCCGTAAGCAGTTCTTTACAAATACCCACCCGGCTAAAAACAAGAGATAGCTCTTTGGCTATGGTTTTGGCCGAGGTATTTCGGAGAGGGATCGCTTCTGGATAACGGGTGGCATAGTCCATTATAACTAATATGTACTGGTGCCCCCTAGCGGACTTGATTATAGGACCTACCAAATCCATGGCGATCCTCTCAAACGGGACCTCAATGATGGGTAGAGGGACCAGCGGGCTACGGAAATGTGGCATCGGGGCCGACCTCTGACACACAGGGCAGGAGGAACAATAATTTTCTACGTCCTTCATCACCCCCGGCCAATAGAATCTCTGTAATACCCTCTCTCGGGTTTTCTCTGTCCCCAGATGACCTCCAAGAATGTGCCCATGGGCCAACTCCAACACCAACTTCCTGTAAGGTTTGGGCACCACAAGCTGCTCAACGGTTTCTTCTGCCCTTTTTGCCACCCGATACAGTAGGTCCTTCTCTACGCTGAAGTATGGGTAAGTGCAGGTATTATCTGGGTTCACTAACTCGCCATCTATTTTCACTACGTTTTCCCGTGCCTTTATTAGGGCGGGGTCTTTCAACTGTTCTGTGGCAAAGTTTTCCCTGTGAACCTCAAGATCAGAAAACTCCACAGACGGTAGGTTTTCGTCTGAGGAGGTGGGCTCCTCTCCAGTTTCTTGAGTCTCCCCTGCCAATACTGATAAGGGAAATTCCGGAGAGTCCTCACCACTCTCAGGGGAGTTCTGGCTATCACATTCCTGGTACATAGGGGCACCAGTGAGGGGCTCAGGATCATCCCACAGTTCCCAGAACTTCGGAAAATCCCTTCCCACAATGGCGTCATGCGGTAACTGAGATACTAAGCCCACTGGATGAGAGAGGGTACCTTTGGGGGTCTCGAAACACACTGTAGTCACTGGATACTCTCGGGTGTCCCCATGCACACAAATAACAGCTACCTTGCTATTCCCAGAGACCTCTGTTTTAACTAACTCAGCCTTTATCAGGGTCACAAGGCTACCTGAATCCAGCAATACCACAACATTTCTACCATTAACACACATTTTGCATAAATGTTTCTCAGTTCCTCGAATGGCAGTGCATGCGACTGTCGCACACAGCGACTGACGTCTGCCCGTCAGAAAGTCACACTGCATGGGTTCCTCCACAACCGGGCAATTGGCTGCAATATGTCCCGCTTGCCGGCAGCGGTAGCAAACGATCCTTCTTGCCGCCTCTTGAGCCGCTGATTTCCCAGGCTGTTCTCGCCAAACTTGGGGTAGAGCTCCCACCCTCTCACTCTCTCCACCCTCACCCCTTGGAATCCTCTTATCCGCCCCTGGGGATGGTCTGGTCTTAGGGTGGAAAGTCCGAGTGTCTCTGGAAGAGGCCGTCAGGTTCTCTGTAGCCAAGTATTTCTCCACACGATCCACAAGACCATCGGCCGTCTCTGGGTCTCCATGGCTTACCCACTTTTGGATGGCAGTAGGAAGAGCTCTCAAAAACCGATCCATTACAACACGTTCCACAATCTTTGGTGCGGACAAAGTCTCTGGCTGTAGCCACTTTCTGCTCAGGTGAATGAGATCATACATTTGAGACCTGGGGGGTTTTCCAAGCTGGAAAGTCCAGTTATGCACACGCTGAGCCCGGACAGCCTGGGTGACACCCAGCCTTGCCAATATTTCAGCTTTTAGCATCACATAGTCTTTTGCTTGGTTAGGCTCTAGGTCATAGTAAGCTTTCTGCGATTCACCAGTTAACAGAGGAGCCACCAGTCCAGCCCACTGCTCCTCAGGCCACTTTTCTCTTTCAGCGGTCCTTTCAAATGTGGTCAAAAATACCTCTGGATCATCCTCTCCAGTCATTTTTGTCAATAAACGACTCACCCCAAAGGACGCGGTATTAGTGGGACGGCTTTCCTCACTGGTCTGCGGACGTTGCTGCATTACTGCTTCCATCTGTTGTTGTAGTCTCTGCTCTTGCTTCTGCAACAGGTCTATGAAGCGGGCCTCAGATTGCTGCTGGGCTCGTTGCTGAGCCTCCAGACTCTGTTGCAAAGTTGCGTTTGTCTGCTGCTGGGCTGCAAGGCTCTGTTGATGAGCTTGCTGCTGGGCTGCGAAGTTCTGTTGTTGAGCTGCAAGGCTCTGTTGATGAGCTGCAAGGCTCTTTTGCAAACCTGCATTTGTCTGCTGTTGATTGGCATTTGCTAGAGCCAGCTGCTTCAGTATCTCCTCCATGCTGGCTTAAAAAAAAACTGCCACTGGTTCTCCACCAACTGTGAGGGGGTTAGCTCGGCAGCGGGTGTGTGTGACCCCCGGGATGGGCTCCCCACACAAAACAGGCCCAGCAAACGGAGGTTGTGGTTTTCAAAATCAAAAAGGTGCAGTTTATTTTCTATTTACAGTGACAAAACACAGCAAAGCAAAAGAAACATAACCAAAATAAATCCTGGTCAAGTTGACCTCTGACTAAACATACAGGTTTCCTAACTAACAACTGGGATCAGCCTAGTGCTGTCCTAGTCCCTAAGTCCCTGGTTTTTAAATGTCCAAGCAAATAGCCACACAGGCTTTGTCTCACCGCACAGGGGTTCACTCTCCCTAGACAGTCCACACAGGTCTGGTTCCAGGCATCAGCTAACATCTAATGAAGCTGGGAGTTCTTATAGAGGCCTAAATGAGCTGACAAGCTTCAGCTGGTCTCATCAACTCCCTGTCTGCACGACGCCCAGCCCTCTCCCTAGAGGTATGAGTCATCCATGAGCCCACTAGCCTTATACAACTCTCCACCTAGTTGTATAAGTCGGCGTAAAGCCTGAATCTGGGCGAAATATATCTACCCCCCTGGATGCAACCAGGTGACTTTACCTTCCTGCTGTCACAATATATATATATATATTGTGAGGGGGTTAGCTCGGCAGCGGGTGTGTGTGACCCCCGGGATGGGCTCCCCACACAAAACAGGCCCAGCAAACGGAGGTTGTGGTTTTCAAAATCAAAAAGGTGCGGTTTATTTTCTATTTACAGTGACAAAACACAGCAAAGCAAAAGAAACATAACCAAAATAAATCCTGGTCAAGTTGACCTCTGACTAAACATACAGGTTTCCTAACTAACAACTGGGATCAGCCTAGTGCTGTCCTAGTCCCTAAGTCCCTGGTTTTAAATGTCCAAGCAAATAGCCACACAGGCTTTGTCTCACCGCACAGGGGTTCACTTTCCCTAGACAGTCCACACAGGTCTGGTTCCAGGCATGAGCTAACATCTAATGAAGCTGGGAGTTCTTATAGAGGCCTAAATGAGCTGACAAGCTTCAGCTGGTCTCATCAACTCCCTGTCTGTACGACGCCCCACACTCTCCCTAGAGGTATGAGTCATCCATGAGCCCACTAGCCTTATACAACTCTCCACCTAGTTGTATAAGTCGGCGTAAAGCCTGAATCTGGGCGAAATATATCTACCCCCCTGGATGCAACCAGGTGACTTTACCTTCCTGCTGTCACATACCCCCCCCTCTTGTTTTAACCTCGGGGTTGGAACACCAGCAATCAGGCATTCATGTACTCGAGACAAAGCATCCACATTCCCCATTTGAACGCCAGGGCGATGCTTTACTGTGAAGTTGAATTCCTGGAGGGCCAGGAACCACCTATTCACTCTTCTATTTGTTTCCTTGTTTTGAGCCATCCACTTTAACGGAGCGTGATCCGTAACCATGTCAAAGTGCCTACCTAGCAGGTAGTACCGAAGGGAATCTAGAGCCCACTTCACCGCTAAACACTCCTTTTCAACGGTGGCGTAATTTACCTCATGGGACTTCAACTTCCTGCTGAGGTAAATGACTGGGTGCTCTTCCCCGTTCCAGACCTGGGACAATACTGCTCCTAACCCCACATCTGACGCATCACTTTGTACGACAAAGTCTTTAGAGAAGTCGGGTGAGTACAACACTGGCTGGCTACATAAGGCTTGTTTCAAGAATTGGAATGCTGCCTCAGCCTCGGGGGTCCATTTAATCATGACCGACCCTTTCCCCTTCGTCAGGTTGGTTAGGGGCACAGCCTTAGAAGCAAAGTGGGGAATGAATCGCCGATAATACCCAGCGATTCCCAGAAAGGCTCGTACCTGCTTCTTGCTGTTAGGACGTGGCCAACTCTGGATGGCCTCGACTTTGTTGAGTTGGGGTTTTATTACTCCCCTCCCAATGGTGTACCCAAGATATTTGGCCTCCTCCTGCCCAATGGTACACTTCTTGGGGTTAGCCGTAAACCCCGCTTCCCGAACAGAGTCCAGGACTGCTTGCACTTTTGGCAGATGTGAGGCCCAATCTGTGCTATGGACAATTACGTCATCCAGGTAAGCCGCAGCATACTTCCGATGGGGCCTCAGCATCTGGTCCATTTTCCGCTGGAATGTGGCCGGCGCATTCTGTAACCCGAACGGCATTCTTTTATATTGGAACGCCCCGTCTGGGGTTACAAATGCGGTTTTCTCTTTGGCCGACTTGGCCAGGGGGATTTGCCAATACCCTTTTGTGAGGTCAAGAGTCGTCATGTATCGGGCTGTTCCCAGCCGGTCGATCAACTCATCTATACGTGGCATGGGGTAGGTGTCAAATTTTGTAACTTTGTTCAACTGACGAAAATCGTTACAAAATCGCCAGCTCCCATCCGGTTTAGGCACCAACACGATGGGACTAGACCAATCACTTTGGGACTCCTCTATCACCCCTAAGTTCAGCATTTTCTGTACTTCCTCCCGTATTGCCTCCCGTCGAGCCTCTGGGATCCGATAGGGTTTTAACTTCACCCTTTCACCGGGCGGGGTAATGATGTCGTGCTCTACCCCAGATGTTTGTCCCGGCAGCTCAGAGAATACCTCCTTGTTGCGAAGCACAAACTCCTTAACCTCCTGTTCTTGGGGTTGTGACAAGGTGGCTGCTATTCCAACCTCAGGAATCACGCAACCAGTTTGAGCTGGTGACCAAGTGTCTGCGACTAGGGACTCTCTATCCCTCCAGGCTTTCAACAGATTAACGTGATAGATCTGTTCGGGCTTTCGCCTTCCTGGTTGTCTGACCTTGTAATTCACTTCGCTCACTTTTTCCATTATCTCGTAGGGGCCTTGCCATTTGGCAAGGAATTTACTTTCAACCGTAGGGACAAGTACCAATATCCTATCCCCCGGGGAAAAGGTACGGGTCTTGGCTCCACGGTTGTACACTCTCTGCTGTGCCAACTGCGCTTGGGCCAAATGTTCCTTCACGATGGGCATTACCTGTGCAATTCGATCTTGCATCAGGGCGACATGCTCAATCACACTCCTGTGGGGAGAACTCTCACTTTCCCAAGTTTCCTTGGCAATATCCAACAGCCCTCTTGGGTGTCTCCCATACAGTAACTCAAAGGGGGAGAATCCCGTAGAGGATTGGGGCACCTCCCTAATAGCAAACATCAAATAAGGAAGTAAACAGTCCCAATCCTTTCCATCTCTATCCACCACTTTCTTCAACATTTGTTTTAGGGTTTTGTTGAATCTTTCAACCAGCCCATCGGTTTGGGGGTGATACACAGACGTACGCAATTGCGTCACTTTGAACAATTTACACAGCTCTTTCATAACCCGGGACATAAAGGGTGTACCTTGGTCCGTAAGCAGTTCTTTACAAATACCCACCCGGCTAAAAACAAGAGATAGCTCTTTGGCTATGGTTTTGGCCGAGGTATTTCGGAGAGGGATCGCTTCTGGATAACGGGTGGCATAGTCCATTATAACTAATATGTACTGGTGCCCCCTAGCGGACTTGATTATAGGACATACCAAATCCATGGCGATCCTCTCAAACGGGACCTCAATGATGGGTAGAGGGACCAGCGGGCTACGGAAATGTGGCATCGGGGCCAACCTCTGACACACAGGGCAGGAGGAACAATAATTTTCTACGTCCTTCATCACCCCCGGCCAATAGAATCTCTGTAATACCGTCTCTCGGGTTTTCTCTGTCCCCAGATGACCTCCAAGAATGTGCCCGTGGGCCAACTCCAACACCAACTTCCTGTAAGGTTTGGGCACCACAAGCTGCTCAACGGTTTCTTCTGCCCTTTTTGCCACCCGATACAGTAGGTCCTTCTCTACGCTGAAGTATGGGTAAGTGCAGGTATTATCTGGGTTCACTAACTCGCCATCTATTTTCACTACGTTTTCCCGTGCCTTTATTAGGGCGGGGTCTTTCAACTGTTCTGTGGCAAAGTTTTCCCTGTGAACCTCAAGATCAGAAAACTCCACAGACGGTAGGTTTTCATCTGAGGAGGTGGGCTCCTCTCCAGTTTCTTGAGTCTCCCCTGCCAATACTGATAAGGGAAATTCCGGAGAGTCCTCACCACTCTCAGGGGAGTTCTGGCTATCACATTCCTGGTACCTAGGGGCACCAGTGAGGGGCTCAGGATCATCCCACAGTTCCCAGAACTTCGGAAAATCCCTTCCCACAATGGCGTCATGCGGTAACTGAGATACTAAGCCCACTGGATGAGAGAGGGTACCTTTGGGGGTCTCGAAACACACTGTAGTCACTGGATACTCTCGGGTGTCCCCATGCACACAAATAACAGCTACCTTGCTATTCCCAGAGACCTCTGTTTTAACTAACTCAGCCTTTATCAGGGTCACAAGGCTACCTGAATCCAGCAATACCACAACATTTCTACCATTAACACACATTTTGCATAAATGTTTCTCAGTTCCTCGAATGGCAGTGCATGCGACTGTCGCACACAGCGACTGACGTCTGCCCGTCAGAAAGTCACACTGCATGGGTTCCTCCACAACCGGGCAATTGGCTGCAATATGTCCCGCTTGCCGGCAGCGGTAGCAAACGATCCTTCTTGCCGCCTCTTGAGCCGCTGATTTCCCAGGCTGTTCTCGCCAAACTTGGGGTAGAGCTCCCACCCTCTCACTCTCTCCACCCTTACCCCTTGGAATCATCTTATCCGCCCCTGGGGATGGTCTGGTCTTAGGGTGGAAAGTCCGAGTGTCTCTGGAAGAGGCCGTCAGGTTCTCTGTAGCCAAGTATTTCTCCACACGATCCACAAGACCATCGGCCGTCTCTGGGTCTCCATGGCTTACCCACTTTTGGATGGCAGTAGGAAGGGCTCTCAAAAACCGATCCATTACAACACGTTCCACAATCTTCGGTGCGGACAAAGTCTCTGGCTGTAGCCACTTTCTGCTCAGGTGAATGAGATCATACATTTGAGACCTGGGGGGTTTTCCAAGCTGGAAAGTCCAGTTATGCACACGCTGAGCCCGGACAGCCTGGGTGACACCCAGCCTTGCCAAAATTTCAGCTTTTAGCATCACATAGTCTTTTGCTTGGTTAGGCTCTAGGTCATAGTAAGCTTTCTGCGATTCACCAGTTAACAGAGGAGCCACCAGTCCAGCCCACTGCTCCTCAGGCCACTTTTCTCTTTCAGCGGTCCTTTCAAATGTGGTCAAAAATACCTCTGGATCATCCTCTCCAGTCATTTTTGTCAATAAACGACTCACCCCAAAGGACGCGGTATTAGTGGGACGGCTTTCCTCACTGGTCTGCGGACGTTGCTGCATTACTGCTTCCATTTGTTGTAGTCTCTGCTCTTGCTTCTGTAACAGGTCTATGAAGCGGGCCTCAGATTGCTGCTGGGCTTGTTGCTGAGCTTCCAGACTCTGTTGGTGAGCTTGCTGCTGGGCTGCAAGGCTCTGTTGATGAGCTTGCTGCTGGGCTGCAAGGCTCCTTTGCAAACCTGCATTTGTCTGCTGTTGATTGGCATTTGCTAGAGCCAGCTGTTTCAGTATCTCCTCCATGCTGGCTTAAAAAAAAACTGCCACTGGTTCTCCACCAACTGTGAGGGGGTTAGCTCGGCAGCGGGTGTGTGTGACCCCCGGGATGGGCTCCCCACACAAAACAGGCCCAGCAAACGGAGGTTGTGGTTTTCAAAATCAAAAAGGTGCGGTTTATTTTCTATTTACAGTGACAAAACACAGCAAAGCAAAAGAAACATAACCAAAATAAATCCTGGTCAAGTTGACCTCTGACTAAACATACAGGTTTCCTAACTAACAACTGGGATCAGCCTAGTGCTGTCCTAGTCCCTAAGTCCCTGGTTTTAAATGTCCAAGCAAATAGCCACACAGGCTTTGTCTCACCGCACAGGGGTTCACTCTCCCTAGACAGTCCACACAGGTCTGGTTCCAGGCATGAGCTAACATCTAATGAAGCTGGGAGTTCTTATAGAGGCCTAAATGAGCTGACAAGCTTCAGCTGGTCTCATCAACTCCCTGTCTGTACGACGCCCCACACTCTCCCTAGAGGTATGAGTCATCCATGAGCCCACTAGCCTTATACAACTCTCCACCTAGTTGTATAAGTCGGCGTAAAGCCTGAATCTGGGCGAAATATATCTACCCCCCTGGATGCAACCAGGTGACTTTACCTTCCTGCTGTCACAATATATATATATATATGTAGCGATACCTCCAACTAAGAAGGCCGCAGATTTAGTTTGGGCCCTGATGGCAGCTCCGCCAACCCCCGGCAATAGGCTCTACCCCCTACTGGCACACCTAGTATTGACAGTAAATTGTATATCTTATACTTTATGAATAACTGAGCATTGAGACAATACTAAATTTAAATAAGTATAAGGTTTTACTTAAGCTCTTGGTAAGAAAGATATAACAGTAATCACAGTTTACAGAATAATCATTGGTAATGCAGAGCCCTGCAACGCTAACACACTAAAGAGCTGACATGCAACAAGTGCGCCACACGGGCGACCGTTAGTTAAGTGCCCTATGGCGCAGTAACCCAAAACACATTAGAAACCCCACCAGGCCTGGTTCTGAGATCTATAACTTATGTCCTTTTTTCTTCACCGGCAGATCTTTAACGGTGGTGCACATTAACAGAGTACAAACTTTGTAATCCAATGGGGTAGGTAAAGATGGGTGGGAACTTGGCTATACGAACTGTAAGTTCAGCTATGGTACGGCTCTTCAATAAGGGTATCAGGAACAACTGGTGGGCCACGACAGTCTACAGGCCTATATGTAGTAACAGTATACTGTTTGGGCGTATGCCCTCTCACCCGCCCGGATTACGGTCTCAGTCCGGGAAACTTCCACTGACTGTGTCACACACACACTCCGTCTCTCCAGCGATCGGGTCCCCGATCCAACAAGGCTGTAGCTGAGCAAAGTCAGATGCCACCCAGGCTCGCAGAGGGGGGTGGAAGGCTCTTTGGTGCTGAGCAAGGCCTCAGGCTTCAGGCCTTGCACTCCAACACATCCGCACAGGAGGATCAGTCTGTGTAGTCTCGTGTCCCAAAGAGGCCGAGCCCAGCCTCGCCTCCTCCTTTTATATCCCCTCCCATGAGTCTCTGCGGCGGAACATTGCTGGATGGGGTTCTGGTCTGGGTAATGTAGTCTCTCTGCATTAAAGGGGAACACCCCGCTACACACTCCCCCCACTTGAACTCTTTGGTCCCCAAAGATAAACCTTAACAAAGACTATGTACAACTCTAGACAATTCTACAAACGATGTTGGCATAGGGAATTCCCACCAAAACTGAGGAGTAGAATTCCCTTGCCCACAGGTCACATTATCATGGGTGGCCTGCCTAGTGTGCCAGAGAGTGAGCTGGGGTTGCCCTCCACTAAATGGACAGTGGAGGGATCCGGATTTTCAGCATTCCTCCTAGCAGTAACTACAGAATCCTCTGAGCTATTCCCCATTTGTGGGTAGGTCAGCTTCTTAGGAGGCCGGATGACTCTTCGAGCCCTTTGTTCTCTTGGGATTTCTGGCTCTGGTGCCACAGGCTCCTCTTCCTCTGAGTAACCATCATGGGCATCTTCCCAGTAATCTGCTGAAGGACTAGAGGGGATGAACTCTGTGGCTTCTGGGTTCAGTGTTTCATCTGTGGTGTCCTCAGTGGTTGGAAGGTCTATGGTAGAAGTTCCTGGAGTTGGGGAAGGCCACAGCCAATTAAGTTCTCCATCCTCATTTTCACCAAGTTGAGAGGCCTCTCCATCTTCATTTCGGGAAGCCTGCGACCGAGTGTTCGGCCTAGGAGTATCCAAGATAGAGGCCGGTTCAGGAGAATCTCCCACGGGGGGTATTCTAACTGCCTCAGCAAGAGGGAGCAGGTGGTTTCGATGCCACGTCTTCAGAGGGCCCACATTTCCTTCCGGCTTCAACTTGTAGACAGGCAGGCCCGGCAACTTCCTACAGATGACATAAGGTTCAGATCTCCATCTATCGGCAAGTTTGTGCTTTCCAGAGACCCCCAGATTGCGTAACAGTACTCGGTCCCCGGGCTGTAGGTCTTGCACCCGGACCTTCAAGTCGAAGTTTCTTTTGTTTCGAGCTCCCCTTTGATCTGAGGCCGCTTGAGCTTGTTCATAGGCTACTTTCAGGCTGTGTCTGAGCCTGTCCACATATCCTTTGTGGGATGTGGCTGAGGAATGGTCCAGAGAGGTGCCAAAGGTCAAGTCCACAGGTAGTCTCGCTTCTCTCCCAAACATGAGTCGATATGGGGAGTAGCCTGTAGCATCACTGATGGTGCAGTTGTAAGCATGTACTAGGGCTGCTATGTGTTTGCTCCAATGTTGCTTTTTCTCACTTTCCAGAGTCCCCAACATGTTGAGCAAGGTTCGGTTAAACCTTTCCGGCTGAGCATCCCCTTGTGGGTGGTAAGGTGTAGTTCGAGTCTTCTTGATTCCCAACGAATCCAGGAGTTTCCTGATCAGTTTACTCTCAAAGTCCCTTCCTTGATCTGAATGAAGCCGCTGTGGCAGCCCATAATGGACAAAGTACTTCTCCATAAGTACCTTGGCTACTGTGGAGGTCTTCTGATCTTTGGTTGGGAAAGCTTGGGCATACCGGGTGAAATGGTCGGTTATCACCAGAACATTTCCTAGTCCACTCAGGTCAGGTTCAAGGCAGAGAAAGTCAATGCATACCAGATCCATTGGGCCTTGGCTTTGTAGATGGCCCATTGGGGCAGCTTGATGGGGTAAAGTCTTCCTCTGGATGCATCGTGCACATGAGTGACAGTACTCTTCTACCTCTGCCCTCATGCAGGGCCAATAGAACCGACTTCTGACAAGTTGAAAGGTCCTTTCAGCCCCTAGATGGCCATGATTGTCATGCAGGGCAATCAGAACAGTCTCTCGATGTTTCTCTGGGAGGAACAGTTGCCACTTATCTTCTGAGTCATCAGAGGGGCCCCTTCGGTAGACCACTCCCTGATGTACCTGCAACTTGTCCCATTCTTTCCTTAACAGGCGAGCTTCCTTTGAGGGATGACACAGGAGTTTGTTTGGATCCTGATTCTCCAGGGCCTCCAGGACCAATCTCCCCATGGGGTCTTCCAATTGGTCACTCCTCAAATCCTTCTTGGACAATCTCGGCAGGTTGTCTTCGTCCAATTGAGTCACTCCACAGTAGTGTTTTGGGACTCCCACCATGGTAACTCCTATTTCTTCTGCTCTGGAGCCTCCTCTGGCCTGGAATTCAGCTCCTTGACAGAGGGCCCGCACCCCGTCCGGTGCCACTTGGGTCCAATCTTCTATATCACTGGTGAGGGCATGAGATCTCCTGGACAGAGCATCTGCGTCTCTATTCCCAGCCCCTGGCCTATACTTTAGGCTGAAGTTGAATCCAGACAGTGCGGCCAGCCACCTGTGTCCAGTGGCATCCAGCTTGGCCGTGGTGAAAAGGTAGGTAAGGGGGTTGTTGTCGGTCTTCACAGTGAACTCCGCCCCATACAGGTAGTCTTTGAGCTTGTCTACTACCGCCCACTTGAGGGCCAGGAACTCCAGCTTGTGAGTGGGGTAGTTCTTTTCAGAGGGAGTCAGGCTCCTGCTCACATAGGCAACAGGCCGTTGTTGCCCTTCGTGTTCTTGATAAAGTACTCCTCCTAGACCGTCATGACTAGCATCTACGTGTAGTTCATAGGGCTTGGTTGGGTCTGCGTAGGCCAAGACTGGGGCAGTGGTTAGGCTCTCCTTTAATGCCTGGAAGGCCCCTTCACACTTCTGGTTCCACTGATTCCTGACTGACTCTCCCGGCTTCCTGGGCCCTGAGTCGTCCTCTTCCCCCTCAGTCTTGAGCAGTTTATTCAATGGTCTAGCAATTCGGGCGAATCCCTCCACAAACCTCCTATAGTAGGAGCAGAAACCCAAGAAGGATCTGAGTTCTGTTACTGTGGTGGGTCGTGGCCAGGAGGTAACTGCCTCCAATTTCTCGGGGTCTGTGGCCACCCCTTCTTCGGACACTATGTGCCCCAGATAGTTCACAGAAGACTGGTAGAACCGACACTTTTCAGGCGAAAGTTTGAGTCCCTCCTCACTGAGTCTCCTCAATACTTTTTCTAGCCTCTCCTCATGTTCCTCCAGGGTTCTTCCAAAGACTATGACATCATCCAGGTACACAAGGACTTCAATAAGGTTCATGTCTCCTACAGTCTTCTCCATAAGACGCTGGCAAGTAGCTGGGGCTCCAGACAGACCTTGAGCCATCCGGTCGAATTCAAAGAACCCTACTGGGGTTATGAAAGCTGTCTTCTCCTTGTCTTCTGGGTGCATGGGGATCTGATAGTACCCGCTCTTGAGATCCATAACACTGAACCACTTGGCTCCAGACAAACTCTGTAGGGCATCCTCTATCCTTGGAGTAGTATACTGGTCGGGTATGGTTCTCCTGTTGAGAGTCCTGTAGTCGATACAGAGCCTCAATGACCCATTCTTCTTCCTGACCACCACTATCGGGGATGCATAGGGGCTTCTAGATTCCCGTATCACTCCAGTTCTTTTGAGTTCTGAGAGTTGTTCCCTTAAATCCTCCAGATCTGCTAGGGGGACCCGCCTGACTCTCTCTCTGAAAGGCTTATCTTCCTGGAGACGGATCCGATGGGTGGCACTCCTTGCACACCCCACATCGAACTCATCTTTAGAGAAGATCTTCTCCCATCTGTTCAGCTGGGCCTTGGCTCTCTCTTTCCAAGCCCTGGGCAGATTCGGGTTTTCCATGGATATCTTCTCCCAAGCATCTCCTCCTTTGCCCACCTCTGACAGGTTGACAGGGGCAGCAGGGCTCACCTGGCCGAGCAGCATCCTGGCTGGGACCTCCATGGGGCCATCCGTATTGTTCCTAACACTCACTGGGACTCTACAATGGGCCTTCTTTAGGGCCTTCAGCGGAATCACTTCTGGTATCACTTCCAGACCGTGGGACCCTTCTCTTGGATCAGATTCCATCATGACAAAGGGTCCAGGCTGCTCCCAAGTAAGCTTCACAGTGGCTCTGAGACAGGTTACTTCACCGGGCTGCAGCACTATCCCTCCTCTTCCAAGTCTCCACACCTTCCCTATCCCCTCTCCTGTGGTCTTCTGCTCTAAGACCAGCCTTTGGTAAGCTGTCTTCAGCATGGGGTGGATCTTGGTAACCGCTGCCCCTTTCTCTTTCACTAGAGGGGTCAGAAGTCTTCGGACCAGGTCCGTGTTTGTCCCTATTATCAGGGAGCTCTTGTTGGCTCCTGGTGGCCGAGGGCACACAACTGCCAGGGTGTCAAACACTTCGGCTTTTCCAGCCACAGATGGGTCAAAGGTCATCCTGACAGGCAGATAGCCATCGTAGGGGAAGTTCTGGGTTCCAATCCCACATATCTCTAGTCCCTCTATTTTTAGGATGGGTAGGTGACTCAAGTACTTATCGTAAAAGTCTCTGTATAGCAGGGTTACTTGCGCCCCAGTATCCAAGATTGCTCTGGTGTAGACTCCCTTCACTTGAATGGACACTATAGGAGATGGGCCTACCAGCTTCTCCGGGTAAGGCCCGGCAGGGGTCGCTTCCTTCAGATTTTTTTTCTTTGAACCTCCTCTCTTCCAATCCCCTTTGGACTTCAGTCTTTCTTGAGCCTGGTATGCATTGACTCCCTACACCTTACTGGGTGTAGGGACCCGCTGAGGGATACTATTGTTTTTCTTAGGTGTGCACCCCCTCTGGGGAGTGCTGTGCCTCTTCTGAGGAGTCTTACCCCCTTTCTCTGGGGTGTATCTCTGTTTAGGAATGTTGTGTTTCCCCCGAGGCGTTTTATCTCCTGTTATTTTCTGCTTTGCTTTCAGTTTGGAGCTCACTGAAGGTGATGGGCACCCGGTTGACTCCTTCACCGGGGCCCTCTGAAGTTTCCCGCCGGCTTGCGGTTGTCTATTTTCTTCTTTTTGCGACTGGAGCATGTAGCCGCAATATGTCCAATTCCTCCACAGTTAACCACTTAAGCCCCGGACCATTTCGGGCCATTAGGACCAGGCCTGTTTTTGGGATTCGGCACTGCGCTGCTTTAACTGTAAATTGTGCGGACATGCAATGTTGTACCCAAATGAAATTTTCGTCCTTTTCTTCCCACAAATAGAGCTTTCTTTTAATGGTATTTGATTGCCTCTGCGATTTTTATTTTTTGCGATATAAACAGAAAAAGACTGAAATTTTTTTAAAAAAATGATATTTTCTACTTTTTGTTATAAGAAAAATCGAATAAACTCAATTTTAGTCATACATTTAGGCCAAAATGTATTCAGCCACATGTCTTTAGTAAAAAAAAATGTCAATGAGCGTATATTTATTGGTTTGCGCAAAAGTTATAGCGTTTACAAACTAGGGTACATTTTCTGAAATTTACACAGCTTTAAATTTATGACTGCCTATCTCATTTCTTGAGGTGCTAAAATGGCAGGGCAGTACAAAACCCCCCCAAATGACCCCATTTTGGAAAGTAGACACCCCAAGGAAATTGCTGAGAGGCATGTTGAGCCCATTGAATATTTTTTTTTTTGTCCCAAGTGATTGAATAATGACAAAAAAAAATAAAAAATTACAAAAAGTTGTCACTAAATGATATATTGCTCACACATGCCATGGTTATATGTGGAATTGCACCCCAAAATACATTCTGCTGCTTCTCCTGAGTACGGGGATACCACATGTGTGGGACTTTTTAGGAGCCTAGCCACGTACGGGACCCCGGAAACCAAGCACCGCCTTCAGGATTTCTAAGGGCGCAAATTTTTGATTTCACTCCTCACTACCTATCACAGTTTCGAAGGCCATAAAATGCCAAAATAGCACAAAACCCCCCCAAATGACCCCATTTTGGAAAGTAGACACCCCAAGCTATTTACTGAGAGGCATGTTCAGTCCATGGAATATTTTATATTTTGCCACAAGTTGCGGGAATATGACAAACTTTTTTTTTTTTGCACAAAGTTGTCACTAAATGATATATTGCTCACACATGCCATGGGCATATGTGAAATTACACCCCAAAATACATTCTGCTGCTTCTCCTGAGTACGGGGATACCACATGTGTGGGACTTTTTGGGAGCCTAGCCGCGTACGGGACCCCAAAAACCAAGCACCGCCTTCAAGGTTTCTAAGGGCATAAATTTTTGATTTCACTCCTCACTACCTATCACAGTTTTGAAGGCCATAAAATGCCAAGATGGCACAAAACCCCCCCAAATGACCCCATTTTGGAAAGCAGACACCCCAAGCTATTTGCTGAGAGGCATGTTGACCCCATTGAATATTTTTTTTTTTTGTCCCAAATGATTGAATAATGACAAAAAGAAAAAAAAATGTACAAAAAGTTGTCACTAAATGATATATTGCTCACACATGCCATGGTTATATGTGGAATTGCACCCCAAAATACATTCTGCTGCTTTTCCTGAGTACGGGGATACCACATGTGTGGGACTTTTTGGGAGCCTAGCCGCGTACAGGGCCCCAAAAACCAAGCACTGCGAACGCTGCAGTTATGTGTGTTGTGTTTGGTAAGTGACAGTGATCGATCGATACTGCACTTGGGTGGGCTGGGCTGGGCTGGGCTGGGCGGAGGGGCTAAACGCAGGCGCTAGCAGGTATCTGGGCTGATCCCGCTAACACTGCGTTTTTGGGAACCCTAAACCGCTGGGGATGCTAGTATAGATCTGATCAGATCTGATCAGATACTATACCACTAAGGGGGGTGTATGCTTTGCGCGTGGGTGTTAGCGTTACTGGCACTAACCTAACACTGCCTGGGGCGATACAGACCCTCTCTGGCGCTAAAACCTAATTGATCTCACCCGCCGGGCGATCAGGGGGGTTAAACCTTTATTGGGTTATATACGGCGGGTGCCCTGATGCTATAAAAAGCAAACTAATCAACCAGCGTCACCCGTAACCTTTATATGGTGATCACTGGTGAAAGGGTTAACTAGGGGCAATCAGGGGGTTAAAACCTTTATTAGGTTAAATATGGGGGTACCTGACACTATATAAAAACCTGACAGGTAACCTAAATAACTAAATAACTTACTGGCTAACCAGTGACACCAGTGACGCTTATACGGCGATCACTGGTGAAAGGGTTAACTCTAGGGGCAATCAGGGGGTTAAAATAATATATGGGGGTACCTGACACTAATAAAAACCTGCGGCGAACCTAAAAAAAAATAACTGCCTATCTAAAACACCAGCGACACGAATACAGCGATCGGAAAAACAATCGCTTAGTGACGCTGAAGTTAGGGGGTGAAAGGGTTACCTGGGGGGTGATCAAGGGGTTAAACCTTTATTAGGGGGGGTTAGGGGGCTACCCTGGACCTAAAGGGGCCTAATCCTAACTGCCCTGCAACTTTTTACAATCACAGATGACACTAAATGCAGTGATCAGTAAAATAAATGATCACTGCAATCAGTGACACTGTGATTGGGGGCTTTGGGGTGACCTGGGGGGTGATCTGGGGGTGACTGGGGGGTGATTTGTGTGCCTATGTGTACCTAAGTGTCAGTGGACTGTTGGTGCACTAACCTGCTTCTTCTCTTCTCGGCGCCGGGAACGAAAAGACCGCTGCGGGGGAGATGACATCACTTCCTCCTGCCTGTGTTTACATCACATGGCGGAGGAAGCATTTTCATTGGCCGGGAGCGATCGCGAGGGGGGGGGGGTGGAATCGAGCGGCCGCCCCCTCATGCCTGATCGCTCCCGAACACTTAACGGCCGCTCACTGCAGTGAAGGGGGGTCCGGATGGACCCCCCAACTGCACAAAGGCGATCACGTAGATCTACGTGATTCTGCCTGTCGGTGCCATTCTGCCGACGTAAATCGGCGGTGGGCGGTCGTTAAGTGGTTAAAGCAGACGATATCTCCCCATTCTTGTAAAGATGCTGGTGCTGAGGCAACTGGGAATAATTCCTTCCTTGGTACTTCTCTCTTGGGACCCTCTGTGTCTTTTTCCATCAGAGAGGTCAACATCTCTAACACCTTGGACATTTGAGCTTTCAGGGTGTCCATCTCCGAATCTCTTTCAGGGGTCATTACTGGATTGACTAGCACCTGTGCGGGTACAACACTTGTCCTAATCAACTGCTGGTCCTGTTGCAGTGCCTCCTCATCTCTGATGATTTTTAGCAAGTCAGCATAAGTCAGCAATGTTCCTCCTCCTGAAGTTTTCAGGTGCAACCAGACTGGATCCGAGCGCAGCGCTCCCTTTAAGACTTGCTTCATTCTTGCCGCATCTGTGTCTTGGGGCCTCATCCCCTTCCTCAACACAATCTTACACAACAACCTGTTCAGTCTTCTAACATACTCGGAAAGTTTCTCCTCCGGTTGTTGGAAAGTGTGTTCAAACTGGTAGACCATCTCAGTCACCACAATTGACCAAACTCTTCTTGCAGCATGGCTAGACAGTCTTGAGCCGTGCAATCTGCGTTCCCAAACCGAAAACTTTTCACTGCTTCTGCTGCTGCGCCTTTAAGGCTTCCATCACTCGTTGCCTCTTCTGCGCTTCAGGCACCTCCCATGCCTCTATTGCCTGCAATGCCTGCTCCACCCAGGTGTCAAAGTCTTCTTCCCCTGGGGGGACAGGGAGCTTCCCTGAGAATGTCTTTAGTCTCTGGTAGCTAGTCTCTACATGCACCGTGTTTGCCTTCTGACACTTGGTTAGCAGATCTCCTATCGCACCTATCAGTTTTGGTGATATAACAGTGGCAGGTGCAGGCGCCACCGGGGGCGTCGCCCTGTCCCTTTCTCCCGGTGGGGTACGGGCCGCAGCCTGCGGTGATCCCGTTGGTGATGGTTCCTTTCTTTCAGTTACTGCGTGCGCCAACCTATAAGTTCTGTTGTCTGGCGTCCGCACACACTTGCGCTTACAGGCCTCTGGCATCCCGTTCCAGTACTCCACTAATGCATACTGATATGAGGTGTCTGGGTCTGACTTTATCTCCGTCACCCACGGTGTGTGATTTGGGGACACTGACTTTATCAATTCCTCTACCGTTTCAGTCGACCATGTCTCCCCAGGGAGGCTGATGACTATCGACTGGTTTGGCTCTGCGTTAGAGGCTTTGCACCATTCTTCTACCGCTCGTGGATCCATGGGGTCCATGCCGGCACCTCTGGCGTTCACTTGCTGCATCAGGATCCCGGACGAGAACCCCCACGTGTAGCGATACCTCCAACTAAGAAGGCCGCAGATTTAGTTTGGGCCCTGATGGCAGCTCCGCCAACCCTCGGCAATAGGCTCTACCCCCTACTGGCACAGCTAGTATTGACAGTAAATTGTATATCTTATACTTTATGAATAACTGAGCATTGAGACAATACTAAATTTAAATAAGTATAAGGTTTTACTTAAGCTCTTGGTAAGAAAGATATAACAGTAATCACAGTTTACAGAATAATCATTGGTAATGCAGAGCCCTGCAACGCTAACACACTAAAGAGCTGACATGCAACAAGTGCGCCACACGGGCGACCGTTAGTTAAGTGCCCTATGGCGCAGTAACCCAAAACACATTAGAAACCCCACCAGGCCTGGTTCTGAGATCTATAACTTAGTCCTTTTTTCTTCACCGGCAGATCTTTAACGGTGGTGCACATTAACAGAGTACAAACTTTGTAATCCAATGGGGTAGGTAAAGATGGGTGGGAACTTGGCTATAAGAACTGTAAGTTCAGCTATGGTACGGCTCTTCAATAAGGGTATCAGGAACAACTGGTGGGCCACGACAGTCTACAGGCCTAGTAACTGTAGTAACAGTATACCGTTTGGGCGTATGCCCTCTCACCCGCCCGGATTACGGTCTCAGTCCGGGAAACTTCCACCGACTGTGTCACACACACACTCCGTCTCTCCAGCGATCGGGTCCCCGATCCAACAAGGCTGTAGCTAAGCAAAGTCAGATGCCACCCAGGCTCGCAAAGGGGGGTGGAAGGCTCTTTGGTGCTGAGCAAGGCCTCAGGCTTCAGGCCTTGCACTCCGACACATCCACACAGGAGGATCAGTCTGTGTAGTCTCGTGTCCCAAAGAGGCCGAGCCCAGCCTGGCCTCCTCCTTTTATATCCCCTCCCATGAGTCTCTGCGGCGGAACATTGCCGGATGGGGTTCTGGGTAATGTAGTCTCTCTGCATTAAAGGGGAACACCCCGCTACATATATATATTGTGACAGCAGGAAGGTAAAGTCACCTGGTTGCATCCAGGGGGGTAGATATATTTCGCCCAGATTCAGGCTTTACGCCGACTTATACAACTAGGGAGAGAGTTGATGAAGCCCAGCTGAGGCTAGTGGGCTCATGGATGACTCATACCTCTAGGGAGAGTGTGGGGCGTCGTGCAGACAGGGAGTTGATGAGACCAGCTGAAGCTTGTCAGCTCATTTAGGCCTCTATAAGAACTCCCAGCTTCATTAGGTGTTTGCTCATGCCTGGAACCAGACCTGTGTGGACTGTCTAGGGAGAGTGAACCCCTGTGCGGTGAGACAAAGCCTGTGTGGCTATTTGCTTGGACATTTAAAACCAGGGACTTAGGGACTAGGACAGCACTAGGCTGATCCCAGTTGTTAGTTAGGAAACCTGTATGTTTAGTCAGAGGTCAAGTTGACCAGGATTTATTTTATTTATGTTTCTTTTGCTTTGCTGTGTTTTGTCACTGTAAATAGAAAATAAACCGCACCTTTTTGATTTTGAAAACCACAACCTCCGTTTGCTGGGCCTGTTTTTGTGTGGGGAGCCCATCCCGGGGGTCACACACACCCGCTGCCGAGCTAACCCCCTCACAGTTGGTGGAGAATGCAGGTAGTAGTTTTTTGTTAAGCCAGCATGGAGGAGATACTGAAGCAGCTGGCTCTAGCAAATGCCAATCAACAGCAGACAAATGCAGGTTTGCAAAAGAGCCTTGCAGCTCAACAACAGAACTTCGCAGCCCAGCTGCAAGCTCATCAACAGAGCCTTGCAGCCCAGCAGCAGACAAACACAACTTTGCAACAGTCTGGAGGCTCAGCAACAAGCCCAGCAGCAATCTGAGGCCCGCTTCATAGACCTGTTGCAGAAGCAAGAGCAGAGACTACAACAACAGATGGAAGCAGTAATGCAGCAATGTCCGCAGACCAGTGAGGAAAGCCGTCCCACTAATACCGCGTCCTTTGGGGTGAGTCGTTTATTGACAAAAATGACTGGAGAGGATGATCCAGAGGTATTTTTGACCACATTTGAAAGGACCGCTGAAAGAGAAAAGTGGCCTGAGGAGCAGTGGGCTGGACTGGTGGCTCCTCTGTTAACTGGTGAATCGCAGAAAGCTTACTATGACCTAGAGCCTAACCAAGCAAAAGACTATGTGATGCTAAAAGCTGAAATTTTGGCAAGGCTGGGTGTCACCCAGGCTGTCCGGGCTCAGCGTGTGCATAACTGGACTTTCCAGCTTGGAAAACCCCCCAGGTCTCAAATGTATGATCTCATTCACCTGAGCAGAAAGTGGCTACAGCCAGAGACTTTGTCCACACCAAAGATTGTGGAACGTGTTGTAATGGATCGGTTTTTGAGAGCTCTTCCTACTGCCATCCAAAAGTGGGTAAGCCATGGAGACCCAGAGACGGCCGATGGTCTTGTGGATCGTGTGGAGAAATACTTGGCTACAGAGAACCTGACGGCCTCTTCCAGAGACACTCGGACTTTCCACCCTAAGACCAGACCATCCCCAGGGGCGGATAAGAGGATTCCAAGGGGTGAGGGTGGAGAGAGTGAGAGGGTGGGAGCTCTACCCCAAGTTTGGCGAGAACAGCCTGGGAAATCAGCGGCTCAAGAGGCGGCAAGAAGGATCGTTTGCTACCGCTGCCGGCAAGCGGGACATATTGCAGCCAATTGCCCGGTTGTGGAGGAACCCATGCAGTGTGACTTTCTGACGGGCAGACGTCAGTCGCTGTGTGCGACAGTCGCATGCACTGCCATTCGAGGAACTGAGAAACATTTATGCAAAATGTGTGTTAATGGTAGAAATGTTGTGGTATTGCTGGATTCAGGTAGCCTTGTGACCCTGATAAAGGCTGAGTTAGTTAAAACAGAGGTCTTTGGGAATAGCAAGGTAGCTGTTATTTGTGTGCATGGGGACACCCGAGAGTATCCAGTGACTACAGTGTGTTTCGAGACCCCCAAAGGTACCCTCTCTCATCCAGTGGGCTTAGTATCTCAGTTACCGCATGACGCCATTGTGGGAAGGGATTTTCCGAAGTTCTGGGAACTGTGGGATGATCCTGAGCCCCCCACTGGTGCCCCTATGTACCAGGAATGTGATAGCCAGAACTCCCCTGAGAGTGGTGAGGACTCTCCGGAATTTCCCTTATCAGTATTGGCAGGGGAGACTCAAGAAACTGGAGAGGAGCCCACCTCCTCAGACGAAAACCTACCGTCTGTGGAGTTTTCTGATCTTGAGGTTCACAGGGAAAACTTTGCCACAGAACAGTTGAAAGACCCCGCCCTAATAAAGGCACGGGAAAACGTAGTGAAAATAGATGGCGAGTTAGTGAACCCAGATAATACCTGCACTTACCCATACTTCAGCGTAGAGAAGGACCTACTGTATCGGGTGGCAAAAAGGGCAGAAGAAACCGTTGAGCAGCTTGTGGTGCCCAAACCTTACAGGAAGTTGGTGTTGGAGTTGGCCCATGGGCACATTCTTGGAGGTCATCTGGGGACAGAGAAAACCCGAGAGAGGATATTACAGAGATTCTATTGGCCGGGGGTGATGAAGGACATAGAAAATTATTGTTCCTCCTGCCCTGTGTGTCAGAGGTCGGCCCCGATGCCACATTTCCGTAGCCCGCTGGTCCCTCTACCCATCATTGAGGTCCCGTTTGAGAGGATCGCCATGGATTTGGTAGGGCCTATAATCAAGTCCGCTAGGGGGCACCAGTACATATTAGTTATAATGGACTATGCCACCCGTTATCCAGAAGCGATCCCTCTCCGAAATACCTCGGCCAAAACCATAGCCAAAGAGCTATCTCTTGTGTTTAGCCGGGTGGGTATTTGTAAAGAACTGCTTACGGACCAAGGTACACCCTTTATGTCCCGGGTTATGAAGGAGCTGTGTAAATTGTTCAAAGTAACGCAATTACGTACATCTGTGTATCACCCCCAAACCGATGGGCTGGTTGAAAGATTCAACAAAACCCTAAAACAAATGTTGAAGAAAGTGGTGGATAGAGATGGAAAGGATTGGGACTGTCTACTTCCTTATCTGATGTGTGCTATTAGGGAGGTGCCCCAATCCTCTACGGGATTCTCCCCCTTTGAGTTACTGTATGGGAGACACCCAAGAGGGCTGTTGGATATTGCCAAGGAAACTTGGGAAAGTGAGAGTTCTCCCCACAGGAGTGTGATTGAGCATGTCGCCCTGATGCAAGACCGAATTGCACAGGTAATGCCCATCGTGAAGGAACATTTGGCCCAAGCGCAGTTAGCACAGCAGAGAGTGTACAACCGTGGAGCCAAGACCCGTACCTTTTCCCCGGGGGATAGGATACTGGTACTTGTCCCTACGGTTGAAAGTAAATTCCTTGCCAAATGGCAAGGCCCCTATGAGATAATGGAAAAAGTGAGCGAAGTGAATTACAAGGTCAGACAACCAGGAAGGCGAAAGCCCGAACAGATCTATCACGTTAATCTGTTGAAAGCCTGGAGGGATAGAGAGTCCCTAGTCGCAGACACTTGGTCACCAGCTCAAACTGGTTGCGTGATTCCTGAGGTTGGAATAGCAGCCACCTTGTCACAACCCCAACAACAGGAGGTTAAGGAGTTTGTGCTTCGCAACAAGGAGGTATTCTCTGAGCTGCCGGGACAAACATCTGGGGTAGAGCATGACATCATTACCCCGCCCGGTGAAAGGGTGAAGTTAAAACCCTATCGGATCCCAGAGGCCCGACGGGAGGCAATACGGGAGGAAGTACAGAAAATGCTGAACTTAGGGGTGATAGAGGAGTCCCAAAGTGATTGGTCTAGTCCCATTGTGTTGGTGCCTAAACCGGATGGGAGCTGGCGATTTTGTAACGATTTTCGTCAGTTGAACAAAGTTACAAAATTTGACACCTACCCCATGCCACGTATAGATGAGTTGATTGACCGGCTGGGAACAGCCCGATACATGACGACTCTTGACCTCACAAAAGGGTATTGGCAAATCCCCCTGGCCAAGTCGGCCAAAGAGAAAACCGCATTTGTAACCCCAGACGGGGCGTTCCAATATAAAAGAATGCCGTTCGGGTTACAGAATGCGCCGGCCACATTCCAGCGGAAAATGGACCAGATGCTGAGGCCCCATCGGAAGTATGCTGCGGCTTACCTGGATGACGTAATTGTCCATAGCACAGATTGGGCCTCACATCTGCCAAAAGTGCAAGCAGTCCTGGACTCTGTTCGGGAAGCGGGGTTTACGGCTAACCCCAAGAAGTGTACCATTGGGCAGGAGGAGGCCAAATATCTTGGGTACACCATTGGGAGGGGAGTAATAAAACCCCAACTCAACAAAGTCGAGGCCATCCAGAGTTGGCCACGTCCCAACAGCAAGAAGCAGGTACGAGCCTTTCTGGGAATCGCTGGGTATTAACATTCCCCACTTTGCTTCTAAGGCTGTGCCCCTAACCAACCTGACGAAGGGGAAAGGGTCGGTCATGATTAAATGGACCCCCGAGGCTGAGGCAGCATTCCAATTCTTGAAACAAGCCTTATGTAGCCAGCCAGTGTTGTACTCACCCGACTTCTCTAAAGACTTTGTCGTACAAAGTGATGCGTCAGATGTGGGGTTAGGAGCAGTATTGTCCCAGGTCTGGAACGGGGAAGAGCACCCAGTCATTTACCTCAGCAGGAAGTTGAAGTCCCATGAGGTAAATTACGCCACCGTTGAAAAGGAGTGTTTAGCGGTGAAGTGGGCTCTAGATTCCCTTCGGTACTACCTGCTAGGTAGGCACTTTGACATGGTTACGGATCACGCTCCGTTAAAGTGGATGGCTCAAAACAAGGAAACAAATAGAAGAGTGAATAGGTGGTTCCTGGCCCTCCAGGAATTCAACTTCACAGTAAAGCATCGCCCTGGCGTTCAAATGGGGAATGTGGATGCTTTGTCTTGAGTACATGAATGCCTGATTGCTGGTGTTCCAACCCCGAGGTTAAAACAAGAGGGGGGGTATGTGACAGCAGGAAGGTAAAGTCACCTGGTTGCATCCAGCGGGGTAGATATATTTCGCCCAGATTCAGGCTTTACGCCGACTTATACAACTAGGGAGAGAGTTGATGAAGCCCAGCTGAGGCTAGTGGGCTCATGGATGACTCATACCTCTAGGGAGAGTGTGGGGCGTCGTGCAGACAGGGAGTTGATGAGACCAGCTGAAGCTTGTCAGCTCATTTAGGCCTCTATAAGAACTCCCAGCTTCATTAGGTGTTTGCTCATGCCTGGAACCAGACCTGTGTGGACTGTCTAGGGAGAGTGAACCCCTGTGCGGTGAGACAAAGCCTGTGTGGCTATTTGCTTGGACATTTAAAACCAGGGACTTAGGGACTAGGACAGCACTAGGCTGATCCCAGTTGTTAGTTAGGAAACCTGTATGTTTAGTCAGAGGTCAAGTTGACCAGGATTTATTTTATTTATGTTTCTTTTGCTTTGCTGTGTTTTGTCACTGTAAATAGAAAATAAACCGCACCTTTTTGATTTTGAAAACCACAACCTCCGTTTGCTGGGCCTGTTTTTGTGTGGGGAGCCCATCCCGGGGGTCACACACACCCGCTGCCGAGCTAACCCCCTCACAATATATATACCGTATTTATCTGCGTATAACACGCACTTTTTTCCCCTTAAAATCAGGGGAAAATCGTGGGTGTATGTTATACGCCGATCCCCCGCTGATTTTGAGGAAGCGAGTGAGCGGAGCCGAGATACACAAAGCCGAAGTACACTCGGCTTTTCTCGGCTCCTCTCGCAGTCACGCCCACCTCCACTGATTGCGAGAGGAGCGAGCACCACTGACATACAGAAAGCCGAGTGTACTTCGGCTAGTCTGGGCTCCTTTCACAGTCCCGCCCCTGACTGTGAGCAGAGCCGAGTTTAGCCAAGGTACACTCGGCTTTCTGTATGTCAGCGGTGCTCGCTCCTCTCCTCTCGCAATCAGTGGAGGTGGGCGTGACTGCGAGAGGAGCCGAGAAAAGCCGAGTGTACTTCGGCTTTGTGTATCTCGGCTCCGCTCGCTCCTCTCCTCTCGCAATCAGTGGAGATGGGCGGGACTGTGAGCAGAGCCGAGTCTAGCCAAAGTACACTCGGCTTTCTGTATCTCGGCTCTGCTCGCTCCTCTCCGCTCACAGTCAGCGGAAATCTGCGCCAATTTTAAATCAGGGCAATGCTGAAAAGGCACTGGGCAAGGCTGCAAAGGCACTGGGCAAGGCTGCAGATGGACACTGGGCAAGGCTGCAATGATGGACAAGGCTGCAGATGGACACTGGGCAAGGCTGCAATGATGGACATTTAAATGTAAGTTTTTTTGTCCTTAAAATTCCCTCCTAAACTTGGGGTGCGTGTTATACACCGATGCATGTTATACGCTAATATATACGGTATATTTATTCCCTTTTTTTCTTCCACCACTTCTCATATTCTGTTGTCCTGTCTTGTTCTCCGCTTGGCCATTTACATTATTGGTTATCAATTTTTTTTATTATTATTATTATTATTATTAAAATTCTATTTTTATTTTTTATTTACAACTTTTAATCCTCCTTTCCTTCGGGGCTCATTGCATCAATTTTGAGGCTAATTGGAAGTCACTGTGACCAATGAAGGGGGGGCGGGGTGGGGAGTGTTTTTTACAAGTATATATTTTGTGCTTTTTTTGTACATTAATGTTGTGAACAAGGCAGTTGCGGCTGAAATGTGTCTACCTCTGCTGTATTTTTAACTTTATGGAGATACAATAAATTTGGACTGATTTAACCGCTTCAGCCCCAGAAGACTTGGCTACTCAATGACCGGGCCATTTTTTGCAATTCGGCACTGCGTTGCTATAACTGACAATTGTGCGGTCTTGTGATGTTGTACCCAAACAAAATTGACGTCCTTTTTTTTACCACAAATAGAGCTTTCTTCTTGTGGTATTTGATTACCTCTGCGGTTTTTATTTTTTGTGCTATAAACAAAAAAAGAGCGACAATTTAGAAAAAAACACTATCTTTTACTTTTTGCTATAGTAAATATCCCAATTAAACCCTTGCCGACCGGCTCACGTTGATATACGTTGGCAGAATGGCACGTACAGGCATATTAACGTACCTGTATTTCGCCTTTAAGATGCGGCATTGTGGGCGTGTGCGCGCCCGCCCCGAGCTCCGTGAGTGTGATCGTGGGTCCCGCCGACTCGATGTCCGTGGGGATACCTGCGATCGTCTCATGGAGAGGAAGAATGGGGAAATGCTAATGTAACAAGCATTTCCCCATTCTTCCTAGTGACAAGACACTGATCACAGCTCCCTGTAATCGGGAGCAGTGATCAGTGTCAAGACACACGTAACCCAGCCCCCCTACAGTTAGAACACATCCCTAGGACACACTTAACCTCTTCAGCGCCCCCTCCTGGTTAACCCCTTCACTGCCAGTCACATTTACACAGTAATAAATGCAATTTTTTTAGCACTGATCGCTGTGTAAATGTGAATGGTCCCAAAATAGCGCCAAAAGTGTCCGATGTGTCCGCCATAATGTCGCAGTCACGATAAAAATCGCTGATCGCCGCCATTACTAGTAAAAAAAAAATATTAAATATAAAAATGCCATAAAACTATCCCCTATTTTGTAGACGCTATAACTTTTGCGCAAACCAATCAATAAACGCTTATTGCATTTTGACCAAAAATATGTAGCAGAATACATATCGGCCTAAACTGAAGAAATTTTTTTTTATATATATATATTTTTTGGGTATATTTATTATAGCAAAAAGTAAAAAATATTGCTTTTTTTTTCAAAATTGTCGCTATTTTTTTGTTTATAGCACAAAAAATAAAAACCTCAGAGGTGATCAAATACCACCAAAAGAAAGCTCTATTTGTGGGGAAAAAAGGACATCAATTTTACTTGGGAGCCATGTCGCACGACCGCGCAATTGTCAGTTAAAGCAACGCAGTGCCGAATCGCAAAAAGTGCTCTGGTCTTTGGCCAGCCAAATGGTCCAGGGCTTAAGTGGTTAAAAAATAAAAAAATTCTCAGTTTAGGCCGATATGTATTCCTCTACATATTTTTGGTAAAAAATATTGCAATAAGCATATATTGATTGGTTTGCGCAAAAGTTATAGCATCTACAAACTATGGGAAAGATTTATTGCATTTATATGGCGTTTTTATTTTATTTACTAGTAATGGCGTTGATCTGCGTTTTTTTGCGGTATTGCGACATTGCAGCGGACAGGCCGGACACTTTTGACGCGCCCTGTGGTGGCTCTCCTGGACGATGCCTTATATGTATGGGATTTCACCCAGGAGAGCCATTCTGCCGCAGTATATCTGCGCGAGGCGGTCGGAAACCGGTTAAAGAGCATGTATGGATTGTCCTTTATCCATTATTGCTTAACCACTTCCGCTCCGGAAGGTTTGACCCCCTTTATGACCAGGCCATTTTTTGCTATTTAGCACTGCGCTACTTTAACTGGTAATTGCGCGGTCATGCAACACTGCACCCAAATAAAATTTATATAAATTTTTCACACAAATACCGTAGAGCTTTCTTTTGGTGGTATTTGATCACCACTGGGATTTTTTTATTTTTTGGGGCTAAAATGTCTTTTGCTACATGTCTTTGGTAAAAGAAAAATCCCAATAAATGTATATTGATTGGCTTGCATGAAAGTTATAGTGCCTACAAACTATAATATATGTAGCGGGTATGTACTTTTCCGGGTGTAATTCAAACTGACAGAGACACCAGCGATGTGCAGTTCCTTGCGGTCCAGCAGGTGGCGCTGTCGACTTGGGCTGGGGTTGAACCATTGCTGTGTGCTGTGCCTCCTTTTTGTCCTCCCTCGGTAGTGGTATGGTGGGGCGGGGAACCCGCCGTGCTTGCTGGGAGAGGGTATAAAGGGGCCGGCCATCTTTCTCACGGGGTCGAGTCCCAGGCACCTTCAGCCTGAGGGCGGTGGTTCGTGTCGGTCCTCTAGGCAGCCTAGGCCTAGAGGACCTCCGGAGGTCGTGTTCCATCCCAGGCACCCTTAGCCTGGGGTCAGGGACTTGGATGGAGGTCTGGAGCTCGGTGCCCAACACTGTGTTCCGCGAGGGAAGGAGGTCCTAGGGAACCCAGGGATTGGGTACCCGAATCCGGAAGGCATAATGGACCGGGGGGAGCTACTCACTTGAAGACCGGGTGCAGCAGATTGCCAGTGACAGGTGAGCCTCCCATCGGAGACCGCCTGGAAGGAAAATCCCCCCTCACTAGGAGACCTCAGCCCACTTTCAGGAAGGAAAGTGGAGAGTTCATTGTGTTTGGGCCTACTCGCATTCACACCTCCTTGTTTGTTCTGTAAAGGAGTGTAGGACTTTAATGGTGTGGGGCTCTTTTCTGGTGGACATTGTTCAAGGTAACTCCAGGTGCACAACACTGACCCGAAGGTAGAGAAGGAACTTTGCTTACACCGCACGGACACATGTGGTGAAGGCTTGGCGTGGTCACCCCGCACCCTCCCCTCTAAGGTACCCCTAGACAAGAGAAAGATGAGCTGATGCAAAGAGGGGAGTGAGGAGGCCGCTGCACGTATATATATATATATATATATATATATATATATATATATATATATATACACAGTGGGTATGGAAAGTATTCAGAACCCCTTACATTTTTCACTCTTTGTTATATTGCAGCCATTTGCTAGAATCATTTAAGTTCATTGTTTTCCTCAGTAATGTACACACAGCACTCCATATTGACAGAAAAACACAGAATTGTTGACATTTTTGCAGATTTATTAAAAAAGAAAAACTGAAATATCACATGGTCCTAAGTATTCAGACCCTTTGCTGCTGTGACACTCAAATATTTAACTCAGGTGCTGTCCATTTCTTCTGATCATCCTTGAGATGGTTCTACACCTTCATTTGAGTCCAGCTGTGTTTGATTATACTGATTGGACTTGATTAGGAAAGCCACACACCTGCATACCTCCCAACACGCACGGATTCTGCAGGTTTTCCCCGCATTGACAAGTTCTTCCCGCAGTCCCGCGAGAGTTTACATTTTCCCGCACAGGTGGAATAGGAGGAAGAGGAGCCAGTGGATGAAGCACGGGAGGGAGGCAAGACGCCCCCCCCCCCCCGCGATCGGCGGCCTCCCGCGACCCCCTCGCGATCGGCGGGCCCCCCGCCCCCTGCTCAACAACTGTGTGATGAGCATAAAAAAATAACCCCCGTCCCAGCTGTTATTGGATGACCAGGAAAAAATAATAACCCCCCCGCTCAACAACTGTAATTGAGCGGAACAAAAATTATACTGCATATTGTCCCACGCTGGAACTTTTAAAAGTTGGGAGGTATGCACCTGTCTATATAAGACCTTACAGCTCACAGTGCATGTCAGAGCAAATGAGAATCATGAGGTCCAAGGAACTGCCTGAAGAGCTCAGAAACAGAATTGTGGCAAGGCACAGATCTGGCCAAGGTTACAAAAAAATTTCTGCTGCACCTAAGGTTCCTAAGAGCACAGTGGCCTCCCCATAATCCTTAAATGGAAGACGTTTGGGACGACCAGAACCCTTCCTAGAGCTGGCCGTCCGGCCAAACTGAGCTATCGGGGGAGAAGAGCCTTGGTGAGAGAGGTAAAGAAGAACCCAAAGATCACTGTGGCTGAGCTCCAGAGATGCAGATGGGAGAAAGTTGTAGAAAGTCAACTATCACTGCAGCCCTCCACCAGTCAGGGCTTTATGGCAGAGTGGCCTGACGGAAGCCTCTCCTCCGTGCAAGACACATGAAAGCCTGCATGGAGTTTGCTAAAAAACACCTGAAGGACTCCAAGATGGTGAGAAATAAGATTATCTGGTCTGATGAGGCCAAGATAGAACTTTTTGGCCTTAATTCTAAGCGGTATGTGTGGAGAAAACCAGGCACTGCTCATCACCTGTCCAATACAGTCCCAACAGTGAAGCATGGTGGTGGCAGCATCATGCTGTGGGGGTGTTTTTCAGCTGCAGGGACAGGACGACTGGTTGCAATCGAGGGAAAGATGAATGCGGCCAAGTACAGGGATATACTGGACGAAAACCTTCTCCAGAGTGCTCAGGACCTCAGACTGGGCCGGATGTTTACCTTCCAACAAGACAATGACCCTAAGCACACAGCTAAAATAAAAAAGGAGTGGCTTCACAACAACTCCGTGACTGTTCTTGAATGGCCCAGCTAGAGCCCTGACTTAAACCCAATTGAGCATCTCTGGAGAGACCTAAAAATGGCTGTCCACCAACGTTTACCATCCAACCTGACAGAACTGGAGAGGATCTGAAAGGAGGAATAGCAGAGGATCCCCAAATCCAGGTGTGAAAAACTTGTTGCATCTTTCCTAAAAAGACTCATGGCTGTATTAGATCAAAAGGGTGCTTCTACTAAATACTGAGCAAAGGGTCTGAATACTTGGGACCATGTGATATTTCAGTTTTTCTTTTTTAATAAATCTGCAAAAATGTCAACAATTCTTTGTTTTTCTGTCAACATGGGGTGCTGTGTGTACATTAATGAAGAAAAAAATGAACTTAAATGATTTTAGCAAATAGCTGCAATATAACACAGTGAAAAATTTAAGGGGGTCTGAATACTATTCCGTACCCACTGTGTGTATGTGTATATATATATATGTAGCGGCCTCACCCCATCTCCTTTTGCTAGGGGTATGTCACGTGACAGGGTGAGATGTGCTACGGCCCATGTCCTCCCCATAGCTGTGGGTGAGGTGAAGGCCAGTATCAGTACATTCCTCGGGCCAATGTGTGTTAGTTATGAAGCTCAGTCCTGCTATGCTAAAACCTCCCTTGCTCCCATCAACCAGAGTCCATACACCGATGCAGGGTCCAACACTTGTTTATTATACTTCCACAACAAACAGTCCTTTCACAGCCGACTGGTTGCGACCCATAACATAATGCAAACGGTGGGATGAGCAGGTCGAGGCACTATCCTGATTTCAATCTAAACCCCTGTGGTTTCACCAGGGGTTATAGCAACTTTGCTTAGCACAGAACATAGAACTTGTGAGTCTCTACCAGCAACTCCATAGAACATAGATGGGAGTACCTTCGCTGCGTTGCGGTCCCTATCACGGGAAGATGTCCCTCTAAGGGAGTTACCGGAGGCCCATCCGTCACCGGGTTGATGCTGCTCCGGAATCTCCGGACGGGTGACCTCCCCGGCCTCCTCACCTCAGATGCGGGTCCCCTCGCAAGGCGGCACCCTCGGATCACTTCGCCCTCGCGGGACCCAGTCGAAGTTACTGGGCCCCAGGCCTACGATATAGTACCTCACCCCAGGCTGAAGGTGCCTGGGATGGACCCCAACTTCATTCCGGTCAGGCCTAGGGTGCCTGGGCCGGAACCTTGAACTGCCCGCACCCAGGCCTAAGGTGCCTGGGTGCGTGAAGAGAAAATCCTCAAAGACCTCGTGGTGAGGGCGTCTCCCCCTTTTATCTCCTCCCTTCAACACCACGGCGGGTTCCCCGCCCCAGCCGTACCATCTCCGGAAAGGGACAAAAAGGGTAGCACTGCGGCAGTGATTCTACCTTGAGCCTGTAGGTACCCCGCCACCCACAGGCCAAAGAGAATAATACACCACCCAATCCTCCACGAATTACAAAAGGGGTCCAGAACCTTTCACAATTACACACCTGGGTCACACTACCCCCAGGTGTACCCCAACTAAATTTAAAGACCCCGCTACATACTCCCCCCTGTGATTTGACGCTGGTCCCCAGCGTCTGGTGCAACCCCATGTCTCCCAAGGAGTGATGACATGGAGCGAGCCTCAGAGGCTATCCCTAAAAATTTCAAATCCTGTGTGTGCCAAGACCTGCTCAAGGGGAAAGGGAACTATAAAACAATAAACTTTTGTATAAAACATCTATCATGTACACATATACAATCCCTCCCGTCACTGTCTAAGAACCACCCCATACTCAGTAGTCTTGACCGACGAATCTCCTGCAGAAGGGAAACAAAAAAAACAGACAACATCCTAACATTATGTGAAAATTTGGAATGAATGGGTCCATCAGCCGAGGGACCCACTTGCTCCAACGAGTGTGATGCAAAAGTGTGCAGAAAACAAACAAACGTTGCACAACACTGCCACCTGGTGACAGGGCCGCGGTAATGACACTTGGTGCTCCTTCATTCTTCATGCGTCCCTACACTAATTCTACCCCAAAGTCTGTCCTCGATTCATAGGAAAAGAGAGTGGGAAGAAAAAAAAAAACCCAAATAAAAAAACAGGGTATTGTTCAGACGTTCTAGCAAAAGGCTCTTCCAGGAAAATTTGTAGCTGAAAACATACTCATGAGTAGGGATGAGCTTCGTGTTCGAGTCGAACATACGTTCGACTCGAACATCGGCTGTTCGATCGTTCGACGAAAATCGAACGATTTGGGCCGTTCGCGCCAAATTCGAGTGACGCGAACGGCCCACAATGCACTACGCCATCGCAGTGTCATCCAGGCGCTGTGATTGGCCAAGCATGCACTGTGACCCCGCATGCTTGGCCAATCACAGCGCCGGCAGCGAGGAGAGCAATGATTGGCCACAGGCAGGATGCCTGTGGCCAATTATTGCTGAGGGTGTTTAGTACACGCCCCACACTATAAAAGGCCGCCAGCACGGCGGCCTAGTGTAGTGTGTTCCGGAGCAGGGAAAGAGAAGCATAGGCAGGGACAGTGACATTTATTTTTTTCTTGCTTAACCTGGATTCCTTTAGTTTAGGGAAAGAGAAGGATAGGTAGGGAGAGTGTCAGTGTGTTTTACTGTGCGAATCCTTGTTTCTTGGGACAGGGAAGGACAGTGAGGGAATTCTCCTTGTGCTATAGTGTGCTTTAAAAAAACATTTTTTCTAGGGACAGAAAACTATAGGTAGGGAGAGTGTCAGTGTGTTTTACTGTGCGAATCCTTGTTTCTAGGGACAGGGAAGGACAGTGAGGGAATTCTCCTTGTGCTATAGTGTGCTTTAAAAAAACATTTTTTCTAGGGACAGAAAACTATAGGTAGGGAGAGTGTCAGTGTGTTTTACTGTGCGAATCCTTGTTTCTAGGGACAGGGAAGGACAGTGAGGGAATTCTCCTTGTGCTATAGTGTGCTTTAAAAAAACATTTTTTCTAGGGACAGAAAACTATAGGTAGGAAGAGTGTCAGTTTCTTTCACTGTGATAATCCTTGTTTCTAGGGACAAAGAAGGAAAGTGAGGGAAATTCTCCTTGTGCTATAGTGTGCTTTAAAAAAACATTTTTTCTAGGGACAGAAAACTATAGGTAGGGAGAGTGTCAGTGTGTTTTACTGTGCGAATCCTTGTTTCTAGGGACAGGGAAGGACAGTGAGGGAATTCTCCTTGTGCTATAGTGTGCTTTAAAAAAACATTTTTTCTAGGGACAGAAAACTATAGGTAGGGAGAGTGCCAGTGTGTTTTACTGTGCGAATCCTTGTTTCTAGGGACAGGGAAGGACAGTGAGGGAATTCTCCTTGTGCTATAGTGTGCTTTAAAAAAACATTTTTTCTAGGGACAGAAAACTATAGGAAGGAAGAGTGTCAGTTTCTTTCACTGTGATAATTAGACATGTGCATTCGTTTTCGTCCGAATGCATTTTCGTCCGAATTTCAGCTATTTTCGTTATCGTTTTAACAAACGAAAACGAAAGCACAGAATCCGAAAACCGAAAGATCCGACATAAACAAATGCTTTATTTTCGTTTTCGTTGCTACAACAGTTCGATATAGATAGGAGATTCGACGTGACGCTGACAATAACAATCTGTGTCTATCGAACCTGTGGTCGAATGCGCCTAACCTTAACTCTATTAGTCCAAGATTATTCTACATAGGAGAGAAAAGATTCGACATTATAGAGAGAAAAGATTCGACATAGGAGAGAAAGATTCGACATAGGAGAGGAAAGATTCGACATAGGAGAGGAAAGATTCAACATAGGAGAGGAAAGATTCGACATAGGAGAGGAAAGATTCGACATAGGAGAGGAAAGATTCGACATAGGAGAGGAAAGATTCGACATAGGAGAGAAAAGATTCGACATAGGAGAGAAAAGATTTGACATTATAGAGAGGAAAGATTCGACATAGGAGAGAAAAGATTTGACATTATAGAGAGAAAAGATTTGACATTATAGAGAGAAAAGATTTGACATTATAGAGAGAAAAGATTCGACATAGGAGAGAAAAGATTCAACATTATAGAGAGAAAAGATTCGACATAGGAGAGGAAAGATTCGACATAGGAGAGAAAAGATTCGACATAGGAGAGAAAAGATTTGACATAGGAGAGAAAAGATTTGACATAGGAGAGAAAAGATTTGACATAGGAGAGAAAAGATTTGACATAGGAGAGAAAAGATTCGACATAGGAGAGGAAAGATTTGACATAGGAGAGGAAAGATTCGACATAGGAGAGGAAAGATTCGACATAGGAGAGAAAAGATTCGACATAGGAGAGGAAAGATTCGACATAGGAGAGAAAAGATTCGACATAGGAGAGAAAAGATTTGACATAGGAGAGAAAAGATTTGACATTATAGAGAGAAAAGATTCGACATAGGAGAGGAAAGATTCGACATAGGAGAGAAAAGATTCGACATAGGAGAGAAAAGATTTGACATTATAGAGAGAAAAGATTTGACATTATAGAGAGAAAAGATTTGACATTATAGAGAGAAAAGATTCGACATAGGAGAGAAAAGATTTGACATTATAGAGAGAAAAGATTTGACATTATAGAGAGAAAAGATTCGACATAGGAGAGAAAAGATTCGACATTATAGAGAGAAAAGATTCGACATAGAGAGAAAAGATCACTGCTTGTGGGCGGAACATTCGACCGGAAATGTATGATTGCAGAGTCGTACAGTTTCGCTGCTCCGTCGAATCTTCTTTGAACATTCGACAGACACCATAAGCCTTCAATGACAGATTCGACCTTAATTAATTCAGATTTTCGGACGAATGCAATTTTTAACGAAAAACGAAATAAATAAAAACGAATTTCGGGAGTAACTAAATAAATTTATTTTTTGGACGAAAACGAAATTCCAAAACGAAATATTTCAGTGTGCACATGTCTAGTGATAATCCTTGTTTCTAGGGACAAAGAAGGAAAGTGAGGGAAATTCTCCTTGTGCTATAGTGTGCTTTAAAAAAACATTTTTTCTAGGGACAGAAAACTATAGGTAGGGAGAGTGTCAGTGTCTTTTACTGTGCAAATCCTTGTTTCTAGGGACAGGGAAGGACAGTGAGGGAATTCTCCTTGTGCTATAGTGTGCTTTAAAAAAACATTTTTTCTAGGGACAGAAAACTATAGGTAGGAAGAGTGTCAGTTTCTTTCACTGTGATAATCCTTGTTTCTAGGGACAAAGAAGGAAAGTGAGGGAAATTCTCCTTGTGCTATAGTGTGCTTTAAAAAAACATTTTTTCTAGGGACAGAAAACTATAGGTAGGGAGAGTGTCAGTGTCTTTTACTGTGCAAATCCTTGTTTCTAGGGACAGGGAAGGACAGTGAGGGAATTCTCCTTGTGCTATAGTGTGCTTTAAAAAAACATTTTTTCTAGGGACAGAAAACTATAGGTAGGGAGAGTGTCAGTGTGTTTTACTGTGCGAATCCTTGTTTCTAGGGACAGGGAAGGACAGTGAGGGAATTCTCCTTGTGCTATAGTGTGCTTTAAAAAAACATTTTTTCTAGGGACAGAAAACTATAGGTAGGAAGAGTGTCAGTTTCTTTCACTGTGATAATCCTTGTTTCTAGGGACAAAGAAGGAAAGTGAGGGAAATTCTCCTTGTGCTATAGTGTGCTTTAAAAAAACATTTTTTCTAGGGACAGAAAACTATAGGTAGGGAGAGTGTCAGTGTCTTTTACTGTGCAAATCCTTGTTTCTAGGGACAGGGAAGGACAGTGAGGGAATTCTCCTTGTGCTATAGTGTGCTTTAAAAAAACATTTTTTCTAGGGACAGAAAACTATAGGAAGGAAGAGTGTCAGTTTCTTTCACTGTGATAATCCTTGTTTCTAGGGACAAAGAAGGAAAGTGAGGGAAATTCTCCTTGTGCTATAGTGTGCTTTAAAAAAACATTTTTTCTAGGGACAGAAAACTATAGGTAGGGAGAGTGTCAGTGTCTTTTACTGTGCAAATCCTTGTTTCTAGGGACAGGGAAGGACAGTGAGGGAATTCTCCTTGTGCTATAGTGTGCTTTAAAAAAACATTTTTTCTAGGGACAGAAAACTATAGGTAGGGAGAGTGTCAGTGTGTTTTACTGTGCGAATCCTTGTTTCTAGGGACAGGGAAGGACAGTGAGGGAATTCTCCTTGTGCTATAGTGTGCTTTAAAAAAACATTTTTTCTAGGGACAGAAAACTATAGGTAGGAAGAGTGTCAGTTACTTTCACTGTGATAATCCTTGTTTCTAGGGACAAAGAAGGAAAGTGAGGGAAATTCTCCTTGTGCTATAGTGTGCTTTAAAAAAACATTTTTTCTAGGGACAGAAAACTATAGGTAGGGAGAGTGTCAGTGTCTTTTACTGTGCGAATCCTTGTTTCTAGGGACAGGGAAGGACAGTGAGGGAATTCTCCTTGTGCTATAGTGTGCTTTAAAAAAAAAAATTTCTAGGGACAGAAAACTATAGGAAGGAAGAGTGTCAGTTTCTTTCACTGTGATAATCCTTGTTTCTAGGGACAAAGAAGGAAAGTGAGGGAAATTCTCCTTGTGCTATAGTGTGCTTTAAAAAAACATTTTTTCTAGGGACAGAAAACTATAGGTAGGGAGAGTGTCAGTGTGTTTTACTGTGCAAATCCTTGTTTCTAGGGACAGGAAAGGACAGTGAGGGAATTCTCCTTGTGCTATAGTGTGCTTTAAAAAAACATTTTTTCTAGGGACAGAAAACTATAGGTAGGAAGAGTGTCAGTTTCTTTCACTGTGATAATCCTTGTTTCTAGGGACAAAGAAGGAAAGTGAGGGAAATTCTCCTTGTGCTATAGTGTGCTTTAAAAAAACATTTTTTCTAGGGACAGAAAACTATAGGTAGGGAGAGTGTCAGTGTCTTTTACTGTGCAAATCCTTGTTTCTAGGGACAGGGAAGGACAGTGAGGGAATTATCCTTGTGCTATAGTGTGCTTTAAAAAAACATTTTTTCTAGGGACAGAAAACTATAGGTAGGGAGAGTGTCAGTGTGTTTTACTGTGCGAATCCTTGTTTCTAGGGACAGGGAAGGACAGTGAGGGAATTTTCCTTGTGCTATAGTGTGCTTTAAAAAAACATTTTTTCTAGGGACAGAAAACTATAGGTAGTGTGACAGCAGGAAGGTAAAGTCACCTGGTTGCATCCAGGGGGGTAGATATATTTCTCCCAGATTCAGGCTTTATGCTGACTTATACAACTAGGGAGGGAGTTGATGAAGCCCAGCTGAGGCTAGTGGGCTCATGGATGACTCATACCTCTAGGGAGAGGGCTGGGCGTCGTGCAGGCAGGGAGTTGATGAGACCAGCTGAAGCCTGTCAGTTCGTTTAAGGCCTCTATAAAAACTCCCAGCTTCATTAGATGTTAGCTCATGCCTGGACCCAGACCTGTGTGGACTGTCTAGGGAGAGTGAACCCCTGTGCGGTGAGGCAAAGCCTGTGTGGCTATTTGTTTGGACTTTTACTAAACCAGGGACTTAGGGACTAGGACAGCACCAGGCTGATCCCAGTTGTTAGTTTAGGAAACCTGCATGTTTAGTCAGAGGTCAAACTGACCAGGATTTATTTTGTTTATGTTTCTTTTTGGCTTTGCTGTGTTTTTGTCACTGTACATAGAGAAATAAACCGCACCTTTTGATTTTGAAAACCACAACCTCCGTCTGCTGGCCCTGTTTTTGTGTGGGGAGCCCAACCAGGGGGTCACACACACCCGCTACTGAGTTAACCCCCTCACAGTTGGTGGAGAACCAGTGGCAGTTTTTTTTAAGCCAGCATGGAGGAGATACTGAAACAGCTGGCTCTAGCAAATGCCAATCAACAGCAGACAAATGCAGGTTTGCAAAGGAGCCTTGCAGCCCAGCAGCAAGCTCATCAACAAGCCCAGCAGCAATCTGAGGCCCGCTTCATAGACCTGTTACAGAAGCAAGAGCAGAGACTACAACAAATGGAAGCAGTAATGCAGCAACGTCCGCAGACCAGTGAGGAAAGCCGTCCCACTAATACCGCGTCCTTTGGGGTGAGTCGTTTATTGACAAAAATGACTGGAGAGGATGATCCAGAGGTATTTTTGACCACATTTGAAAGGACTGCTGAAAGAGAAAAGTGGCCTGAGGAGCAGTGGGCTGGACTGGTGGCTCCTCTGTTAACTGGTGAATCGCAGAAGGCTTACTATGACCTAGAGCCTGACCAAGCAAAAGACTATGTGATGCTAAAAGCTGAAATATTGGCAAGGCTGGGTGTCACCCTGGCTGTCCGGGCTCAGCGTGTGCATAACTGGACTTTCCAGCTTGGAAAACCCCCCAGGTCTCAAATGTATGATCTCATTCACCTGAGCAGGAAGTGGCTACAGCCAGAGACTTTGTCCGCACCAGAGATTGTGGAACGTGTTGTAATGGATCGGTTTTTGAGAGCTCTTCCTACTGCCATCCAAAAGTGGGTAAGCCATGGAGACCCAGAGACGGCCGGTGGTCTTGTGGATCGTGTAGAGAAATACTTGGCTACAGAGAACCTGACGGCCTCTTCCAGAGACTCTCGGACTTTCCACCCTAAGACCAGACCATCCCCAGGGGCGGATAAGAGGATTCCAAGGGGTGAGGGTGGAGAGAGTGAGAGGGTGGGAGCTCTACCCAAAGTTTGGCGAGAACAGCCTGGGAAGTCAGGGGCTCAAGAGGCAGCCAAAAGGATTGTTTGCTACCGCTGCCGGCAAGCGGGACATATTGCAGCAAATTGCCCGGTTGTGGAGGAACCCATGCAATGTGACTTTCTGACGGACAGACGTCAGTCGCTGTGTGCGACAGTCGCATGCACTGCCATTCGGGGAACTGAGAAACATTTATGCAAAATGTGTATTAATGGTAGAAATGTTGTGGTATTACTGGATTCAGGTAGCCTTGTGACCCTGATAAAGGCTGAATTAGTTAAAACAGAGGTCTCTGGGAATAGCAAGGTAGCTGTTATTTGTGTGCATGGGGACACCCGAGAGTATCCAGTGACTACAGTGTGTTTCGAGACCCCCAAAGGTACCCTCTCTCATCCAGTGGGGTTAGTATCTCAATTACCGCATGATGCCATTGTGGGAAGAGATTTTCCGAAGTTCTGGGAACTGTGGGATGATCCTGAGCCCCCCACTGGTGCCCCTATGTACCAGGAATGTGATAGCCAGAACTCCTCTGAGAGTGGTGAGGACTCTCCAGAATTTCCCTTGTCAGTATTGGCAGGGGAGACTCAAGAAACTGGAGAGGAGCCCACCTCCTCAGACGAAAACCTACCGTCTGTGGAGTTTTCTGATCTGGAGGTTCACAGGGAAAATTTTGCCACAGAACAGTTAAAAGACCCCGCCCTAATAAAGGCACGGGAAAACGTAGTGGAAATAGATGGCGAGTTAGTGAACCCAGATAATACCTGCACTTACCCATACTTCAGCGTAGAGAAGGACCTACTGTATCGGGTGGCAAAAAGGGCAGAAGAAACCGTTGAGCAGCTTGTGGTGCCCAAACCTTACAGGAAGTTGGTGTTGGAGTTGGCCCATGGGCACATTCTTGGAGGTCATCTGGGGACAGAGAAAACCCGAGAGAGGGTATTACAGAGATTCTATTGGCCTGGGGTGATGAAGGACATAGAAAATTATTGTTCCTCCTGCCCTGTGTGTCAGAGGTCGGCCCCGATGCCACATTTCCGTAGCCCGCTGGTCCCTCTACCCATCATTGAGGTCCCGTTTGAGAGAATCGCAATGGATTTGGTAGGTCCTATAATCAAGTCCGCTAGGGGGCACCAGTACATATTGGTTATAATGGACTATGCCACCCGTTATCCAGAAGCGATCCCTCTCAGAAATACCTCGGCCAAAACCATAGCCAAAGAGCTATCTCTTGTTTTTAGCCGGGTGGGTATTTGTAAAGAACTGCTTACGGACCAAGGTACACCCTTTATGTCCCGGGTTATGAAAGAGCTGTGTAAATTGTTCAAAGTGACGCAATTGCGTACATCTGTGTATCACCCCCAAACCGATGGGCTGGTTGAAAGATTCAACAAAACCCTAAAACAAATGTTGAAGAAAGTGGTGGATAGAGATGGAAAGGATTGGGACTGTCTACTTCCTTATTTGATGTTTGCTATTAGGGAGGTGCCCCAATCCTCTACGGGATTCTCCCCCTTTGAGTTACTGTATGGGAGACACCCAAGAGGGCTGTTGGATATTGCCAAGGAAACTTGGGAAAGTGAGAGTTCTCCCCACAGGAGTGTGATTGAGCATGTCGCCCTGATGCAAGATCGAATTGCACAGGTAATGCCCATCGTGAAGGAACATTTGGCCCAAGCGCAGTTGGCACAGCAGAGAGTGTACAACCGTGGAGCAAAGACCCGTACCTTTTCCCCGGGGGATAGGATATTGGTACTTGTCCCTACGGTTGAAAGTAAATTCCTTGCCAAATGGCAAGGCCCCTACGAGATAATGGAAAAAGTGAGCGAAGTGAATTACAAGGTCAGACAACCAGGAAGGCGAAAGCCCGAACAGATATATCACGTTAATCTGTTGAAAGCCTGGAGGGATAGAGAGACCCTAGTCGCAGAAACTTGGTCACCAGCTCAAACTGGTTGCATGATTCCGGAGGTTGGAATAGCAGCCACCTTGTCACAACCCCAACAACAGGAGGTTAAGGAGTTTGTGCTTCGCAACAAGGAGGTGTTCTCTGAGCTGCCGGGACAAACATCTGGGGTAGAGCATGATATTATTACCCCGCCCGGTGAAAGGGTGAAGTTAAAACCCTATCGGATCCCAGAGGCCCGACGGGAGGCAATACGGGAGGAAGTACAGAAAATGCTGAACTTAGGGGTGATAGAGGAGTCCCAAAGTGATTGGTCTAGTCCCATTGTGTTGGTGCCTAAACCGGATGGGAGCTGGCGATTTTGTAACGATTTTCGTCAGTTGAACAAAGTTACAAAATTTGACACCTACCCCATGCCACGTATAGATGAGTTGATCGACCGGCTGGGAACAGCCCGATACATGATGACTCTTGACCTCACAAAAGGGTATTGGCAAATTCCCCTGGCCAAGTCGGCCAAAGAGAAAAACGCATTTGTAACCCCAGACGGGGCGTTCCAATATAAGAGAATGCCGTTCGGGTTACAGAATGCGCCGGCCACATTCCAGCGGAAAATGGACCAGATACTGAGGCCCCATCGGAAGTATGCTGCGGCTTACCTGGATGACGTAATTGTCCATAGCACAGATTGGGCCTCACATCTGCCAAAAGTGCAAGCAGTCCTAGACTCTATCCGGGAAGCGGGGTTTACGGCTAACCCCAAGAAGTGTACCATTGGGCAGGAGGAGGCCAAATATCTTGGGTACACCATTGGCAGGGGAGTGATAAAACCCCAACTCAACAAAGTCGAGGCCATCCAGAGTTGGCCACGTCCCAACAGCAAGAAGCAGGTACGGGCCTTTCTGGGAATCGCGGGTTATTATCGGCGCTTCATTCCCCACTTTGCTTCTAAGGCTGTGCCCCTAACCAACCTGACGAAAGGGAAAGGGTCGGTCATGATTAAATGGACCCCCGAGGCTGAGGCAGCATTCCAATTCTTGAAACAAGCCTTATGTAGCCAGCCAGTGTTGTACTCACCCGACTTCTCTAAAGACTTTGTCGTACAAAGTGATGCGTCAGATGTGGGGTTAGGAGCAGTATTGTCCCAGGTCTGGAACGGGGAAGAGCACCCAGTCATTTACCTCAGCAGGAAGTTGAAGTCCCATGAGGTAAATTACGCCACGGTTGAAAAGGAGTGTTTAGCGGTGAAGTGGGCTCTAGATTCCCTTCGGTACTATCTGCTAGGTAGGCACTTTGACATGGTTACGGATCACGCTCCGTTAAAGTGGATGGCTCAAAACAAGGAGACAAATAGAAGAGTGAATAGGTGGTTCCTGGCCCTACAGGAATTCAACTTCACAGTAAAGCATCGCCCTGGCGTTCAAATGGGGAATGTGGATGCTTTGTCTCGAGTACATGAATGCCTGATTGCTGGTGTTCCAACCCCAAGGTTAAAACAAGAGGGGGGGGTATGTGACAGCAGGAAGGTAAAGTCACCTGGTTGCATCCAGGGGGGTAGATATATTTCGCCCAGATTCAGGCTTTATGCTGACTTATACAACTAGGGAGGGAGTTGATGAAGCCCAGCTGAGGCTAGTGGGCTCATGGATGACTCATACCTCTAGGGAGAGTGTGGGGCGTCGTGCAGACAGGGAGTTGATGAGACCAGCTGAAGCTTGTCAGCTCATTTAGGCCTCTATAAGAACTCCCAGCTTCATTAGATGTTAGCTCATGCCAGGAACCAGACCTGTGTGGACTGTCTAGGGAGAGTGAACCCCTGTGCGGTGAGACAAAGCCTGTGTGGCTATTTGTTTGGACTTTTACTAAACCAGGGACTTAGGGACTAGGACAGCACCAGGCTGATCCCAGTTGTTAGTTTAGGAAACCTGCATGTTTAGTCAGAGGTCAAACTGACCAGGATTTATTTTGTTTATGTTTCTTTTTGGCTTTGCTGTGTTTTTGTCACTGTACATAGAGAAATAAACCGCACCTTTTGATTTTGAAAACCACAACCTCCGTCTGCTGGCCCTGTTTTTGTGTGGGGAGCCCAACCAGGGGGTCACACACACCCGCTACTGAGTTAACCCCCTCACAGTAGGGAGAGTGTCAGTGTGTTTTACTGTGCGAATCCTTGTTTCTAGGGACAGGGAAGGACAGTGAGGGAATTCTCCTTGTGCTATAGTGTGCTTTAAAAAAACATTTTTTCTAGGGACAGAAAACTATAGGAAGGAAGAGTGTCAGTTTCTTTCACTGTGATAATCCTTGTTTCTAGGGACAAAGAAGGAAAGTGAGGGAAATTCTCCTTGTGCTATAGTGTGCTTTAAAAAAACATTTTTTCTAGGGACAGAAAACTATAGGTAGGGAGAGTGTCAGTGTCTTTTACTGTGCGAATCCTTGTTTCTAGGGACAGGAAAGGACAGTGAGGGAATTCTCCTTGTGCTATAGTGTGCTTTAAAAAAACATTTTTTCTAGGGACAGAAAACTATAGGTAGGAAGAGTGTCAGTTTCTTTCACTGTGATAATCCTTGTTTCTAGGGACAAAGAAGGAAAGTGAGGGAAATTCTCCTTGTGCTATAGTGTGCTTTAAAAAAACATTTTTTCTAGGGACAGAAAACTATAGGTAGGGAGAGTGTCAGTGTCTTTTACTGTGCAAATCCTTGTTTCTAGGGACAGGGAAGGACAGTGAGGGAATTCTCCTTGTGCTATAGTGTGCTTTAAAAAAACATTTTTTCTAGGGACAGAAAACTATAGGAAGGAAGAGTGTCAGTTTCTTTCACTGTGATAATCCTTGTTTCTAGGGACAAAGAAGGAAAGTGAGGGAAATTCTCCTTGTGCTATAGTGTGCTTTAAAAAAACATTTTTTCTAGGGACAGAAAACTATAGGTAGGGAGAGTGTCAGTGTCTTTTACTGTGCAAATCCTTGTTTCTAGGGACAGGGAAGGACAGTGAGGGAATTCTCCTTGTGCTATAGTGTGCTTTAAAAAAACATTTTTTCTAGGGACAGAAAACTATAGGTAGGAAGAGTGTCAGTTTCTTTCACTGTGATAATCCTTGTTTCTAGGGACAAAGAAGGAAAGTGAGGGAAATTCTCCTTGTGCTATAGTGTGCTTTAAAAAAACATTTTTTCTAGGGACAGAAAACTATAGGTAGGGAGAGTGTCAGTGTCTTTTACTGTGCAAATCCTTGTTTCTAGGGACAGGGAAGGACAGTGAGGGAATTCTCCTTGTGCTATAGTGTGCTTTAAAAAAACATTTTTTCTAGGGACAGAAAACTATAGGTAGGGAGAGTGTCAGTGTGTTTTACTGTGCGAATCCTTGTTTCTAGGGACAGGGAAGGACAGTGAGGGAATTCTCCTTGTGCTATAGTGTGCTTTAAAAAAACATTTTTTCTAGGGACAGAAAACTATAGGTAGGAAGAGTGTCAGTTTCTTTCACTGTGATAATCCTTGTTTCTAGGGACAAAGAAGGAAAGTGAGGGAAATTCTCCTTGTGCTATAGTGTGCTTTAAAAAAACATTTTTTCTAGGGACAGAAAACTATAGGTAGGGAGAGTGTCAGTGTCTTTTACTGTGCGAATCCTTGTTTCTAGGGACAGGGAAGGACAGTGAGGGAATTCTCCTTGTGCTATAGTGTGCTTTAAAAAAACATTTTTTCTAGGGACAGAAAACTATAGGAAGGAAGAGTGTCAGTTTCTTTCACTGTGATAATCCTTGTTTCTAGGGACAAAGAAGGAAAGTGAGGGAAATTCTCCTTGTGCTATAGTGTGCTTTAAAAAAAACATTTTTTCTAGGGACAGAAAACTATAGGTAGGGAGAGTGTCAGTGTGTTTTACTGTGCGAATCCTTGTTTCTAGGGACAGGAAAGGACAGTGAGGGAATTCTCCTTGTGCTATAGTGTGCTTTAAAAAAACATTTTTTCTAGGGACAGAAAACTATAGGTAGGAAGAGTGTCAGTTTCTTTCACTGTGATAATCCTTGTTTCTAGGGACAAAGAAGGAAAGTGAGGGAAATTCTCCTTGTGCTATAGTGTGCTTTAAAAAAACATTTTTTCTAGGGACAGAAAACTATAGGTAGGGAGAGTGTCAGTGTCTTTTACTGTGCAAATCCTTGTTTCTAGGGACAGGGAAGGACAGTGAGGGAATTCTCCTTGTGCTATAGTGTGCTTTAAAAAAACATTTTTTCTAGGGACAGAAAACTATAGGTAGGGAGAGTGTCAGTGTGTTTTACTGTGCGAATCCTTGTTTCTAGGGACAGGGAAGGACAGTGAGGGAATTCTCCTTGTGCTATAGTGTGCTTTAAAAAAACATTTTTTCTAGGGACAGAAAACTATAGGAAGGAAGAGTGTCAGTTTCTTTCACTGTGATAATCCTTGTTTCTAGGGACAAAGAAGGAAAGTGAGGGAAATTCTCCTTGTGCTATAGTGTGCTTTAAAAAAACATTTTTTCTAGGGACAGAAAACTATAGGTAGGGAGAGTGTCAGTGTGTTTTACTGTGCGAATCCTTGTTTCTAGGGACAGGAAAGGACAGTGAGGGAATTCTCCTTGTGCTATAGTGTGCTTTAAAAAAACATTTTTTCTAGGGACAGAAAACTATAGGTAGGAAGAGTGTCAGTTTCTTTCACTGTGATAATCCTTGTTTCTAGGGACAAAGAAGGAAAGTGAGGGAAATTCTCCTTGTGCTATAGTGTGCTTTAAAAAAACATTTTTTCTAGGGACAGAAAACTATAGGTAGGGAGAGTGTCAGTGTCTTTTACTGTGCAAATCCTTGTTTCTAGGGACAGGGAAGGACAGTGAGGGAATTCTCCTTGTGCTATAGTGTGCTTTAAAAAAACATTTTTTCTAGGGACAGAAAACTATAGGTAGTGTGAGGGGGTTAACTCGGTAGCGGGAGTGTGTGACCCCCTGGTTGGGCTCCCCACACAAAAACAGGGCCAGCAGACGGAGGTTGTGGTTTTCAAAATCAAAAGGTGCGGTTTATTTCTCTATGTACAGTGACAAAAACACAGCAAAGCCAAAAAGAAACAAACAAAATAAATCCTGGTCAGTTTGACCTCTGACTAAACATGCAGGTTTCCTAAACTAACAACTGGGATCAGCCTGGTGCTGTCCTAGTCCCTAAGTCCCTGGTTTAGTAAAAGTCCAAACAAATAGCCACACAGGCTTTGCCTCACCGCACAGGGGTTCACTCTCCCTAGACAGTCCACACAGGTCTGGTTCCAGGCATGAGCTAACACCTAATGAATCTGGGAGTTTTTATAGAGGCCTTAAACGAACTGACAGGCTTCAGCTGGTCTCATCAACTCCCTGCCTGCACGACGCCCAGCCCTCTCCCTAGAGGTATGAGTCATCCATGAGCCTACTAGCCTCAGCTGGGCTTATACAACTCTCCACCCTAGTTGTATAAGTCAGCATAAAGCCTGAATCTGGGAGAAATATATCTACCCCCCTGGATGCAACCAGGTGACTTTACCTTCCTGCTGTCACATACCCCCCCCTCTTGTTTTAACCTTGGGGTTGGAACACCAGCAATCAGGCATTCATGTACTCGAGACAAAGCATCCACATTCCCCATTTGAACGCCAGGGCGATGCTTTACTGTGAAGTTGAATTCCTGTAGGGCCAGGAACCACCTATTCACTCTTCTATTTGTCTCCTTGTTTTGAGCCATCCACTTTAACGGAGCGTGATCCGTAACCATGTCAAAGTGCCTACCTAGCAGATAGTACCGAAGGGAATCTAGAGCCCACTTCACCGCTAAACACTCCTTTTCAACCGTGGCGTAATTTACCTCATGGGACTTCAACTTCCTGCTGAGGTAAATGACTGGGTGCTCTTCCCCGTTCCAGACCTGGGACAATACTGCTCCTAACCCCACATCTGACGCATCACTTTGTACGACAAAGTCTTTAGAGAAGTCGGGTGAGTACAACACTGGCTGGCTACATAAGGCTTGTTTCAAGAATTGGAATGCTGCCTCAGCCTCGGGGGTCCATTTAATCATGACCGACCCTTTCCCTTTCGTCAGGTTGGTTAGGGGCACAGCCTTAGAAGCAAAGTGGGGAATGAAGCCCCGATAATAACCCGCGATTCCCAGAAAGGCCCGTACCTGCTTCTTGCTGTTGGGACGTGGCCAACTCTGGATGGCCTCGACTTTGTTGAGTTGGGGTTTTATCACTCCCCTGCCAATGGTGTACCCAAGATATTTGGCCTCCTCCTGCCCAATGGTACACTTCTTGGGGTTAGCCGTAAACCCCGCTTCCCGGATAGAGTCTAGGACTGCTTGCACTTTTGGCAGATGTGAGGCCCAATCTGTGCTATGGACAATTACGTCATCCAGGTAAGCCGCAGCATACTTCCGATGGGGCCTCAGTATCTGGTCCATTTTCCGCTGGAATGTGGCCGGCGCATTCTGTAACCCGAACGGCATTCTCTTATATTGGAACGCCCCGTCTGGGGTTACAAATGCGGTTTTCTCTTTGGCCGACTTGGCCAGGGGAATTTGCCAATACCCTTTTGTGAGGTCAAGAGTCGTCATGTATCGGGCTGTTCCCAGCCGGTCGATCAACTCATCTATACGTGGCATGGGGTAGGTGTCAAATTTTGTAACTTTGTTCAACTGACGAAAATCGTTACAAAATCGCCAGCTCCCATCCGGTTTAGGCACCAACACAATGGGACTAGACCAATCACTTTGGGACTCCTCTATCACCCCTAAGTTCAGCATTTTCTGTACTTCCTCCCGTATTGCCTCCCGTCGGGCCTCTGGGATCCGATAGGGTTTTAACTTCACCCTTTCACCGGGCGGCGGGGTAATAATATCATGCTCTACCCCAGATGTTTGTCCCGGCAGCTCAGAGAACACCTCCTTGTTGCGAAGCACAAACTCCTTAACCTCCTGTTGTTGGGGTTGTGACAAGGTGGCTGCTATTCCAACCTCCGGAATCACGCAACCAGTTTGAGCTGGTGACCAAGTTTCTGCGACTAGGGACTCTCTATCCCTCCAGGCTTTCAACAGATTAACGTGATATATCTGTTCGGGCTTTCGCCTTCCTGGTTGTCTGACCTTGTAATTCACTTCGCTCACTTTTTCCATTATCTCGTAGGGGCCTTGCCATTTGGCAAGGAATTTACTTTCAACCGTAGGGACAAGTACCAATATCCTATCCCCCGGGGAAAAGGTACGGGTCTTTGCTCCACGGTTGTACACTCTCTGCTGTGCCATCTGCGCTTGGGCCAAATGTTCCTTCACGATGGGCATTACCTGTGCAATTCGGTCTTGCATCAGGGCGACATGCTCAATCACACTCCTGTGGGGAGAACTCTCACTTTCCCAAGTTTCCTTGGCAATATCCAACAGCCCTCTTGGGTGTCTCCCATACAGTAACTCAAAGGGGGAGAATCCCGTAGAGGATTGGGGCACCTCCCTAATAGCAAACATCAAATAAGGAAGTAGACAGTCCCAATCCTTTCCATCTCTATCCACCACTTTCTTCAACATTTGTTTTAGGGTTTTGTTGAATCTTTCAACCAGCCCATCGGTTTGGGGGTGATACACAGATGTACGCAATTGCGTCACTTTGAACAATTTACACAGCTCTTTCATAACCCGGGACATAAAGGGTGTACCTTGGTCCGTAAGCAGTTCTTTACAAATACCCACCCGGCTAAAAACAAGAGATAGCTCTTTGGCTATGGTTTTGGCCGAGGTATTTCTGAGAGGGATCGCTTCTGGATAACGGGTGGCATAGTCCATTATAACCAATATGTACTGGTGCCCCCTAGCGGACTTGATTATAGGACCTACCAAATCCATTGCGATTCTCTCAAACGGGACCTCAATGATGGGTAGAGGGACCAGCGGGCTACGGAAATGTGGCATCGGGGCCGACCTCTGACACACAGGGCAGGAGGAACAATAATTTTCTATGTCCTTCATCACCCCAGGCCAATAGAATCTCTGTAATACCCTCTCTCGGGTTTTCTCTGTCCCCAGATGACCTCCAAGAATGTGCCCATGGGCCAACTCCAACACCAACTTCCTGTAAGGTTTGGGCACCACAAGCTGCTCAACGGTTTCTTCTGCCCTTTTTGCCACCCGATACAGTAGGTCCTTCTCTACGCTGAAGTATGGGTAAGTGCAGGTATTATCTGGGTTCACTAACTCGCCATCTATTTCCACTACGTTTTCCCGTGCCTTTATTAGGGCGGGGTCTTTTAACTGTTCTGTGGCAAAATTTTCCCTGTGAACCTCCAGATCAGAAAACTCCACAGACGGTAGGTTTTCGTCTGAGGAGGTGGGCTCCTCTCCAGTTTCTTGAGTCTCCCCTGCCAATACTGACAAGGGAAATTCTGGAGAGTCCTCACCACTCTCAGAGGAGTTCTGGCTATCACATTCCTGGTACATAGGGGCACCAGTGGGGGGCTCAGGATCATCCCACAGTTCCCAGAACTTCGGAAAATCCCTTCCCACAATGGCATCATGCGGTAATTGAGATACTAACCCCACTGGATGAGAGAGGGTACCTTTGGGGGTCTCGAAACACACTGTAGTCACTGGATACTCTCGGGTGTCCCCATGCACACAAATAACAGCTACCTTGCTATTCCCAGAGACCTCTGTTTTAACTAATTCAGCCTTTATCAGGGTCACAAGGCTACCTGAATCCAGCAATACCACAACATTTCTACCATTAATACACATTTTGCATAAATGTTTCTCAGTTCCCCGAATGGCAGTGCATGCGACTGTCGCACACAGCGACTGACGTCTGTCCGTCAGAAAGTCACACTGCATGGGTTCCTCCACAACCGGGCAATTGGCTGCAATATGTCCCGCTTGCCGGCAGCGGTAGCAAACAATCCTTTTGGCTGCCTCTTGAGCCCCTGACTTCCCAGGCTGTTCTCGCCAAACTTTGGGTAGAGCTCCCACCCTCTCACTCTCTCCACCCTCACCCCTTGGAATCCTCTTATCCGCCCCTGGGGATGGTCTGGTCTTAGGGTGGAAAGTCCGAGTGTCTCTGGAAGAGGCCGTCAGGTTCTCTGTAGCCAAGTATTTCTCTACACGATCCACAAGACCACCGGCCGTCTCTGGGTCTCCATGGCTTACCCACTTTTGGATGGCAGTAGGAAGAGCTCTCAAAAACCGATCCATTACAACACGTTCCACAATCTCTGGTGCGGACAAAGTCTCTGGCTGTAGCCACTTCCTGCTCAGGTGAATGAGATCATACATTTGAGACCTGGGGGGTTTTCCAAGCTGGAAAGTCCAGTTATGCACACGCTGAGCCCGGACAGCCAGGGTGACACCCAGCCTTGCCAATATTTCAGCTTTTAGCATCACATAGTCTTTTGCTTGGTCAGGCTCTAGGTCATAGTAAGCCTTCTGCGATTCACCAGTTAACAGAGGAGCCACCAGTCCAGCCCACTGCTCCTCAGGCCACTTTTCTCTTTCAGCAGTCCTTTCAAATGTGGTCAAAAATACCTCTGGATCATCCTCTCCAGTCATTTTTGTCAATAAACGACTCACCCCAAAGGATGCGGTATTAGTGGGACGGCTTTCCTCACTGGTCTGCGGACGTTGCTGCATTACTGCTTCCATTTGTTGTAGTCTCTGCTCTTGCTTCTGTAACAGGTCTATGAAGCGGGCCTCAGATTGCTGCTGGGCTTGTTGATGAGCTTGCTGCTGGGCTGCAAGGCTCCTTTGCAAACCTGCATTTGTCTGCTGTTGATTGGCATTTGCTAGAGCCAGCTGTTTCAGTATCTCCTCCATGCTGGCTTAAAAAAAACTGCCACTGGTTCTCCACCAACTGTGAGGGGGTTAACTCGGTAGCGGGAGTGTGTGACCCCCTGGTTGGGCTCCCCACACAAAAACAGGGCCAGCAGACGGAGGTTGTGGTTTTCAAAATCAAAAGGTGCGGTTTATTTCTCTATGTACAGTGACAAAAACACAGCAAAGCCAAAAAGAAACAAACAAAATAAATCCTGGTCAGTTTGACCTCTGACTAAACATGCAGGTTTCCTAAACTAACAACTGGGATCAGCCTGGTGCTGTCCTAGTCCCTAAGTCCCTGGTTTAGTAAAAGTCCAAACAAATAGCCACACAGGCTTTGCCTCACCGCACAGGGGTTCACTCTCCCTAGACAGTCCACACAGGTCTGGTTCCAGGCATGAGCTAACACCTAATGAATCTGGGAGTTTTTATAGAGGCCTTAAACGAACTGACAGGCTTCAGCTGGTCTCATCAACTCCCTGCCTGCACGACGCCCAGCCCTCTCCCTAGAGGTATGAGTCATCCATGAGCCTACTAGCCTCAGCTGGGCTTATACAACTCTCCACCCTAGTTGTATAAGTCAGCATAAAGCCTGAATCTGGGAGAAATATATCTACCCCCCTGGATGCAACCAGGTGACTTTACCTTCCTGCTGTCACAGTAGGGAGAGTGTCAGTGTGTTTTACTGTGCGAATCCTTGTTTCTAGGGACAGGGAAGGACAGTGAGGGAATTCTCCTTGTGCTATAGTGTGCTTTAAAAAAACATTTTTTCTAGGGACAGAAAACTATAGGTAGGGAGAGTGTCAGTGTGTTTTACTGTGCGAATCCTTGATTCTAGGGACAGGGAAGGACAGTGAGGGAATTCTCCTTGTGCTATAGTGTGCTTTAAAAAAACATTTTTTCTAGGGACAGAAAACTATAGGAAGGAAGAGTGTCAGTTTCTTTCACTGTAATAATCCTTGTTTCTAGGGACAAAGAAGGAAAGTGAGGGAAATTCTCCTTGTGCTATAGTGTGCTTTAAAAAAACATTTTTTCTAGGGACAGAAAACTATAGGTAGGGAGAGTGTCAGTGTCTTTTACTGTGCAAATCCTTGTTTCTAGGGACAGGGAAGGACAGTGAGGGAATTCTCCTTGTGCTATAGTGTGCTTTAAAAAAACATTTTTTCTAGGGACAGAAAACTATAGGAAGGAAGAGTGTCAGTTTCTTTCACTGTGATAATCCTTGTTTCTAGGGACGAAGAAGGAAAGTGAGGGAAATTCTCCTTGTGCTATAGTGTGCTTTAAAAAAACATTTTTTCTAGGGACAGAAAACTATAGGTAGGGAGAGTGTCAGTGTGTTTTACTGTGCGAATCCTTGTTTCTAGGGACAGGAAAGGACAGTGAGGGAATTCTCCTTGTGCTATAGTGTGCTTTAAAAAAACATTTTTTCTAGGGACAGAAAACTATAGGTAGGAAGAGTGTCAGTTTCTTTCACTGTGATAATCCTTGTTTCTAGGGACAAAGAAGGAAAGTGAGGGAAATTCTCCTTGTGCTATAGTGTGCTTTAAAAAAACATTTTTTCTAGGGACAGAAAACTATAGGTAGGGAGAGTGTCAGTGTGTTTTACTGTGCGAATCCTTGTTTCTAGGGACAGGGAAGGACAGTGAGGGAATTCTCCTTGTGCTATAGTGTGCTTTAAAAAAACATTTTTTCTAGGGATAGAAAACTATAGGTAGGAAGAGTGTCAGTTTCTTTCACTGTGATAATCCTTGTTTCTAGGGACAAAGAAGGAAAGTGAGGGAAATTCTCCTTGTGCTATAGTGTGCTTTAAAAAAACATTTTTTCTAGTGTGAGGGGGTTAGCTCGGCAGCGGGTGTGTGTGACCCCCGGGATGGGCTCCCCACACAAAAACAGGCCCAGCAAACGGAGGTTGTGGTTTTCAAAATCAAAAAAAGGTGCGGTTTATTTTCTATTTACAGTGACAAAACACAGCAAAGCCAAAAGAAACATAAACAAAATAAATCCTGGTCAACTTGACCTCTGACTAAACATACAGGTTTCCTAACTAACAACTGGGATCAGCCTAGTGCTGTCCTAGTCCCTAAGTCCCTAGTTTTAAATGTCCAAGCAAATAGCCACACAGGCTTTGTCTCACCGCACAGGGGTTCACTCTCCCTAGACAGTCCACACAGGTCTGGGTCCAGGCATGAGCTTACATCTAATGAAGCTGGGAGTTCTTATAGAGGCCTAAATGAGCTGACAAGCTTCAGCTGGTCTCATCAACTCCCTGTCTGCACGACGCCCCACACTCTCCCTAGAGGTATGAGTCATCCATGAGCCCACTAGCCTTAGCTGGGCTTATACAACTCTCCACCTAGTTGTATAAGTCGGCGTAAAGCCTGAATCTGGGCGAAATATATCTACCCCCCTGGATGCAACCAGGTGACTTTACCTTCCTGCTGTCACATACCCCCCCTCTTGTTTTAACCTCGGGGTTGGAACACCAGCAATCAGGCATTCATGTACTCGAGACAAAGCATCCACATTCCCCATTTGAACGCCAGGGCGATGCTTTACTGTGAAGTTGAATTCCTGGAGGGCCAGGAACCACCTATTCACTCTTCTATTTGTTTCCTTGTTTTGAGCCATCCACTTTAACGGAGCGTGATCCGTAACCATGTCAAAGTGCCTACCTAGCAGGTAGTACCGAAGGGAATCTAGAGCCCACTTCACCGCTAAACACTCCTTTTCAACGGTGGCGTAATTTACCTCATGGGACTTCAACTTCCTGCTGAGGTAAATGACTGGGTGCTCTTCCCCGTTCCAGACCTGGGACAATACTGCTCCTAACCCCACATCTGACGCATCACTTTGTACGACAAAGTCTTTAGAGAAGTCGGGTGAGTACAACACTGGCTGGCTACATAAGGCTTGTTTCAAGAATTGGAATGCTGCCTCAGCCTCGGGGGTCCATTTAATCATGACCGACCCTTTCCCCTTCGTTAGGTTGGTTAGGGGCACAGCCTTAGAAGCAAAGTGGGGAATGAATCGCCGATAATACCCAGCGATTCCCAGAAAGGCTCGTACCTGCTTCTTGCTGTTGGGACGTGGCCAACTCTGGATGGCCTCGACTTTGTTGAGTTGGGGTTTTATTACTCCCCTCCCAATGGTGTACCCAAGATATTTGGCCTCCTCCTGCCCAATGGTACACTTCTTGGGGTTAGCCGTAAACCCCGCTTCCCGAACAGAGTCCAGGACTGCTTGCACTTTTGGCAGATGTGTGGCCCAATCTGTGCTATGGATAATTACGTCATCCAGGTAAGCCGCAGCATACTTCCGATGGGGCCTCAGCATCTGGTCCATTTTCCGCTGGAATGTGGCCGGCGCATTCTGTAACCCGAACGGCATTCTCTTATATTGGAACGCCCCGTCTGGGGTTACAAATGCGGTTTTCTCTTTGGCCAATTTGGCCAGGGGGATTTGCCAATACCCTTTTGTGAGGTCAAGAGTCGTCATGTATCGGGCTGTTCCCAGCCGGTCGATCAACTCATCTATACGTGGCATGGGGTAGGTGTCAAATTTTGTAACTTTGTTCAACTGACGAAAATCGTTACAAAATCGCCAGCTCCCATCCGGTTTAGGCACCAACACAATGGGACTAGACCAATCACTTTGGGACTCCTCTATCACCCCTAAGTTCAGCATTTTCTGTACTTCCTCCCGTATTGCCTCCCGTCGGGCCTCTGGGATCCGATAGGGTTTTAACTTCACCCTTTCACCGGGCGGGGTAATGATGTCATGCTCTACCCCAGATGTTTGTCCCGGCAGCTCAGAGAATACCTCCTTGTTGCGAAGCACAAACTCCTTAACCTCCTGTTGTTGGGGTTGTGACAAGGTGGCTGCTATTCCAACCTCAGGAATCACGCAACCAGTTTGAGCTGGTGACCAAGTGTCTGCGACTAGGGACTCTCTATCCCTCCAGGCTTTCAACAGATTAACGTGATAGATCTGTTCGGGCTTTCGCCTTCCTGGTTGTCTGACCTTGTAATTCACTTCGCTCACTTTTTCCATTATCTCGTAGGGGCCTTGCCATTTGGCAAGGAATTTACTTTCAACCGTAGGGACAAGTACCAGTATCCTATCCCCCGGGGAAAAGGTACGGGTCTTTGCTCCACGGTTGTACACTCTCTGCTGTGCTAACTGCGCTTGGGCCAAATGTTCCTTCACGATGGGCATTACCTGTGCAATTCGGTCTTGCATCAGGGCGACATGCTCAATCACACTCCTGTGGGGAGAACTCTCACTTTCCCAAGTTTCCTTGGCAATATCCAACAGCCCTCTTGGGTGTCTCCCATACAGTAACTCAAAGGGGGAGAATCCCGTAGAGGATTGGGGCACCTCCCTAATAGCAAACATCAGATAAGGAAGTAGACAGTCCCAATCCTTTCCATCTCTATCCACCACTTTCTTCAACATTTGTTTTAGGGTTTTGTTGAATCTTTCAACCAGCCCATCGGTTTGGGGGTGATACACAGATGTACGTAATTGCGTCACTTTGAACAATTTACACAGCTCCTTCATAACCCGGGACATAAAGGGTGTACCTTGGTCCGTAAGCAGTTCTTTACAAATACCCACCCGGCTAAACACAAGAGATAGCTCTTTGGCTATGGTTTTGGCCGAGGTATTTCGGAGAGGGATCGCTTCTGGATAACGGGTGGCATAGTCCATTATAACTAATATGTACTGGTGCCCCCTAGCGGACTTGATTATAGGACCTACCAAATCCATGGCGATCCTCTCAAACGGGACCTCAATGATGGGTAGAGGGACCAGCGGGCTACGGAAATGTGGCATCGGGGCCGACCTCTGACACACAGGGCAGGAGGAACAATAATTTTCTATGTCCTTCATCACCCCCGGCCAATAGAATCTCTGTAATACCCTCTCTCGGGTTTTCTCTGTCCCCAGATGACCTCCAAGAATGTGCCCATGGGCCAACTCCAACACCAACTTCCTGTAAGGTTTGGGCACCACAAGCTGCTCAACGGTTTCTTCTGCCCTTTTTGCCACCCGATACAGTAGGTCCTTCTCTACGCTGAAGTATGGGTAAGTGCAGGTATTATCTGGGTTCACTAACTCGCCATCTATTTTCACTACGTTTTCCCGTGCCTTTATTAGGGCGGGGTCTTTCAACTGTTCTGTGGCAAAGTTTTCTCTGTGAACCTCAAGATCAGAAAACTCCACAGACGGTAGGTTTTCGTCTGAGGAGGTGGGCTCCTCTCCAGTTTCTTGAGTCTCCCCTGCCAATACTGATAAGGGAAATTCCGGAGAGTCCTCACCACTCTCAGGGGAGTTCTGGCTATCACATTCCTGGTACATAGGGGCACCAGTGGGGGGCTCAGGATCATCCCACAGTTCCCAGAACTTCGGAAAATCCCTTCCCACAATGGCGTCATACGGTAACTGAGATACTAAGCCCACTGGATGAGAGAGGGTACCTTTGGGGGTCTCGAAACACACTGTAGTCACTGGATACTCTCGGGTGTCCCCATGCACACAAATAACAGCTACCTTGCTATTCCCAGAGACCTCTGTTTTAACTAACTCAGCCTTTATCAGGGTCACAAGGCTACCCGAATCCAGCAATACCACAACATTTCTACCATTAACACACATTTTGCATAAATGTTTCTCAGTTCCTCGAATGGCAGTGCATGCGACTGTCGCACACAGCGATTGACGTCTGCCCGTCAGAAAGTCACACTGCATGGGTTCCTCCACAACCGGGCAATTGGCTGCAATATGTCCCGCTTGCCGGCAGCGGTAGCAAACGATCCTTCTTGCCGCCTCTTGAGCCGCTGATTTCCCAGGCTGTTCTCGCCAAACTTGGGGTAGAGCTCCCACCCTCTCACTCTCTCCACCCTTACCCCTTGGAATCCTCTTATCCGCCCCTGGGGATGGTCTGGTCTTAGGGTGGAAAGTCAGAGTGTCTCTGGAAGAGGCCGTCAGGTTCTCTGTAGCCAAGTATTTCTCCACACGATCCACAAGACCATCGGCCGTCTCTGGGTCTCCATGGCTTACCCACTTTTGGATGGCAGTAGGAAGAGCTCTCAAAAACCGATCCATTACAACACGTTCCACAATCTTTGGTGCGGACAAAGTCTCTGGCTGTAGCCACTTTCTGCTCAGGTGAATGAGATCATACATTTGAGACCTGGGGGGTTTTCCAAGCTGGAAAGTCCAGTTATGCACACGCTGAGCCCGGACAGCCTGGGTGACACCCAGCCTTGCCAATATTTCAGCTTTTAGCATCACATAGTCTTTTGCTTGGTCAGGCTCTAGGTCATAGTAAGCCTTCTGCGATTCACCAGTTAACAGAGGAGCCACCAGTCCAGCCCACTGCTCCTCAGGCCACTTTTCTCTTTCAGCAGTCCTTTCAAATGTGGTCAAAAATACCTCTGGATCATCCTCTCCAGTCATTTTTGTCAATAAACGACTCACCCCAAAGGACGCGGTATTAGTGGGACGGCTTTCCTCACTGGTCTGCGGACGTTGCTGCATTACTGCTTCCATTTGTTGTAGTCTCTGCTCTTGCTTCTGTAACAGGTCTATGAAGCGGGCCTCAGATTGCTTCTGGGCTTGTTGCTGAGCTTCCAGACTCTGTTGGTGAGCTTGCTGCTGGGCTGCAAGGCTCTGTTGATGAGCTTGCTGCTGGGCTGCGAAGTTCTGTTGTTGAGCTGCAAGGCTCTGTTGATGAGCTGCAAGGCTCTTTTGAAATCCTGCATTTGTCTGCTGTTGATTGGCATTTGCTAGAGCCAGCTGCTTCAGTATCTCCTCCATGCTGGCTTAAAAAAAAACTGCCACTGGTTCTCCACCAACTGTGAGGGGGTTAGCTCGGCAGCGGGTGTGTGTGACCCCCGGGATGGGCTCCCCACACAAAAACAGGCCCAGCAAACGGAGGTTGTGGTTTTCAAAATCAAAAAAAGGTGCGGTTTATTTTCTATTTACAGTGACAAAACACAGCAAAGCCAAAAGAAACATAAACAAAATAAATCCTGGTCAACTTGACCTCTGACTAAACATACAGGTTTCCTAACTAACAACTGGGATCAGCCTAGTGCTGTCCTAGTCCCTAAGTCCCTGGTTTTAAATGTCCAAGCAAATAGCCACACAGGCTTTGTCTCACCGCACAGGGGTTCACTCTCCCTAGACAGTCCACACAGGTCTGGGTCCAGGCATGAGCTAACATCTAATGAAGCTGGGAGTTCTTATAGAGGCCTAAATGAGCTGACAAGCTTCAGCTGGTCTCATCAACTCCCTGTCTGCACGACGCCCCACACTCTCCCTAGAGGTATGAGTCATCCATGAGCCCACTAGCCTTAGCTGGGCTTATACAACTCTCCACCTAGTTGTATAAGTCGGCGTAAAGCCTGAATCTGGGCGAAATATATCTACCCCCCCTGGATGCAACCAGGTGACTTTACCTTCCTGCTGTCACACTAGGGACAGAAAACTATAGGTAGGGAGAGTGTCAGTTTCTTTCACTGTGATAATCCTTGTTTCTAGGGACAGGGAAGGACAGTGAGGAAAATTCTCCTTGTGCTATAGTGTGCTTTAAAAAAACATTTTTTCTAGGGACAGAAAACTATAGGTAGGGAGAGTGTCAGTTTCTTTCACTGTGATAATCCTTGTTTCTAGGGACAGGGAAGGACAGTGAGGGAAATTCTCCTTGTGCTATAGTGTGCTAAAGCATTCCTCATCAACCATCTTTGAAATCCTTGTTTTTTTGGACAGTCAGGGAAATTGTCGTTGTGCTATTCTGTGCAAAAGCAATCATCCTCAACCATATTTAGAAATCCTTAAGTAAAGGGACAGAGAAGGACACCTGAAGGTAGCCCTTATTGCTTTTTTCCCATCTCCCTGCAGGCCATCTATTAGAATGTCTGGAAGGCAAACAAGGAGAGGCAGACAGTCAGGAGGCAATAAAAGAGGGCAAGCAGGCTCTGTGTCTGGGGGCAACAGTGCTGGTCGTGGACGCGGTGCATTGTCATCAGCACATGGCCATGGGACACGCTTGTCCTTCTTTTCGGCAGCTGGACATGTTGAGCCACATCATGCCGAAGACTTGGTAGAGTGGATGACCAAGCCCTCCTCCTCCTCCTCATCCTCTCTCACCCAGGCTCAGGGTACTGGAAAAGCAGCTGCCAAAGCGTCCTCTTCCCTGGTATCAATGTCAGACTCATCATCAGTCACTCCTTCCCTAGACCCACCATGTCCTCCTCCTGAGGAGTCCCCCGAACTGTTTGAGCACAGTGTTGGGTACATGCTCCAGGAGGATGCCCAGCGTTTCGAAGGGTCTGATGATGAAACCCAGCTACAGGAAGGCAGTAGCGTGAGAGCAGACAGAGGGGATGCTCAAGAAGGACACCAATCTGGCAGTCATGTTCCAGCAGGTGCAGCATACTGCCAGAATGGCTCCAGTGATGAGGAGGGAGGGGATGATGAGGTCACTGACTCCACGTGGGTGCCTAATAGGAGAGAGGAGGAGGAGGAGGATGAGGAGGAGGCACATCTCCAACGAGGCAGGATGCCCTTTGGTGGCCAGCGTAAGGGCAGTACACCGACGGAATCACACCGCAGAGCTCCGCCTGTGCAGGGCGCTGCCTCTGCCCGTCATTCAAAAAGTTCTTTGGTGTGGGCCTTTTTTGAGGCTAGTGCATCAGATCGCACAGCTGCTGTTTGCAACATATGTCTCAAGCGTATATCGCGTGGCCAAAACATCAGCCGCTTGGGTACCACATGCCTGACCAGACATATGTTGACCTGCCATGCAGCTCGTTGGCAAGCCTACCTCAAAGACCCACACCAAAGAACAAAGCGGACCTCTCCTTGCACCGCATCAGCTGGGATCTCCAACCCCACTATAACTTCAGTCCTCTCTGAAACATGCACTGAGAGGAATGAAGGTGTAGAATTAGGTGTGTCACAGCCAAGTAGTTGCGGCCACTCTGCTAGCAGTACACCGACGTCCGATTCTAGCAGGCAAATTTCCCTGCCCCAGCTGCTGGACCGTCGAAAGAAGTTCACTCCCAGCCATCCACATGCCCAGCGGTTGAATGCTAGCTTGGCTAAATTGCTAGCGCTTCAACTGCTGCCTTTTCAGTTGGTAGACTCGGCCCCCTTCCGTGAGTTTGTGCAATGTGCGGTTCCTCAGTGGCAGGTTCCCAAACGCCACTTTTTCTCACGGAAGGCTATTCCGGCTCTCTACCGGCATGTGGAAGGCAATGTCTTGGCCTCGCTGGACAGGGCGGTCAGTGGTAAGGTGCATATTACCGCTGACTCATGGTCCAGCAGGCATGGACAGGGACGTTACCTTTCTTTCACGGCCCATTGGGTCACTCTTTTGGCAGCTGGGAAGGATGCAGGACAAGGTGCAGTAGTGTTGGAGGTTGTTCCACTGCCACGCCTCCAAAATGCTACTACTGGTTGTGACACACCTCTCTCCTCCACCCCCTCCTCTTCTTCTTCCTCCATGGCCTCTTCCTGTGGTTTGTCCTCGGAACCAGCGGTGCTCCGTAGGCGTTCAAGGGGCTACGCAAGTACGCAGGCAAAAAGATGCCATGCCGTGCTTGCGCTGGTGTGTTTGGGGGACAGAAGCCACACTGGGGCAGAGGTCCTGTCTGCTCTGCAGGGCCAGGCCGAGAGGTGGTTGACGCCACGCCAGCTTAAGCCAGGAATGGTGGTTTGCGACAATGGCACCAACCTCCTCTCCGCCCTCCGACAGGGACAACTGACCCATGTGCCCTGTGTGGCTCACGTCCTTAACCTGGTGGTGCAGCGGTTCTTGGGCAGGTACCCGGGCTTACAGGATGTCCTGAGGCAGGCCAGGAAAGTCTGTGTGCATTTCCGCAGATCTTATAATGCCAGTGCTCGCCTGGCTGAGCTGCAAAAGGAGTTGAACCTGCCCAAGAACCGCCTTATATGTGACATGCCCACCAGGTGGAACTCAACGTTGGCCATGCTGCAGCGGCTGCACACGCAGCAGAGGGCCATCAATGAGTACCTGTGCGACTACGGCACCAGGACAGGGTCAGGGGAGCTTGGTTTTTTTTCTCCACGCCAGTGGGGCATGATCAGGGATGCATGCACTGTCCTGGCACCATTTGAGGAGGCCACGAGGATGGTGAGCAGTGACAGTGCATGCATCAGTGACACTGTACCTCTTGTCCACCTGTTGGAGCACACGCTGCGTGGAATAATGGACAGGGCACTTGAGGCAGAACAGAGGCAGGAAGAGGAGGACTTCCTTGCCTCTCAAGGCCCCCTTTACCCAGACAGTGTTCCTTCTGTCCCACCCATCGCACAGGAAGAGGAGGAGGAGGAGGAGGATTGTGTCAGCATGGAGGTGGAGGCTGGCACTCAGCATCATCAGCAGCAGTCTTTTAGGGATGATTTACAGTCCCAAGAAACCAGTGGACTTGTACGTGGCTGGGAGGAGGTGGCTGTGGATCATGTCGTCCTTAGTGACCCAGAGGACTCCGGAGCGAATGCCTCAGCAAACCTACGCTGCATGGCCTCCCTGATCCTGCAAAGTCTGCGGAAGGATCCTCGTATTCTTCGGATCAAGGAGAGGGACCATTACTGGCTGGCCACTCTCCTTGATCCACGGTACAAGGGTAAGGTTGCGGACCTTATGTTACCGTCGCAGAGGGAGCAGAGGATGAGACAACTCCGGGAGGCCTTGCAGAAAGGTCTGTGCAACGCGTTCCCAGAGACTGGGAGGTTACAAACTCCTGGTCCTGGACAACGAGTTGCTGAGGCTTCGGCCAGTCAAAGAAGGAGCGGTGGGGAAGGTGGCCGTCTGACCGATGCGTTCAGACAATTCTTTAGTCCGCAGCCCCAAAGTATGATCGGTTCCAGCAACCATCGCCAGCGTCTGATAAACATGGTGCAGGAATATCTAGGGGCAAGGTCAGACTTGGACACCTTCCCCACCGAAAATCCTCTGGCTTACTGGGTCTTGAGGATGGATCACTGGCCAGAGCTTGCACAGTATGCAATTGAGCTACTGGCCTGTCCTGCATCCAGCGTTCTTTCGGAACGCACATTCAGTGCTGCTGGAGGATTTGTCACGGATCACAGGGTGCGCCTGTCCACCGACTCGGTTGATCGACTGACTTTCATCAAGATGAACCAGTCTTGGATCACCACCAGCTACCACACACCTGATGCTGATATAACAGACTAATTGATTTTAACATGTCACATCCCTTCAAGACTGATGCTGATGCTGAGTGCCTGTGCTGTTATGTTGACTGGCTATCCTCCTCCTCCGAGTCCTCAATGATACGATTGATGATGATAGCTTGGAAGATCATTTTTGTTTATGGGTGCCGCCACCAGTGGCTAAGGCCCAATTTTTCAGCCCCTGTTTTACAGGGGCGTGTAATTACAATTTTTTTAGCAATAATTTGCCATAGGGCTCATTGCTGTGCTCCAAGTACAGTATCTGTGAGGGGTTGGAGTGTTGTGGCACCAGTGCCTAAGGCCCAATTTTTCAGCCCCTGTTTAACAGGGGCGTGTCATTACAATTTTTGAAGCAATACTTTGCAACAGGGCTCATTGCTGTGCTCCAAGTACAGTATCTGTGAGGGGTTGTAGTGTTGTGCCACCAGTGCCTAAGGCCCAATTTTTCAGCCCCTGTTCAACAGGGGCATGCAATTACAATTCTTGATCTAATAATTCACAGCAGGGCCCATTGCTGCACCCACCAAGAGTAACTCTGAGGGCTTACAGTGTTGTGGCAACGCCACCACCACCACCACCACGAAAGGCCCAATTTTTCAGCCCCTGTTCAAAAGGGGCATGTAATTACAATTCTTGATCTAATAATTCACAGCAGGGCCCATTGCTGCACCCACCAAGAGTAACTCTGAGGGCTTACAGTGTTGTGGCAACACCACCACCACCACCACCACCACGAAAGGCCCAATTTTTCAGCCCCTGTTCAACAGGGGCATGCAATTACAATTCTTGATCTAATAATTCACAGCAGGGCCCATTGCTGCACCCACCAAGAGTAACTCTGAGGGCTTACAGTGTTGTGGCAACACCACCACCACCACCACCACCACGAAAGGCCCAATTTTTCAGCCCCTGTTCAACAGGGGCATGCAATTACAATTCTTGATCTAATAATTCACAGCAGGGCCCATTGCTGCACCCACCAAGAGTAACTCTGAGGGCTTACAGTGTTGTGGCAACGCCACCACCACCACCACCACGAAAGGCCCAATTTTTCAGCCCCTGTTCAAAAGGGGCATGTAATTACAATTCTTGATCTAATAATTCACAGCAGGGCCCATTGCTGCACCCACCAAGAGTAACTCTGAGGGCTTACAGTGTTGTGGCAACACCACCACCACCACCACCACCACCACGAAAGGCCCAATTTTTCAGCCCCTGTTCAACAGGGGCATGCAATTACAATTCTTGATCTAATAATTCACAGCAGGGCCCATTGCTGCACCCACCAAGAGTAACTCTGAGGGCTTACAGTGTTGTGGCAACGCCACCACCACCACCACCACCACCACGAAAGGCCCAATTTTTCAGCCCCTGTTCAAAAGGGGCATGTAATTACAATTCTTGATCTAATAATTCACAGCAGGGCCCATTGCTGCACCCACCAAGAGTAACTCTGAGGGCTTACAGTGTTGTGGCAACGCCACCACCACCACCACCACGAAAGGCCCAATTTTTCAGCCCCTGTTCAAAAGGGGCATGTAATTACAATTCTTGATCTAATAATTCACAGCAGGGCCCATTGCTGCACCCACCAAGAGTAACTCTGAGGGCTTACAGTGTTGTGGCAACACCACCACCACCACCACCACCACGAAAGGCCCAATTTTTCAGCCCCTGTTCAACAGGGGCATGCAATTACAATTCTTGATCTAATAATTCACAGCAGGGCCCATTGCTGCACCCACCAAGAGTAACTCTGAGGGCTTACAGTGTTGTGGCAACACCACCACCACCACCACCACCACGAAAGGCCCAATTTTTCAGCCCCTGTTCAACAGGGGCATGCAATTACAATTCTTGATCTAATAATTCACAGCAGGGCCCATTGCTGCACCCACCAAGAGTAACTCTGAGGGCTTACAGTGTTGTGGCAACGCCACCACCACCACCACCACGAAAGGCCCAATTTTTCAGCCCCTGTTCAAAAGGGGCATGTAATTACAATTCTTGATCTAATAATTCACAGCAGGGCCCATTGTTGCACCCACCAAGAGTAACTCTGAGGGCTTACAGTGTTGTGGCAACACCACCACCACCACCACCACCACCACGAAAGGCCCAATTTTTCAGCCCCTGTTCAACAGGGGCATGCAATTACAATTCTTGATCTAATAATTCACAGCAGGGCCCATTGCTGCACCCACCAAGAGTAACTCTGAGGGCTTACAGTGTTGTGGCAACGCCACCACCACCACCACCACCACCACGAAAGGCCCAATTTTTCAGCCCCTGTTCAAAAGGGGCATGTAATTACAATTCTTGATCTAATAATTCACAGCAGGGCCCATTGCTGCACCCACCAAGAGTAACTCTGAGGGCTTACAGTGTTGTGGCAACGCCACCACCACCACCACCACGAAAGGCCCAATTTTTCAGCCCCTGTTCAAAAGGGGCATGTAATTACAATTCTTGATCTAATAATTCACAGCAGGGCCCATTGCTGCACCCACCAAGAGTAACTCTGAGGGCTTACAGTGTTGTGGCAACACCACCACCACCACCACCACCACGAAAGGCCCAATTTTTCAGCCCCTGTTCAACAGGGGCATGCAATTACAATTCTTGATCTAATAATTCACAGCAGGGCCCATTGCTGCACCCACCAAGAGTAACTCTGAGGGCTTACAGTGTTGTGGCAACGCCACCACCACCACCACCACCACGAAAGGCCCAATTTTTCAGCCCCTGTTCAAAAGGGGCATGTAATTACAATTCTTGATCTAATAATTCACAGCAGGGCCCATTGCTGCACCCACCAAGAGTAACTCTGAGGGCTTACAGTGTTGTGGCAACGCCACCACCACCACCACCACGAAAGGCCCAATTTTTCAGCCCCTGTTCAAAAGGGGCATGTAATTACAATTCTTGATCTAATAATTCACAGTAGGGCCCATTGCTGCACCCACCAAGAGTAACTGTCAGGGCTTACAGTGTTGTGGCACCAGCACCACCATCAAAGGCCCAATTTTTACTACCACTGTTCAACAATTATATGTAATTAAAATTCCTGATATAATAGTTGACAGCAGGGCGTTCCAGCACCAACCAAGAGTAACTGTGAGTGCTTACAGTGTTGTGCCAACACCAACAACTAAGGGGCCTATTTCTGCAGAGTATATACGGCAGGTCCCTACTTTCAAACATCCAACTTACAAACGACTCCTACTTGCAAACGCAAGAAGACAACAGGAAGTGAGAGGAAATCTACCACTAGGAAGGAAAATTCTCTCCTGTAAGAATAAATATGGGAGAAAGGTGTCTCCTCTGTACTGATGCTTTATCAGCAATCCTTGTTTCAAGAAAAACACCACATTCCAAAAACAGTTGTCATTGGGACGGAAAGTGAGGTGAAATGTTCTGAACAGGGGCACAGACAGCAAAACAAATGTTACAGGGGTGATAACCCTTACCTATGTTTTCCAAAAAGTTTAAAAATAGATTTTTGGGCTGGAGCTACACTTCAACAATGTACCTGTTCAAAATTACAAACAGATTCTACATAAGAACAAACCTACAGTCCCTGTCTTGTATGCACCGCCTGTATACGGCTGTTCAGAGTATATAGGGCCTTTTTTATTTTATGTGCGGGGTTCCCCTTAATATCCATACAAGACCCAAAGGGGCTGGTAATGGGCTGGGGTAGGGGGGGGGGGGGTCATGGGGTAGCTATGCCATTTTTCTTAAAGATTTTCATCCATATTACCGGGACCAGACATTAAATTAAAGCCGCAAGCAGTTTTAAATGGCTTTTTTTTTCCTTTAGAAGTGTCATTTTGTGCAGGGACAGTTCTAAACACGGGAAACACGTGGCACTTCACAGGCATACTTTAGACACCCCCCAGGTACGATATTTAAAGGAATATTTGACTTTTTTTTTTTCACTTTATGCATCATTAAAATGACTGCTCCCGAAAAACGACCGTTTTTAAAACTTCTTTTTGCATTGATACATGTCCCCTGGTGCACAACCCGGGTTCCCAAACCCTTTTTAGGACAATAACATGCATAATAGTTGTTATAATTAGCACTTTAGAATTCGAACGTTCGCATCCATTGTATTTAATAGGGTTCTAATGTTCGTACGAACTTTCGGTCCGTTCGCGGGTTCTGGTGCGAACCGAACCCGGGGGTGTTCGGCTCATCACTACTCATGAGTCTCTCCTCACAAGTAAAACCTCGGATCAGGTAAGAACAATGGTTTCAGATGCTTATCAAACACTTCGACTGAATATTCAACATCCTCTCCCTCCTTTCTGCAGATAAGCACTTTATCAGCATGAATATGGCGCCCCAACTTCCAGTCCGCTCTGCAGTCCTTGAATTTCTTGGACACAGGCGGCGAACAGGACAAGTATCGCCGGGCCTGAGGCACTTTGAGCTTCTCCCAGACAAATTCGTCGTACCATCTCTGTCGAAGGACCTCAACTTCATAAAGTAAGTCCCGAGGCAAGTAGGGATACTCCCATCCGTACTCACGGGCGACTCTCTGGGAGAAAAGTCGTTGCAATCTGGCCAAAGGAGGCATGACATCCCGCTCACCTTCTCCCGGCTGCACGATGGCCTCCGGGTGCCGAGGTACCTTCAGTACCTCGGGTGGCTTTGCCTTTGGCGCACGCAATGACGCGTGCTGCATCCCCACAACCAAAGCAGGTGATGTTGTGGAATGTGGAAAGTCAGTCGGGGGACTAGACTCCCTCCTGAGCTCCGGGGCCTGCGCCCGGGGCGTGCTGTCTTCTATAGACATAGGGGAATCCTGCGGTTTGCATAGCACAGGTAGCGGGCGTTTGTCCCAGCCCTTCCGGTGAAACAGTTCATCTATTTCCCCATCATCCCCACAGTCCGACAGCGATTCCAGGTCGGAGGTGTCATACATCTCGGCGGGAAGGTAGTCTTTAGTAGACGGAGAACTACCCTCCCTTGCGGGCTCCACCTCCAGCGGACCCCCGACACCTCCAACCACCACCACAGTCCCAGCCCCTGGCTCACCTGGACCTTTTTCAGCACTGGGATGTCCAGGACTCTTCCAACCGGATCCATCCAGGTCCGGCAAGCAGCGGGGTGAAGCTCGACCACGACCACAGGAGGCCTGCACCAGGCCTATCTTCCTCTTCAGAGGTGGCAGCAGGGAATCTGTGGTGACCGAAGCAGCATCATCGGATTTTTCTCTCTCAGTCTCTGGTTGGGCAGTCCCGTCGCCCTGGTCAGCGCGTACGGGGACCTCCGCAAAGGCCTGGATCTCCCCTCCCGGAGTGGCGGTACCTGTGATGCAATTGAGGCGAAGGGCCCGGGGCCTTACTGTGTATGATTCAACCTCAAACAGAAATTCTTTACACGCTTCACAACGCCCAAATGGCTTTAGTTGGACCACCAGTCCCGAGCATCCGGGACAGATCACACCGAGGGCCTCCGTGTCTCTGCATGAGTACAAAGCCAACTGTCCTCGGGGCCTGATTCTTATCCCCGTGTCTGTAAGGGGAGCAGCAAAAGCAGTCATCTTCGTGGGGTATGATACCGGCATCCACGGGGAGCTTGAGGCCATCCCGACCACCTGCTGCTCCATCACACGCTGACCACGCGCCGGAGTCTCCACGTGTATCTCCACATATGGCCAGACTCCTCCCACGACTTGCACGTTTTCGCGGGCTTCCCACAGTCCCCGCCCACGAATTGCGCAGTCATGGGGTGCCTCATGGCGCAGTGCAGAAAACACCCCCACATGTAGTACGTCACACGGCTGGGCTTTTCCCTCTTCCCGCTCTTTCTGCATGGGCCTTTCCCGTCTTGGGGTCATTTCCACGACTTCGAGCACAGGGACGCACTTTGGCCAATCACATGGCCGACCTGCTCGGACCTCCTCCGGGCAGCAAAGTCCAGACACAGCCATTTCAAATTTCAAAGTCAACACACATTTTATCCCGGACTCGCGAGCCCCCACGTGTAGCGGCCTCACCCCATCTCCTTTTGCTAGTGGTATGTCACGTGACAGGTGAGATGCGCTACGGCCCATGTCCTCCCCATAGCTGTGGGTGAGGTGAAGGCCAGTATCAGTACATTCCTCGGGCCAATGTGTGTTAGTTATGAAGCTCAGTCCTGCTATGCTAAAACCTCCCTTGCTCCCATTAACCAGAGTCCATACACCGATGCAGGGTCCAACACTTGTTTATTATACTTCCACAACAAACAGTCCTTTCACAGCCGACTGGTTGCGACCCATAACATAACGCAAACGGTGGGATGAGCAGGTCGAGGCACTATCCTGATTTCAATCTAAACCCCTGTGGTTTCACCAGGGGTTATAGCAACTTTGCTTGGCACAGAACATAGAACTTGTGAGTCTCTACCAGCAACTCCATAGAACATAGATGGGAGTACCTTTGCTGCGTTGCGGTCCCTATCAGGGGAAGATGTCCCTCTAAGGGAGTTACCGGAGGCCCATCCGTCACTGGGTTGATGCTGCTCCGGAATCTCCGGACGGGTGACCTCCCCGGCCTCCTCACCTCAGATGCGGGTCCCCTCGCAAGGCGGCACCCTCGGATCACTTCGCCCTCGCGGGACCCAGTCGAAGTTACTGGGCCCCAGGCCTACGATATAGTACCTCACCCCAGGCTGAAGGTGCCTGGGATGGACCCCAACTTCATTCCGGTCAGGCCTAGGGCGCCTGGGCCGGAACCTTGAACCGCCCGCACCCAGGCCTAAGGTGCCTGGGTGCGTGAAGAGAAAATCCTCGAAGACCTCGTGGTGAAGGCGTCTCCCCCTTTTATCTCCTCCCTTCAACACCACGGCTGGTTCCCCGCCCCAGCCATACCATCTCCGAAAAGGGACAAAAAGGGTAGCACTGCGGTAGTGATTCTACCTTGAGCCTGTAGGTACCCCGCCACCCACAGGCCAAAGAGAATAATACACCACCCAATCCTCCACGAATTACAAAAGGGGTCCAGAACCTTTCACAATTACACACCTGGGTCACACTACCCCCTGGTGTACCCCAACTAAATTTAAAGACCCCGCTACATATATATATTGTGACAGCAGGAAGGTAAAGTCACCTGGTTGCATCCAGGGGGGTAGATATATTTCGCCCAGATTCAGGCTTTACGCCGACTTATACAACTAGGTGGAGAGTTGTATAAGCCCAGCTGAGGCTAGTGGGCTCATGGATGACTCATACCTCTAGGGAGAGTGTGGGGCGTCGTGCAGACAGGGAGTTGATGAGACCAGCTGAAGCTTGTCAGCTCATTTAGGCCTCTATAAGAACTCCCAGATTCATTAGGTGTTAGCTCATGCCTGGACCCAGACCTGTGTGGACTGTCTAGGGAGAGTGAACCCCTGTGCGGTGAGACAAAGCCTGTGTGGCTATTTGCTTGGACATTTAAAACCAGGGACTTAGGGACTAGGACAGCACTAGGCTGATCCCAGTTGTTAGTTAGGAAACCTGTATGTTTAGTCAGAGGTCAAGTTGACCAGGATTTATTTTATTTATGTTTCTTTTGCTTTGCTGTGTTTTGTCACTGTAAATAGAAAATAAACCGCACCTTTTTGATTTTGAAAACCACAACCTCCGTTTGCTGGGCCTGTTTTTGTGTGGGGAGCCCATCCCGGGGGTCACACACACCCGCTGCCGAGCTAACCCCCTCACAGTTGGTGGAGAATGCAGGCAGTTTTTTTTAAGCCAGCATGGAGCAGATACTGAAACAGCTGGCTCTAGCAAATGCCAATCAACAGCAGACAAATGCAGGTTTGCAAAGGAGCCTTGCAGCCCAGCAGCAAGCTCACCAACAGAGTCTGGAAGCTCAGCAACAAGCCCAGCAGCAATCTGAGGCCCGCTTCATAGACCTGTTACAGAAGCAAGAGCAGAGACTACAACAAATGGAAGCAGTAATGCAGCAACGTCCGCAGACCAGTGAGGAAAGCCGTCCCACTAATACCGCGTCCTTTGGGGTGAGTCGTTTATTGACAAAAATGACTGGAGAGGATGATCCAGAGGTATTTTTGACCACATTTGAAAGGACCACTGAAAGAGAAAAGTGGCCTGAGGAGCAGTGGGCTGGACTGGTGGCTCCTCTGTTAACTGGTGAATCGCAGAAAGCTTACTATGACCTAGAGCCTAACCAAGCAAAAGACTATGTGATGCTAAAAGCTGAAATTTTGGCAAGGCTGGGTGTCACCCAGGCTGTCCGGGCTCAGCGTGTGCATAACTGGACTTTCCAGCTTGGAAAACCCCCCAGGTCTCAAATGTATGATCTCATTCACCTGAGCAGAAAGTGGCTACAGCCAGAGACTTTGTCCGCACCAAAGATTGTGGAACGTGTTGTAATGGATCGGTTTTTGAGAGCTCTTCCTACTGCCATCCAAAAGTGGGTAAGCCATGGAGACCCAGAGACGGCCGATGGTCTTGTGGATCGTGTGGAGAAATACTTGGCTACAGAGAACCTGACGGCCTCTTCCAGAGACACTCGGACTTTCCACCCTAAGACCAGACCATCCCCAGGGGCGGATAAGAGGATTCCAAGGTGTGAGGGTGGAGAGAGTGAGAGGGTGGGAGCTCTACCCCAAGTTTGGCGAGAACAGCCTGGGAAATCAGCGGCTCAAGAGGCGGCAAGAAGGATCGTTTGCTACCGCTGCCGGCAAGCGGGACATATTGCAGCAAATTGCCCGGTTGTGGAGGAACCCATGCAATGTGACTTTCTGACGGGCAGACGTCAGTCGCTGTGTGCGACAGTCGCATGCACTGCCATTCGAGGAACTGAGAAACATTTATGCAAAATGTGTGTTAATGGTAGAAATGTTGTGGTATTGCTGGATTCAGGTAGCCTTGTGACCCTGATAAAGGCTGAATTAGTTAAAACAGAGGTCTCTGGGAATAGCAAGGTACCTGTTATTTGTGTGCATGGGGACACCCGAGAGTATCCAGTGACTACAGTGTGTTTCGAGACCCCCAAAGGTACCCTCTCTCATCCAGTGGGGTTAGTATCTCAATTACCGCATGATGCCATTGTGGGAAGGGATTTTCCGAAGTTCTGGGAACTGTGGGATGATCCTGAGCCCCCCACTGGTGCCCCTATGTACCAGGAATGTGATAGCCAGAACTCCTCTGAGAGTGGTGAGGACTCTCCAGAATTTCCCTTGTCAGTATTGGCAGGAGAGACTCAAGAAACTGGAGAGGAGCCCACCTCCTCAGACGAAAACCTACCGTCTGTGGAGTTTTCTGATCTGGAGGTTCACAGGGAAAATTTTGCCACAGAACAGTTAAAAGACCCCGCCCTAATAAAGGCACGGGAAAACGTAGTGGAAATAGATGGCGAGTTAGTGAACCCAGATAATACCTGCACTTACCCATACTTCAGCGTAGAGAAGGACCTACTGTATCGGGTGGCAAAAAGGGCAGAAGAAACCGTTGAGCAGCTTGTGGTGCCCAAACCTTACAGGAAGTTGGTGTTGGAGTTGGCCCATGGGCACATTCTTGGAGGTCATCTGGGGACAGAGAAAACCCGAGAGAGGGTATTACAGAGATTCTATTGGCCGGGGGTGATGAAGGACATAGAAAATTATTGTTCCTCCTGCCCTGTGTGTCAGAGGTCGGCCCCGATGCCACATTTCCGTAGCCCGCTGGTCCCTCTACCCATCATTGAGGTCCCGTTTGAGAGAATCGCAATGGATTTGGTAGGTCCTATAATCAAGTCCGCTAGGGGGCACCAGTACATATTGGTTATAATGGACTATGCCACCCGTTATCCAGAAGCGATCCCTCTCAGAAATACCTCGGCCAAAACCATAGCCAAAGAGCTATCTCTTGTTTTTAGCCGGGTGGGTATTTGTAAAGAACTGCTTACGGACCAAGGTACACCCTTTATGTCCCGGGTTATGAAAGAGCTGTGTAAATTGTTCAAAGTGACGCAATTGCGTACATCTGTGTATCACCCCCAAACCGATGGGCTGGTTGAAAGATTCAACAAAACCCTAAAACAAATGTTGAAGAAAGTGGTGGATAGAGATGGAAAGGATTGGGACTGTCTACTTCCTTATTTGATGTTTGCTATTAGGGAGGTGCCCCAATCCTCTATGGGATTCTCCCCCTTTGAGTTACTGTATGGGAGACACCCAAGAGGGCTGTTGGATATTGCCAAGGAAACTTGGGAAAGTGAGAGTTCTCCCCACAGGAGTGTGATTGAGCATGTCGCCCTGATGCAAGACCGAATTGCACAGGTAATGCCCATCGTGAAGGAACATTTGGCCCAAGCGCAGTTAGCACAGCAGAGAGTGTACAACCGTGGAGCCAAGACCCGTACCTTTTCCCCGGGGGATAGGATACTGGTACTTGTCCCTACGGTTGAAAGTAAATTCCTTGCCAAATGGCAAGGCCCCTATGAGATAATGGAAAAAGTGAGCGAAGTGAATTACAAGGTCAGACAACCAGGAAGGCGAAAGCCCGAACAGATCTATCACGTTAATCTGTTGAAAGCCTGGAGGGATAGAGAGTCCCTAGTCGCAGACACTTGGTCACCAGCTCAAACTGGTTGCGTGATTCCTGAGGTTGGAATAGCAGCCACCTTGTCACAACCCCAACAACAGGAGGTTAAGGAGTTTGTGCTTCGCAACAAGGAGGTATTCTCTGAGCTGCCGGGACAAACATCTGGGGTAAAGCATGACATCATTACCCCGCCCGGTGAAAGGGTGAAGTTAAAACCCTATCGGATCCCAGAGGCCCGACGGGAGGCAATACGGGAGGAAGTACAGAAAATGCTGAACTTAGGGGTGATAGAGGAGTCCCAAAGTGATTGGTCTAGTCCCATTGTGTTGGTGCCTAAACCGGATGGGAGCTGGCGATTTTGTAACGATTTTCGTCAGTTGAACAAAGTTACAAAATTTGACACCTACCCCATGCCACGTATAGATGAGTTGATCGACCGGCTGGGAACAGCCCGATACATGACGACTCTTGACCTCACAAAAGGGTATTGGCAAATCCCCCTGGCCAAGTCGGCCAAAGAGAAAACCGCATTTGTAACCCCAGACGGGGCGTTCCAATATAAAAGAATGCCGTTCGGGTTACAGAATGCGCCGGCCACATTCCAGCGGAAAATGGACCAGATGCTGAGGCCCCATCGGAAGTATGCTGCGGCTTACCTGGATGACGTAATTGTCCATAGCACAGATTGGGCCTCACATCTGCCAAAAGTGCAAGCAGTCCTGGACTCTGTTCGGGAAGCGGGGTTTACGGCTAACCCCAAGAAGTGTACCATTGGGCAGGAGGAGGCCAAATATCTTGGGTACACCATTGGGAGGGGAGTAATAAAACCCCAACTCAACAAAGTCGAGGCCATCCAGAGTTGGCCACGTCCCAACAGCAAGAAGCAGGTACGAGCCTTTCTGGGAATCGCTGGGTATTATCGGCGATTCATTCCCCACTTTGCTTCTAAGGCTGTGCCCCTAACCAACCTGACGAAGGGGAAAGGGTCGGTCATGATTAAATGGACCCCCGAGGCTGAGGCAGCATTCCAATTCTTGAAACAAGCCTTATGTAGCCAGCCAGTGTTGTACTCACCCGACTTCTCTAAAGACTTTGTCGTACAAAGTGATGCGTCAGATGTGGGGTTAGGAGCAGTATTGTCCCAGGTCTGGAACGGGGAAGAGCACCCAGTCATTTACCTCAGCAGGAAGTTGAAGTCCCATGAGGTAAATTACGCCACCGTTGAAAAGGAGTGTTTAGCGGTGAAGTGGGCTCTAGATTCCCTTCGGTACTACCTGCTAGGTAGGCACTTTGACATGGTTACGGATCACGCTCCGTTAAAGTGGATGGCTCAAAACAAGGAAACAAATAGAAGAGTGAATAGGTGGTTCCTGGCCCTCCAGGAATTCAACTTCACAGTAAAGCATCGCCCTGGCGTTCAAATGGGGAATGTGGATGCTTTGTCTCGAGTACATGAATGCCTGATTGCTGGTGTTCCAACCCCGAGGTTAAAACAAGAGGGGGGGTATGTGACAGCAGGAAGGTAAAGTCACCTGGTTGCATCCAGGGGGGTAGATATATTTCGCCCAGATTCAGGCTTTACGCCGACTTATACAACTAGGTGGAGAGTTGTATAAGCCCAGCTGAGGCTAGTGGGCTCATGGATGACTCATACCTCTAGGGAGAGTGTGGGGCGTCGTGCAGACAGGGAGTTGATGAGACCAGCTGAAGCTTGTCAGCTCATTTAGGCCTCTATAAGAACTCCCAGATTCATTAGGTGTTAGCTCATGCCTGGACCCAGACCTGTGTGGACTGTCTAGGGAGAGTGAACCCCTGTGCGGTGAGACAAAGCCTGTGTGGCTATTTGCTTGGACATTTAAAACCAGGGACTTAGGGACTAGGACAGCACTAGGCTGATCCCAGTTGTTAGTTAGGAAACCTGTATGTTTAGTCAGAGGTCAAGTTGACCAGGATTTATTTTATTTATGTTTCTTTTGCTTTGCTGTGTTTTGTCACTGTAAATAGAAAATAAACCGCACCTTTTTGATTTTGAAAACCACAACCTCCGTTTGCTGGGCCTGTTTTTGTGTGGGGAGCCCATCCCGGGGGTCACACACACCCGCTGCCGAGCTAACCCCCTCACAATATATATATATATATATATATATATATATATGTAGCAGGTGTCAAATTTAGTGGGGTGTATCTGGGCCATAGATGGCCCAGATACATTGATTTTTTAGGGATTTTTGGACACTTTGGAGTGTGGGAGGTATGAATGGTGTCATGTTCCCTGCGGTCCCTAGGTGGCGCTGTCACCTGGGACCGGGGTTGAACTGCCATTCTAGAGCCGTGCCCTTTTTGTCACCGAAGAGTCAGCGCAGCATTTGCTGGTGCCGGTGGAGGCCTCTGGTGACCGTCCGGATGGATGTCTTCCTCTGACAGGGGTCATTTGTTCTAAAGGAGGTAATTCATGTTCAGATGCTGCTTCGGTCACCACAGTTTCCCTACTCCCAGCGCCAACAAGGAAGGTCGGTCTTGTGAGAGCTTCCAGCGGCCGAGATGGAGGACAACCCCTGTGATTGCTTGGCCTGGATCCGGTAGGAAGAGTCCTGGACATCCTTTCACAAGTTTGGGTCGAGGTAAGCCAGGGACTGGGACTTGGTGTTGGGACGGAGGTGTCGGGGATTCACGGCCCCTTGAGCCCGTGGGTGGGAGTGATTCGGTGTCCACTACCAACTACCTGCCCGCGGAGGAGTGTGACACCTCTGACCTGGAGTCAGTCTCCGATGTGGGAGACGACGTCGTCATAGATGAATTGTTGCTTGTCATGGATATGCATTAATGTCTGTCTGCCATCTTACCTTCCTCCTCATGTGTTCATCTAGAGACCAGACCTCCTTCACCTGGCTTCCTTTATAATCTCCTCCCAGCCTGACTCCACCCCAGGCCCTATCACAGAACACTATATTAACCTGTGCACTGCAAGCCTGCCTTGCTGATCAACGTGTTTGTTAGGCATTGTGTGTTTGGGTTCCTGCCTGCCTTGTGCTACGTCTGTCTCTCTGTTACGTTATTGGCTTGTCCCCGACTATCCCTGTCTGCTCGTGACCCTTGACCTTCGGCTCGTTCTTTCGTTATCCTTGTCTGCTTGTGGCCCCTGACCTTCGGCTTGTTATTCGGTTCTCTCTTATCTTGCTGCTGCTGCTTCCCCTCTTTTCCCCTTATCCTGCGGGGCGTGAGCTAGGAAACTCCAGGGGCCGCGACCTGGTCCCAGCCTGCAGAACAACATCCTCACCACTAGAGGCCCTGGAGAAGACCAGCTGGGTCTTAGACTCCGCGCCCTGGGGAATCTTGGCTCTAGCTTCCGTTAGGATCCCGGTTGTGCTCCTCTGGTCCCGCTTTCCACAACCACCCAGTTTCCTACCCGCAGAAGCCAGCCATAGGGTTCACTACCTCGCGGTGCACTCCTGTCTCCCTACGGTGTGCATCTGTCACCTGGCCACAGGTGACCCTGACAGTTTGATCAGCCATGAACCCGGCTGACATCCCGCTTCCCGCGGATGATCCATTGCAGGGCATAGTTCATAGACTCGAAGCCCAGGAATCAAATCAGACTCAGGTGATGTGATTCCTCCAGGATCTGGCTTCTCGATTCGAGCAGCTTCAGGTCTCCTTGGGAACCCCGAATCCGCAACCCCAAGTACAACCAGCGGCTGTACCTATCGCACCAGTCGCAGCCTCACACTCACTAAGATTGCCAGCTCCGTTCCGTTTCTCTGGGGACTCCAAGGCCTGCAGGGGGTTTCTCAGCCAATGCACAATTCATTTTGAGCTTCAGCCTCAAAGCTTCCTGTCTGACCGGGCTAAGGTAGCCTATATCATTTCCCTCCTCTCCGGTGAAGCTTTGGCCTGGGCTGCCCCCCTGTGGGAGAGGAACGATCCGGTGGTTTCCAGTCTGTCCGATTTCTTGAAGCTCTTTCGTAATATCTTCGAAGAGCCGGCTCGGGCTTCTTCAGCGGCTAGTGCTGTCTTACGTCTTCGCCAAGAATCTAGTTCAGTGGGGCAATATGCTCTTCAGTTCCGTATCCACACAGCTGAATTGAGCTGGAATAATGAGGCCCTGGTCGCTACCTTTTTACATGGCCTCTCTGACCGAGTGAAAGACGAATTAGCGGGAAGAGCCATTCCCGTCGGTCTGGACAATGTAATTTCATTATGCAACCAGATCGACATTCGTTTTCAAGAGAGGTCTTTAGAAAAAAGACGCCAGCACTCTCTGGGTCCTAGCCAGTCTGAGCTCCCCTCCCTTCATTCCGTGGAGCATCATCTACCTGCTGAAGAACCTATGCAGCTGGGCCGGACCAGACTAACCCCCGAAGAACGTGCTAGGCGCAGAACTCTGGGCTTGTGCCTCTATTGTGGGGGCAAGGGTCATTTTCGTGACTCCTGCTCGCTTCGTCCGGGAAACGCTCGGGTCTAATACATTTGGAAGGTGGAGTATTGGACCCAGAAACATCACCTTCTCGCCTGCTCTTGCCGGTGTTCCTTCATGTAGGCACTTCTCCTCAGTCAACCCTTGCATACCTGGATTCCGGGGCTGCCGGCAATTTTATGGATTGGAGAACTGCTTCTTCTATGAAGCTTACCCTTTCACCTCTCACTACCCCATTGGTAGTCTCGGCAATTGATGGCACTGTTCTCCCAGGGGGCCCTATTCTCTTCCAGACGCTACCCATTAGGATGTCGGTAGGGATTCTCCACCAGGAGTGGATATCCTTTCTTATTCTACCCAAGGCCTCTACCCCAGTTGTATTGGGCCTCCCTTGGCTACAGCTCCACTCTCCACATGTGGACTGGGTCTCTGGGCAGATCCTGGCCTGGGGTTCCTCATGTTTCTCGTCGTGTCTTCTCAAGGTGACCCCCAAGGAGAGTCTTCCGGTTGCTGCCACTTCTGTTTCTTCTGATCTTCCTGCTGCATACAGTGATTACCGGGATGTTTTCTGTAAGAAATCAGCTGATGTGCTTCCTCCCCACAGGTCTTTTGACTGTGCTATTGATCTTGTCCCCGGAGCAACTCTACCCAGGGGTCGTACCTACCCTCTGTCCATCCCAGAGACCCAGGCCATGTCGGAGTATGTCGCAGAGAATCTGGAGAGAGGTTTCATCCGGAAATCCTCATCGCCTGCAGGGGCAGGGTTCTTTTTTGTTGCCAAAAAGGATGGTACCTTAAGACCCTGCATCGATTATCGGGGTTTAAATGCGGTTACTATTAAAAATCGATATCCCTTACCCTTAATATCTGAGCTATTCGATAGGTTGAAGGGTGCCTCCATTTTCACCAAGTTGGATCTCAGAGGCGCATACAATCTCATTCGAATACGGGAGGGTGACGAATGGAAGACTGCATTCAACACTAGAGACGGGCATTACGAATATCTGGTGATGCCTTTTGGTCTGTGTAATGCTCCAGCCGTGTTTCAAAACTTTGTCAATGAAATTTTCAGAGATCTGCTGTACCAGTTTGTTGTCATCTATCTGGATGACATTCTGATCTTTTCTGAAAATCTGCTCGTCCACAGAAACCATGTCCGCACTGTACTTCAACGTCTTAGAGAGAACAATCTCTATGCCAAGCTGGAGAAATGTTCCTTTGAATGTTCTGAGGTCCTGTTTTTGGGGTGCTTCGTCTCATGTTCGGGTCTTCGTATGGACCCTGGGAAGGTCTTGGCTATCACCAACTGGCCTCTTCCTGCTAGCCTCAAGGCCACACAGCGCTTTCTTGGCTTCACTAATTATTATAGGCAGTTCATAAGGAATTACTCTTCCATTGCCGCGCCTATTATCGCTTTGACCAAGAAGGGTGTGAATGCCAGAGACTGGCCTCCTGAAGCTGTCTCTGCATTTCACAACCTGAAACAGGCCTTTGTTTCTGGCCCCCTCTTGAGGAGACCAAATCCTGGGAATGCATTTTTTATTGAAGTGGACGCTTCCTCAATGGGGGTGGGAGCTGTGCTTCTTCAAATCTTTGAGAAGAGACGCCAACCATGTGCGTTCTTCTCCAAAAAAAATTCTCAGGCAGAGAGGAATTATGCCATCGGTGATCGGGAACTTCTCGCAATTAAATTGGCGTTAGAGGAGTGGCGTCATCTCTTGGAGGGTTCCCCTCACTCCATAACGATCTTTACCGATCACAAGAATTTACAGTATCTACAGAATGCTAAACGTCTGAATCCTAGACAGGCCAGGTGGAGTCTCTTCTTTGCCCGTTTTAATTTCACGATTACCTACAAACCTGGTTCCTGCAACGGTCGGGCTGATGCGCTCTCTAGGTCTTTTGACACTTTGGACGAGGAGTCCGCCCCTGATCCTGAGCCGATCATTCCAACCTCATGCATTGTTGCCCACTCTACCACCCTGAAGTCAAAAATTCCGCCTGGTAAGACCTTTGTCCCCACTGAGCTAAGAGCTAAGATCCTTCGTTGGGGACATGATTCCAAGGTGGCAGGGCATTCTGGATTCCTCCGATCCTTCCTACTCATCAGTCGTCACTAATGGTGGCCTAATCTCCGCTCAGACGTCAAAGACTACGTTAAAGCTTGTCATGTCTGTGCTCAGTCCAAATCCTCCACACAAGCTCCTGCTGGTCTCCTCATGCCCTTGCCCATTCCTAAGGAACCCTGGGCCCATATTGCCATGGATTTTATCACCGATCTCCCACTGTCTGAGAATAATACAGTCATTTGGGTGGTAATCGATCGATTCTCCAAGATGGCTCATTTTGTTCCTCTTCCTGGTCTTCCTTCTGCCCCTGCCTTGGTTCCCATTTTCATTCAAGAAATTCTCCGCCTACATGGGGTCCCTTCTCATATTGTTTCCGACAGGGGAGTCCAATTCACGTCTCGTTTTTGGAGAGCCTTTTGCAAATCCCTCAATATTGTCTTGGATTTTTCTTCTTCTTACCATCCCCAATCCAATGGACAGACTGAGAGGGTTAATCAGGAGTTAGAGGTCTTTCTTCGCACCTTTGTGTCTTCTCACCATGACGATTGGTCCTCTCTACTCCCGTGGGCAGAATTCTCCCATAACAATCATGTGAATACCAGTTCGCAGAAGACACCCTTTTTCACAGTTTATGGAAAACACCCTCAACTTCCTCTTCCCATGATCTGTTCTCCTGACATTCCAGCTTTGGCTTCGGTTCAGGAGTCTCTCAATTCCGTTTGGGGTCACGTTCATGATTCCCTCCGGGCAGCTGCTGAAAAATTCAAAGGCTTTGCTGACCGCCGCAGGCGTAAACCGCCTTCTCTTCAGCCAGGGGACAAAGTCTGGCTCTCTACCAGGAACATCAAGCTCCGAGTTCCTTCTCTGAAGTTTGCTCCACGATTCATCGGTCCATACACGGTAACTGCTAAACTGAATCCGGTTTGTTTCAAACTCCAGATTCCTAAGAGCCTTAAAATCACTAACTCCTTTCATGTGGCCCTTCTAAAGCCTTTAGTCCTCAATAAATTCTCTCGTCCTCTCCCTACCGTGGCGCCTGTCTCTGAGGATAATCAGGAGTACAAGATCAGTCAAATTCTGGACTCCCGACTCTGTAAAGGCGTTCTTCAGTACCTCGTTCATTGGAAAGGGTTTGGTCCTGAGGAGAGGTCTTGGATCACTGCATCTGAGGTCTTTGCACCTCGTCTGTTAAAGGAGTTTCATCTGAAGTTTCCCTCTAAACCTGGGCCCAGGCGGGGAAGGGGGAGGCCTCGTAAGAGGGAGGGTACTGTCATGGATATGCATTAATGTCTGTCTGCCATCTTACCTTCCTCCTCATGTGTTCATCTAGAGACCAGACCTCCATCACCTGGCTTCCTTTATAATCTCCTCCCAGCCTGACTCCACCCCAGGCCCTATCACAGAACACTATATTAACCTGTGCACTGCAAGCCTGCCTTGCTGATCAACGTGTTTGTTAGGCATTGTGTGTTTGGGTTCCTGCCTGCCTTGTGCTACGTCTGTCTCTCTGTTACGTTATTGGCTTGTCCCCGACTATCCCTGTCTGCTCGTGACCCTTGACCTTCGGCTCGTTCTTTCGTTATCCTTGTCTGCTTGTGGCCCCTGACCTTCGGCTTGTTATTCGGTTCTCTCTTATCTTGCTGCTGCTGCTTCCCCTCTTTTCCCCTTATCCTGCGGGGCGTGAGCTAGGAAACTCCAGGGGCCGCGACCTGGTCCCAGCCTGCAGCACAACATCCTCACCACTAGAGGCCCTGGAGAAGACCAGCTGGGTCTTAGACTCCGCGCCCTGGGGAATCTTGGCTCTAGCTTCCGTTAGGATCCCGGTTGTGCTCCTCTGGTCCCGCTTTCCACAACCACCCAGTTTCCTACCCGCAGAAGCCAGCCATAGGGTTCACTACCTCGCGGTGCACTCCTGTCTCCCTACGGTGTGCATCTGTCACCTGGCCACAGGTGACCCTGACATTGCTGAGAAGGGCTGGGACAAGATGCCTCTCTCCTCATCCCGTAGAGCCAGGGATCCACCTATGTCCACAGGGGATAGTACACCCCGGGTGGAGGCACCAGCGCCTGAGGAGGGACCCCGTTCCCGGCCTGCCCTTCAGTCTCATGTGCCTCCTGCACCTATCACCGGGGACAAGAGACTGTCGCTGCGGGCACCTATGCCCAACTTGGAGGTGGTCAAGGCACCTCGCCATCCGGATTCAATCGTCCTGCTGGGTGAGGGATACCGCTCTACCATGCCTCCCTTGTCTAGGCTACAGCGTTTGTTCTGCCAGAAAGTTGCCAACGAGTATGGGTGGGAGTACCCATATTTATCTAAGGAGCTACTGTATGAAGTGGAAGTCTGCAGGGAACGTTGGTATAATGACTTTGTGTGGACACACATCAAATTCCCACACGCACGCAGGTACCTCACTTGTTCCCCAAAGGCATCTCAAAGATTTAAGGACTGTAAAGCAGAGTAGATGTTAGGTCGGCACATCCATGCTGACAAAGTGTTGATTCGACGGAAAGAAGGGGAGGATGTTGAATATCACATAGAGACTGTGGATCAGCATTTGAAACCCCTTGTCTTGCCGCATCCTAGATTCTACCTGTAGGAGAAAAAAAAGACTCCTTTCCTTTGTCCTGCAAGTTTGCTGAACTTTCCGGGGTTTGTTTTTCCTTCCCGGAAACCCAGGAACTGTACCTGAGTTTAACGGGTGTTGTGCTCTTTGGGGGAATGGGGGACTGTTGCTGTTGTTTCTCCCTTCCTCCCTCCTGCAAAGTGATCATGGACTTTGGGGTGTAGTTAGGGCCAAAGTACAGAAGAAAAAAAAAGTTTTTGTTCAAGGATTCAACAAGTGCTTTTACCGTGGCACTGTCACCAGGTGGCAGTGTTGCGCAACATTATTCACTTTACACCACATACTTCTTGGAAGGAAAGGATTTCTCTTTGGGGAGATTTTTTCATTCCAACACCCACACATGTGTCAGGGAAATTGTGTGTTTGATTTCTTTTTTGTCCCCTCTGCAGGAGAACGTCTGTCAAGACCGCTGAAATGGGGCGGGTCTTAGATAGTGATGTGGGAGGGGGAGGAAAGAAAAAGAGATGTCAATGGTGTTATTGTGATATGTATGCTGTTATGTGTTGTTTCCCCTTTCCTTCCCTTTCATATCAGGTTCAGGCACTAGCACCATTTTTTTTCAAATTTAAATTTTTGCGCATTTTTTGAAACAGTCTCTGGATGGCGGTTATGTTGGCTCCCTTTGGGGCATGCCTTGATTCAGACACTGGGGACCAGTGTCAAATTGCTGGGGGGAGAGTGTAGCGGGTGTCAAATTTAGTGGGGTGTATCTGGGCTATAGATGGCCCAGATACATTGATTTTTAGGGATTTATGGACACTTTGGAGTGTGGGAGGTATGAATGGTGTCATGTTCTCTGCGGTCCCTAGGTGGCGCTGTCACCTGGGACCGGGGTTGAACTGCCATTCTAGAGCTGTGCCCTTTTTGTCCTCTCACGGCAGTAGTACGGCGGGGCGGGGAACCCGCTGTGTCTGCTGGGAGAGGATATAAAAGGGGGCGGACATCTTGCGCACAAGGTCCATTCCCCAGGCACCTTCGGCCTGGGGGCTGCTGCGGTTCGTCTGTGTCCAGGCGCCCTCGGCCTGGGCGCGTGGAGTCGAGTTTCATCCCAGGCACCTTCAGCCTGGGGTGAGGTACTTTACCAGGAGGCCTGGGGCCCAGTAACTTCGACTGGGTCCCGCAAGGGTGAAGCATTCCTAAGGTGCCCCCGGTATTGGGTGCCTGAATCCAGGGCGTAAGGGACCGGAGACGTGACCTCCCCGAAGAGCCAGTGCAGCATTTGCTGGTGCTGGTGGAGGCCTCTGGTGACCGTCCGGATGGATGTCTTCCTCTGACAGGGGTCGTTTGTTCTAAAGGAGGTAATTCATGTTCTCATGGTCTGTGGCAGGGACCCATCTTCCTCAGGTCAGTGGCAGGCCTCATCCAAGGCCTGTGGCAGAGGCCTCAACGTTCACCCAGGTCAGTGGCAGTGACCAAATTCACAGTCGGTGGCAGCGACTGTGCGCCTAACCTGAATTTGAAAATAATAGCTGTCACCTGTATCTCATAGGCACCACATCCCTTCATTAAGAAGCTAAATAGAAATATGAAGGTATTGGGACTTTTAAGGTGCAACAACTACACAATATTCAATATAAAAATATAATTTTATTACAAAAAATATATGAAAAATCATATGTACAAATATACATGAACCATCAAAATAAACATAGTAGAGTTTCCAAAGTGTATACAGACAAAATTCTCTACATGTTTCGCCATTTATTAGGCTTCCTCAGGAGTTTGTCATGCAAATACTGGAAACAAAGAAAAGAAAATAAATACATAATAATATTTACTCAAAATTCAAACTCAAAATTACAAAACATAATATTTTTTTGTATATTTTTTAAAACAAAGGATGACTGAAAACCATAACCAGCCCAATGGTTGCTCAAAAGTTCATCTCAGAATTGGATCTATTTATTCAAAGTATAAATGACCCTATTAATATCAGTTGTGAGTACATTACCTGTAAATTTTGATGGTACAATCTAAAAAGAAGAATGACCAGATAGCCAATGAGCTATCCCACACGGGGGCGCCCGTAAGGAGGGGATCATATGGTGTATCATAGAGGGGGAGAAATACTGGCACAGATAACCACCCGGATATTACTAGCACAGGAACAGAGGGCCATCTGGGGGAAATTACAAAGAAAAATCTAATGAAGTCAAATAACAATCTATATATAAGAGTAAAGGTGTCTCCATCTAATTATACGGCACATACCCCATCAGTATTTACCTGTTTATGGCTTGTTGATAGTAAAAAATATTAGAATAGGCAAAAAGGGGGGTAATATCTCCAAAGTACCCCAATCAGTGTCCACTCTAAAGGAAAAAGAATTAGTGGAAATTACTATAAATATATAATTATCCACTCTAAATTATATTTTTATATTGAATATTGTGTAGTTGTTGCACCTTAAAAGTCCCAATACCTTCATATTTCTATGTGCGCCTAACCTGTTTGCACTAAACAGAATAGGAGAAATTTTATTCATTGTGTTGTGCCTGGACCTACTCTTTCCCACACCCTGTCTGTTCTTTTAAAAGTCAACCAGTCTTCCTATTGATCTAAGCAATAAAACAGAGTTGGACTTTTTATGGTGTGGAATTCGTGTTACTGGAAGCTAAGTGTCCCTGTCAGTGACAGTGGCAATCATCCTCCACAGTGGAAGCTGAGGCTCCGGCCTAAAACGCAGACCCGAAGGTAAACGGTTCAGCTCATATCTCTGCATCAGAGAGCCGAGCTGGTGGTGTGCATCTTTCCCCCTTCTCCCAGATACCTCTAGACGAGTAAAACCAGCCGTGAAGAGAGGGGAGAAGCTGGGGGAGAACCGCTACATATATATATATATATATATATATATATATATATATATATATACACATACTGTATATATATATATGGGAATTTTTATTATTATTTCATTTTATACTAGTAATGGTGGTGATCAGCAACTTATAATGGGACTGTGATAGTGCGGGAATCTGACACTAACTGACGCTGGAGGGAACTGACTAAATGTCACTGACATCACCAGTGACACTAATAGAGTGATCAGTGATAATACTATACACTGTCACTGTACTAATGACACTGGCTGGGAAGGGGTGCACATCAAGAGTGTTCAAGGGGGGTAAATGTGTGCCTAACAATGTGTAATGTGTGCCACTTTTTACTAAAGATCTCTTAATTTCTTATCCCTGTTTGCAGGGATACGAAACAGAGAGATCATTCCTTCTGTACAGAGCCATGTGTTGATTGTCAACACAGGGCTCTGGGCTGTGATTGGACAAAGCTGATCAGTAGGTCCCGGCCATGAATCATTGGACGGGACTTGCTGACAGGCCCCCAATGTGAACAACCACAGCAGAAATTGGCGGAAGGGGGGGCACCTGGAAACAGGCAGCTACGTATGTAGCTTTGCCTGTAAGAACTGCTGGTCCGCAGTATGTTGAGGATGGGCAGTCCTTAAAGTGGTTGTAAAGGCAGAAGGTTTTTATCTTACTGCATTCTATGCAGTAAGATGAAAAGCCTTCTGTGTGCAGCAGCCCCCATCAGCACCCTAATACTTACCTGAGCCCCATCTCTATCCAGCGATATCCAGGAGTCCCTCAGCCATCCGGGACTCTCCCTCCTGATTGGCTGAGACACAGCAGCAGCGCCATTGGCTCCCACTGCTATCAATCAAAGTCAATTAGCCAATCAGGAGAGAGATGGGACAGGGCCAAACCGCAGCTCTGTGTCTAAATGGACAAATGGAGCTGCAGCTCGGCTCGCGTGTCCCCATAGCAAGCTGCTTGCGTGGGGCACTCAAAAGGAGGGCAGGGCCAGAAGCAGCGAAGAAGGACCCGAAAAGAAGAGGATCAAGGCTGCCCTGATCGCTGTATAAATGTCACTGGTCCCAAAAAAGTGTCAAAGGTGTTGCAGTCCCGCTAAAATACGCTGATCACGCCATTACTAGTGTAGCGGGGTCCTAAATTTGGAGGAAGTGTTTGAGTGGTAGTTATGCTCAAACACCCCAATTGTCAGGATTCTATCAACCATTTTTGTCCGCAGGGAGAGTATTGTGTACAGTTCCCTGTGGCCTGCAGGTGGCGCTGCCATGGTAGGCCAGGGTTGAACCGCTGATACAGTGCTGTGCCTTGTGTGTCCCCTCTTAGCAGCAATACTGGGCGTGTGGTAGGCCTGCTGTGCATGCTGGGGGAGGATATAAAAGGGGCAGATGCTGCCTGTGCGGGGGTCTGTTGTGGTCGGGGGTCCTACCCCAGGGAGTGTGTTCCTGTCCACCCTGAGCACCTTTGGCCCAGGGGCGGAGGTCGTGAATAAGTCCTAGGCACCTTTAGCCCTGGGGCTGCAGCAGAGGCCTTGGGCCCAGCACCTTCGGCTGGGGCCCATCAAAGATCGAGTAATCCCAGGATGCCACCTTGCGAGGGGACCCGCATCTTAGACGAGGAGGCCGGGGGAGGAACCATTCCGAGGGACTGGTGAGAAGTCACAGTGAAGGAAGGGGCCCGGTAACTCTCTGGAGGGATGTCTTCTCCTTAACAGAGGTCAAGCTTGCAAAAGAGACCAAGTTCACTGGGTCTGTGGCAGAGACCGAGTTCACCAGGTCTGTGGCAGAGACCGAGTTCACCAAGTCTGTGGCAGAGACTGCGGTTGAGTGAGAGCACCATTCTGGTTTCTAGTCCCTATCCAGGGAGACTATCCAAATGGGCTGAGTCTGCTTGAGAAGCCAAGCAGTGAAGTGTATTTACGTTTGTGCCTGGACCTCTCCCATACCTTATGCTGTCCTGTTCTTTCTCCAACCTTTTCTATCAGACTGTTATCTAAGAGAAATAAACTCTACGTTGGAGTTATGGCTGGTGTGGGCATTGAAGTCATTGGGGGAGATAGAGACTTATCTTTATTAACTATAGAGGTGAGGACCATTCTCTGGAGGATTAAGGCTTTCTAGCTGTGTAGACCCACCAATAACACTGCTCAACCTCTTCACATAGGAGGGTACGGGCTTGTGGCGTGGTGTGCCCTCTCTTCCTGCGAGGAGCCGAACAAGACAGGTAAAGAGAGGGTTGGTGTCGCTACACGTGGGGGCTCGAGTCTGGGATTTCTGCGGCCGGAAAGAAGAAGAAACTCCCCCCAGAGTTTGGACTTTGCTCCCCCTGTGAGGCTCCGTGGAGGTCGGCCATCTTTGGAAAAAAAGTGACTGCGCCACGAGGAGAGCCCAAGCTGCGCAGTTTGTGGGCGTGTCAAGAGTAAGAAAGCCTGCGAACATTGCAGAAGATGGGAGGAGCCTCGCCATGGGATGAGTTGCACGTAGTGACTTTGGCGAAAAAGGGACAGTGCGAAATGGATCGGCAAGCGGGTAACATGGCGTCTAATGCCACATGGATTCCAAGTTCTTCTACCATGAATGTAACCTCATTTGCTGCTTCTGTGACTGATACAGGGATCCGACTGAAGCCTCGGGGTCGCTTCGCTCTTTATGTCTGCAGAGATGCGGAGGCCCTTGGAGTGGTTTGTCCCGGATGCCAGGGACTGGTGGTGCATCTTAGGCCTTTTGGAAGATGCAAACAGTGCAAAGAATTCCTGTTTGAGGTAGAGCAGCCTACTGGAAAACCTTGGGCTTTCCGTTTGAACTGCCTTATGGGCGCCACCACTCTAGAGGAGAGAACCAGAGCTTCAACAGTCACCCCTACGCGCACTGTCAGGACTTTGGAGGAAGTCGCTGTTGAGAATGCTCCGGTGATTGAGGAGCCGGAGATGGAGAAACCGGAGGATGCTGCCTTGGTTGTTACTGAGTCCTCGCTCCCACCACCCAAGAGGAAGGTCGGCTATGTTAAAGCTTCCTGCGGTCATGGTCGAGTTACACCCCAGCGCTTACCCGGATCGGATGTATCTACAGGAAAGAGTTCCGGACATCCTGCATCAGCTACAGGCCGAGGTAAGCCGAGGAAAGGGACCTTGGTTAAGGTCCGAAGTGTCGGGGATGCTTGGGTCAGGGCCCCTAGAGAACTTGAACTTATTAGAGACGGTGATTCCTCGTCCACTAAAAATTACCTGCCAGCGGAGGAGTGTGATACCTCCGACCTGGAGTCAGTCTCCGATCCGGGGGATGATGCGGACATAGATGAACTGTTCGAGCGGAAGGGCTGGGATAAGATACCCCTGTCCTCGTCCAGTAGGAGAAGGGACTCACCCATGGTCACTGGGGATGATACACCCCGGGAGGAGGCCCAGGAGCCTGAGGAGGTATCTGTCCCGTTGTCTGCCCTTCCACCACTTGAGATACCTGCACCTGTTTCCGTGATGGAACAAGTGTCATTGCGGACCCCTATGTCTAGTCTGGAGGCAGTGAAAGTGCCTCGACACCCGGATACCATAGTCCTGCCAGGTATGGGAGATCGTGCATGTGACAGGAGGGTCACTTTGGACACAGGGTGAGCCAGGAAATAATGGACATTAAGAAATATATCTTGGGCTACCTAAAATGTGCTTGTAATATTTATCCACCATATCCCCAAGGATATCTGTAAAGGACTATTTACTATTTCTGAACTCAACAGGTTAATTGAGAGATACTGAGGTGTTCAGCCTCAATCACCTGTCTAGTGTAATGCTAATGAATTCCAGCTTCTAGAAGACCTGTTCATTGTTTGTGGTGATGTGGATTGGGGAAATTAAGTCTGTCCTTGTGTGTATTGTAAAGTATCAGACAGTCTGGTGAATATAAAGGTCATGCATAGTCATTGAAACATAAAGGGGATTATTAGAACCTGTTGTCTCCTAGCAGACGTCAAAATAATGTGTATTGGGGCTTGTTATGTGGTGGGTGGAGCTGGGCCACTGTTCATGTTAAACTAATGTGTATTGGATGTATATAAAAGTTACAATGTTTTTTCTCAATAAAGTCATTAGATCCTGGAAGAGACAGAGTGCGCCTCGTTTCTTCTGGAAGGATTAATCTTATGGGAAAGGGTCGCCTGGCTGTGGAAGATTGGTAGCGAGTGGGTGTCCAGGAGAGGGAACATCTTATACGGCGTTAACCCCCTTCGTATTTGGGGTGCCGTTACATTGGTTGGCAGCAGCGGGATTTTCCCTCCAGTTCCTGGGACACTCCAAACCACCAGAGTGAATGACCAGCTATGCAGCCTGCAGGAAAGTCACGCTGAAAGACCTACTTTAGAGCCGAGATGGACCAGAGAGACGGTGATGCAGGACCCCAGTCAGTTGAAGATTTGTTTCAGCAACGAGTGCGACAGCGGTTGGCATTATATGGTGCTAACCCATCAGAGACCGCCATACAGGAAGCCATTAGAGGCATCCAGCTGCAGGATGCGCAACAAAAGAGAGAACTAGAGCGGCAACATGAGCGGAGAATGGCAGAAATACGGCAATCGGAGACAACACCTAAAGATGCAGTGCCTGTCCATAAGTTGCCCTTTCGGGCGTTCAAACTATTTAAGGAGGGAGAGGAGGAAATTGAAGCGTTCCTGCAGGACTTTGAGAGACTATGCCAGATACATGAAGTAGGGCCCCAAGATTGGGTCGCCTTACTGGCAAGTAATTTAACGGGCAGAGCGGCGGATGCGTATCGGGCCCTGGAGGATGAGGACGCTAAAGACTATGATCGGATAAAAGAAGCTCTGCTAGCCCGATTTGCCATTACACCCGAAGCCAGCCGGATTAAGTTTCGAGAATCCTGGAAACAAACCCACATAACATACGTGGAGTGGGCACATCGTCTGCAGCGAGACCTTAAGGGCTGGTTCCAGGGAAGCCACGCTCATACCATAGAGGACATCACCCAGCTAGTACTCTTAGAACAGTTCTTTAACCACACCCCTCCGGTACTACGGGATTGGGTGCGAGATAAGCGACCATGGACTGTACAGAAAGCGGCTACTTTGGCCGATGAATATCTGGACTCTCGAAGGTCAGGCGGAAGCAAGCGCTATCCACTATCTCGGCCCAGTTTATCAGCCTCTAACCCAACATCAGCACCAACCCCAGCGGCCACTTATCCTCCGCAGCCCAGGTTCAACTCCCAGGACTACGCACAACCCATCAGGTGTTTCGGATGTAAACAGCTAGGGCACAAAAAGCCAGACTGTCCGTTGAATCCAGCCATCCAGTCCCAGTCATGGAGACAGCCAGCAAGGGGGAGCCCCCGCACACCCATGCCTGCGGCCTACTGCGTTGAGGAGGAAGAACATTGGGGCGTCCTGCACGAGGCTGATCCAATACAAGCAGCTAACCGGGACAACCGGCAACAACACAGGCAGACTGTCCGGGTTAATGGAACGGTAGCCAATGGCTTACGTGATAGTGGCGCTACCATGACCCTACTACAGAAGAACCTCATCCCAGAGAGCCAACACACCGGAGACACTGTAGCCGTAAGAGTATAGGGAGGTACCGTCTTCCGGCTACCCGTTGCCCGTGTTCACCTGGATTGGGGGGTTGGTTCGGGACACGTGAATGTGGGGGTGATGAAGGATTTGCCAGCGGATGTACTACTGGGGAATGATTTGGCCCCCCGCCTTTCTGCTTACGCCCCGAGGGGCCCCGATGAAGTCAACCCTGTGACTACCCGTGCCCAGACACGTACTGCTGGAACCGGCCCGCTTGCTGCTGAGACCCAGGTGAGACTATCTTCCCTGACACGTACCTTAGGTCAGGCGCTCCTAGGCTGGGATACCCCAGAAGCATTCGGGAGGGAAACTCGGGAGGACCCGACCTTACACAAGTATAGGGCTAAGGCAGATACTCAGGAAAGGGGGATAGATGGGGAGCTTTTTGAATGGGTGGGGGATAGACTGTATAGGATCCCTAAGCCACCTCAGAGAAGTAAGGCCCCTTCGCAGAAACGACAACTGGTGGTACCTAAGAAATACCAGCTGGAGATTCTGCGAATCGGGCATGATGTGCCGCTAGCAGGACATCTAGGGTTCCGTCGCACGGCCCATAGGATTACACAGAATTTCTTCTGGCCCAATTTTAGCCAGGATGTGCGACAATACTGCACAACGTGTGACACATGTCAACGGATAGGTAAGAGGGGGGACCACCCTAAGGCTAAACTCATGTCCATTCCTATTATTGGGGAGCCTTTTTACCGCATAGCCGTTGACATTGTGGGTCCCCTGGCCAGGCCTAGTCCATCCGGGAAGAAGTATATTCTCACTGTGGTGGACTACGCCACCCGTTACCCAGAGGCAGTAGCTATGTCTAACATTGAAGCAGAGACCGTAGCTGATGCCCTGGTTAAGATTTTTACCAGAGTGGGGTTCCCTAAGGAGATTCTCTCTGACCAGGGAACCCAGTTCACCGCAGTGCTCACCCAGCAGTTGTGGTAGGTGTGCAATATTAAGCCCTTGCTGAGCTCACCGTACCACCCCCAGACTAATGGTCTCTGCGAACGCTTTAACGGGACCCTCAAGCAAATGCTGAGGACCTTTTCGGACGCTTGCAGAGACTGGGAGAGATTCCTGCCTCACCTGTTATTTGCGTACAGAGAGGTACCCCAGGAATCTACTGGGTTCTCGCCCTTCGAGTTGCTCTATGGGAGAAGGGTCCGCGGACCCCTCGATCTCATCAGAGGACACTGGGAGGGAGAGACAGAGCAAGAAGGGACCCCCATAGTGCCCTACGTTCTGGAACTCAGGGACCGCATGGAGCAACTGTCTCTGATGGTAAGGGAGAATCTCCAGGCGGCCCAGGGAAGACAGAAGAGATGGTACAATCGGGGTGCCCGACAGCATATCTTCCAGGTGGGGCAGAAGGTCTTAGTGCTCAAGCCGGTGAAGACCGACAAGATGCAGGCATCTTGGCAGGGCCCGTATAAAGTAGTAGCCCAGGTATGTGATACTACCTATGTTATTGCCAGCTGTGCAGATGAAAGAATCCAGCGAACCTTTCATGTGAACATGCTGAAGGAGTATCAGGAACGGCAGGAGAATGTTGCTGCAGTATGTGCCCCTGCTGCGGACGACCCAGAAGGTTTACTCCTCCCTGACTTACTAGAGAGAGAGCCCCAGACTGACCTCATTAGCCTTGTACAGCTAGGAGACCGGTTAAGCCCCACAAAGAAGGAACAGGCTAAGCGGCTCCTGTGGGAGAAACAGGCGACGTTCTCCCAAATACCGGGCTATACGACCCTGGCTGTGCATAAGGTAGAGACCCCAGGACAAGCACCCCTTTGACAGCCCCCCTACCGTATCCCTGAAGCAGTCCGAGAAGAAATGCGGAAAGAAGATACAGGAGATGATTCAGTTAGGAGTCATTGAGCCTTCTGACAGCCCTTGGGCCTCGCCTGTAGTCCTGGTGCCTAAGAAAGACGGAACTACCCGGTTCTGCGTGGACTACAGGCGACTCAATGAGAAGACCACCACCGATGCCTACCCGATGCCCAGGGTAGACGAACTGCTAGATCGGATAGCCAGGGGACGTTATTTAACCACAATAGACCTGTGTAAAGGTTATTGGCAGATCCCCCTGGCCGAGGATGCTATCCCCAAGTCGGCATTTGTTACCCCATTTGGCCTGTACCAGTCTAAGGTCATGCCATTTGGGATGAAGAATGCCCCGGCCACCTTCCAACGTATGGTGGATAGGCTCCTCAATGGCTTCCAGGATTTTGCATGTGCATACCTGGATGACATTGCGATCTACAGTGGGTCTTGGGAGGAGCACCTGGTTCAGGTAGGAGTGGTTCTGGACAAAATTCGGGCCGCAGGCCTGACCTTGAAACCAGACAAGTGCCATCTAGGTATGGCGGAGGTGCAGTACCTGGGACACCGAGTGGGGTGTGCGAACCAGAGACCAGGTAGAGGCAGTAGCTAACTGGCCCACGCCCCGTACTAAGACCCAGGTATTAGCCTTCTTGGGGACTGCAGGGTACTACCGACGTTTTGTCCCTAACTATAGTGCTATCGCTAAATCCCTGACTGACCTGACGAAAAATAATTTACCCAGGCAGGTCCTGTGGTCTCCAGCTTGTGAAACCGCATTTCTAGCCCTCAAGCAAGCTCTTGTAAATGCCCCTGTCTTGGCTGCCCCCGTACCTAACAAACGTTTTCTTGTCCACACCGATGCTTCCATGTTTGGACTGGGGGCTGTGCTGAGCCAAGTTGGGGAGGATGGAGGAGAACACCCTGTTGCATACCTGAGTAGAAAGCTATTACCCCGGGAAGTGAGCTATGCGGCAGTGGAGAAGGAATGTTTGGCCCTGGTCTGGGCCCTTAAAAAGTTGAACCCTTACTTATACGGACAAGAATTTTCACTGGTCACCGACCACAACCCATTGGTGTGGCTTAACTGGGTCTCAGGAGACAATGGCAGGTTGTTGCGGTGGAGCCTAGCCCTACAACCTTACAATTCTACCATCAGCTATCGACCCGGTAAGCAAAATGGCAACGCTGATGGGTTGTCCCGGCAAACAGACGTCACCTTGGACCCCTAGTGCAATGGTGATGGGTTGTCCAGATATTAGAAGAATGGAACTATGGACTAACTTCGGAGTCAACCCGTCTGGGGGTCCCCTCCTCTGTTAGTCTCCTGCCGAAAGGGGAGATGTGTGACAGGAGGGTCACTTTGGACACAGGGTGAGCCAGGAAATAATGGACATTAAGAAATATATCTTGGGCTACCTAAAATGGGTCTGTAATATTTATCCACCATATCCCCAAGGATATCTGTAAAGGACTATTTACTGTTTCTGAACTCAACAGGTTAATTGAGAGATACTGAGGTGTTCAGCCTCAATCACCTGTCTAGTGTAATGCTACTGAATTCCAGTTTCTAGAAGACCTGTTCATTGTTTGTGGTGATGTGGATTGGGGAAATTAAGTCTGTCCTTGTGTGTATTGTAAAGTATCAGACAGTCTGGTGAATATAAAGGTCATACATAGTCATTGAAACATAAAGGGGATTATTAGAACCTGTTGTCTCCTAGCAGACGTCAAAATAATGTGTATTGGGGATTGTTATGTGGTGGGTGGAGCTGGGCCACTGTTCATGTTAAACTAATGTGTATTGGATGTATATAAAAGTTACAATGTTTTTTCTCAATAAAGTCATTCGATCCTGGAAGAGACAGAGTATGCCTCGTTTCTTCTGGAAGGATTAATCTTATGGGAAAGGGTCGCCTGGCTGTGGAAGATTGGTAGCGAGTGGGTGTCCAGGAGAGGAAACATCTTATATGGCGTTAACCCCCTTCGTATTTGGGGTGCCGTTACAGTGCAACCATGCCTCCGTTGTCCAGGATGCAGCGGTTATTCGACCAGAGAGTGGAAAACTAATATGGGTGGGAGTACCCGTACTTGCCTAAAGACTTGCTTTTTGAAGTGGAGGCCTATAGGGATCGGTGGTACGGGGACTTTCTATGGACTTACTTAAAGGTACCCCAGTCCAGTAGGTATTTTACCTGTTCTGCCGCAACCACCAAGCGGTACAAGGAATGTAAGGAGTCATGGATGCTTGGCAGGCATATCCACGCAGATAAAGTGGTTATTTGTCGGAAGGAAAAAGACAATGTCGAGTACTTTATTGACACTTTTGACAAGAACTGGAAACCACTAGTGTTGCCTAATCCACAGTATTATCTTTGAGAGACTGGACTCTGTATGTTTTGTCCTTTCTTTATTCCGGAGTGCACTTTTCTGGAGCCTCAGAGAACTTTATTAAAAGAAAAGAAAAAGTGGTGTATTCTACTTCGCTGGAAGAGCAGGAGCTGTTGTTTTTTTTTCTCCTCTCGCAGCGCCACAAAGATCAAGATCTTGGGGTAGAATTAGTTTCGGGCCACAGAAGAAGAAGGAGAAGATGTTTTGTACAAGCTCTGGGACAAGTGTCTTGACGGTGGCACTCAGAGGCGGCTCTCTAATTAGGCAAATTAGGCGGTCGCCTAAGGCCTCGCATTCACAGGGGCCTCGCGGCCGCCTAATTTGCCTGTGATAAATACTAATGTCGGCGCCATCGGATCTCTCTATCACCCCTCTCTCTTTATCACCTCCCCCTCTATCCCCACCCCTCTTGCATTGGCTGAATATGTCTGATAGGTGAGGAGGGTGCCCTGGAAGTGCTGCTGATCACCTGTGTGCTAGATCCGTGCATTTTCTGCAGCCATTTTTCTTGCTTGAATTATTTTTCCCATTATGGGCGTGAGTGGGGCCTCATGTCTAAGTTTTGCCTAAGGCCTCACAAAGCCTAGAGCCGCCTCTGGTGGCACTACCACTAGGTGGCGGTGTTGCGTAACTCTTGCACTACATTTAAAATGTGTTTTACTTGTTAGAAGGAAAGGATTTTTCCCCCGGGAGAATCTTTTCTCTTCTAGTGTACATAAGTTAGGATGTCAAATTGTTGGTTGTGTATGTTTTCTTTCTCTCGCTGCAGGTGGACACCAAGCAAATCACTGAGTATGGGTGGATTTAGCTATTGCAGGAGGGGAGGGAAATGTAAATAATAAGAATGTGTTTAATTTGACATGTGTGACATTTGAGAATGGGATGTACACATTTGTTTTCTACTACTCTTTCTTCATCTCTTCAGTTTAACTCCCTTTCCCCATGTTCAGGTTCCGGCACAAACAAACATTTTTTTTCAAATTAGTTTTTTGTAGATAGTTTCTGGAATACGTCTATGTTGACTCAGGCTTGAGAGGCATAGGTTTGCTCCAGACACTGGGGACAGTGTCTAATTTAGCGGGGGGAGTGTGTAGCGGGGTCCTAAATTTAGGGGAAGTGTTTGAGTGGTAGTTATGCTCAAACACCCCAATTGTCAGGATTCTATCAACCATTTTTGTCCACAGGGAGAGTATCGATGTACAGTTCCCTGTGGCCTGCAGGTGGCGCTGTCATGGTAGGCCAGAGTTGGACCGCTGATACAGTGCTGAGCCTTCCCTGTCAGCAGCCATACAGTGGGTGTGGTAGGCCTGCTGTGCATGCTGGGGGAGGATATAAAAGGGGTAGATGCTGCCTGTGTGGGGGTCTGTCGTGGTCGGGGGTCCTACCCCAGGGAGTGTGTTCCTGTCCGCCCTGGGCACCTTTGGCCCAGGGGCGGAGGTCAGTGAATCAGTCCCAGGCACCTTTAGCCCTGGGGCTGCAGCAGAGGTCTTGGGCCCAGCACCTTCGGCTGGGGCCCATCAAGGATCAAGGAATCCCAGGGTGCCGCCTTGCGAGGGGACCCGCATCTTAGACGAGGAGGCCAGGGGAAGAACCGTTCTGAGGGACTGGTGAGAAGTCACAGTGAAGGAAGGGGCCCGGTAACTCTCTAGAGGGATGTCTTCTCCTTAACAGAGGTCAAGCTTGCAAAAGAGACCGAGTTCACCGGGTCTGTGGCAGAGACCGAGTTCACCAAGTCTGTGGCAGAGACTGCGGTTGAGTGAGAGCACCATTTTGGTTGCTAGTCCCTATCCAGGGAGACTATCCAAATGGGCTGATGCTGCTTGAGAAGCCAAGCAGTGAAGTGTATTTATGTTTGTGCCTGGACCTCTCCCATACCTTATGCTGTCCTGTTCTTTCTACAACCTTTTCTATCAGAGACTGTTATCTAAGAGAAATAAACTCTATGTTGGAGTTACGGCTGGTGTTGACATTGAAGTCATTGGGGGAGATAGAGACTTATCTTATTAACTATAGAGGTGAGGACCATTCTCTGGAGGATTCTGGCTTTCTGGCTGTGGAGACCCACCAATAACACCGCTCAACCTCTTCACATAGGAGGGTACGGGCTTGTGGCGTGGTGTGCCCTCTCTTCCTGCGAGGAGCCGAACAAGACAAGTAAAGAGAGGGTTGGTGTCGCTACACTAGTAAAAAAAAAAGTTATATTAAAAATGCCATAAATATATTCCCTATTTTGTAGACGCTATAGCTTTTGAGCAAGCCAACCAAAAATATGTAGAAGGATACATATCGGCCTAAATTGATGAAGATATTTTTTGGGATATTTATTATAGCAAAAAGTAAAAAATATATATATTTTTTTCAAAATGATCGGTATTCTTCTGTTTGTAGCACAACAAATAAAATATGCAGAGGCGATCAAATACCACCAAAAGAAAGCTCTATTTGTGGGGAAAAAAAGGACATCAAATTTGCTTGGGTCCTTAAGTGGTTAAAGTTGCTTTCGGCCCTTAAGTGGTTAAAGTGGGCGTTCGTGCCTGGAAAGTGTTACACCGTGGAAAAGAGGTTACAAGAATACATTAATAAATGTTGCTGAGTTAGAAGTTATCATAGGAAAAGAAAAGGCTTATTGCTGAAGTTTATTTTATCTTTTGTTATGCTGTTGTCACCAAACGGCACGGAGAGAAGCTGTATGAGCGTATTTTATGAGTCTGTGCTTGATCCTGTGATACAGAGGGACTTCTGTACTGTCATGAGTCCTCTGCTGTGAGGACACGCTTGTAGGTTACTCATTGTATTCTAGTAACTAGTCCCTGGTGCACGGCACTGTTATGTTACTACATGGATCCTCCAGCAGACTTGCTGCGGTTGGCAGTAGACTTGGCTGTCAAGAGGCAGTCTGTGTGGACGATCTATAAATAACGCAGCCTCCTGAGCTGTCAGATCTTATGGCTAGGATTAGTCATATGGACAGTGACAGCAGGAGACACCACAGGATATCCCCCAATACATAATTCTTATTGACTGTCCCTGGGTGATGGGCAAAGCAGATAAAATCTTACCTGATTACAGAGTTTCACTGACAGCAAGTGCAGCATCCTTCAGACCCAATAGTCTGAAGATAGTCCTAAAGTCATTACAAGGACAGATAGAATGGATTGGATGTATTGAATCACAGATTCTGATGCCGCGTACACACGATCGTGATTCACGGCGGTGAAAACACCGTCGTGAATCACGACATGAAATAAAATAAAAAATGAGGGAACGGCATTTTCCCCCACACACGACCGTTTTTCCCGTCATTTTTTTCTTTGTCGAGAAAAACCGTCTGTGGGCTCCGCGGCAGTGTCTCCCTATGGGAAAACTGCCGCGGAAAAAAATGATGGAAAAAACGATGAGAAAATTTAGAACATGTTCTAATTTTTCTCGTCGTTTTTTCTGCCGTTTTTCTCAACGAGAAAAACGACATAAAGCCCACAGACGATCGTTTTTCTCGGCGAAAAAAAAAAATGTCATTTTTCCCGACGGGAAAAATGATCGTGTGTACGCGGCATCAGAGTCATGTTCATTTCTATAATGGTCTGTCAGCAGCTTCTCCTAATTGTGAGATCCATCGTGCATAATAGCCGCACATCCGCCATGGCATTTTAACAATACTGTTATAAGACTGACACTGCAGGGGTTAAAGCAGCAAATTACCTCTCCTAAAAATGTTAGGGATTATACATTTACAGCAGTGGTCCTAAACCTTTTTGGCACCAGGGACCGATTTCACAGCAGGTCATTTTCCCAGGGACCGTGAAGGGGTGGGGGGGTTTCACTGAGTCTTCAGCCCCCTTTTACAGTACAGTCCCCCCTTATAGCAGTGTCCTCAGTTCCCCTTGACATCACAGCCCCCCTTTACAGTGCAGTCCCATAGCTCCCAACTGTCCCTGATTTCAAGGGACTGTCCCTAATTTGGAGCAATGTCCCTATTTCCCCCTCATTTGTCCCTCATTTTGGTGTGAGCTATATAGTTGTATATAAAATGCACTTTTTATCTTTTAAAAAGTTATTCCCAGTGCTAAGCATTTCATCCAAATTCTAAATTGTTGCATTTGTAAAATTTAAAAGCCAATATAAAGGAATAGTAGTGGTTAAAAAAAAAAAAACACTTGTGGAATTAATTAACCTTTTTTTGGGGGGGGTTACCGTATATACTCGAGAATAAGCCGAGTTTTTCGGCACATTTTTTTGTGATGAAAATGCCCCCCTCGACTTATACTCGAGTCTCCTTTTTGCGCCTGATCTCCCATACTTTGGGGACCCGGTACCAGCCGTCTGTAGGTTCCCTGGACCCCAAACTTGGCACACATGTAGCCCCACTCCTCTACAAGTGTGCAAAGGTTGTTGTCTGGGGGACCTACGGCCGGGAAACACAGATTTTTCAAAGCCGGGCACCCCTTCCATAGACTCCCATGTTAAATTCGAATTTCTCCGGTGACTTTGGGGACTCAGTACTGGCCAGTCGTAGGTCTCCTGGACCCAGACCTTGGCACACATGTAGCCCCATTTTTCCTCTATAAGTGTGCAAAGTTTTTTGTCTGGGGGACCTACGACCGGGGAGCACTGATTTTTTAAAGCCGGGCAACCCTTCCCATGTTAAACGTCAGTCTAGTCATGGGCACAGTGAGGCATGGGCACAGTGAGGCATGGGCACAGTGAGGCATGGACACAGTGAGGCATGGACACAGTGAGGCATGCAGATGGACACCCTAGGCTTTTACTCAAGTCAATACGTTTTCCCAGTTTTTTGTGGTTAAAATTAGGTGCCTCGGCTTATATTCGGGTCGGCTTATACTCAAGTATATACAGTAATTCTCCTTAAACGGGGTGTGGCAGGGGGCGGGTCCTATGCCTACATACCTTTGCTAGCAAGTGTCCCTCATTCCCATCTCAAAATGTTGGGTGGTATGCAGTCCTCTTTACATCACAGTGCCCCTTTATATCAGTGTCCTCAGTTCCCCTTCACATCACAGCCCCCCTTTACAGTGCAGTCCGCTTTACATCACAGTGGCCCTTTACAGTACAGTCCACCTTATATTATTGTACCAGGGACTGCTCTGTAAAGGAGGCACTGTAATGTAAAGGGGACTGTGATGTAAAGGGGACTGCACTGTAAAGCGGGGGCACTGTAATGTAAAGGGGTACTGTAATGATTACAGTGCCCCTTTACAGTGCAGTGCGCTGTATATTACAGTGCCCCTAGCAATCACAGCCTCCTCCATCACAGTGCCCCTGAAGTCGGCCCATCACAGTGTCCCTGCAACCCACGATAGATTAGTGTGCCGCTCAGGCTCGTGTGGTGATTTGGGGAGTGATGTGGATGGTATATATGTCCGCTGCTACAGGAGTGCCAGCGAGGGAGTGGAGCTCGTCCTTGCTCCTGTGGCCGCTGAAGAGAAGAGAGAAGGCATCCCTAGTGCCGCTCATCCATGCAAGTAGTATTAAGTTAAAAGATACAACCTCAGCCTGGGCTCTCGCCAGACCAAGCTACCAACGCATTTCGCTCCGCCCCCGGAGCTTGGTCATGGGGATGGAACCGTGGTCGTCGCTCATCTCCTGCTGTGCAGCCCGGTCATCAACAGGCCACTGACTGGTACCGGTCTGCGTCCCGGGGGCTGGGGACCCCTGACTTACAGGACTTAAAGTGGTTGTAAACCCTTTTAAACATTTTTTTTTTAAATGACCTGTAAGAGAAAGGCATAATGAGCTAATATGACTAGCATAATAGCTCATTATGCATCACTTACCTTAGAGCGGGGCCCCCGAAGCCGTCCTCGTCTCCCTCTTCAGCTGCATCCATCGCTGCGGCGATAGCCGGAAGGTTACTTCCGGGTATCGCCGCTGCAGCCAATCACAGCGCCGCTCCGGCGCTGTGATTGGCCGGAGCGGCGGAGACGTCACTCTGCGCATGCGCGCGAGAGCCTTTTCATTCGGCTACGCCCAGCGATTGCTGGGAAGTAGCCGATTTTGTGAATGGGATTAACCCCATGAATGCGCCGTTGTCTACGGCGTGCATGCGCCGTAGACAGCGGCGCCTGTCATTTTTAGTAAATATCTCCTAAACCGTGTAGGTTTAGGAGATATTTCTTGCACCTACAGGTAAGCCTTAATCTAGGCTTACCTGTAGGTGCAAGTTGAAAAAGTGGGTTTACAACCACTTTAAAGCAGGGTGTTCAACCTGCGGCCCAAGACGGCTATAAATGCGGCCCAATACGAAATTATAAACTTACTTAAAAATGCTGATTTTTATGGGAATTTTTTTGTAAAAATGGGTTTACAGTTAGCGAACACATTCAGCCAAAGAATATTTGAGTGTCTCTATACTGGACTTTATAAGTTTTAACTTCCCAAAAAAAAGATCTCCCACTCTTCACAATCACACCTTATTCATGTCATCAGTTTTCATCAGCACCTATATTTGCGAGCAACTATTTTCACACAAAGGACAAAATTAGAACCCAAATATCTGATGAGCACCTTGAGAATTCATTGAGAATTGCAACTCCATCCAACCAGATATTGATGTGTTATGCCTTGTACACACGATCGGATTTTCCGTCGGGATAAACTCTGACAGATTTTTCAGATGGAATTCCATTCAAGCTGTCTTGCATACACACTGTCACACCAAATTCCGACCGTCAAGAACGCGGTGACGTACAACACTACGACGAGCCGAGAAAAATTAAGTTCAATGCTTCCGAGCATGCGTCAACTTGATTTTGAGCATGCGTGGTAATTTCTCCATCGGAGTTCCATACAGACGAACGGAATTTCGGATTTTTTCATCGGAAAAAAGAGAACATGTTCTCTATCTAAATTCCGACGGAAAAAAGTCAGAAAAAATTCCGTCTGACTTTTTCCATCGGAAATTCCGATCGTGTATACAAGGCATTTGTTTACCAAAAACAGTGTCAAATATCCCACTAGATTTATGTTGCCCTCTTTTACTTTTATAATAAAAATATTACATAAAAAATTTAGTTTTTCTACTCAGATAAGGAAATGATATATATCAGTGATCGTTAACTTGCCTGACTTTTTCTGCTCATCAGCTATCCTTATTGTTATTGTATTTTATGTGTGGCCCAAGTCAATTCCTGTTCTTCCAATGTGGCCCAAGAAAGTCAAAAGGTTGGACACCCCTGACCATAAGGATCTGTTACTGATGGCTTAATGCTTCTGACATTTCTCTCCTATATGTAAAAATCTGTATTTTTTTTTGCTAGAAATCTACTCAGAACCCCCAAACATTATGTATGGATTTTTAGCAGAGACCTTAGACAATAAAAAAGCGATCATTGCAATTTGTTATGTCACATGATATTTACGCAACAATTTTTCAAAGGCATTTAAAAAAAAAAATACACTTTAATAAATTTTAATGCAAAAATACAATATATAACCTATTTTTTGTAAGATATAAAAGATGATGTTACGCTGAGTAAATAGATACCTAACATGTCATGCTTTCAAATTGCGCATGCTCGAGGAATGGCGCCAAACTACGATACTTAAAAATCTCCATAGGCAATGCTTACATTTTTTTTACAGGTTACCAGTTTAGAGTTACAGAGGAGGTCTATTGCTGGAAATATTACTCTCGCTCTGACATTCGCATCGATACTTCACATGTGTGGTGCGAACCACATTTACATATGTGGGCGCGACCTACCTATGCGTTCGCTTCTGTGTGCACGAGGGGACGGGGCAATTTAAAATGTTTTATTATTATTGTAGCGCCCTCCTCACTCCCCTCTTTGTCTTCAGCTCGTCTTTTCTCTTGTCTAGGGGTACCTTAGAGGGGAAGGGAGCAGGGACACCACACCTGGCCTTCACCACAGGTGTCAGTGTGATATAAGCAAAGTTCTTTTACCTTCGGGTCAGTGCTGTGCACCTGGAGCCTCCACCAAGAGTTACCTTGAACAATGTCTGTCAGGAAATGAGCCCCACACCATTAAAGTCCAACACTCCTTTATTCTTCTCGAATGAACACAATCAGTTGAACTCCCTTGTAGAAACAGAACAGAAAAGGAGGTGTGGATGCGAATAGGCCCAGACACAATGTGTTCTCCACTTTCCTCCCTGAAAGTGAGTTGCGGTCTCCGAGCGAGGGGGGAATTTCCTTCCAGGCGGTCCCCGATGAGAGACTCACCCGTCACTGGCAATATGCTGCACCAGGTCTTCAAGTGAGGAGCTCCCCCCGGTCCATTACGCCTTCCGGATTCGGGTTCCCAACCCCTGGGTTCCCTAGGATCTCCTCCCCTTGCGGAACTCAGTGTTGGGCACTGAGCTCCAGACCATCATCCGAGTACCTCACCTCAGGCTAAAGGTGCCTGGGATGGAACCCGACCTCTGACTGTCCTCTAGGCCTAGGCCCGCCTAGAGGACCGACACGAACCACCGCCCGCAGGCTGAAGGTGCCTGGGACTCGACCCCGTGACAAAGATGGCCGGCCCCTTTATACCCTCTCCCGACAAGCACGGCGGGTTCCCCGCCCCACCATACCGCTGCCGAGGGAGGACAAAAAGGAGGCACGGCACACAGCAATGATTCAACCCCAGCCCAGGGCAACAGCGCCACCTGCTGGGCTGCAGGGAATTACACATCACTGATGTCTCTGCCAAGTTCAAATTACACCCGGGAAAGTACATACCCGCTACACTCTCCTCCTGGTGGTTTGACACTGGTCCCCAGTGTCTGGAGTAAATCATGCCCTCAACGGCTGACATAATCCAATCCAGAAACCGACTAACAATTGTACAAAAATACCACTTTAGAAAAAAACTACCTAACTGAAACATTGTGTCTGAGCCCTGTAATAAAAAGGGAAGAAGGAAGAGAGAAAAACAACAGCATTAAACCATAACTTTGAATCACATATTCACATTTTACTTTTCCCACCCATCCTGACTAAGACCCACCCCATACTCAGTGGTCTTGATGGGATGCTTTCCTGCAGAGGGAAAAGAAAAGGGATTAGCACACATAACCCTGACACATGTATTCGTGTGAGAGAAAAGAAACTTCTCCTGGAAGAAATCCCTTTTCTCCAAAGAGTGAGTGCGTGAAAAGTGTTTAACGTTGCGCAACACTGCCACCTGGTGACAGCACCGCAGTAACTGCACTCGTGGAACTTTTCCTCTTCTCTTTGACCCTATCTACCCCAGAGTCTGTGATCTCTTGCAGAAAAGTGAAGAACAACAGGAACAGTCCTTCATCCTCTGGACACAAAAGCAACGGGCCCCAGAAAGTTCAGCAGCATAACAAGAACGGAATCTTTGTCTCCTACAGGTAGAAGCGGGGATGCGGCAGAACAAGTGGCTTCAAGTGTTGATCCATGGTCTCCAGATGATACTCCACATCTTCTCCTTCCTTGCGCCGGATCAACACTTTGTCTGCATGTATGTGCCGTCCCAACATCCACTCTGCCTTGCAGTCTTTAAAACGTTGAGAGGCCTTGGGAGAGCATGCCAGGTACCTGCGGGCGTGTGGAATCTGAAGGTGGGTCCACACAAAGTCATTGTACCAGCGCTCCCGGCACACTTCCACCTCATAGAGCAACTCCTTAGACAAGTACGGGTACTCCCATCTGTACTCTGCAGCAACCTTCTGGCCAAATAGGCGTTGTAGTCTCGCCAAAGGAGGCATGGTAGTTTTGTCCCCTTCGCCAGGTAAAACTATTGAGTCCGGGTGGCGAGGGACCTTGACCACATCTGGTCTGGGCATTGGTGCCCGCAACAGCAGTCTCTTTTCCCCGGTCTTGGGTACAGATGGTACCGGGGTTGTAGAGGCAGGCTGGGGACAGGACCCCTCTTCAGGCGCTGGTGCCTCCACCCGGGGTGTACTTTCCCCTGTAGACATGGGTGGATCCCTGGTTCTGCGGGATGAAGCGAGAGGTACTTTGTCCCAGCCCTTTTCGGCAAACAGTTAGTCTATAGCAACGTCGTCTCCCATGTCTGAGAGCGACTCCAGGTCAGAGGTGTCACACTCCTCCGTGGGCAGGTACCCTGTAGTGGAGACTGAGTGTCACGGATGCCTAACACGGCATCCAGCACAGGGTACGCAGATCAGTGGGCTGCACTAAAGGAACTAGGCACAAGGTAAGTAAATATATATATGAGTTTATTGAAAGGATAATTCCTAAAACAATAAAGGCAACCAGCAAACAACCACAGTGACACACAAAACAACTCCCTACACCAACGTGAATACAGTTTAGAGATTAAAGCGTAAATGTAATCAAGCCAGGGTCATACACGAGAGATCAGTCCGATTGAACAGGGAGCCGGAAGGGACAACAGGAGGAAGGGATGAGTCTGCAAGACAGGGGTCCAGGGATGGATGCAGGGTTCAGGAACACAGGATACAAGGTACAGAGGCAGGGGTCCAGGGATGGATGCAGGGTTCAGGAACACAGGATACAAGGTACAGAGGCAGGGGTCCAGGGATGGATGCAGGGTTCAGGAACACAGGATACAAGGTACAGAGGCAGGGGTCCAGGGATGGATGCAGGGTTCAGGAACACAGGATACAAGGTACAGAGGCAGGGGTCCAGGGATGGATGCAGGGTTCAGGAACACAGGATACAAGGTACAGAGGCAGGGGTCCAGGGATGGATGCAGGGTTCAGGAACACAGGATACAAGGTACAGAGGCAGGGGTCCAGGGATGGATGCAGGGTTCAGGAACGCAGGATAACAGGTCACAAGGTTCAGGTTCAGGTTCAGGTTCAGGTTCAGGCATACAGGTCTGGGTTCCAAGACAATACCAGAGCAAATGCTTTAGTGTCTGCTGGGTATTTATACACACCTCCTGCAATCAGTCTCAGGTGACACCTGATTGCAGGAGATGATTTAGGCTCCAGACAAATGGGAGACACCCGCTGGTGGCCACCAGAACTGCACCCTTTGGTGCTGAAAGCAATAGCACCACCAGCAGGTGACCCAGGCAATGACACTGATCATGACAGTTCCCCCTCCCAAGGAGTGGCCTCCGGACGCTCCATTCTGCCCTTGATCTGGCAGTGCTGGTAGGTGCGGAAAGGTCCCAAAAAGTCTCCCCTGTGTCTGCGGACTACTTGTGCTCCTCCGGCCAGAGTCCTTAAACTTACTGGGAGGCGTGGCACCTGAGTCCGGCAATGGAACACGCACCCCACCACCAGGGTCTGGAAGTTGGGATCTGGAAATGAAAACAGGCAGGGCAATGTGCATGAACCTAACGGAGGCAAACAACACAAGGGCATCACAGTCAGGCTGGGAATCAAGCAGGGCAAAATCAGCGGCAAGCCGGGCATCGAGAACTGGTTTAGCAGGCACCATGTCAGCGGGCTGGGCAAATGGCGCTGGGTCTTCAAGCTGGCCACCAGGCAGAGGCACTTCAAACTGGCCACCGGGCAGAGGTTCAGCAAGCCAGATGGCAGGCACTGGTTCAGCGGGCTGAAAGACGGGCACCAAAACGTCAGGCTGGGTGACGGGCACCGAAAATCCAGGCTGGAACAGGTTGGCTGGTGTGGAAACAGGCTGGAACAGGTTGGCTGGTGTGGAAACAGGCTGGAACAGGTTGGCTGGTGTGGAAACAGGCTGGCTGGTGTGGAAACAGGCTGGAACAGGTTGGCTGGTGTGGAAACAGGCTGGAACAGGTTGGCTGGTGTGGAAACAGGCTGGAACAGGCTGGCTGGTGTGGAAACAGGCTGGAACAGGTTGGCTGGTGTGGAAACAGGCTGGAACAGGTTGGCTGGTGTGAAAACAGGCTGGAACAAGTCGGCTGGTGTGGAAACAGGCTGGAACAGGTTGGCTGGTGTGAAAACAGGCTGGAACAAGTCGGCTGGTGTGGAAACAGGCTGGAGCGAATCGGCTGGTGTGGAAGCAGGCTGGAGCGAATCGGCTGGTGTGGAAGTAGGCTGGAGCGGATCGGCTGGTGTGGAAGCAGGCTGGAGCGGATCGGCTGGTGTAGAAGCAGGCTGGAGCGGATCGGCTGGTGTAGAAGCAGGCTGGAGCGGATCGGCTGGTGTAGAAGCAGGCTGGAGCGGATCGGCTGGTGTAGAAGCAGGCTGGAGCGGATCGGCTGGTGTGGAAACAGGCTGCAACAGGTCGCTTGGTTTGGAAACAGGCTGCAACAGGTCGCCTGGTTTGGAAACAGGCTGCAACAGGTCGCTTGGTTTGGAAACAGGCTGCAACAGGTCGCTTGGTTTGGAAACAGGCTGCAACAGGTCGCTTGGTTTGGAAACAGGCTGCAACAGGTCGCTTGGTTTGGAAACAGGCTGCAACAGGTCGCTTGGTTTGGAAACAGGCTGCAACAGGTCGCTTGGTTTGGAAACAGGCTGCAACAGGTCACTTGGTTTGGAAACAGGCTGCAACAGGTCGCTTGGTTTGGAAACAGGCTGCAACAGGTCGCTTGGTGCGGAGACAGGCTGCAACAGGTCGGCTGGTGCGGAGACAGGTTGCAACAGGTCGGCTGGTGCGGAGACAGGCTGCAACAGGTCGGCTGGTGCGGAGACAGGCTGCAACAGGTCGGCTGGTGCGGAGACAGGCTGCAACAGGTCGGCTGGTGCGGAGACAGGCTGCAACAGGTCGGCTGGTGCGGAGACAGGCTGCAACAGGTCGGCTGGTGCGGAGACAGGCTGCAACAGGTCAGCTGGTGCGGAGACAGGCTGCAACAGGTCGGCTGGTGCGGAGACAGGCTGCAACAGGTCGGCTGGTGCGGAGACAGACTGCAACGGGTCGGCTGGTGCGGAGACAGGCTGCAACGGGTCGGCTGGTGCGGAGACAGGCTGCAACGGGTCGGCTGGTGCGGAGACAGGCTGCAACAGGTCGGCTGGTGCGGAGACCGGCTGCAACAGGTCGGCTGGTGCGGAGACAGGCTGCAACAGGTCGGCTGGTGTGGAAACAGGCTGGGTTACTGGCAGGATCGTGTGAGTTGGAAAGAACTTCCGTTTTTTCTTTGGTTTAGCCACCGAAGATTTGTATATGCATACAGGGCTGTAGGTGGTGGATGCAGCTGGTAGAGGCGAAGAGCGGAAGGATGGTGAAGCAGAGGGTGCGGATTTTGAAGGGGGTCTTAGGGGAACTGATGGAGGCAGCCGAGACGAAGCAGGAGGGTTAAAGGCAGGGTAAGTGCAGCAGGGGGAAACAGGGTACTGGTACTTCATTGGTAGGAGGGTGTATTGGTTGGCCACTGTGGTAGTTGGGAGTAAAGGAGAGGCAGACATCCCAGCAGGCTGGTGTCTAGACACAGGAATGGGTGGCAGGGAACCGACAGGGGCTGAGTACAATAAACTTGACCAGGCCTGTAGTAATGATTGCACAAAGTTAGGTTTGCATACTGCTTGTCTGACCAGAGACTGCACTGACTCAATACATGCTGCAAGCACCTGTGTAGGACAAGTTGAGTACTGCTCAAGGAAAAAGACTGAGTCATCTTCCAACAGCCACACCAAGGACTCTACCTGAGCTGCACTAAAAGGGGGTGTATAGTCATCGTCTCCACTGGAGGCATCAGACAGGGCCAACTCTGTACAGATACAGATCAGATCTTGCACATCCTCAAACACAAAACTGCCCAGATCCACAAAAACATGGGCTATGCGGATGCATTCCAACAACTGCTCTCTAGTGTGTTCACTTAATGTTTGAGAACAAAACTCCCTGTCCTCTGTTGCTAGTAGCGAAAAATACAGAATATCGTCAAGCTGCATTTTTAAAGCAATAGCAGTGCCCAGACCCAATTCCCAAGTGCAGCCGATCTGCTTGAATGGCTCTGGTATTCTGTCACGGATGCCTAACACGGCATCCAGCACAGGGTACGCAGATCAGTGGGCTGCACTAAAGGAACTAGGCACAAGGTAAGTAAATATATATATGAGTTTATTGAAAGGATAATTCCTAAAACAATAAAGGCAACCAGCAAACAACCACAGTGACACACAAAACAACTCCCTACACCAACGTAAATACAGTTTAGAGATTAAAGCGTAAATGTAATCAAGCCAGGGTCATACACGAGAGATCAGTCCGATTGAACAGGGAGCCGGAAGGGACAACAGGAGGAAGGGATGAGTCTGCAAGACAGGGGTCCAGGGATGGATGTAGGGTTCAGGAACACAGGATACAAGGTACAGAGGCAGGGGTCCAGGGATGGATGCAGGGTTCAGGAACACAGGATACAAGGTACAGAGGCAGGGGTCCAGGGATGGATGCAGGGTTCAGGAACACAGGATACAAGGTACAGAGGCAGGGGTCCAGGGATGGATGCAGGGTTCAGGAACACAGGATAACAGGTCACAAGGTTCAGGCTCAGGTTCAGGTTCAGGTTCAGGTTCAGGTTCAGGTTCAGGTTCAGGTTCAGGTTCAGGTTCAGGTTCAGGTTCAGGTTCAGGTTCAGGTTCAGGTTCAGGTTCAGGTTCAGGCATACAGGTCTGGGTTCCAAGACAATACCAGAGCAAATGCTTTAGTGTCTGCTGGGTATTTATACACACCTCCTGCAATCAGTCTCAGGTGACGCCTGATTGCAGGAGATGATTTAGGCTCCAGACAAATGGGAGACACCCGCTGGTGGCCACCAGAACTGCACCCTTTGGTGCTGAAAGCAATAGCACCACCAGCAGGTGACCCAGGCAATGACACTGATCATGACACCGAGCTTTCACCTCTTCCCACACACCAAATCTCTCCGCCAGGCTTACCTCGGCCTTTACTTGAAACAGGACGTCCGGAACTCTTGTCGACGGATCCATCCGGGCCGGGCGTAAGCAGGCGAGACGGTCTACCACAACCACTGGTCGGGGCTACCATGCCGGTCTTTCTCTTTGGTGGTGGACGCTGTGAGACAGTGGTGACCGAGTCAGCATCCTCGGATTTCTCCTGTTGCGTTTTCACGACCTCCCCCGCGGTTGCTGCAGTGTGCGCAGGGATGGCTGTCACAGCAGTGATTCCTCCTCTCTGAGTGGTGTTGCCCGCAGCACGGCCAGGGTAGATGGTTCTCGGCTTCTCAACCGCCGGATCCACTTCGAACAGAAACTCCCCACAGGCCTCACATTGCCCGAATGGCTTCAGTTGGCACACCAGTCCCGAACAGCCGGGACAAATCACACCCAGGGCCTCAACGTCCATGCACGAATACAGGGCGAATCGACCCCTTGGCTTTAGCCGGATCCCCGTATCTGTTACCGGAGCAGCAGCAGTCAATGTCGTGGTGGAAGGGTGAACTGGAATCCACAATATATGTCCGAACATGGTGACCTGTTGCTGATCCATCGCACACTGCAAAGTTTTGCGCCAACGTCCTACGTGTAGTCCTTCACACGTATTGGACTCCTCCCCTTTGCTCCAGTTCGCGGGCTTTTGTTCTTTTTTCCTTTTTGAATCACGCCCACGAACTAAGCGATGGGGGTGTGCCTGGTGGCGCAGTGCAAATAGAAACCCCCACGTGTACTACTTCACACAGCTGAGCTTCCCCCTTTCCTCGCTCTTCTGCGCGGGCCTTTCCCTTCAATGGGTCATGTCCACGACTTCGAGCACAGGGATGCACTTCGGCCAATAAAGGCCTGCCTACTCGCGTAACTCTTCCAGCAGACACGTTCAATTCCGTGGTGCACAAACACTATGCCGGACCCGAGCCCCCACATGTAGCGCCCTCCTCACTCCCCTCTTTGTCTTCAGCTCGTCTTTTCTCTTGTCTAGGGGTACCTTAGAGGGGAAGGGAGCGGGGACACCATGCCTGGCCTTCACCACAGGTGTTAGTGTGATACAAGCAAAGTTATTTTACCTTCGGGTCAGTGCTGTGCACCCGGAGCCTCCACCGAGAGTTACCTTGAACAATGTCTGTCAGGAAATGAGCCCCACACCATTAAAGTCCAACACTCCTTTATTCTTCTCGAATGAACACAATCAGTTGAACTCCCTTTTAGAAACAGAACAGAAAAGGAGGTGTGGATGCGAGTAGGCCCAGACACAATGTGTTCTCCACTTTCCTCCCTGAAAGTGGGTTGCGGTCTCTGAGCGAGGGGGAATTTCCTTCCAGGCGGTCTCCGATGAGAGGCTCACTCGTCACTGGCAATATGCTGCACCAGGTCTTCAAGTGAGGAGCTCCCCCCGGTCCATTACGCCTTCCGGATTCGGGTTCCCAACCCCTGGGTTCCCTAGGATCTCCTTCCCTCGCGGAACTCAGTGTTGGGCACTGAGCTCCAGACCATCATCCGAGTACCTCACCCCAGGCTAAAGGTGCCTGGGATGGAACACGACCTCCGACTGTCCTCTAGGCCTAGGCCCACCTAGAGGACCGACACGAACCACCGCCCGCAGGCTGAAGGTGCCTGGGACTCGACCCCGTGACAAAGATGGCCGGCCCCTTTATACCCTCTCCCGGCAAGCACGGCGGGTTCCCCGCCCCACCATACCGCTGCCGAGGGAGGACAAAAAGGAGGCACGGCACACAGCAATGATTCAACCCCAGCCCAGGGCGACAGCGCCACCTGCTGGGCTGCAGGGAATTACACATCACTGATGTCTCTGCCAAGTTCAAATTACACCCGGGAAAGTACATATCCGCTACATTATTATTATTATTATTAATAAAAAAAATTTACACTGTCACTTTATTTTTTAATTTTTTTAGCACTTTTATGTCTATCACAAGAAATGTAGACATCCCTTGTGATAGAAATAAGACGTGACAGGTCCTCTTTATGGAGACATCTGGGGTCTTTAGAACAAAACATTGATCTCTTCTTTCTAGGTGACAAAATGGTAGTGTTTACATCTGTCAGAGCCTGAAGTCCCTTCCAGCCTCCAAGGGTCATAGAGAAGTCCGGGGACCACCCAGTCCTCTGTGGTAACCCAGGGCCACCGTTGGATCAGATCTCAGGCTCCTCGATTGCATAGGAAACTCAGGGAGGTGTCGATAGAGTGGGATGTCCCCTCCCGCCGCCTGTAAAAGCCATCCATCGGCTAATAAGCCGCTAGGATGGCTTTTACATTGTAGAATAGCTGGCTGAAAAAAAAAAAAAAAACTATCTGGATGATGCCTGTAGCTGCAATTTGTTATGTCACACGGTATTTGCGATTTTTCAAACACATTTAAAAACAAAAAAATAGACTTGAAATTTTATGCAAAAAAACCACAATATATAACACATTTTTTTGTAAGCTCTAAAAGATGATGTTACGCCTAGTAAATAGATACCTAACATGTCATGCTTTCAAATTGTGCACGCTCGTGGAATGGCGCCAAACTACGGTACTTAAAATTCTCCATTTTACAGGTTACCATTTTAGAGTTACAGAGGAGGCCTAATGCTGTAATTGCTGCTCTCGCTCTGACGTTTGCAGGGATACCTCACTTGTGTGGTGAGAACACCATTTACATATGTGGGTGCGACCTACGTATGCGTTTGCTTCTGCCTGCTAACATGAGAAGACATTGGTGTTTTAAAATGTTTTATTATTATTATTACCTTATTTATTTTATTTATTAAAAAAAAAAAAAAAATTTACACTGTCCCTTTATTTTATTTATTTTTGATCACTTTTATACCTGTCACAAGAAATGTAAGCATACCTTGTGATATAAATAAGGCATGCCAGGTCCTCTTTAGAGAGAGATCTGGGGTCTATAAGACGATATTCCTCTTCAAAGTAGCGACGGATTCCTGCGGCGTGCGGTCCGTAAGTGGTTAAGTAGCATGAAAACTAACATTGCTATTTGTTTGAAAACATGGTAATTGCTGTTTTTTTGGACATGCTCCCAACAACAGAAGAAAATGATATTACACAAATGGTAACATTTGTTCCTGTTTTTCTCCATTAATTCTATAGCAAATAGCAAATATATCTGTATGTCTTTTTCTTTCTTGTCTTTTGACATTTTTACTTCTGCCCACCAAGGGATATGTAAACCCTCACCTTTTAAAACAACCCATTCAGTTTAAAATAGAAATGAAAGGCAGAACATTTGTGTATGCATATAAAAAACATTATAAATACCTTTTTTTCCATTTTTTTTATAAGTGATCACATTCCCTGTGTTCTCAGTTGCATAAGGGGAGGAGAAAACAGCAGCTCACTGAACTTCTCAGTAAAAGGCTGTGCACAGAGGGTGTGTCAGGACAAGTCTGATCATTTCAGGAGAGCAGGCTGAGTTCCCAGAATAGCTAGAGATCTGACCGTGGTGTGTTCTCTTGCTTAGTGTGGTCAGTTTTTATTAGGAAAGCTGAGGGACTGGCAGGAACACCAGGGATTTCACACAAAGGAAGCAATACAAAGAGAACAGGATACTTTTTCATACACGTACATGGTATAGAAGGCTCATATCAGGGATATGAAATGTTGGGTTGACATATTCTTTAAATATTAAAAATGAAAGGTGGCCTTCTGTGTACTAAGCTAAACATTCACAACTACTGGACAGCTTGCTTCATTGCTGCTCTTCACTTTTGACTGATAGAGCACAGGAGTGGCTGGATCAATTGCAGCTATTCAGTCCAATGGCGGCTTTTAAATCCACCCCTCTCTGTGTGATGTCATTCAAAAGTGAAGCGGACCTGATGGGGCACTGGTTCCTCAGTTCCTCGCTCATTGATGAGTCATTTCCCAAATATGGGCCTATATTGCCTTTTTTGGTGGTATTTGATCACCTCTGCGGTTTTTATTTTTTGTGCTATAAACAAAAGAAGAGTGACAATTTTGAAAAGAAACACAATATTTTTTACCTTTTGCTATAATAAATATCCCAATTGAAAAAAAAAAATTTTCCTCAGTTTAGGCCGATACGTATTCTTCTACATATTTTTGGTAAAAAAAAAAATCGCAATAAGCGTTTATTGATTGGTTTGCGCAAAAGTTATAGCGTCTACAAAATAGGGGATAGATTTATGACATTTTTTTTTTTTTTTTTAATAGTAATGGCGGCGATAAGCAATTTTTATCGGGGCTGCGATTTTGCGGCGGACAAATCGGACACTTTTGACACATTTTTGGGACCAGTGACACTTATACAGTGATCAGTGCACTGTGTTCCCTAGTGCGTGTTCTAACTGTAGGGGGGATGGGACTGAACACACGATCAGTCTCCTCGCCCCTGAGAGAACCGGGATTTGTGTGTTTACACACACACATCCCCGTTCTCGTTCTGTAACGAGCAATCGCGCCGGAGGCGTCTTAAAGAGCCGATGTACAGCTACGACGGCTCGCGCAGGGGAGCCAACCTGTCGCAGTATAACTGCGGCGGCTGGTCCGGAAGCAGTTAAAGTGGCAGTAGTAAAAACTACCTGAATTTGGCACATGCATTGGTATTGTTACTGACACTGGCACAAATGCTTGCCTGAATTAGGCACTGATAGTTCTTAAAGTGTTACTAAACCCAGGAGCCTGCATTCACTATATCTGGTCTCCCACAGTACGCAAAACATAGAAATGCAATTGTTTTAGCAAATATCAACTGCTAAATACCCTTTCTCTTTAGCAGTATATAGCAAGTCTTGTGACTTCTATAAGGCCCCTTTCACACTGAGGTGCTTTGCAGGCGCTATTGCGCAAAAAATAGCGCCTGCAATGCGCCCCGAAAAAGCCGCTCCATTGTATCCAGTGTGAAAGCCCGAGGGCTTTCACACTGGAGCGTTGCGCTTGCAGGAGGGTAAAAAAACTCCTGCAAGCCGCATCTTTGAGGCGCGATAGGAGCGGTAAAAATACCGCTCCTATAGCGCCCCTGCCCATTGAAATGTGGGGTAGCGCCTCCAAAACGCCGCAAAGAGGCGTTATTGCAGGTGTCTTTAACCCTTTTTCGGCCGCTAGCGGGGTTTAAAATCCCCCCGCTAGCGCCCGCAAATCGCGGCAAAAACGACGGTATAGTGGCGCTAAAAATAGCGCCGCTATACTGCCAGCGCATCCAGCGCTTCTGTGTGAAAGTAGCCTTAAGCCCCGTACACACGATCAGTTTGACTGATGAAAACCGTCCGATGGATGGTTTTCATCAGACCAACCGATCGTGTATGGTACCCATCGGTCTTTTTTCCATCGGTTGGAAAAAATAGAACTTGTTTTAAAATTTTCCGATGGATAAAAAACCGATGGTAATTTCCGATCGTCTATGGGCAAGTCCATCGGTTAAAAAACCCACGCATGCTCAGAATCAAGTCGACGCATGCTCAGAAGCATTAAACTTCATTTTTCTCGGCTCATCGGAGTGTTTTACGTACCCGCGTTTGGAACGGTCGGTTTTTTGACTGATGGTGTGTGGCCAAGACTGATGAAAAACAGTTTCATCGGATTTCCGATGGACAAATCCATCGGACGAAAAACCATAGGTTATCCGATCGTGTGTACGGGGCTTTAGTGTCTGGTTAAAGCTTGTAGGAGGAGTTTTCATTCTACTCTGACTGTCCTATGAGGCTGCAGGACCCCTGACCCTCTAATTGGCCCTGTGCTGATCACATGCACCCTCCCAAGATTATAAAAAAACTCTCTAGCAATACACACCAAACTGAGCATGTTCAAAGTGCCCCCAAGGTTCTATACTATCAAGAGATGGATTGGGGACAGTGGAAAAAGGGAAGGATCGGAGAAGACAGGATTAAACAGCCTTTTTACACAATGCAGATGATTAACCCCTTTGTTTCCACTGTGAATATAACAAGGACGCTTTACTGCATATACAGACTGATTTTACTGTTGTGGGTTTAGTAACACTTTAAGGGAATTACTGGCAGAAATATCATTAAGCCATTAGGGCTACATTGAATTCCCCTGCTAGTGTTATCTCCTTTTCATAGTAGTGTTTATATCACTACCCCTTTCTTCTACAAAGGTAATTCAAACTGACCCTCAAGCCCTGTACACACGGCCGAGATTCTCGTCAGGGAAAAAAACGTTGAATCTTGACAAGAAACTTGTCCCGGCCGAGTGTACATACGTACAATTCAAAAGAACCGCCAATCTTTTAAATGGCACGAACGCGGTGACGTCATCGACTAGGACGAGCATGCGCTCGTCACATTCGATGCCGTCGCCGCCATCTTGCTACACCCTATGCCTAGGAAGCTACCGCGCATGCGTCAAAGTCATTTCGAGCATGCGCGGGTTTCCACGGCGACAGGTAAGTGTACACACGCTCGGGTTTCTCATCGAGAAACAGGCCGACGAGATTCTCGACGAGAAAAAAGACCGCAGGTCGTCTTTTTTCTCGTTGGGGAATCTGGGCAGTTTTCTTGACGAGAAAACTGAAACCCGCGTACACACAGCCGGTTTTCTCGGCAAGAAAGCTCTCCCGGCAGTTTTCTTGTCGTTTTTTTGCCGAGAAAACCGGTCGTGTGTACGCGGCCTCACGAACACACATGAACATTTTAAAAAGTGGGACCTTTTCATGAAAAATTATGCATGCCTCATTGATTTCACTCCTGGCTGTGACTAAGCAGATAACAAGGCGAATGGGATTATTTAGAAATAAAAAAAGAATGGTATGTATGTATGAAGACCATGATTGATGATAGCGAATACAACAAGAGAATGTGTAATTCCCTTTAAAGGAAAGAGTTGTAATGAGCAGATGTGGGCTAATCGGAGGACCAGGTGTGCTGCTGATGAGGCAACAATAAGCTGAAAACGTGCTTTCTGATAGCAAGAGGGATACTGAGGACGAGAGAATAGAAAGCAGCTCAGAGAGGGTCAGCCTGACAGGATGGAACTCATTAGGAATGATACTGTAGAGTGGCATCTGGGGAACAGAGCTATGAAAGATTCCAGCAGCTATGAGCCATGTCAGTAGAAGAGGGAAACCACAGCTCTATTCCACCAGGGAAAGTACAAAAGATGAATAGAGACATAATACAGCCCAGCAAGAATAAGAATTCAATTGTTATGGGGCAGTACAGGCAAAGAACAGCCTCTCCTCTCCAGAATCCAAAGTGAAATGAGGTCGGCATTGTTGGCACTGCTTTGATCCATTCTAAGCAAGAACTCATATTAGTGTGGTTTGTGTATTTTGCATTTGTTCTGAACAAGGACAGGCCTGTAATGAGGTAGCTGTCTGGGTCAGCGGTTTTGTGGAGCAGCAGAATGCTAGGAATTAACTTTGATTTTTTTTTCTTTATTTTTTGGGCAAAGGTCAAAAATAGTCTTTTATGTCACTTGGTGTTATATGATTTAAGATTTGTATGATGTGCGGTAGAAGGATGTTACTCCACCCATATATTGTTTCAGTTTTGGGTGGGTACCTCTGGGTTTAATCACACGCCAGAGTCTTATATCTTTTGTCAACTCCCGATAGTGAGATTTCTCTGCACTAGGTCGTGTAGTCATCTCCTCCCACAAGGTTGTGATAAAGGCGTTTGTCTACGGTTTATTCTATACTATGGTTGATTTTAGGGCTGTTACTGATTAAAAATTTCATGTTCGATTAATCGTTTTTTGTTTTTTTTTATCGATTAATCGACTAATTTCGATTAATTATGTAGCGGCCTCCACTCTCTCTCTCATTTGTTCTTGCTCTGGCTTTTGTCTAGGGGTACCTCTGAGGAGAGAGTGCGGGGTCACCACGCCAAGTCCCCCTGCAGATGTATGTGCAGTGAGAGACAATCCTCTTTTACCTTCGGGTCGGTGTTCTGCATCTGGAGCCTCCTTCTGGTGGTTTCTTGAACAATGTCTGCCAGAAAATGAGCCCCACACCAAATAAAGTCCAACACTCCTTTATTCTTCCGATAACAGATAGTGATGAGCCGAACACCCCCGGGTTCGGTTCGCACCAGAACCCGCGAACGGACCGAAAGTTCGTACGAACATTAGAACCCTATTAAATACAATGGATGCGAACGTTTAAATTCTAAAGTGCTAATTATAACGACTATTATGCATGTTATTGTCCTAAAAAGGGTTTGGGAACCCGGGTTCTGCACCAGGGGACATGTATCAATGCAAAAAGAAGTTTTAAAAACGGTTGTTTTTCGGGAGCAGTCATTTTAATGATGCATAAAGTGAAAAAAAAAAAAGTCAAATATTCCTTTAAATATCGTACCTGGGGGGTGTCTAAAGTATGCCTGTGAAGTGCCACGTGTTTCCCGTGTTTAGAACTGTCCCTGCACAAAATGACACTTCTAAAGGAAAAAAAAGCCATTTAAAACTGCTTGCGGCTTTAATGTAATGTCTGGTCCCGGTAATATGGATGAAAATCTTTAAGAAAAATGGCATAGCTACCCCATGACCCCCCCCCCCCCCTACCCCAGCCCATTACCAGCCCCTTTGGGTCTTGTATGGATATTAAGGGGAACCCCGCACATAAAATAAAAAAGGCCCTATATACTCTGAACAGCCGTATACAGGCGGTGCATACAAGACAGGGACTGTAGGTTTGTTCTTATGTAGAATCTGTTTGTAATTTTGAACAGGTACATTGTTTAAGTGTAGCTCCAGCCAAAAAATCTATTTTTAAGCTTTTTGGAAAACATAGGGAAGGGTTATCACCCCTGTAACATTTGTTTTGCTGTCTGTGCAGTGTGCACCTGTTCAGAACATTTCACCTCACTTTCCGTCCCAATGACAACTGTTTTTGAAATGTGGTGTTTTTCTTGAAACAAGGATTGCTGATAAAGCATCAGTACAGAGGAGACACCTTTCTCCCATATTAATTCTTACAGGAGAGAATTTTCCTTCCAAGGGGTAGATTTCCTCTCACTTCCTGTTGGCTTCTTTCTTTTGCAAGTAGGAGTCGTTTGTAAATTGGATGTTTGAAAGTAGGGACCTGCCGTATATACTCTGCAGAAATAGGCCCCTTAGTTGTTGGTGTTGGCACAACACTGTAAGCACTCACAGTTACTCTTGGTTGGTGCTGGAACGCCCTGCTGTCAACTATTATATCAGGAATTTTAATTACATATAATTGTTGAACAGTGGTAGTAAAAATTGGGCCTTTGATGGTGGTGCTGGTGCCACAACACTGTAAGCCCTGACAGTTACTCTTGGTGGGTGCAGCAATGGGCCCTGCTGTGAATTATTAGATCAAGAATTGTAATTGCATGCCCCTGTTGAACAGGGGCTGAAAAATTGGGCCTTTCGTGGTGGTGGTGGTGGTGGTGGTGGTGTTGCCACAACACTGTAAGCCCTCAGAGTTACTCTTGGTGGGTGCATGAATGGGCCCTGCTGTGAATTATTAGATCAAGAATTGTAATTACATGCCCCTTTTGAACAGGGGCTGAAAAATTGGGCCTTTCGTGGTGGTGGTGGTGGTGGCGTTGCCACAACACTGTAAGCCCTCAGAGTTACTCTTGGTGGGTGCAGCAATGGGCCCTGCTGTGAATTATTAGATCAAGAATTGTAATTACATGCCCCTGTTGAACAGGGGCTGAAAAATTGGGCCTTAGGCACTGGTGGCACAACACTCCAACCCCTCACAGATACTGTACTTGGAGCACAGCAATGAGCCCTGTTGCAAAGTATTGCTTCAAAAATTGTAATGACACGCCCCTGTTAAACAGGGGCTGAAAAATTGGGCCTTAGGCACTGGTGGCACAACACTCCAACCCCTCACAGATACTGTACTTGGAGCACAGCAATGAGCCCAATGACAAATTATTGCTAAAAAAATTGTAATTACACTCCCCTGTAAAACAGGGGCTGAAAAATTGGGCCTTAGCCACTGGTGGCGGCACCCATAAACAAAAATGATCTTCCAAGCTATCATCATCAATCGTATCATTGAGGACTCGGAGGAGGAGGATAGCCAGTCAACATAACAGCACAGGCACTCAGCATCAGCATCAGTCTTGAAGGGATGTGACATGTTAAAATCAATTAGTCTGTTATATCAGCATCAGGTGTGTGGTAGCTGGTGGTGATCCAAGACTGGTTCATCTTGATGAAAGTCAGTCGATCAACCGAGTCGGTGGACAGGCACACCCTGTGATCCATGACAAATCCTCCAGCAGCACTGAATGTGCGTTCCGAAAGAACGCTGGATGCAGGGCAGGCCAGTAGCTCAATTGCATACTGTGCAAGCTCTGGCCAGTGATCCATCCTTAAGACCCAGTAAGCCAGAGGATTTTCGGTGGGGAAGGTGTCCAAGTCTGACCTTGCCCCTAGATATTCCTGCACCATGTTTATCAGACGCTGGCGATGGTTGCTGGAACCGATCATACTTTGGGGCTGCGGACTAAAGAATTGTCTGAACGCATCGGTCAGACGGCCACCTTCCCCACCGCTCCTTCTTTGACTGGCCGAAGCCTCAGCAACTCGTTGTCCAGGACCAGGAGTTTGTAACCTCCCAGTCTCTGGGAACGCGTTGCACAGACCTTTCTGCAAGGCCTCCCGGAGTTGTCTCATCCTCTGCTCCCTCTGCGACGGTAACATAAGGTCCGCAACCTTACCCTTGTACCGTGGATCAAGGAGAGTGGCCAGCCAGTAATGGTCCCTCTCCTTGATCCGAAGAATACGAGGATCCTTCCGCAGACTTTGCAGGATCAGGGAGGCCATGCAGCGTAGGTTTGCTGAGGCATTCGGTCCGGAGTCCTCTGGGTCACTAAGGACGACATGATCCGCAGCCACCTCCTCCCAGCCACGTACAAGTCCACTGGTTTCTTGGGACTGTAAATCATCCCTAAAAGACTGCTGCTGATGATGCTGAGTGCCAGCCTCCACCTCCATGCTGACACAATCCTCCTCCTCCTCCTCCTCTTCCTGTGCGATGGGTGGGACAGAAGGAACACTGTCTGGGTAAAGGGGGCCTTGAGAGGCAAGGAAGTCCTCCTCTTCCTGCCTCTGTTCTGCCTCAAGTGCCCTGTCCATTATTCCACGCAGCGTGTGCTCCAACAGGTGGACAAGAGGTACAGTGTCACTGATGCATGCACTGTCACTGCTCACCATCCTCGTGGCCTCCTCAAATGGTGCCAGGACAGTGCATGCATCCCTGATCATGCCCCACTGGCGTGGAGAAAAAAACACAAGCTCCCCTGACCCTGTCCTGGTGCCGTAGTCGCACAGGTACTCATTGATGGCCCTCTGCTGCGTGTGCAGCCGCTGCAGCATGGCCAACGTTGAGTTCCACCTGGTGGGCATGTCACATATAAGGCGGTTCTTGGGCAGGTTCAACTCCTTTTGCAGCTCAGCCAGGCGAGCACTGGCATTATAAGATCTGCGGAAATGCACACAGACTTTCCTGGCCTGCCTCAGGACATCCTGTAAGCCCGGGTACCTGCCCAAGAACCGCTGCACCACCAGGTTAAGGACGTGAGCCACACAGGGCACATGGGTCAGTTGTCCCTGTCGGAGGGCGGAGAGGAGGTTGGTGCCATTGTCGCAAACCACCATTCCTGGCTTAAGCTGGCGTGGCGTCAACCACCTCTCGGCCTGGCCCTGCAGAGCAGACAGGACCTCTGCCCCAGTGTGGCTTCTGTCCCCCAAACACACCAGCGCAAGCACGGCATGGGATCTTTTTGCCTGCGTACTTGCGTAGCCCCTTGAACGGCTACGGAGCACCGCTGGTTCAGAGGACAAACCACAGGAAGAGGCCATGGAGGAAGAAGAAGAGGAGGGGGTGGAGGAGAGAGGTGTGTCACAACCAGTAGTAGCATTTTGGAGGCGTGGCGGTGGAACAACCTCCAACACTACTGCACCTTGTCCTGCATCCTTCCCAGCTGCCAAAAGAGTGACCCAATGGGCCGTGAAAGAAAGGTAACGTCCCTGTCCATGCCTGCTGGACCATGAGTCAGCGGTAATATGCACCTTACCGCTGACCGCCCTGTCCAGCGAGGCCAAGACATTGCCTTCCACATGCCGGTAGAGAGCCGGAATAGCCTTCCGTGAGAAAAAGTGGCGTTTGGGAACCTGCCACTGAGGAACCGCACATTGCACAAACTCACGGAAGGGGGCCGAGTCTACCAACTGAAAAGGCAGCAGTTGAAGCGCTAGCAATTTAGCCAAGCTAGCATTCAACCGCTGGGCATGTGGATGGCTGGGAGTGAACTTCTTTCGACGGTCCAGCAGCTGGGGCAGGGAAATTTGCCTGCTAGAATCGGACGTCGGTGTACTGCTAGCAGAGTGGCCGCAACTACTTGGCTGTGACACACCTAATTCTACACCTTCATTCCTCTCAGTGCATGTTTCAGACAGGACTGAAGTTATAGTGGGGTTGGAGATCCCAGCTGATGCGGTGCAAGGAGAGGTCCGCTTTGTTCTTTGGTGTGGGTCTTTGAGGTAGGCTTGCCAACGAGCTGCATGGCAGGTCAACATATGTCTGGTCAGGCATGTGGTACCCAAGCGGCTGATGTTTTGGCCACGCGATATACGCTTGAGACATATGTTGCAAACAGCAGCTGTGCGATCTGATGCACTAGCCTCAAAAAAGGCCCACACCAAAGAACTTTTTGAATGACGGGCAGAGGCAGCGCCCTGCACAGGCGGAGCTCTGCGGTGTGATTCCGTCGGTGTACTGCCCTTACGCTGGCCACCAAAGGGCATCCTGCCTCGTTGGAGATGTGCCTCCTCCTCATCCTCCTCCTCTCTCCTATTAGGCACCCACGTGGAGTCAGTGACCTCATCATCCCCTCCCTCCTCATCACTGGAGCCAATCTGGCAGTATGCTGCAGCTGCTGGAACATGACTGCCAGATTGGTGTCCTTCTTGAGCATCCCCTCTGTCTGCTCTCACGCTACTGCCTTCCTGTAGCTGGGTTTCATCATCAGACCCTTCGAAACGCTGGGCATCCTCCTGGAGCATGTACCCAACACTGTGCTCAAACAGTTCGGGGGACTCCTCAGGAGGAGGACATGGTGGGTCTAGGGAAGGAGTGACTGATGATGAGTCTGACATTGATACCAGGGAAGAGGACGCTTTGGCAGCTGCTTTGCCAGTACCCTGAGCCTGGGTGAGAGAGGATGAGGAGGAGGAGGAGGGCTTGGTCATCCACTCTACCAAGTCTTCGGCATGATGTGGCTCAACATGTCCAGCTGCCGAAAAGAAGGACAAGCGTGTCCCATGGCCATGTGCTGATGACAATGCACCGCGTCCACGACCAGCACTGTTGCCCCCAGACACAGAGCCTGCTTGCCCTCTTTTATTGCCTCCTGACTGTCTGCCTCTCCTTGTTTGCCTTCCAGACATTCTAATAGATGGCCTGCAGGGAGATGGGAAAAAAGCAATAAGGGCTACCTTCAGGTGTCCTTCTCTGTCCCTTTACTTAAGGATTTCTAAATATGGTTGAGGATGATTGCTTTCGCACAGAATAGCACAACGACAACTTCCCTGACTGTCCAAAAAACAAGGATTTCAAAGATGGTTGATGAGGAATGCTTTAGCACAGTATAGCACAAGGAGAATTTCCCTCACTGTCCTTCCCTGTCCCTAGAAACAAGGATTATCACAGTGAAAGAAACTGACACTCTTCCTACCTATAGTTTTCTGTCCCTAGAAAAAATGTTTTTTTAAAGCACACTATAGCACAAGGAGAATTTCCCTCACTGTCCTTCCCTGTCCCTAGAAACAAGGATTATCACAGTGAAAGAAACTGACACTCTTCCTACTGTGAGGGGGTTAGCTCGGCAGCGGGTGTGTGTGACCCCCGGGATGGGCTCCCCACACAAAACAGGCCCAGCAAACGGAGGTTGTGGTTTTCAAAATCAAAAAGGTGCGGTTTATTTTCTATTTACAGTGACAAAACACAGCAAAGCAAAAGAAACATAACCAAAATAAATCCTGGTCAAGTTGACCTCTGACTAAACATACAGGTTTCCTAACTAACGACTGGGATCAGCCTAGTGCTGTCCTAGTCCCTAAGTCCCTGGTTTTAAATGTCCAAGCAAATAGCCACACAGGCTTTGTCTCACCGCACAGGGGTTCACTCTCCCTAGACAGTCCACACAGGTCTGGTTCCAGGCATGAGCTAACATCTAATGAAGCTGGGAGTTCTTATAGAGGCCTAAATGAGCTGACAAGCTTCAGCTGGTCTCATCAACTCCCTGTCTGCACGACGCCCAGCCCTCTCCCTAGAGGTATGAGTCATCCATGAGCCCACTAGCCTTATACAACTCTCCACCTAGTTGTATAAGTCGGCGTAAAGCCTGAATCTGGGCGAAATATATCTACCCCCCTGGATGCAACCAGGTGACTTTACCTTCCTGCTGTCACATACCCCCCCCTCTTGTTTTAACCTCGGGTTGGAACACCAGCAATCAGGCATTCATGTACTCGAGACAAAGCATCCACATTCCCCATTTGAACGCCAGGGCGATGCTTTACTGTGAAGTTGAATTCCTGGAGGGCCAGGAACCACCTATTCACTCTTCTATTTGTTTCCTTGTTTTGAGCCATCCACTTTAACGGAGCGTGATCCGTAACCATGTCAAAGTGCCTACCTAGCAGGTAGTACCGAAGGGAATCTAGAGCCCACTTCACCGCTAAACACTCCTTTTCAACGGTGGCGTAATTTACCTCATGGGACTTCAACTTCCTGCTGAGGTAAATGACTGGGTGCTCTTCCCCGTTCCAGACCTGGGACAATACTGCTCCTAACCCCACATCTGACGCATCACTTTGTACGACAAAGTCTTTAGAGAAGTCGGGTGAGTACAACACTGGCTGGCTACATAAGGCTTGTTTCAAGAATTGGAATGCTGCCTCAGCCTCGGGGGTCCATTTAATCATGACCGACCCTTTCCCCTTCGTCAGGTTGGTTAGGGGCACAGCCTTAGAAGCAAAGTGGGGAATGAATCGCCGATAATACCCAGCGATTCCCAGAAAGGCTCGTACCTGCTTCTTGCTGTTGGGACGTGGCCAACTCTGGATGGCCTCGACTTTGTTGAGTTGGGGTTTTATTACTCCCCTCCCAATGGTGTACCCAAGATATTTGGCCTCCTCCTGCCCAATGGTACACTTCTTGGGGTTAGCCGTAAACCCCGCTTCCCGAACAGAGTCCAGGACTGCTTGCACTTTTGGCAGATGTGAGGCCCAATCTGTGCTATGGACAATTACGTCATCCAGGTAAGCCGCAGCATACTTCCGATGGGGCCTCAGCATCTGGTCCATTTTCCGCTGGAATGTGGCCGGCGCATTCTGTAACCCGAACGGCATTCTTTTATATTGGAACGCCCCGTCTGGGGTTACAAATGCGGTTTTCTCTTTGGCCGACTTGGCCAGGGGGATTTGCCAATACCCTTTTGTGAGGTCAAGAGTCGTCATGTATCGGGCTGTTCCCAGCCGGTCGATCAACTCATCTATACGTGGCATGGGGTAGGTGTCAAATTTTGTAACTTTGTTCAACTGACGAAAATCGTTACAAAATCGCCAGCTCCCATCCGGTTTAGGCACCAACACGATGGGACTAGACCAATCACTTTGGGACTCCTCTATCACCCCTAAGTTCAGCATTTTCTGTACTTCCTCCCGTATTGCCTCCCGTCGAGCCTCTGGGATCCGATAGGGTTTTAACTTCACCCTTTCACCGGGCGGGGTAATGATGTCATGCTCTACCCCAGATGTTTGTCCCGGCAGCTCAGAGAATACCTCCTTGTTGCGAAGCACAAACTCCTTAACCTCCTGTTGTTGGGGTTGTGACAAGGTGGCTGCTATTCCAACCTCAGGAATCACGCAACCAGTTTGAGCTGGTGACCAAGTGTCTGCGACTAGGGACTCTCTATCCCTCCAGGCTTTCAACAGATTAACGTGATAGATCTGTTCGGGCTTTCGCCTTCCTGGTTGTCTGACCTTGTAATTCACTTCGCTCACTTTTTCCATTATCTCGTAGGGGCCTTGCCATTTGGCAAGGAATTTACTTTCAACCGTAGGGACAAGTACCAATATCCTATCCCCCGGGGAAAAGGTACGGGTCTTGGCTCCACGGTTGTACACTCTCTGCTGTGCCAACTGCGCTTGGGCCAAATGTTCCTTCACGATGGGCATTACCTGTGCAATTCGATCTTGCATCAGGGCGACATGCTCAATCACACTCCTGTGGGGAGAACTCTCACTTTCCCAAGTTTCCTTGGCAATATCCAACAGCCCTCTTGGGTGTCTCCCATACAGTAACTCAAAGGGGGAGAATCCCGTAGAGGATTGGGGCACCTCCCTAATAGCAAACATCAAATAAGGAAGTAAACAGTCCCAATCCTTTCCATCTCTATCCACCACTTTCTTCAACATTTGTTTTAGGGTTTTGTTGAATCTTTCAACCAGCCCATCGGTTTGGGGGTGATACACAGACGTACGCAATTGCGTCACTTTGAACAATTTACACAGCTCTTTCATAACCCGGGACATAAAGGGTGTACCTTGGTCCATAAGCAGTTCTTTACAAATACCCACCCGGCTAAAAACAAGAGATAGCTCTTTGGCTATGGTTTTGGCCGAGGTATTTCGGAGAGGGATCGCTTCTGGATAACGGGTGGCATAGTCCATTATAACTAATATGTACTGGTGCCCCCTAGCGGACTTGATTATAGGACCTACCAAATCCATGGCGATCCTCTCAAACGGGACCTCAATGATGGGTAGAGGGACCAGCGGGCTACGGAAATGTGGCATCGGGGCCAACCTCTGACACACAGGGCAGGAGGAACAATAATTTTCTACGTCCTTCATCACCCCCGGCCAATAGAATCTCTGTAATACCCTCTCTCTGGTTTTCTCTGTCCCCAGATGACCTCCAAGAATGTGCCCATGGGCCAACTCCAACACCAACTTCCTGTAAGGTTTGGGCACCACAAGCTGCTCAACGGTTTCTTCTGCCCTTTTTGCCACCCGATACAGTAGGTCCTTCTCTACGCTGAAGTATGGGTAAGTGCAGGTATTATCTGGGTTCACTAACTCGCCATCTATTTTCACTACGTTTTCCCGTGCCTTTATTAGGGCGGGGTCTTTCAACTGTTCTGTGGCAAAGTTTTCCCTGTGAACCTCAAGATCAGAAAACTCCACAGACGGTAGGTTTTCGTCTGAGGAGGTGGGCTCCTCTCCAGTTTCTTGAGTCTCCCCTGCCAATACTGATAAGGGAAATTCCGGAGAGTCCTCACCACTCTCAGGGGAGTTCTGGCTATCACATTCCTGGTACATAGGGGCACCAGTGAGGGGCTCAGGATCATCCCACAGTTCCCAGAACTTCGGAAAATCCCTTCCCACAATGGCGTCATGCGGTAACTGAGATACTAAGCCCACTGGATGAGAGAGGGTACCTTTGGGGGTCTCGAAACACACTGTAGTCACTGGATACTCTCGGGTGTCCCCATGCACACAAATAACAGCTACCTTGCTATTCCCAGAGACCTCTGTTTTAACTAACTCAGCCTTTATCAGGGTCACAAGGCTACCTGAATCCAGCAATACCACAACATTTCTACCATTAACACACATTTTGCATAAATGTTTCTCAGTTCCTCGAATGGCAGTGCATGCGACTGTCGCACACAGCGACTGACGTCTGCCCGTCAGAAAGTCACACTGCATGGGTTCCTCCACAACCGGGCAATTGGCTGCAATATGTCCCGCTTGCCGGCAGCGGTAGCAAACGATCCTTCTTGCCGCCTCTTGAGCCGCTGATTTCCCAGGCTGTTCTCGCCAAACTTGGGGTAGAGCTCCCACCCTCTCACTCTCTCCACCCTTACCCCTTGGAATCCTCTTATCCGCCCCTGGAGATGGTCTGGTCTTAGGGTGGAAAGTCCGAGTGTCTCTGGAAGAGGCCGTCAGGTTCTCTGTAGCCAAGTATTTCTCCACACGATCCACAAGACCATCGGCCGTCTCTGGGTCTCCATGGCTTACCCACTTTTGGATGGCAGTAGGAAGAGCTCTCAAAAACCGATCCATTACAACACGTTCCACAATCTTTGGTGCGGACAAAGTCTCTGGCTGTAGCCACTTTCTGCTCAGGTGAATGAGATCATACATTTGAGACCTGGGGGGTTTTCCAAGCTGGAAAGTCCAGTTATGCACACGCTGAGCCCGGACAGCCTGGGTGACACCCAGCCTTGCCAATATTTCAGCTTTTAGCATCACATAGTCTTTTGCTTGGTTAGGCTCTAGGTCATAGTAAGCTTTCTGCGATTCACCAGTTAACAGAGGAGCCACCAGTCCAGCCCACTGCTCCTCAGGCCACTTTTCTCTTTCAGCGGTCCTTTCAAATGTGGTCAAAAATACCTCTGGATCATCCTCTCCAGTCATTTTTGTCAATAAACGACTCACCCCAAAGGACGCGGTATTAGTGGGACGGCTTTCCTCACTGGTCTGCGGACGTTGCTGCATTACTGCTTCCATCTGTTGTTGTAGTCTCTGCTCTTGCTTCTGCAACAGGTCTATGAAGCGGGCCTCAGATTGCTGCTGGGCTCGTTGCTGAGCCTCCAGACTCTGTTGCAAAGTTGCGTTTGTCTGCTGCTGGGCTGCAAGGCTCTGTTGATGAGCTTGCTGCTGGGCTGCGAAGTTCTGTTGTTGAGCTGCAAGGCTCTGTTGATGAGCTGCAAGGCTCTTTTGCAAACCTGCATTTGTCTGCTGTTGATTGGCATTTGCTAGAGCCAGCTGCTTCAGTATCTCCTCCATGCTGGCTTAAAAAAAAACTGCCACTGGTTCTCCACCAACTGTGAGGGGGTTAGCTCGGCAGCGGGTGTGTGTGACCCCCGGGATGGGCTCCCCACACAAAACAGGCCCAGCAAACGGAGGTTGTGGTTTTCAAAATCAAAAAGGTGCGGTTTATTTTCTATTTACAGTGACAAAACACAGCAAAGCAAAAGAAACATAACCAAAATAAATCCTGGTCAAGTTGACCTCTGACTAAACATACAGGTTTCCTAACTAACGACTGGGATCAGCCTAGTGCTGTCCTAGTCCCTAAGTCCCTGGTTTTAAATGTCCAAGCAAATAGCCACACAGGCTTTGTCTCACCGCACAGGGGTTCACTCTCCCTAGACAGTCCACACAGGTCTGGTTCCAGGCATGAGCTAACATCTAATGAAGCTGGGAGTTCTTATAGAGGCCTAAATGAGCTGACAAGCTTCAGCTGGTCTCATCAACTCCCTGTCTGCACAACGCCCAGCCCTCTCCCTAGAGGTATGAGTCATCCATGAGCCCACTAGCCTTATACAACTCTCCACCAAGTTGTATAAGTCGGCGTAAAGCCTGAATCTGGGCGAAATATATCTACCCCCCTGGATGCAACCAGGTGACTTTACCTTCCTGCTGTCACACTACCTATAGTTTTCTGTCCCTAGAAAAAATGTTTTTTTAAAGCACACTATAGCACAAGGAGAATTTCCCTCACTGTCCTTCCCTGTCCCTAGAAACAAGGATTATCACAGTGAAAGAAACTGACACTCTTCCTACCTATAGTTTTCTGTCCCTAGAAAAAATGTTTTTTTAAAGCACACTATAGCACGAGGAGAATTTCCCTCACTGTCCTTCCCTGTCCCTAGAAACAAGGATTATCACAGTGAAAGAAACTGACACTCTTCCTACCTATAGTTTTCTGTCCCTAGAAAAAATGTTTTTTTAAAGCACACTATAGCACAAGGAGAATTTCCCTCACTGTCCTTCCCTGTCCCTAGAAACAAGGATTATCACAGTGAAAGAAACTGACACTCTTCCTACGTATAGTTTTCTGTCCCTAGAAAAAATGTTTTTTTAAAGCACACTATAGCACAAGGAGAATTTCCCTCACTGTCCTTCCCTGTCCCTAGAAACAAGGATTATCACAGTGAAAGAAACTGACACTCTTCCTACCTATAGTTTTCTGTCCCTAGAAAAAATGTTTTTTTAAAGCACACTATAGCACAAGGAGAATTTCCCTCACTGTCCTTCCCTGTCCCTAGAAACAAGGATTCGCACAGTAAAACACACTGACACTCTCCCTACCTATAGTTTTCTGTCCCTAGAAAAAATGTTTTTTTAAAGCACACTATAGCACAAGGAGAATTTCCCTCACTGTCCTTCCCTGTCCCTAGAAACAAGGATTCGCACAGTAAAACACACTGACACTCTCCCTACCTATAGTTTTCTGTCCCTAGAAAAAATGTTTTTTTAAAGCACACTATAGCACAAGGAGAATTTCCCTCACTGTCCTTCCCTGTCCCTAGAAACAAGGATTATCACAGTGAAAGAAACTGACACTCTTCCTACCTATAGTTTTCTGTCCCTAGAAAAAATGTTTTTTTAAAGCACACTATAGCACAAGGAGAATTTCCCTCACTGTCCTTCCCTGTCCCTAGAAACAAGGATTATCACAGTGAAAGAAACTGACACTCTTCCTACCTATAGTTTTCTGTCCCTAGAAAAAATGTTTTTTTAAAGCACACTATAGCACAAGGAGAATTTCCCTCACTGTCCTTCCCTGTCCCTAGAAACAAGGATTATCACAGTGAAAGAAACTGACACTCTTCCTACCTATAGTTTTCTGTCCCTAGAAAAAATGTTTTTTTAAAGCACACTATAGCACAAGGAGAATTTCCCTCACTGTCCTTCCCTGTCCCTAGAAACAAGGATTCGCACAGTAAAACGCACTGACACTCTCCCTACCTATAGTTTTCTGTCCCTAGAAAAAATGTTTTTTTAAAGCACACTATAGCACAAGGAGAATTTCCCTCACTGTCCTTCCCTGTCCCTAGAAACAAGGATTCACACAGTAAAACACACTGACACTCTCCCTACCTATAGTTTTCTGTCCCTAGAAAAAATGTTTTTTTAAAGCACACTATAGCACAAGGAGAATTTCCCTCACTGTCCTTCCCTGTCCCTAGAAACAAGGATTCGCACAGTAAAACACACTGACACTCTCCCTACCTATCCTTCTCTTTCCCTAAACTAAAGGAATCCAGGTTAAGCAAGAAAAAATAAATGTCACTGTCCCTGCCTATGCTTCTCTTTCCCTGCTCCGGAACACACTACACTAGGCCGCCGTGCTGGCGGCCTTTTATAGTGTGGGGCGTGTACTAAACACCCTCAGCAATAATTGGCCACAGGCATCCTGCCTGTGGCCAATCATTGCTCTCCTCGCTGCCGGCGCTGTGATTGGCCAAGCATGCGGGGTCACAGTGCATGCTTGGCCAATCACAGCGCCTGATGACACTGCGATGGCGTAGTGCATTGTGGGCCGTTCGCGTCACTCGAATTAGGCGCGAACGGCCCAAATCGTTCGATCTTCGTCGAACGATCGAACAGCCGATGTTCGAGTCGAACGTATGTTCGACTCGAACACCGAGCTCATCCCTACTCCTCAGGAGGAGGACATGGTGGGTCTAGGGAAGGAGTGACTGATGATGAGTCTGACATTTATACCAGGGAAGAGGACGCTTTGGCAGCTGCTTTGCCAGTACCCTGAGCCTGGGTGAGAGAGGATGAGGAGGAGGAGGAGGGCTTGGTCATCCACTCTACCAAGTCTTCGGCATGATGTGGCTCAACACGTCCAGCTGCCGAAAAGAAGGACAAGCGTGTCCCATGGCCATGTGCTGATGACAATGCACCGCGTCCACGACCAGCACTGTTGCCCCCAGACACAGAGCCTGCTTTCCCTCTTTTATTGCCTCCTGACTGTCTGCCTCTCCTTGTTTGCCTTCCAGACATTCTAATAGATGGCCTGCAGGGAGATGGGAAAAAAGCAATAAGGGCTACCTTCAGGTGTCCTTCTCTGTCCATTTACTTAAGGATTTCTAAATATGGTTGAGGATGATTGCTTTCGCACAGAATAGCACAACGACAACTTCCCTGACTGTCCAAAAAACAAGGATTTCAAAGATGGTTGATGAGGAATGCTTTAGCACAGTATAGCACAAGGAGAATTTCCCTCACTGTCCTTCCCTGTCCCTAGAAACAAGGATTATCACAGTGAAAGAAACTGACACTCTTCCTACCTATAGTTTTCTGTCCCTAGAAAAAATGTTTTTTTAAAGACGGTTGATGATCAATGCTTTAGCACACTATAGCACAAGGAGAATTTCCCTCACTGTCCTTCCCTGTCCCTAGAAACAAGGATTATCACAGTGAAAGAAACTGACACTCTTCCTACCTATAGTTTTCTGTCCCTAGAAAAAATGTTTTTTTAAAGCTGATTGATGATCAATGCTTTAGCACACTATAGCACAAGTAGAATTTCCCTCACTGTCCTTCCCTGTCCCTAGAAACAAGGATTATCACAGTGAAAGAAACTGACACTCTTCCTACCTATAGTTTTCTGTCCCTAGAAAAAATGTTTTTTTTAAAGACGGTTGATGATCAATGCTTTAGCACACTATAGCACAAGGAGAATTTCCCTCACTGTCCTTCCCTGTCCCTAGAAACAAGTGTAGCGGGGTGTTCCCCTTTAATGCAGAGAGACAAGAAGTTCCAGGTGAGAGGTGAGTCGGGAGGAAGTAAAGAGACATTATGGAAGTGAAAGCAGAGGAGAGAGAGACTACATCTCCCAGTACATCTTGCAGCACCCAGGGTGCATTGCTCCAGAACAGAGACTGCTGGGGCAGACTTTATAAAGGGGAGGCAGAGTTTTGGTCGGTCTCTTTGGACCCCCCTCTCCTAGCAAGAGGATGTCTGTGCTGAACTGCTGTGTGCACAAGGCCTGAAGCCCGGGCCGTGTGCTCCTTTCCAAAGAGCCCTCTGCCAGCCTAGCAGAGCCTTAGAGACATCTAATCCTCCTTGCTGCAGTACACCAGAAGGATTGAAGACTTGGATGTCGGTGGATTCCTGTTCCTAGACGAATCGATGGAGGAAAGGGACTTGGACTTGTCCAGGTGGTGAGAGCTGTTTAAAGACAGATACTTTATCTTTACTATTCGTTGGGATTACAAAGTTGTTCTTCAAGTGCACCACCGAGAGATTGCTAGCAAATATTGTTTCACTGAACTTCCATTTAGATCAGTCAGGCCTGACTGCATAGGTAGACATTGCTGGGTGTTAGTCTACCCATGAGGGGAAGTAGCTGTAAAAGGGCAGCGCTAGAGTTGCATAGCAATACTTTATTATTCTGATTACTCTGTTTATCTTTATTACTGTTTTACTGTTTATTGCAGGGATCTGCAACTTGTTATACTGTTGTTTATTACTTGCCCATTAGCCTCAGTAAAATATCTGGGTAAAGTACAGCTGGGTGTCAGTTCCGCTTACTTTAATAGGAGTTTTAAAGTATATTCTGTGTATGTTTGTTATAGGACTGCGTCACCAACAGTTGCGATCACGCGGTCCTATCTCTCTATCACCAGCTGTGCCACGGGAGGTTAGAGCCGATTGCCGGGGGTTGACAGCGGTGCACTGCAGGGCCCAAATCAATATCAGCGGCTCTCTTAACTGGGGGTAGCGCTACACGTGGGGGCTCGAGTCCGGGATCCTTGTACGTTGCACGCTGCAATCAAGCCGGTCAGAAGTACCAGCATGGACCCGCTGGCAATGTCACAGTGGTGCGCAGCGATTGGCGCCGATCCAACCGCGGCAGTAGTCATTGTACTCCCGGGGGAAAGATGGAAGGAAGAGGAGATAAAACAGCTCGTATTGTTACTGTCTCTGAGCCACAAAGCATGGGTGATGGATTTTAGGCCAGATCCAGTGATCTCGTTTACATACGCACTGGTAGAATGGAAAAACGAAATCCCAGAGCATTTTAAAAGTCAGAGTATACAAGCCATAGATAATCAGATCTATCACTTGATACATACGCTGCCAGTGAAGGAAGAATGGTTTCAGACACCAAAGCCATCACTCCCACAATTATCTCCACCACTATCCCCTAAAGCAGAAAAGCTTAAGGAACTATTAAGCCCGGGATCACCGCTGGCCGCTATAGGGCCTGAATTGTTGAATGCTCTAGGAGACCTTGTAATTAAGTGCCAGAAAAGCAGTACGGTGCATGTGGAGGCCGGTTACCGGAAGCTTAGCACCTTCTCAGGGAAGCTCCCCGTCCCTGCGGGGGAGGAAGATTTTGACACTTGGGTGGAACAGGCATTGCAGGCAGTAGAAGCATGGGAGGTGCCTGAGGCACAGAAGAGACAGCGAGTCTTAGAAAGTCTGAAAGGTGCCGCGGCAGAAGCGGTGAAGAGCTTCCGGTTTGGAAATGAAAACTGTACAGCTCAAGATTGCCTGGCCATGCTGCAGGAAGAGTTTGGTCAGCTGGAGAAGGTGTCAGAGATGATTTATCAAATTGAACACACTCTCCAGCAGCCGAATGAGAAACTGTCAGAATATGTTAGAAGGCTGAACAGGCAGTTATGCAAGATTGTACTGAAGAAGGGAATGCTGCCCAAAGATGCAGATGAAGCACGCATGAAGCAGATCATGAGGGGAGCGCGGCGCTCGGACCCGGTCTGGCTGCACCTGAAAACCTCAGGAGGAGGAATATCACTAACCTACTCTGATCTAATAAAAATTATTAGGGACGAAGAGGCGCTGCAGGAAGATCAGCAGGTGGCCAAGGCGAATGTCACACCTGTACCAGTGTTGGTCCATTCGGTCAAGAGCCCAGAAAGAGATGCGGAGGTTGACACTCTGAAATCACAAATGGCCCAAGTGTTGGAGATGCTGACCTCTTTGATGGAGAAAGATCAGAGAAGACGAGAGAAACCAAGCCCAAGAAAGGAGTTGTTCCCGAACACCTCAGCACCGGCCTCCCTACAGGACCGAGAAGAGGTGATTTGCTATAACTGCGGAGGGAGTGGCCACTTTGCTAACGTATGCTCCAGCCCAAAGAAGAAGAGAACAGATAATTGCAAGCCGGCGGGAAACTCCAAAGGGCCCCGGTGAAGGAGTCAACCGGGTGCCCATCATCTTCAGTGCGCTCCAAACTAAAAAAAAGGCCAAGAATGGAGGAGACAAAACTCCTAGGAGGAGGTATAGTACACCCCCACCAAGATGTACCCCAGAGGGAGGGGGCAAGACCCCTCAGTGGATATACAGCACCCGAAAGAAGGAACATCCACCTAAAAGGAACAATAACATCCCTCAGCGGGTTTGTGCCCCCATTGAGAGGGAGAAAGTCAATGCATGCCAGGCTCAGGAAAAATTAAAGTCCAAAAGGAGCAGGGCAAGGGTCGAAAGCCAAAAAAAAAGAGGTGACCCCAGTCCGGCCATACCCAAAGGAACTGGTGGGCCCGTCTCCTACTGTGCCCATTCAAGTGGAAGGAGTCTATACTAAAGCTCTTTTGGACACCGGAGCACAGGTGACTTTACTATACCGGGACTTCTATGATAGGCACTTGAGTCATCTGCCTATCCAGAAGATAGAAGAGCTGGAGATATGGGGACTTGGAACCCAGAGTTTCCCTTATGATGGGTACCTGCCCATAAAGATGACTTTCGACCCATCCGTGGCTGGGAAGGCTGAAGTGTTTGACACCCTGGCAGTTGTGTGTCCCCGGCCGCCTGGAGCCAGCAAGATTTCCCTGATCATTGGGACAAACACGGATCTAGTCAGGAGACTCCTGACCCCTCTAGTGAAAGAGAGAAACCATTCAGCCACCAAAATCCATCCCATGCTAAAGACGGCCTACCAACGACTGGTCTTAGAGCAGAAGACCCCGGGAGAGGGGATAGGGAAGGTGTGGAGACTTGGCAGAGAAGGAGTAGTGCTACAGCCCGGAGAAGTAACCTGTCTTAGGGCCACTGTGAAGCTTTCGTGGGAACAACCTGGCCCCTTTGTCATGCTGGAATCAGACCCAAGGGAAGAGTCCTCAGGCCTGGAAGTGATACCAGAAGTGATTCCGTTCAAGGCCCTGAAGAAGGCCCATGGCAGAGTTCCGGTGAGTGTTAGGAACACTACGGGAGGACCCATGGAGATCCCTGCCAGAGTGTTGCTTGGTCAGGTGAGCCCTGCTGCCCCGGTCACTTGGTCCGAAGTCAAGGGGACGGGTGACGGAGGAGATGTTTGGGAGAAACTGTCCGTGGAAAACCCGAACCTACCCAGGGCTTGGAAAGAAAGAGCCAAGGCCCAGCTGACCAGGTGGGAGAAGATCTTTTCCGAAGATGAATTCGATGTGGGGTGTGCAAGAAGTGCCACCCATCGGATCCGCCTCCAAGAAGATAAGCCCTTCCGAGAGAGGGTCAGGCGGGTCCCCCTGGCAGATCTGGAGGATCTGAGGGAACAACTTGTAGAACTAAAGAAGACTGGTGTGATCCGGGAGTCTAGAAGTCCCTATGCCTCCCCAATCGTGGTGGTCAGAAAGAAGAATGGGTCGTTGAGGCTTTGTATCGATTACAGGACTCTCAACAGGAGAACCATCCCTGGCCAATACACCACACCAAGGATAGAAGATGCCCTACAAAGTTTGTCTGGAGCCAAATGGTTCAGTGTGATGGACCTCAAGAGTGGGTACTATCAAATCCCTATGCACCCAGAAGACAGGGAGAAGACAGCCTTCATAACCCCGGTGGGATTCTTCGAATTCAATAGGATGCCTCAGGGTCTGTCTGGAGCTCCTGCTACCTTTCAACGCCTTATGGAGAAGACTGTTGGAGACATGAATCTTATAGAAGTCCTTGTGTACTTGGACGATGTCATTGTCTTTGGAAGAACCTTGGAAGAACATGAAGCCAGGTTGGAGAAAGTATTGAGAAGACTCAGCGAAGAGGGACTTAAGCTTTCCCCCGAGAAGTGTCGGTTCTACCAGTCTTCTGTGAACTATCTGGGGCACATAGTGTCTGAAGAAGGGGTGGCCACAGATCCTGAGAAGTTGGAAGCAGTCACTTCCTGGCCACGACCCACCACAGTAACAGAGCTCAGATCCTTCCTGGGGTTCTGCTCCTATTATAGGAGGTTTGTGGAGGGGTTTGCTCGGATTGCCCGCCCGTTGAATGAATTGCTAAAGGCAGAAGGGGAAGAGGATGACTCAGGGCCCAGGAGGCCTGGTGAGTCAGTTCAAGATCAGTGGAACCCAAGGTGTGAAGAGGCCTTTCATGCTCTGAAGAGGAGCTTAACCACTGCCCCAGTCCTGGCCTACGCCGACCCTACCAGACCTTATGAATTACATGTGGATGCCAGCCATGAGGGTCTAGGTGGTGTACTCTACCAAGAACATGAAGGATAACTGCGACCAGTGGCCTATGTGAGCAGGAGCCTGACCCCCTCAGAAAAGAATTACCCCACTCATAAGCTGGAATTCCTGGCCCTCAAATGGGCGGTAGTAGACAAGCTAAAAGACTACTTGTATGGGGCAGAGTTTACTGTGAAGACAGACAACAACCCCCTGACCTACCTCTTCACCACCGCGAAACTAGATGCCACCGGACACAGGTGGTTGGCCGCATTGTCTGGATTCAACTTCAGTCTGAAGTACAGACCAGGAGCCGGAAATAGGGATGCAGATGCCCTGTCCCGGAGGTCTCATGCCACGACAAATGACTGGGAAGATTGGACCCAAGTGGCACCGGACGGGGTGCGGGCCCTTTGTCAAGGGGCTGAATTCCAAGCCAGAGGAGGCTCCAGAGCAGAAGAAATAGGGGTTACCATGGTAGGAGTCCCCAAACACTATTGTGGGGTAACTCAACTGGAGGAAGACAACCTACCGAGACTGTCCAAGAAGGAGTTGAGGTGTGACCAATTGGAAGACCCCATGGGGAGATTGGTCCTCGAAGCCCTGGAGAATCAGGATCCCAACAAATTCCTACATCACCCCTCAAAGGAGGCTCGCCTGTTGAGGAAGGAATTGGACAGGCTACAGGTACATCAGGGAGTGGTCTACCGAAGGGGCCCCTCTGATGACTCAGAAGATAAGTGGCAGTTATTTCTTCCAGAGAAGCACCGAGAGACTGTACTAATTGCCCTGCATGACCATCATGGTCACCTAGGGGCAGAAAGGACCTTCCAGCTTGTCAGAAATCGGTTCTATTGGCCCTGCATGAGGGCAGAAGTAGAGGAGTATTGCCATTCCTGTGCACGATGCATTCAGAGAAAGACCCTACCCCATCAAGCTGCCCCAATGGGCCACTTACAGAGTCAAGGCCCAATGGATCTGGTATGCATTGACTTTCTCTGCCTCGAACCCGACCTGAGTGGATTGGGGAATGTTCTGGTAATAACCGACCATTTCACCCGCTATGCTCAAGCTTTCCCAACCAAAGACCAGAAGGCATTCACCGTGGCCAAGATACTTATGGAGAAGTATTTTGTCCATTACGGACTACCACAGAGACTCCACTCAGATCAAGGAAGGGACTTTGAGAGTCGGTTGATCCGAAGACTTTTGGATTCATTAGGAATAAAGAAGACCAGAACCACGCCTTACCACCCACAAGGAGATGCTCAGCCGGAGAGATTTAACCGGACCCTGCTCAACATGTTGGGAACCTTAGAAACAGAGAAGAAGCAACACTGGAGTCAGCACATATCCGCCCTAGTACATGCCTATAACTGTACCACAAGTGACGCCACTGGCTACTCCCCTTATCGACTTATGTTTGGGAGAGAAGCAAGGCTACCTGTGGACCTGGCCTTTGGCACTTCTATAGACAATACCTCAGCTACATCCCACAAGAGATACGTGGACAGACTTAGACGTAGCTTGCAGGTGGCCTATGAACAAGCCCAGGCGGCTTCGGATCAAAGGGGGGCCCGCAACAAGAGAAATTTTGATCTGAAGGTTCGAGTGCAAGATCTGCAGCCCGGGGACCGAGTACTGCTACGCAATCTGGGGGTCCCTGGAAAACACAAGCTTGCCGACAGGTGGAGATCTGAGCCCTATGTTGTCTGTAGGAAGTTGCCCGGTTTGCCTGTCTACAAACTAAAGCCAGAAGGAAAGGTGGGTCCACTGAAGACGTGGCATCGGAACCACCTGCTCCCACTTGCTGAGGCAGTCAGAATACCTCCCGTGAGAGACTCCCCTGAACCGGCCTCTATCCTGGATATTCCTAGGCCGAACACTCGGTCCCAGACCTCTCGAGCCAAAGATGGGGAGGCCTCCCAATTGAGTACAGAAGAAGGTGGAGAACTGGACTGGCTGTGGCCTCCCTCGACTCTGGGAACGTCCGCCATAGATCTCCCAAATGGAGGGGATACCCCAGATGCAACGCTGAATCCGGAGGCTACTGAATTCATACCCTTCAGTCCCTCAGCTGATTACTGGGAAGATGTTCCTGACACTTGCGCAGAGGAGGACTCTAGAGATTCCATACGTCAGTCGACTTCTGAATCAGAGGTTCCAGAACCAGCAATGTTACCTGAACTTACTCCTGAAGAAGAGCCTGTGGTGCCAGAGTCAGAAGCACCAAGAGAGCAGAGGGCTCGCAGAGTCATCAGGCCTCCCAAGAAACTAACTTACCCCCAAATGGGGACGAGCTCAGAGGACTCTGTTGTAACGGCTAGGAGAAGTGTTGAACAACCTGATCCTTCCACCGTCCATTTGGTGGAGGGCAACCCCAGCTCACTCTCTGGCACAGTTAGGCAGGCCACTCATGGTAGTGTGACCTGTGGGCAAGAGAGTTCCATCCCAAAGTTTTGGTGGGAATTCCCTATGCCAACATCATGCTCGACATTGTCCAAAATGGTAAACAGTATTTGTTGAAGTTTATCTTTGGGGACCAAAGAGTTCAAGTGGGGGGAGTGTGTAGCGGGGTGTTCCCCTTTAATGCAGAGAGACAAGAAGTTCCAGGTGAGAGGTGAGTCGGGAGGAAGTAAAGAGACATTATGGAAGTGAAAGCAGAGGAGAGAGAGACTACATCTCCCAGTACATCTTGCAGCACCCAGGGTGCATTGCTCCAGAACAGAGACTGCTGGGGCAGACTTTATAAAGGGGAGGCGGAGTTTTGGTCGGTCTCTTTGGACCCCCCTCTCCTAGCAAGAGGATGTCTGTGCTGAACTGCTGTGTGCACAAGGCCTGAAGCCCGGGCCGTGTGCTCCTTTCCAAAGAGCCCTCTGCCAGCCTAGCAGAGCCTTAGAGACATCTAATCCTCCTTGCTGCAGTACACCAGAAGGATTGAAGACTTGGATGTCGGTGGATTCCTGTTCCTAGACGAATCGATGGAGGAAAGGGACTTGGACTTGTCCAGGTGGTGAGAGCTGTTTAAAGACAGATACTTTATCTTTACTATTCGTTGGGATTACAAAGTTGTTCTTCAAGTGCACCACCGAGAGATTGCTAGCGAATATTGTTTCACTGAACTTCCATTTAGATCAGTCAGGCCTGACTGCATAGGTAGACATTGCTGGGTGTTAGTCTACCCATGAGGGGAAGTAGCTGTAAAAGGGCAGCGCTAGAGTTGCATAGCAATACTTTATTATTCTGATTACTCTGTTTATCTTTATTACTGTTTATTGCAGGGATCTGCAACTTGTTATACTGTTGTTTATTACTTGCCCATTAGCCTCAGTAAAATATCTGGGTAAAGTACAGCTGGGTGTCAGTTCCGCTTACTTTAATAGGAGTTTTAAAGTATAGTCTGTGTATGTTTGTTATAGGACTGCGTCACCAACAGTTGCGATCACGCGGTCCTATCTCTCTATCACCAGCTGTGCCACGGGAGGTTAGAGCCGATTGCCGGTGGTTGACAGCGGTGCACTGCAGGGCCCAAATCAATATCAGCGGCTCTCTTAACTGGGGGTAGCGCTACACAAGGATTATCACAGTGAAAGAAACTGACACTCTTCCTACCTATAGTTTTCTGTCCCTAGAAAAAATGTTTTTTTAAAGCTGATTGATGATCAATGCTTTAGCACACTATAGCACAAGTAGAATTTCCCTCACTGTCCTTCCCTGTCCCTAGAAACAAGGATTATCACAGTGAAAGAAACTGACACTCTTCCTACCTATAGTTTTCTGTCCCTAGAAAAAATGTTTTTTTAAAGCACACTATAGCACAAGGAGAATTTCCCTCACTGTCCTTCCCTGTCCCTAGAAACAAGGATTATCACAGTGAAAGAAACTGACACTCTTCCTTCCTATAGTTTTCTGTCCCTAGAAAAAATGATTTTTTAAAGATGGTTGATGATCAATGCTTTAGCACACTATAGTACAAGGAGAATTTCCCTCACTGTCCTTCCCTGTCCCTAGAAACAAGGATTCACACAGTAAAACACACTGACACTCTCCCTACCTATCCTTCTCTTTCCCTAAACTAAAGGAATCCAGGTTAAGCAAGAAAAAAAATGTCACTGTCCCTGCCTATGCTTCTCTTTCCCTGCTCCGGAACACACTACACTAGGCCGCCGTGCTGGCGGCCTTTTATAGTGTGGGGCGTGTACTAAACACCCTCAGCAATAATTGGCCACAGGCATCCTGCCTGTGGCCAATCATTGCTCTCCAAGCTGCCGGCGCTGTGATTGGCCAAGCATGCGGGGTCACAGTGCATGCTTGGCCAATCACAGCGCCTGGATGACACTGCGATGGCGTAGTGCATTGTGGGCCGTTCGCGTCACTCGAATTAGGCGCGAACGGCCCAAATCGTTCGATCTTCGTCGAACGATCGAACAGCCGATGTTCGAGTCGAACGTATGTTCGACTCGAACACCGAGCTCATCCCTAATAACAGAGTAAGGCACAGACAGTTGGACTCCCTCAATGAACAGAACAGACAGGGGGTATGGATGCGAGTAGGCCCAGGCACAATGAACTCTCCTACTTCCTTCCCAGAAGTAGGTTTCTGCTCCCAATCGAGGAAGACATCCCTCCCGGCGGTCTCCGGAGGCTCACCCGTCACTGGCAATTTGCTGCACCAGGTCTTCAGGTAAGTACCCCCTCCGGTCCCTTATGCCATTGGATTCGGGTACCCACTCTCGGGGTCCCCTAGGAAGTTCCTCCCTCGTGGAGCCTTAGTCCGGGACCCTCAGTCCCGGACCGCCATCCAAGTACCTCACCCCAGGCTAAAGGTGCCTGGGATGGAACACGACCTCCGAACATCCTCCAGGCCTAGGCCGCCTAGAGGACCGACACGAACCACCGCCCTCAGGCTGAAGGTGCCTGGGACTCTCCCATGACAAAGATGGCCGCCCCCTTTATACCCTCTACCAGCAGGCACGGCGGGTTCCCCACCCCACCATACCACTGCCGAGGGAGGACAAAAAGGGTACGACACACAGCAATGGTTCAACCCCAGCCCAAGGCGACAGCGCCACCTGCTGAGCGGCAGGGAACTGCACATTACTGGTGTCTCTGCCAGTTTAAATACAGGAAGGAAAGTGCATGCCCGCTACAATTATAACGCACATACAGATCCAACAACTTTTAGCTGAACTCCTTGCAGGCCGATTCCCAGTGCAGCTACCAACCACTGGAAAAATGGATAGCAGGATACAAAAAACACACAAAGGCAGCGCTCGATGGGAATAGCATTGCAACTTTTATAGTCTTCAAGTAGGTAGCAAAATAAATATTGCACTGGAGATAAAATCTAAAAAGTAAAAAAAAGCGAGGAATACCTAACGGTAGCAAAAGCAGTCATAAAAACATGTAGCTAAGTATGATACTGGTATAAAAATTTGTACAACGATACCACTGCTGAATCCAGATGAGGAGGGGTTAACATCAGTCTGTCGGCATGTAGATGTCCCGTGTAGGGAACTATCACAACTCCCAGTGGATGGCTGCAGAATCCCAGGTTGATAGAGGGAAGTGATAGAGGGAAGTGTAACAGCCCTTGCGTGTGGCAGATAGTAAGGTCCCGCCGGCATGCAGATATGAAGGCACAGCAAAGAAGCCCTTCAGATGGACACGGCAAGCCCCGCCGGTGTCCGTGTTGTCACCCGGAACTCCCTGAAGACCCGGAAGGCGGCGGAGAATTTTGATTGATCAAAAACATTAATCGATTAATTGAGGAATTAATAGTTAATTTCCACAGCCCTAGTTGATTTGCAACAAGGTATTGGCCACTGAATTTGGAGGAAATGGGAATTCTGGGGTGACATCTCAGCACTGGAATTTTCTCACAATCAGAGCTTTTGTTTCAGCAGGAACATGGGGGAACGTAGTTCCGGCACCTCCAGCACTGAATGTGTACAGTGGCAAGGGCTAGTGGGGTGTGCTGAAGGGTCCAATGATGACAGCTGCTGGGGGATCTATTGTTGCTTGGGGGTTTCTTGTGTTGCTAGTGGGTCAATTGTTGCTGGGAGGGATCTACTGTTGAGGGAGGAGTCTATTGTTGCTGGCTGCTGGAGGGTCTATTAATGCTGGCTGCTGGGGGATCTGTAGTTGAGGGAGGGGTCTATTGTTGCTGGCTACAGGAGGGTCTATTAATGCTGGCTGCTGGGGGGATCTACTGTTGCTTGGGGGATCTATAGTTGAGGGAGGGGTCTATTGTTGCTGGTGGGGTCTATTGTTCATGGGGTTGATCTGTTGCTGCGAGGCAGTATTTTGTTGCAAGCGGTCTATTGTTGCTCGGGGGGATCTGTTATTGTTGAGGGTGTCTATTTTTGCGGGGGGGGGTCTATTTTTTGCTTTGGGGGAGGAGCTATCGTTGCTGGCTGCATGGGATCCATTTTACTGCTTTTCCTATTATAATTACCAAATTTTATAAAGATTACTTAGCTCCACAAAATGATACTTGGTTCTGTTTTCTCTAAAGTAGGTGGTACTCGGAGGTGGGTAGGTGGTGGAAACATCTGATGGTGCTCGGAGGTGGATAGGGGGTGGAGACATCTGACAGTGCTTGTAGGTGGGAGGAGGCGGAGACAAGGGGTGGCTTGGGAGAGGGGAGTTCCTGCACCTATTCTGTTAGAAAAAAAGCCCTGCTCCCATCCTTGCGGGCCGCCCTGGAGTTGTTTGATGAGTTTGGACGCTTCTCAGGGGTCAGGATCAACTGGACGAAGTCCATAGTGTTTCCGCTGGATCCTCGGGGCGAGGGGACGGAGTTGCAGACCCCGCTACTTTGGGTCGAGGAATTTAAATACCTGGGTATTGTGGTGTCGAGAGACCTCCAGGCCTTTCGGCTTCTCAACCTACAACCCTTGGTGGCGAGACTCAAGGACCAATGCTCTAGATGGCGGGACCTGCCTCTCAATCTTCTTGGACGTATTAATGTGCTGAAAATGCTCTACCTGCCCAGGTTTAACTATGTGTTCCGTAACTGCCCTGTATGGCTTCCGGCTACTTTTTTTAAGGAGCTGGGCAGCTGTATAACCTCTTTTCTCTGGAGGGGTGTATACCCTAGGCTGGCCAAGTCGACCCTGCAGCTCCCTGTGAGCCGTGGAGGTCTCGCGTCTCCCAACCTGAAAGTATACTACTGGGCGGCCATGTTAGTGACTATACGTTGGTGGTCCGAGCAATCCAGATCCAACGCGGCCACATGTTTAGAAGCAGCCATTTTGGGTTCCCTTCGGGAACTAGGCAATTTGGTGTATTGGGGCGCTGCTGCGTACCCCTCGCTCCCGTCCCCTACTAGAGTGACCCTGAAGGTGTGGGGAGTGGCTAGGAAGAGATTCCTCCACGTGCGTCACTATTCTAACTTTGGTCCCTTGTGGGGTAACCCCGCGCTCCAGCACTTTAAGATGCTTCCCGACCCACACCTCTGCTTTGAGATTAAAACACTTCAGGATATTATGCCCCGGGGGACGCTCCTGACGTTTGCGGATCTCTCTGCTAGGTTTGGACTTCCGGGTGGGATGTTATTTAGGTATTACCAGTTGAGGCATGCTGCGAGAGCGCAATTCCCACTCCCCATAACACTTGAAGCTGATTCTATCGAGGCACTTTTGGCGCAGGAGACTCTTAAAAAGACCCTTTCTACACTGTACTTTGCCCTCCTTGGAGGGAACTCACCTAAGATAGAGGCCCTGTGGGGGAAGTGGCAGGCCGACATTCCTGGCCTGGACAGGGAGACCTGGGAGGAATGCTTCGAAGCGGGTTCTAGACTAATGGTTTCCTCCAGGGATAAGCTCATACACACCAAATTCATTCACCGAGTCTATTACACACCACAAAGGTTGCACAAGATCTATCCACAGAAGTCCCAGGACTGTCCTAGATGTTATTCCCCTGACAGCACATTCCTACACATGTTTTGGACCTGCCCATCCCTGGGTATTGGGCTGCAGTTTTTGACTGTATTAATGTCCGCCTGCAGTTGTCCCTTCCCGTGTCGCCTGAACTGGCACTGCTGGGCATTCAGGATGATGAACAGAGGCCTCGTTATACTAAGCTGCTTATCTCCTATGTCCTTTTCTATGCTAAAAAGGAAATATTGCTCAGGTGGACGCCCCCCTCTCCCCCTACAGTCGAGTCTTGGGACTCCTTTATAAATTCAGTGATGCCCCTTTACAAGCTGACTTATATCAATAGAGGCTGTCCTCAAAAATTTGATCACTTATGGCTGCCTTGGACCGAACAAGTGTGAGTTCCTGGGTGGTAGACCTATAGATTAGTACTTGAGATTCGTATTAGAGGGGACGGCCACAGGCGTTGCTAGGGGGGTGCGGTCCGCACCCAGGTGACACCCACTAGAGGGGTGACACCTTTCCGACTCTCCCGAGGGTGAGGAAAGCCCTGGTATTTTTTATTTATTTTTTACAGCTGACCCCTGGTCACCCCGCTGGAACAATGCCTCCAGCACCGCGGCGCGCCTGGTGTGCGTGCTTCTCCTACTTCCTCCTCCAGCCTGTCACAACATCTCACACCGCCGGGGCGGCGTGGCTGCATGCTGTGACGCTGTCCTTGTCTCCTCTCCAGACTCCCGCCTGGAAGAGGTGTGAGTACAGTACAGGCGGGAGGGTGACACTCAGCTTGCGAGGGGGTGTCGTGTCCTGGTGTCCATCGCCGGCCTGAGCCCAAGGTAAGGTGCATGATAGGTGGGGGGGTTTCCATGGTACCGGCAGGCCACCTGAGAGCTGGTGTGGGAGGACTCTCAGACAGTGTCTGGCGCCCTGTGCTAGTCTGATAACGAGGGGGGGTGCAAGGTGGTGACGCCACTGGGGACGGCTGCCCCCCCCACGCTGGTATCTTAAGGGTTCCCTTTGTTATAACAAATCCTTGTGAGTTTGTACAAATTTTGTATCCAGGTATTGGAGTCTATATTTGAATTCTATTTGTCTACGCTTGTATTTCTGTACCATCAATTTGTTTAAATTTACCTGATTTGTATTTGAGTATTTTAGTGACTGCCTTGTGTGAAGACATGATTTTCAATAAAGACCGACCTTGTTGTTAAAAAAAAAAAGCCCTGCTCACAATAAAAGGTTTAAATTGGCTTTGAATACAAACTTCTGTAAGGTTTAAAGGCTGGCCATACATGGTCGAATTTCGAAGGAATTTTCCTTTTGAAAATCAGAAATTTAGTGCATTTTGTGATCCGATGGTGCCACCATTGATTTAGAAATTTGACCAACCAAGCCTTCTCGTTCACCTCCTGTTGCTACAGAAAATATTTTTCGTGGCTGGGAATCTTCTTTTCTTTCTGGGAATTTTCTTTTCTTGCACGTGCAAATTTTTTTCTTCGATTACATTTCTCGAATTATTCTCCCATCATTGATTAGAAAATTGTTAATTTTTCAAAAAATTTCCAACATGCCGGATTACTCAAATTCGATGGGCGCACGAAAATCGGCTGTTGCAGCTGACTAATGGTGCGAATTTGGAACGAAAATTCTTAGATAAGATTTTCAAAAGAAAATTCCTTTAAAACTCGATCTATGTATGGCCTGCCTAAGACATAGGATGGGAGTTGCATGCTGCTTGTTTACTAGCACATTAAACTGACATTACAACCCCTGTCAGGGGCGCACGGGCGCTGCCCCCTCTCTGTGTATAATGTATAGATTCATGCATTGCATTAATCTATAAATGGCCCTATTCAGGCGTCCGGCCCCTTTTCGGACGCCGGGCGCCTGAATTCCAGCAGCAGGGGTGTATTTTTGAAGCACCTGATTAGAGCCATAGGCTCTTATAGGTTTCAAAAAAGGTGAACTGCGAGCGCAAAGCATTGCACTCGCAGTCCACCCAGGTGTGTTAGAAAAGTGAATGAATATTCGCTTTCCTAACACTGAACCGCATCTTCGCCAATCAGGTGTGCGGGTCTGTTACCCATCACCTGATTGGCTGAAAGGACAGGCACTACGATTGGATGCCTATCAGGAGGAGGGGAGGACACAGGAGCCGCTGTCTGACCCATTGCAAGGTCCCACCGCTTGCCGCCGTCACCCGCTGCCTGACCCGCCACCGAGACAGGGTAAGTGCCGGGGAGACGGCGAGCATGCAGGAGGGGTCACAGTGGCAACTTTTGATAGGCACAGTGGCAACCTTTGATAGGCACAGTGGCACTATTTGATAGGGCACAGTGGCAGCATTTGATGGGACACAGTGGCAGCATTTGATGGGACACAGTGGCAGCATTTGATGGGACACAGTGGCAGCATTTGATGGGACACAGTGGCAGCATTTGATGGGACACAGGGGCAGCATTTGATGGGACACAGTGGCAGCATATGATGGGACACAGTGGCTGCATTTGATGGGGCACAGTGGCTGCATTTGATGGGACACAGTGGCTGCATTTGATGGGGCACAGTGGCTGCATTTGATGGGGCACAGTGGCTGCATTTGATGGGGCACAGTGGCAGCGTTTGATGGGCACAGTGAGGCTGCAATTGATGTTTTTTTCCAGAATATTTCAGTTTGCATACCCAAAAATTTTGAGTACCAGCCGCCACTGATCCCTGTCTTATTAACTGTTCCCACCCCAACAAGCTGGTGTTACCGGTCTCAAACATGAAGGAATGAGAGACAATAACTGTAGAATGATGAGAAAATGAGAGCAGTTTTATTCTGCCATGTTCTGGCTCTTTCTCTAATTTATTTCCAGTTACATGTAAATATAACGAGGAGAGCAGAGGTATAAGTGGTAATGGACTTTTAATTGGTAGCCACTGATAGACCCAAAATCAAAAGGAGAAAGCAGTCAATAGGATAAAATTCTAATTTATTTCAACAACATATTAAAAAACATATAAAATCAAGAAATAGTATCAAAATATGTAAACACATATAGTATACAAGATATCATCCCACATGGGTTTAACCAATCTGTGTACAAAAAGAAACCTGTAGGTATTCCCTCAAATGCAATGAGCTAGAGACTTGTGTCAAAGATGATCTTTCATATCAAAGCCCCACAGAACATCAGAGTACCAGGGGATCACTACACGTTTCGCTTTTAGCTTCCTCAGGGGACCCTAGTATTGGTACTGAGAAACAATATAGATTATGATGTGCATGCATATATGAGTCTAGAAAAAGATTTGTACATGAACATACAAAAAATAAAAGGAGTTACATATATTTCTCCTAAAGAATGATTCAAAATCAAAAAACCGAAATAATATTCACATCAATAGTACAAAATTGAGTGCTTATGTAGCGGGGTCCTCAAATTGATGGGATACACCTGGGGAATAGTGTGACCCAGGTGTATAATTGTGTTAGGGTTCAGACCCCTTTTTGTTTCGTGGAGGATTGGAGGATGTAGTATTCTCCTTTGCCTGTGGGTGGCGGGGTACCCACAGGCTTCAGGTAGAATCATCTCCTGCAGTGCTCCCTGTTTTGTCCCTTCCCGGAGATGGTATGGCTGGGGCGGGGAACCCGCCGGGCCGTTGATGGGAGGAGATAAAAGGGGGAGACGCCCTTACCACGAGGTCTTGCGGAGAAGGAGGTCCTCGGAGGAGGAGGGTTGCGGTCCGCACCCAGGGCCCTCGGGCCTGGGTGCTGGAGATCCAGGAGTCTGGTCCAGGTGCCCATGGCCTGGTCCGGAGTCATGTTGGCGTCCATCCCAGGCACCTTTAGCCTGGGGTGAGGTACTATCAAGGAGGCCTGGGGCCCAGTACCTTCGACTGGGTCCCGCTAGGGTGGACTGTCCGAGGGTCCCTGAGCGGAGGGACTCGTATCTGAGGTGAGGAGGCCAGAGAGGTTACCCACTGGAGACCCGGAGCAGCACCAACCCGGTGACAGTGGGCCTCTGGGAACTCTCTTGGGAGGACACATCCCCCTGATAGGGGCCACAGCGTATCGAAGAGGGCTCCATTGCTGTTCATAGGGGTTGCTGGAAGAGACCCCATCTTTCCTGTTCTGTAACAGCCGGATTGGCTTAGGCGCCGCTGGTCATAGTACAGTGGCATAGAACTTAAACTTTAGGAAGTGCCTCGATCTGCTCGCCTCACCGTTGGCAAGGTTATAGGTCCCAACCAGTTTGCTGCAAAAGAACTGTTTATTGTGCTTTGCTTATTGGAGTGTCGAATAAACAAGTGTTGGACCTTTCTCCGGTGTGTGAACTCCAGTTACTGGAAGCAAAGGGGAGGCTGGTGAGCTTGCAATTACAGACTCAGTGCATTCACAGAACACACCGGCCCGAGGAAACATCAGTAAGTGGCCTTCACCTCCCTACTACAATGGGGAGGACATGGGCCGTGGCGCATCTCACTCTCATAACCCAGGAACCCCTAGACATGAGTTGGTGTGTAACCGATAAAGATGGAGAGAGGGTGAGGCCGCTACACGTGGGGGCTCGTCCGGGATAGAGTGTGTTCTAAAGATGGACTTGAGAATGTCTACATTTGAACTTTGCTGCCCAGAGGAGTTCCGAGCAGATCGGCCATATTACTGGCCAAAGTGCGTCCCTGCTCGGAGTTGTGGAAATGACCCTAACACGGGAAAGGCCCATGCGGAGGAGCGGAAAAAGGGAGAAGTCCAGCCGTGTGACGTACTGCACGTGGGGACTGTTAACGCACTGCGCCACGAGACACCCCATGGCGACATCGTTCGTGGGCGGAGTCAAGAGGAAGCCCGCGAAAATGTACAGCTCATGGGAGGAGTCTGGCCAAGTGTGGGGATACACGTGGAGACTCCGGCGCGGGGTCAGTGCATGATGGAGCAGCAGATAGTCGGGATGACCTCAAGTGCCCCGTGGATTATGGTTCCTCACCCCACGAGAATGACTTCCTTTGCTGCCCCCATCACAGACACGGGGATAAGACTTAGGCCCCAAGGGCGGTTGGCTCTGTACACTTGCAGAGACACGGAGGCCCTCGGTGTGATCTGTCCCGGCTGCTCGGGACTGGTGGTCACCCTGAAGCCATTCGGGCGATGTGAGGAGTGCAGAGAATTCCTTTTTGAGGTCGAGTCGTCCACAGCAAGGCCCCGGGCCCTTCGCCTCAACCACCTCACGGGTACCGCTACTCCGGAAGGGGAGATCAAGGCCTTTGTCGAGGTTCCCGTGCGCGCTGACCAGGGCGATGGACTGCCCAACAGAGAAAAATCCGAGGATGCTGCCTCGGTCGCCACAAGTTCTCTGCTCCCACCCCCGAAGAGGAAAGTTGGCCTAGTACAGGCATCCTATGGACGTGGTCGAGCTTCACCCCGCTGCTTGCCTGGCCTGGATGGCGCCGGTCGAGAAGGAAGCCCCGGACATCCCAGTCCTCTACAAGGGTCAGGTGAGCCAGGGGCTGGGACTGTGGTGGTGGTTGGAGGTGTCGGGGGCCCATTGGAGGTGGAGCCCCCAGGGAGGATGATTCTGTGTCCACCAGAAGATATCTGCCTGCGGAGATGTATGACACCTCCGACCTAGAGTCGCTGTCTGACTGCGGAGATGATGGCGAGATAGACGAACTGTTCAGCCGCAAGGGCTGGGATAGAATGCCACTTCTTGCTTCCCGTGCGGTACGGGATTCACCTATGTACACAGGAGACAGCACACCTCGGGTGGAAGACCCGCAGCTTACGAGGGAACCTACCCCTCCACCGGTGTCCTCACCTACTGTTACCTCACCTGCTTTGGTTGTGGGGACACCCCGCGCTTCTCTGAGAGCACCGAAAGTCAGTTTCAGGGAGCTGGTAAAGGCACCTGGGCATCCGGAAGCTATTGTGCTGCCTGGAACTGGAGAGAAAGCCACTATGCCACCTTTGGCCCGCTTGCAGAGACTGTTTTGCCACAAAGTAGCTCGGGAATATGGGTGGGAGTACCCGTATCTGCCCCGGGACTTGCTGTTTGAGGTGGAAGTCTGGAGAGCAAGATGGTATGACGAGTTAGTGTGGGACAAGTTGAAGGTGCCTCATGCTCGCAGGTACCTGGAATGTGTGCCGGCAGTGTCTAAGAGGTTTGAGGACTGCAGAGCTGAATGGAGATTGGGGCGCCATATCCATGCTGACAAGGTAGTCATTTGCAGAAGAGAAGGAGAAGATGTCGAGTATTCGATAGAAGCATTTGACAAACACCTGAAACCCCTGTATCTGCCGGATCCAAAGTTTTACTTATAGGAGAAAAGAACTCCTGTTTATTTCCTTTGTGCACTTGAACTTTCTGGAAGAGCCATTCCCAGACACCCAGGACTGTGCCCTGCTTTTGTTTTTATTTGGGCTTTTCTTTTTCTCATTGGAGACTTGGGGCTGTTGTGTTTTTTTGTGTTTCCCCTTTTCTTCATGTGCCAAAGGCAAGGACATTTGGGAATAGTGGCAGAGTAGGGAAAAGCTGGAAGAACGAAGACTCGTTGAGTGTCATGACCGCGGCGTTGTCACCAGGTGGCAGTGTTGCGCAACAAATGTTTGAAAATGTTTCACACACACATCACCTTGCTTGTTGGAGTGAGTGGGTCTCTCGGCTGACGGGCCCACTCATGCCAAATGACAAGAAATTATGTTAGGATGTTGTTTTTTCTTTCCCCTGCAGGAGAATCGTCAATCAAGACCATTGAGAGTGGGTGGCTCTTAGACAGTGTGGGAGAGGGGTTGTGATTATGCAGATGTTTAAAGTGTTTTATGACATAAGTTGTTTTATATGTTCCCCATTCCCTGAGCAGGTCTTGGCACTTGGGAAAAATTTAGAGGAACTGCCTCAGGGGTTTCACTCCATGTCACCACTTTATGGGAGGCATGGGTGTGCACCTGACGCTGGGGACCAGCGTCCAATCACAGGGGGGAATGTGTAGCGGGGTCCTCAAATTGATGGGATACACCTGGGGAATAGTGTGACCCAGGTGTATAATTGTGTTAGGGTTCAGACCCCTTTTTGTTTCGTGGAGGATTGGAGGATGTAGTATTCTCCTTTGCCTGTGGGTGGCGGGGTACCCACAGGCTTCAGGTAGAATCATCTCCTGCAGTGCTCCCTGTTTTGTCCCTTCCCGGAGATGGTATGGCTGGGGCGGGGAACCCGCCGGGCCGTTGATGGGAGGAGATAAAAGGGGGAGACGCCCTTACCACGAGGTCTTGCGGAGAAGGAGGTCCTCGGAGGAGGAGGGTTGCGGTCCGCACCCAGGGCCCTCGGGCCTGGGTGCTGGAGATCCAGGAGTCTGGTCCAGGTGCCCATGGCCTGGTCCGGAGTCATGTTGGCGTCCATCCCAGGCACCTTTAGCCTGGGGTGAGGTACTATCAAGGAGGCCTGGGGCCCAGTACCTTCGACTGGGTCCCGCTAGGGTGGACTGTCCGAGGGTCCCTGAGCGGAGGGACTCGTATCTGAGGTGAGGAGGCCAGAGAGGTTACCCACTGGAGACCCGGAGCAGCACCAACCCGGTGACAGTGGGCCTCTGGGAACTCTCTTGGGAGGACACATCCCCCTGATAGGGGCCACAGCGTATCGAAGAGGGCTCCATTGCTGTTCATAGGGGTTGCTGGAAGAGACCCCATCTTTCCTGTTCTGTAACAGCCGGATTGGCTTAGGCGCCGCTGGTCATAGTACAGTGGCATAGAACTTAAACTTTAGGAAGTGCCTCGATCTGCTCGCCTCACCGTTGGCAAGGTTATAGGTCCCAACCAGTTTGCTGCAAAAGAACTGTTTATTGTGCTTTGCTTATTGGAGTGTCGAATAAACAAGTGTTGGACCTTTCTCCGGTGTGTGAACTCCAGTTACTGGAAGCAAAGGGGAGGCTGGTGAGCTTGCAATTACAGACTCAGTGCATTCACAGAACACACCGGCCCGAGGAAACATCAGTAAGTGGCCTTCACCTCCCTACTACAATGGGGAGGACATGGGCCGTGGCGCATCTCACTCTCACAACCCAGGAACCCCTAGACATGAGTTGGTGTGTAACCGATAAAGATGGAGAGAGGGTGAGGCCGCTACACTTATATATACCTACCCAGGTTTCAATGGTGTATATAAGGTGCCCAACCCAAGACATGGGGATGCAGGAGGAATAGACTCCTACGTAGATTGTCTATTCCTCCTGCGTCCCCATGTCTTGGGTTGGGCACCTTACATAACTTGTTTAAAATAACATCCATCATTGCGGAGCCATTATGAGTCTTTCAAATATAAATTTTACTTAAATTTATGTAATTAAAACAGTTTTGCGTACCTGTAGAATGATGAGAAAATGAGAGCAGTTTTATTCTGCCATGTTCTGGCTGTCTATTTTATTTCCACTGTTGACCAGAATTTCACTTCCCCCTTCATTACTGTGTAATGCGCCACCTACAGGTTGCTTCCAGAACATCTTTTACAGAACTCAAACTTAGAGGGGAAGTCCACCCTAACACTAAAATCTGTAAATCTACAGACATCCATGATCTAAGACTTGTCTAACTAACCCTGTAAAGAAGAAATCACTATACATATCTTTTTTGAAGCCACTCCGGTCCCGTCTCCAGCGCCAGAAGCTCTGCAGAGGACACAGCTGACAACGGCTGCGAAATGGCTGGGAAGTGCAGTCACCCATAGAGTTACTATGGGGGCTTCCGTTGTCGGCTGCCTCCTCTGCACCCGCCTCCACAGCGAAGCGCCCGCTGATAGCTCAGCATGGGACCGGACTGAAGCAGCTTCAATAAAGGTATGTGTAGTGATTTCTTTTTCACAATGCTAAATATGTTAGTTTTAGATTGTGGATGCCTGTAGATTTAGAGATTTTAGCACCAGCATATTTTTGACATTTTTATAGCGCACTAAAAGCAAAAAAAAATTCTGCTTCATCTAGAACCTCTCTCTCATGTCTATGGGCAGGGGCAGTGGGGGTTGATTTACTAAAACTCGAGAATGTGAAATCTGGTGCAGCTGTGCATGGTAACCAATCAGCTTTTAACTTCAGCTTGCTAAATTTGACAAAAAAAACTGGAAGCTGATTGGTTTCTATGCAGAGCTGCACCAGATTTTGCACTCTCCAGTTTTAGTAAATCAGTCCCATTGTTTCAGCTGACAATTACTTAGTTTTATGGGATACAAATATCAGTACATTGTTAGCTTTATAACTGCTTGTTCCTCCAATAGATAGGTAAGAAAGAAAAAAAAATCCATTGTGATCAACCCCACCCCCCCCCCCCCCCCCCACAAAAAAAAAAAAAAACTGAAGTTGATCAGCAACAGTCTCTTACAAAGCACAGTCCAATTAGCTCCGCCAGAGAAGAAAATTCTGTCCTGATGCCCAAAGAAAATCAGATATAGTCCTTGACCAACAACGCACATTGTTATTTCTTATAGACATTGGTAGCGGGTGATATTTTAGGCATATAAAAACACCTGTAGCGATACCTTCAACTAAGAGGGCCGCAGATTTATTTTGGGCCCTGAAGACAGCTCCGCCAACCCCAGGCAATTTACTCGACCCCCTACTGGCACAGTTAGTATGGCAGCAATATAATTCTTATGCTATATGATTAAACTCAGACACCAAGGCAATAATGAAAGGGGTATCTAATTTACTTTAGATTTGTGTGAAGTCAGATGCCACCCAGGCTCGCAGTGGGGTGGAAGGCTCTTTGGTGCTGCACAAGGCCTCAGGCTTCAGGCCTTGCACTCCGGCACATCCGCACAGGAGGATCAGTCACTGAAGTCTCATGTCCCAAAGAGGCCAAGCCCTGCCTCGCCTCCTCCTTTTATAACCCCTCCCATGAGTCTCTGGGGTGGAAACATTGCCGAAAGGGGTTCTGGGTAAGGTAGTCCTGGGAGTCTTAAAGGGGACCCCGCTACACACTCCCCCCACTTAAATTCTTTGGTCCCTAAAGAAAATTCTAGCATACACTGCGTACAACCCCAGACAACATTGCATAAGAGGTAGGCATAGGGAATTTCCACCAAAACCGAGGGGTTGGATTCCCTTGTCCACAGGTCACACTATCCTGAGTGGCCTGCCTAACTGTGCCAGAGAGTGAGTGGGGGTTTCCCTCTACCAAATGTACAGTGGAGGGATCCGGATTCTCTACACTCCTCCTAGCAGTGACCACAGAAACTTCTGAGCTCTTCCCCATTTGTGCGTAGGTCAACTTTCTGGGAGGCCTTATGACTCTGCGAGCCCTTTGTTCCCTTAGGGTTTCTGGCTCTGGCGCCACAGGCTCTTCTTCTGTAACAGGCTCAGGCAACACGGCAGGCTCTGTAACATCTGCTTCAGGAGCCGAGGGATACATAGAGTCTCTAGGGCCCTGTTCAGGGTAAACGTCACTTTTGGGAATAATTCCTTCCTTGGTACTTCTCTCTTGGGACCCTCTGGGTCTTTTGCTATCAGAGAGGTCAACATCTCTAACACTATCAGAGAGGTCAACATCTCTAACACCTTGGACATTTGAGATTTTAAAGTGTCTACCTCTGAGTCTCTTTCAGGGGTCATCACTGGATTGACTAGCATCTGTGCGGGGACAACATTTGTCTTAATCATTTGCTGGTCCTGTTGTAGCGCCTCCTCATCTCTGGTGATTTTTATCAAGTCAGCATAAGTCAGTAACGTTCCTCCTCCCGAGGTTTTCAGGTGCAGCCAGACTGGATCCGAGCGTAACGCTCCCTTTAAGACTTGCTTCATTCTTGCCGCATCTGTATCTTGGGGCTTAATTCCCTTCTTCAACACAATCTTGCACAGCAACCTGTTCAGTCTCCTAACATACTCTGAAAGTTTCTCCTTCGGCTGTTGGAAAGTATGTTCAAATTGGTAGACCATCTCTGTCACCTTTTCCAATTGACCAAACTCTTCCTGTAGCATGGCTAGACAGTCTTGAGCCGTGCAATCTGCATTCCCAAACCGAAAGCTTTTCACTGCTTCTGCTGCTGCGCCTTTGAGGCTTTCTATCACTCGTTGCCTCTTCTGCGCTTCAGGCACCTCCCATGCCTCTACTGCTTGTAATGCCTGCTCCACCCAGGTATCAAAATCTTCTTCCCCTGCAGGGACAGGGAGCTTCCCTGAGAATGTTTTCAGTCTCCGGTAGCTAGTCTCTACATGCACCGTGTTTGTCTTCTGACATTTGATTAGGAGATCCCCTATTGCCTTTATCAATTCTGGTGATATAGCAGTGGCAGGTGCGGGTGCCACCGGGGGTGTCATCCCACCTCCTCTTTCTGGTGAGGTACGGGCCGCAGCCTGCGGTGATCCCATCTGTGATGGTTCCTTCTTTATAGTTACTGCGGGCGCCAACCTATAGGTTCTATTGTCTGGCGTCTTTACACACTTGTGCTTGCAAGCCTCTGGTATCCCGTCTCTGTATTCCACCAGTCAATACTGATATGAAGTGTCTGGGTCTGACTTTATATCTATCACCCATGGTGTGTGATCTGGGGACACTAACTTCATTAAAGTGGAGTTCCACCCAAAAAAACAACTATATCCCACCACATGCATAACACTACCAACAAGTTGAACAGACACAATTTTTTTTTTCTAGTGTAAATACCTTAGTATAGTTTTTTTTTTTACTGCGACTTCCGGGTTTTCCCTCCCGCGGGAGTAGGCGTTCCTACTCCATTCCCCGGCGTCGCGATGTCATCCGGGAGCTTGCCGCATTGTCTCCTGGGAGCACAGTGTCATGCTTCCCTAAGAGACAAAGCGGAACGCCGTCCTGCGAAATCTCGTGAGATTTCACATAAGAAGTGACTCGCCGTAAACACTGCGCATGCGCGAGAAAGAGAGGTGAATGCTGGGAGATGAGCATTCACCGCTTCCAGGAAATGATTGCTTGTGGGCTTCACAATGCCCACAAGCAAAATGGAAACTGCCTGTAACGGATTTTAAAAGTTCTTCTTTGCCACGAAAACGGACATAGGAAATTTGAAGACACCAAATAAGTGAGTATTACTTACTATTGCCCATTGAATGCACCTAAAAAAAATAAAAAAAAAACGATTGGCCGCGGAACCTCCGCTTTAACTCCTCTACCATTTCAGTCTTCCATTCCTCCCCTGGGAGACTGATGACTATCGAGTTGTTCGGCTCTGCCCTAGAGGTTTTGCACCACTCTTCTATTGCTTGCGGGTCCATGCCGGCACCTCTGGCGTTTAATTGCTGTATCAGGATCCCGGGCGAGAACCCCCACGTGTAGCGATACCTTCAACTAAGAGGGCCGCAGATTTAGTTTGGATCTGAAGACAGCTCCGCCAACCCCCGGCAATTTACTCGACCCCCTACTGGCACAGTTAGTATGGCAGCAATATAATTCTTATGCTATATGATTAAACTCAGACACCAAGGCAATAATGAAAGGGGTATCTAATTTACTTTAGATTTGTGGTAAAAAGGTTAACAGTGGTAACAGTTTACAGATAATAGGTTGCAGAGCCCTGCAGCAATAAACACACTATGCATTAAATAAACAGTAAAGGTGCGCCGCGTGGGCGACCGTTAACTGTGGCGCAGTAACCAAATGAACTAACTAGCTGGCCAGGCCTGGCTCAGATATCTAAAACTCAGTCTATAGGGGATGATGGTTTCTTCACCGGCAAGTCTTTAAAGGTGGTGCACATAACAGAATAACATTTGTAATCCAGTGGGACGATTGTAATAGAATAAACACTTTACTGAAGAACCTCTGAGTTCAGCTCTGATATGGATCTCCAGTGAGAGTATCAGATATAAACTTGTGGGCCACGGCAGTCTATAGGCACATCAGCAATAAACAGTATATGGTCTGAGCATACGCTCGCTCACCCCTCCGGCTGCGATCCCAGTCCGGGAACTCCCACCGACTGTGTCCACACACACAGTGTCTCCAGCGATCGGGTCCCCGATCCAACCAAGGCTGTAGATAAGCGAAGTCAGATGCCACCCAGGCTCGCAGTGGGGTGGAAGGCTCTTTGGTGCTGTGCAAGGCCTCAGGCTTCAGGCCTTGCACTCCGGCACATCCGCACAGGAGGATCAGTCACTGAAGTCTCGTGTCCCAAAGAGGCCGAGCCCTGCCTCGCCTCCTCCTTTTATAACCCCTCCAATGAGTCTCTGGGGTGGAAACATTGCCGAAAGGGGTTCTGGGCAAGGTAGTCCTGGGAGTCTTAAAGGGGACCCCGCTACACACCATCAACTTTTTTTGAAGCAAAATTCTGATTCAGCTAAAACCAGTTCCTATGGAAGGCTATTCCATATTTAAACAGCTGATACAGTAAAGAACCCTTTCCATGTTAGGAGCTTAAACAGCATTTCCTACACTCCATTTAGATTTCTCCTGTATCTTTAGCTATGACTTTACTCTGAGCAACTGCCCTATATTTTCATCTTACAGCATTAGACTACTTATATACAGAATGTTGCTGAAATATGGATCATATATATGTAACTTAAAGTGAACCTTTCTTAACCTGGCCACACATGGTTCAAATCTTGGCCAGTTCAGCAGGGATCAGCCAAGATTTGAACCATCTATGAGCATGCTGTTTGTAACCAAGCCAGTAGCAGTAATCACTGTGTTCTCTTGGCAGTGGTGGCTCTCTGTGCCCCTCCTGCTGTGAGAACAAATTAGCTATATGGGAGGGATTCCCCCATCAACACTGGTTGTTTTGATGGGGGATTGGAGCAATTTACTTTTGCAGGAAAACTGCATCATCTATGGCCGGCTTTAGACCTTTTGGCTCCGCTCCTCCCAAGATCCCCTGTTCTCTAGCTCTCATCAGCTCTTCCCTCACAGATATTGAAGCATAAATTTTGCTAAAATTAAAGCATAAAAATCAGCATATGGGACATAACTTACAGTTAGTATGTGATAACAAAACTGAAAAAATAAATAAAGTGAGCGCTAAACAGAAAAATAAAATGAAATAACAGCTGCTAGCAAAAAAAGACAATATATCCAATTCTCCAAAACAATAAATATAAAATATGCAGCGCTGTGATGATTATAAACGCTAGTTACAAAAACATTTAAAAAGTCCTTCTGTGTTAAACAAAAAAGTCCAATATTCAAAACTCAGTAAATGCAAGAATGTGTCTGACCACCAAGGATTGAAGGCTTACCAGAATTTGTGGCTACACAATTAAGTGCAGCAAACACGCTTTCATAATGCCACTCATGTGGAGTATGATGAATCCTCTCCTTTGATCCTTATCTCTGGAACTCCAGATAGGCCGGAAAAAGAAAAAAATGAATACGGTGTAATATTGTTACCACTCTGCTAAATTACACCCAGGTGAGTAACACTCCATGCATAAATATAAGTGCAACTGCCGATCACCAGCCTCCACCAGATTTCACCTCAATGCAGTGCGCACTCACCGAACAAAAGATCATAAGAAGTGTAGCACACGGACCCTTTTCCCTACCTTTTGCTCACTTGTAGGAAAAAAGGGCACACCATACTATATGCCCGTACCCTCCTGTGTGAAGAGGTTGCGCGGTGTAAATACAACTGGGTCTCCACAGCTAGGTTCTCCAGAGAATGGTTCTCGTCTCTCATGCGATAAAGACAAGTCTCTATTTCCCCCAATAACTTCAAGGTCCACACCAGTTGCAACTCCAACGTAGAGTTTATTTTCTCATATGCACAGTCACTAGATAGGAAAGGGTGGATGGAGAACAAGACAGCAAAAAGGTGTTGGAGTAGGCCCAGGCATAAACCAATGTATGATTCACTACCTGTCTCTCAAGTAGGCTTAGCTCACCCGGAGAGTCTCCCATTAGAATGGATCCTAGCAGCCGGAGTGATGCTCGAATTAGATTACACACAGTCTCTGCACAAACTGTTATGGGTGAATTTGGGTCTCTGCCACAGACCTGGTGAACTTTGGGTCTCTGCCACAGACCTGGTGAACTTTGGGTCTCTGCCACAGACCTGGTGAACTTTGGGTCTGTGCCACAGACCTGGTGAACTTTGCTTGTGATATTAGGCCTCTTTCGGGGAGATGACATCCCTCCAGAGAGTTACCAGGCCCCTTCCTTCACTGTGATCTCTCACCAGTCCCTCGGAACGGTACCCCCACAGCCTCCTCTTCCAGATACGGGTCTCCTCGCAAGGCAGCACCCTGGGATTCCTCTTCCCTCCGTGGGCCCCAGCCAAAGGTGCTGGACCCAAGGCCTTCAGTTGCAGCCCCAGGGCTAAAGGTGCCTGGGACTGATCCGCCAGTGTACCAGGCCAGGAAGACTCAGTACTCTCGAACCTGGAACCCCACCCTCGGGCTAAAGGTGCCCGGGGTGGCCAACGAACATAACAATGACACACTCCCCGGGTAGGACCTCCAGGAGAAGAAGAACACACCACAGGCAGCGTCTGCCCCTTTTATATCCTCTCCCAGCATGCACAGCAGGCCGACCACACCCACCATACCACCGACGAGAGGGGACATCCAAGGCACAGCACTATACCAGCGGTTCAACCCTAGCCCCTGATGGCAGCGCCAGCCACAGGCCACAGGGAACTATACACCAGTATCCCACCTGCGGTATAAAATGGTTAGCAAAGCCCTATCAAATAAGGTGTTTGAGTAAAACTACCACTCAAAGATTCCCCTAAATTTGAAGGCCCCGCTACACACTCCCCTTAGACAGATAGACACTGTCCCCAGTGTCTGGAGTAAACTCACGTACCTCAAGCCTGAGTCTATGCAGGTTTATTCCTGAACTATATACAAAAATATATATATATATTTTATGTTTTGTTTGTGCCGGAACCTGAATGTGGGGAAAGGGATTGAATAAAGAGATGAAGGAAGATCAACAAGCAAAAAAAATAAATGTGTACATCCCATTCTCAATGTCACATATCAAAATAAAACACATTATGATATTCACATTTACATTTCCCTCCCCTCCTATACTAGCTGACCCATCCATGCTCCGTGGTTGACAGTCGTTCACCTGCAGAGGGGGAAAAACACACATAAAACCAGCATAATAAACATCCTATACTACTTCCTACATAAGAAGGGAACTATCCTCCCAGAGGGAAGGACATTTTCCTTCTAAAACAAGTTCCTAATACACTAGTCCTAGTGTGAAACAGACATTAGTATTTTTTTCTCTGGGCGCACAGAAAACCTTTACGATCACCGCCACCTAGTGGAAGTGCTATCATCATAACACTGTCCCAAAACATTTGGAAATACATCTTCTTTTTTTTTTCTTCCGTAAATCTGACTGTGGCCCTAACTGTATCTACCCCCAAAGTCTCTGTCTTTGTGTCGCTGTGAGTGGAGAGAAAGCGGCAACAGCTCTCCTAGCTCTCCAGCTAAGTAGATTACCCCGATTCACAAGGGTAAAGTCCCTGGACTCCAAGAGAGTACACTCCGGAACAAAAGAAAACACAATAGAATCCAGTCTCTTTAGAGATAGAATTTTGGATCGGGCAAAACAAGGAGCTTCCAGCTCTTATCGAAAGTCTCAATAGAATACACGGCATCCTCACCTGCGGGCATTGGGCACCTTCAAATAGTTCCACAGAAAGTCAGCGTACCATCTCTCTCTGGAGGCCTCTACTTCAAACAGCAAATCTCTTGGGACATACGGGTACTCCCATCCGTAATCAGCAGTCACTCTCTGGTTGAACAGCCGTTGCATCCTGGAAAGCGGAGGAAGAGTAGTACGATCTCCCGTACCCGGTAGGACAATGGCATCCGGATATATAGGCACTTTTACTGCCTTAAGATGCAACATAGCAGCCCGCAATGGCGCATACTCAGCCACAGCGGTAGGTACAGGCAATACAGGTATAGATAATGCAGGCATGGGGTCAGGTCCCTCCTCAAGCACATGGGCCTCCACCCGGGGCGCAATGTCCCCAGAGTCTATGGGTGAATCCCTTCTACTTTTGGATGAGGATAAGGGTACTCTATCCCAGCCCTTTCTGGCAAACAGTTTGTCAATCTCCACATCGTCTCCCACATCAGAGGACGATTCCAAGTCAGTGGTCTCGCACTCCTCTGCCGGCAGGTAATTCTTGGTGGTGGAGGAATCACTGTCTATTAAAAGTTCTTTCGGTCAGGAACCCAAGCATCCTCAATACCACGGACACTAATCTTCATCCCTTTCCCTGGCTTACCTCGGCCTGTATCTGTCGTGGATCGTCTGGAGGTCCCTCCGACTAAACAATCCGATCCAGGCAAGCGCTGGGGTGTACATCGACCACGCCCGCAGGAGGCCTTCACATAGCCCACCTTTCGCTTGGGCGGTGGAAGAGAAGACTTCGTAATGACGGAGGCAGCATCTGCCGGCTTCAAAAATGTGGTGTTTATAAATGAATGAATAAAATTTTAATAATCACATCTTTGTCCCCATCCTTCATCTATAAGAGGTTGTAAGACCTTTATATATATATATTGGAACCATATGTTATAACCTTGTTCTAATGTGGTCCACTTGTTTTTCTATTCTAAAACTTTTTTCTATTTAAACCTTGTTTTATTTTTAATTTTTAATAATTGATGCAATATACTGCCTCTGATCGGTACATGATGTGGTAATCAGTTTCATTTCGATCGGTAGTCTCTTCTTTGCATATATATTTAATGCTTACCGTCTGGATATGGTTAAGAGTATGTCATTGGCTCTTTTCCCACTTCCAAAATGGCGGAAGTGGCCCTCACCTCTATATTCCACACAGAGGTTCGGCCATAAAAGGTGGTGTGTCTGCACGTCGCCCTACCCCCATTGACAACGTCCAACTAGTGACGAAACGCGTCTGGGTGCGACGTTCTGACGTCACCACGCTACTGAGGGAAGGGTGATTGTGTGTTTGCCGGCCGGCGAATTTTATGCTCAAACAAACGCTGCTTGATGTAAGTGTTTTTAACTGTTTTTTGGAATAAATTTTCTGTACGTACTACTTTATGGTCTGTGTCCTCTTCTCACAACGGTTCCGGGTTCGGTGTCATATGATTGGGAGGAACGGAGGAAAGAGAAGGGTGTGTGCTGTAGATGTCTCTTGGTCCATTCATTCAATCAAAGGCCGCGGCTGGGTCACAGCCGACTGTGTATCGGGGGCTTATTTGTGGTAAGCTGCCAATTCGTGTAGTGGAGGGCACTGTCGGTCTGTGTTATCACGTGGTGGTGCTGGCTTTCCAATTGTGTTTCCTATCTTCATCTTTGTAGACCCATTTAACTGGATATAGGACCCACAGCACACTAAGACTGTAACATCTCCCTTGAGACCTGCCAAAAGGCTGGGAATAGGATTATCATATGTGTGGTTTTCACAAACCAGCCCCTGGACATTTGGATTCATCTAACTCCCAGAACATTGGTGTGAGATTCTTGCCCATATTTTAATCAATACCAAATGTATGGGTAATCCAATGTAAAGAAATCCCAATTCTGTATGGTACTTAACATAATTATATATATGGTTTAAATTCTTTATGTCCCTTATACATTGAGTGTATTTGGGTAAGGTGCTATTCATCTATTTGGGCTATTGTTTGTTGTGGTGTGAGTGCCTGACACAACTCTGCCCCTGAACAATTTTTATTTTGTTTTCACAATTATTTATTTTTATTGGCGCAATTTTTTCTGTTTAAATCTACTGAGCTGGCCATAACCAGCTCTTGAGGAAGTCTATTCCTCATTTTCATAGCTCTTACTGTGAAGAAACCTTTCCATATTTGGAGATTAAATCTCTTTTCCTCTAAAAGTAAAGAGTGACCCCTTGTCCTCTGTGATTACCTTAAAGTGAATAACTCAACACCAAGTTCACTATATGGACCCCTTATGTATTTATACATGTTGATCATATCCCCCCTTAATCTCCTCTTCTCAAGAGAGAACAAATTCAGTTCCTCTAATCTTTCCTCATAGCTGAGCTCCTCCATGCCTCTTATCAGTTTGGTTGCCCTTCTCTGCACTTTCTCCAGTTCCCCAATATCCTTTTTGAGAACTGGGGCCCAAAACTGAACTGCATATTCCAGATGAGGTCTTACTAATGATTTGAACAGGGGCAAAATGATATCTCTCTCTCTGGAGTCCATACCTCTCTTAATACAAGAAAGGACTTTGCTCGCTTTGGAAACCGCAGCTTGGCATTGCATGCCATTATTGAGCTTATGATCTACCAAAACCCCCAGATCCTTCTCCACTACGGATTCCCCCAGGTGGACTTTAATGAATCAAAAATGTGTATTGAAAAATGCAAAATACACCTGCAATACACAAACTGTAACCTGCAACCTGCATAGGTGTGAATCAGTCCTTATTAATCTCTCCAGTATCTTCCCGACTATAGAAGTTAAACTAACAGGTCTATAGTTACTTGGTAAAGACTTTGATCCCTTTTTATATATAGGCACCACATTGGCCTTACACCATTCCAGTGGTACTATTCCAGTCAGTAAAGAGTCCCTAAAAATTAGAAACAATGGCTTTGAATTGACAGAGCTCAATTCTTTTAGGATCCGTGGGTGTATGCCATCTGGTCCAGGTGCTTTATCCACCTTTATTCTGTCAAAATATTTCTGGACCATATCTCTTTTGAGCCATTGTGGATTTGGGGCTGTGTCACTACCACCCCCATTTTGGACATGAGCTCCCCCATGCTCCTTTGTATACACAGAGCTGAAGAAAGTATTTAATAAATTAGCCTTCTCTTTGTCCCCAGTCACCCACTCTAGATTATTTTGTAAAGGGCCTACATGCTCAGACCTGACCTTTTTACTATTAATATATTTGAAGAATTTTTGGGGATTTGTCCCACTATCTTCTGCAATCTGTCGTTTAATTTTTGCAGCCTTGATTTCTTTTTTAAGAGGTGTTTTTAATACTTAGTATGACTGTCCTCTGCTGTTCAGAAATGTGTTGCTTATTTGTTGTGTGTAGGTTATAACTTTACTTACACATCTTGAAAGAATTTAGGTAAAAATACCCCATTCCTTAATTTATGCAGTATATACTTTTCCTAAAATGTGACTGTGGCTCCAGTCTACCCCCAGCCTCCTATATTTTGCGAGTATCGTGCAGTTAAAATTTCAAGAGCACACTAAGGTTGCTTTCACACGGGGGCGGGCGCGCTTTGATGGCAAAACGCTGCTAGTTTTAGTGGCACTTTGCCGTCATTTTAGTGGCGCTATTCGGCCACTAGCGGGGCGCTTTGAACCCATGCTAGCGGCTGAATAAAGGGTTAAACGTGCCCGTGTAGCGCCGCTGCCCATTTGGCAACGGTGCCCATTCATTTCAATGGGCAGGAGCGGTGGAGGAGAAGTGTATACACCGCTCCTCCACCGCCCGAAAGATGCTGCTTGCAGGACTTTTCTAACGTCCTACAAGCCCACCGCCCCAGTGTGAAAGCACTCAGGCTTTCACACTGGGGATGCAGGGGAGGCATTTTTCAGGCGCTTTACAGGCGCTATTTTTAGCCCAAAAGCGCCTGAAAAATGCCCAAGTGTGAAAGGAGTCTGAGGGTTAGTAGTAGAACTGTGGAAAACTGTAAAAGGAGAATAAACAACTCCTCTACTAACAGTTTACCCATGTAATGACTTATATTTCTATTAATTTGGTATATTATTCAATATATTAATGTAGCGCCCCCCAATATTTGGGAGCGCTATGTGTAAATTTAAGTGTAGTCTGAGCCAGTAATTGGGCTCAGACCAATTGATTGTTCTGGATTTGCTTCTGCTCTGGGTGTGATACTGCCTGGCAGTAGTGTTCCCTGTCTGCCTGTAGGTGGCACTGTCATCACCGGCATAGGTTGAACCACAGGGGGTATTACAACACCTTGGGTGTCCTTTCTCGGCAGCCGTACAGTGGGCGTGGTCTACCCGCTGTGCATGCTGGGAGAGGGTACATAAGGGGCAGTCGCCATTAATTGGGGTCCTGTTCTGGGGTTTTGCACTGGGAGCCCACCCATCGGTGGGCACCTCGTGGCCCTCATGGCATGGGGTGCGTGTGTGTGTTCTGGCCCCGGGCACCTTTAGCCCGAGGCTACATCGCTGCATGATAGGCCCAGCTCTGCTGGCTGAGGCCTATACTTATCAAAAAAGGATCCTCAGCTACCCACTTGAGGGAAGCCACGCTTAGGGAAGGAGACCAGGGGGGGATCTGCCTGGAGGAGACTAGCGACGGTACTGCTGTCTCGGGAGGAGGCCTGGAGCTCACCTAAGGAGAGATCTATCATTACAAGCCTTGCAATACGCCAATCCAGCTTAAAGGTTCTTCAATATTGCTTGGCTGGGAGGTTCGGGACTTTTAACAATCCTGTGGAAGAGGATTCCTGATCGTATCCCTAGAAACATTGGTTCGTGCTTCATCCCGGCTGCTAGGACCACTAAAACGGGACTATCCGGGTGAGCAATACCCACTCAGGCTTGAGTGGCGACGATTGGAACTTTAGTGTTGCGTGCCTGAACCTTCCCCTGTGTTTCTCTCGTTTCCTACTTTCCTCTAAAGTTTTCTACTTCAGCAAAGTAAAATAAAGCCTGACTGTTTGGGTTTTACATTGTGTGGACATTGACCTTTCTAAAGACTTTTCTCACACCCTGACAACGGAAGCCTTGGAGGTAGTTTGCAGACCCAACAAAACCAGACGGTCCCTTAAATGGGGGTAAGTGCTACATTAACATTATGTAGCAATGACCCCCTTAGAAGCTGCTAGATTTTTATAGGACTGACCTGCCCTCCTACTGGTGATCTGCCCTGTAACTGCATCTGCCCTGTAACTGCACCTAAACAACTCACTGACCCACCAATAATGATTGATAGGCAGATTTCTTATCCTCCAAATCGTTTCTTGCAATTTATTGGCTCAGTTGTCTTGGGGAGAGAGGGTTAGGTGTACAGGATACCCAAGAACAGCAGTTTAAATCTACTGCACAATAGACCTCTCAAATAACTCTTTAGGCCAGGGGTCTCAAACTGGTGGCCCTCCAGCTGTTGCAGAACTACAATTCCCATGAGGCATTGCAAGGCTAAACAGTTACAAGCATGACTCCCATAGGCAGAGGCATGATGGGACTTGTAGTTCCGCAACAGCTGGAGTGCCGCAGGTTTGAGACCCCTGCTTTAGGCCCATAGGGGTTTCCTGTCTTCCAGTATCTTTTGAGCTCTGCCACAGGTCAGCTGTAAGACTCTTTCTGCGTCAGCCACAGGCTTATATAGATTCTGTAGGCATAGATGGGTGGCTACCTATCAGTTTCTTTGACCTTTGCCACAGACCAGGTTAAGACTATTCAAGCCTCTGCCACAGGCCAATTTAGAAAACTAGATCCAGATAGGTAGTAGCTATCTGGCTAGAAAGATAGGTGGCTCTGGCTTCCTCCTCCATTCAAGGGGTGTGGAAGGCAATGACGTGGCCTCTCTGCAGCTACATACTCTTTCCAGGCAGATCTTTGAAGGCAAGGTTCACCCACCACTACAGGCAAAGACTGGGAAAATAAGGACCCTTCTAGCCCACATCCCTGGTATAACTCTGCAGTGATTGGCAGATGCAGAACAAATATTCATAACCCACTACATTGTATCTTTTGACTCTGCCTATTGTAGAACACTCTACAATACCAGGCAGAAACAAACAATGTCTTAGGCCCCTTTCACACTGGTACTCCCCGCCAGAGCATCCGCCTGCTCAGCAGGGGGATCTCTCCTCTGATCCCTGCTGAGCAGGCAGATGACAGGTCCGTGTCGGGCAGACACGGACACAGCCCACTTACCTCTATGGGCGGTCATCTACATTCGACTGTCATACCACCTGCCAGAAGGATGGGGAATCGATCCCCCATCCGTCTGTTTTTTTAGCGGACAGGATCAGATGTCGGCTGGTGTCAACGGACACGTGTCTATTGACACCCACTGCTCCATAGAGGGCAATGGATGGTCCGAAGGGGGTCTGCCTAAAAAAACTGACAGGAGGACACGATTGCCCTAAGCCTTAGGCTTAGGAAAAACCTAACAAACCCAGATAACCCTAACAAAGCTAATCAAACACTAAATTTAGACTAGCAACACTCTAAGGTCCCTACAAATATATATTTTTTTTAAGTAAAAAATTGCATGTATATTCGATATACACACAGCTCCCATCTGTATTTAATTACCTACCATGTATGCTTACCTTCTACAGATGTTTTAAATTGAAATCAGGTTTAAATCAAGCAGACTCAAATGGTCATATTTGTTCTAATACCCCCCACCTAGCTTCAGTAGTTTATCGGCTAAATGATCTAGCAGAGTATATGTAAAACGTTTGAGTTATCACTGGGTAGAGGGCATTGCTTTTCAATTCATATTTAAATTGTTATAAAGAGTAGTCAGATACCCTGAAATACTGCTGTTGTGTTAAAATCTATTAGCCTCATACAGAGTCTATTGTTTTATGTCACCTGGACAGACTGACGGACTTGTACCGAGAGAGTAGAACTACTGGGATGAAATCATGCAGCACCACTAAGCAGGAAGCAGAGATTGCCTATGTAATCAGCTGGGACTGCAATGTGTTCATTTATAATTTAGGTTTAGGGTTTGATTTTAACACATTAACACACTCTAATAGCATAATTTAGCAATTCATATTGATATGTTTAGTTACAAAAACTTTGACGGTTGATTACTTTTTTGCCCTATTCTGAGAAATACAAATCAGTGACCCTATCATACTACAGCTGGGGTGTATCTTGTGGAGAGTGGTAAGTAGTACTTAAGTTCTTGTTTAAGGAAATGACAGTTTGCTGAGCCAGAGCTCAGTGTATTGTTATGGGATGTATCTATGGAGTTAATGAGAATGTACCCTAGGTCAGGCCAGCTGAGATTCTTTGCAGAGGAACATATGGCTTTGCTTAGGGTCTTACAATGCAGGCATGCATTACTGATGTTAAAGTTATCACAGTGTTTTTATTGTAATGCTTTATTCCATCTATAGGTATTTGGAGGTAGACCCCTGAGAGGTAAAGAATTTCCAGTTTAATACTTGGATTTTGTTGTGTTTTCTGCTAAAGCAGTATAACAGTAATATAATCATTTATAGGGGAGTTTAGCACAGCAGTGTACAACAGAATGCAATACAATAGGATAACAGAAACTCCACGTATCTATGGGACGTAAAGAATACAATCACCAGCCACCAAGGTACAACAGAAACAGATGTAGCGTTAGCTCAAACAGCATTCATGAGAAAAAGACCTATCTTTTCATCTGGGTGTTGTAATTCAGTGAGACTGAGGTTGGATTCAGCAAATAACTTCATTTTTGTATTCCTTTTGTGTTTACTCAAACATTATATCATAAAGGAGACTAAATTAAGCTTCTTGCTGCTTACACTGATCAGTGATTAAGGGCCAGATCACATGAGTGCGATGCGTTTTTGGCGTGTTTTTAGGCTCGCTACTATTGAACTCTTTGATGTACTTTTATCAAAATGCGCACTCTAATAGAGTTCAATGGTAGAGCACCTTAACAGTACGTAAAAATGTGACATGCAAAAAAAAGAGAAAAGATATACCTGTGCTCAAATCCCAATAGCTTGTACATGTATTTAAACTATCAGGTGCTAAAGGGGTGTGACCACATATTAACACTACAAATTCTAGATGGACCCTCTGCACACTGCTATACTCTTCCCAGCAAATTATGCAATGAAAAACAGGGATATTTAGTTCACATATATTGCAATACATGTTTTAAACTGCGTCAAAGTAATCCCTTATCTGGTCAGTCCTACACTGCCTTGCCACTACAAATACTACGGTGGACACCATGCCAACATGGGGCTCAAAATGGTGTAGCAGTGTGCAGAGGGTTCATCCAGAATTTGTGGTGTTAATATGTGCCCACACCCCTTTAGCACCTGATAGTTCAAATACAAGCTACTGGGATTTGAGCACAGGTATATCTTTTCTCTGTTGCAGGTTAGTGACCAGATCTGAACCTATTTTTAGAAAAGATTAGGTTTTTACGTGTATCCTCACAGGGTGACACTGTGGATACAGCAGTAACAGTGTGCCAACGTCCCAATAATATGTATGAGTTAGCTAGAAACGAAAGAAGTTTGGACTTTTAGAGGCACACGGGTAAGTATTGTAAAACACTAATGCCTTGTACACACGATCGGAATTTTCGTCGGGATAAACTCCGACGGATTTTTCTGACGGAATTCCGTTCAAGCTGTCTTGCATACACACTGTCACACCAAATTCCGATCGTCAAGAATGCAGTGACGTACAACACTACAACGAGCCGAGCCGAGCCAAGTTCACTGCTTCCGAGCATGCGTCGACTTGATTCTGAGCATGCGTGTTTTTTTCTCCGTCGGAGTTCCATACAGACTATTTTATCTGAGAAAAAGAGAACATGTTCTCTTTCTAAATTCCGACGGAAAAAAGTCCGGTGGGGCACACACACAGTCGGAATATCCGATGAAAAAATTCCATCTTAATTTTTTGCATTGGAAATCCTGATCGTGTGTACAAGGCAGTAGGGTTTTTATAGAAATGTTGTAAAAACAACTATACATATAAAAAGAATTATCTGTATCAACATTATTAGATGGCCCACATGTAGGTTATCATATTGTTTCCAACAGTACACAATTATATAAAAAAAACTCAATGAGTACAGTAGAATAATAGAAAATTGGAAATACAAATGTGAGCGGTGTTCTTACAATTTTGGGTCCTGCAGCGAGTTACCCCCCTCCGTTGGTTCTTGTCCCTAGAATGTAGGGAAAAGTCTATTCTTCCCCGAAAGAAGGCCAATGTCCAGACAGTATTTAAACTCCAACAGATGAGTTTATTTTCTTTGCTTGAAACAAATTTGGGAAAAAGGTTGAAAACAGCAATAGGATTTGGTAGGGAAATAGGTTCAGGCACGCGGCACCCAGTCACCCTATTCTCCACTCAAGCCTGAGTGGGTATTGCTCACCCGGATAGATCCCTCTCACAGTTCTAGCAGCCGGAGTGAAGCATGAACATGACACTTCAGTTTTAGTCCCCTTCATGGACAAGTTCAGGAGATCCTCTGCCACAGAATCCTTTAGTTCCTGAATTTAGAACTTCCTAACGCCTGTAGATTATTAGAGACCATAGGTGCCAATGGGGCACACTACATGAGCTATCTTGCAACTCACGAATCCTTCCCTCTGATAGGCAACCAGGCCTCCCCGAGACCGTGACTTCCCTCACCGATCTATCGAACAGGTCCTCCCCCGGTTTCCTCTGTTTCAGAGCGGGCCACCCTCACCTGGGCTCCCTGGGACTCCAGTGGTTGGTTGTAGACCCAGTTGAAGGTACTGGGCCTACCTGGAACTCTGTAGCCTCGGGCTAAAGGTGCCCGAGACTCCTCGACCAGTTCACTCACCCCCCGGCCAGCCGGGCCAAAGAGCACGACTTCGCCACCAGGGGTCCTCCTTGGAATCCCCCCAGAACACCACCCCAGATCATGGCGTCTCCCTTTATGTACCCTCTCCGGCATGCACAGCAGGCAAAACCCACCCACCGCACGGTAGTCGAGGGAGGACACCCAATAACACTGCAACGCCACCTGTGGTTCTCCTCAAGACCTGGGCAACAGCGCCACCCACAGGTCAAGGGGAACTATACTCCAGGCAACATTACAGCAGAGCAGAGTCCAAACTAACAGAATTTGAGAACCTGAGCTAAACTATTGCTCAGGCTGCCCTTAAATTTAGAGCATAGCGACCCCAATTTTGGGGGTCCGCTACATAATTTTTCTATGATAAAAACCCTAAAGCCCTGTACACACGATCAGATTTCCTATGGATTCAATTCCGATGAAGCTGACTTCCATCAGTCTTGCCTACACACCATCAGTCGAAAATCCGACCGTCCCAAACGCTGTGACGTAAAACACTCCGACGAGCCGAGAAAAATGAAGTTTAATGCTTCTGAGCATGCATGGACTTGATTCTGAGCATGCGTGGGTTTTTTCTCCGATGGAGTTCCACACGTACGATCGGAATTTGCTATAGTTTTTTTTTCCATAGGATAAATTTAAAACATGTTCTATTTTTTCTCACCGATGGAAAAAAGACCGATGGGGCCCATACACAATTTGTTTGTCCGATGAAAAAAGTCCATCGGACTGTTTTCATTGGTAAAGCCGATCATGTGTACAGGGCTTAAGTGTTTTACAATACTTACCCGTGTGCCTCTAAAAGTCCAAACTTCTTTAGTTTCTAGCTAACTCATACAGATCTGAACCTAGTTGCTCTCCCCCACCTTGGGTCTTTATGCCCCATGTTGGCATGGTGTCCACTGTAGCATTAGTGGCAAGGCAGTGTAGGACTGGCCAGAAGAGGGATTACACAGTTGGTCAGCTTAAATATGTAATGCAATCTATGTGAACTAAGCATCCCTGTTTTTCATTGCATAGTTTGCTGGAAAGGGTGTAGCAGTGTGCAGAGGGTCCATCCAGAATTTGTAACGCAAAAAACAAACAAACAAAAAAACGCACTGCACACATGTGGACTGGCCCTAAAACTAAGGTTTAGGAAAAAATTTGGAGGGGGGGGGGGTACAGCGCCATACAGACTCTGTGTGATGGTGTGCATCCCATTACCTGCATGTGTTTGCTTCTGCTAAAAATTCTCTGTACCATGCCTCCTCACATCTGCTAGATGTTCTGAAGGCGGTCTTCCAGCACTGCAGCCGCTGCTACAGAGTAAAGTAATGCCGCGTACACACGGTCGGAATTTCCGATGGAAATAGTCAGACGGGATTTTTTCATTAGATATTTCGACCGTGTGTATGCCCCATCAGACTTTTTCTGTTGGAAATTCCGACGGACTTAGGTAGAAAACATGTTCTCTTTTTTTTCTGACGGAAATTACGTTCGTCTGTATGCAATTCCGATGGGCTAAAAACCACGCATGCTCGGAATCAATTCGACGCATGCTCGGAATCATTGAACTTCATTTTTCTTGGCTCGTCGTAGTGTTGTACGTCACCGCGTTCTTCACGGGTGGAATTTGGTGTGACCGTGTGTATGCAAGACAGCTTCAGCGGAATTCCGTCAGAAAAACCCATCAGAGTTTATTCGGACCGGAAAACCGGTCGTGTGTACGTGGCATTACGCTGTTCGCCCACCTCCTTTTGCCCTCTCCTCCTTTAACAAAACTTGCATTATTACACCCCTACTATGCATCATGTTATTTGAATTGGCAGTTAAATGACAGAAATCCACCACCCAGAGAATGCAGTTGTAGAGGTACCCCTGTGGGGCCACTGAGTGTAGTAGTTCCACCTGTCACCCTGCCCAGCCTGGCATTCACTTCCAGTCACTCGCCAGACAATGTATAGTCCATCAGCTTTGTTTTTGTTATTTTATTGAGGGATTAAACTTGGGTGGGGTAAAGGGATTATGGGATGCCCAGAATCAATAGTATTAAACAAGGAGATAATTGATTGGAACCTCTATTCACATCCTCTAAAGCTCCAGACTTCTCCAGCACAACACTTATTTGTAGACTGTTACTTTCTCTCCTGTGAAATACTTGGTTCCTGGCACAGCTAGCACATGGTTAGGCCCCACTCTGAATTAAGCCCAACTTTAAGGATTTGACATTTGCTGGCAGGGACCGGGGGCCCCTTTGGTGTAGCAACAGATAGCAGTAGAAGAAAAGGCCTTGAGTGCTAGCTGTACCAAGGTGGACTACTGGTCCCAGTCAGTCCTATGCAGACTCTGACAGCCCTCCTGGCCGCAGCCTCCCGACTTCAATGGGTTATGACTAAGGCATTATAGGCTGAAACGCGTCAACCATTCCTATTTGCGCTTGTCCACTGTGGCTTGTTAATAAATACTACACATTTTTAAGAGCAACGACCGGAGTGCGGATCATCTTTTCCTCCCGACTTCAATGCCAGTAACATCACAGTCTCTCCCGTAGGCTCTACATCCACTCATGGAATGCCTCTCCCAGCTCTCCTGACTGTGCCTGTCACTCACCGACACCTAGTGGATCCCTCCTGAAGACTTGCAGTGTTCCCCACTGTGCTCTCCTGCTCCTGTTCAGGACACCCTTTGGGTTGTGTGGGGTTCCATCACAGCTCCGAGCCCCTGGCCCAAGGTCACACCTCCCCCAGACTGGGGGGCTCCCTCCAAGGCTCCAACAGCCTAACACTCCATCTCTCAGTTCTTCCACCCGAACAACTCCTCCCCAGCTGGGCTGACCCAAGGTATTAAAGGAGGCCTGCCCCCTGCCAATCCTAGTTGGGGATTGTCCAGGGCTCCTTACCACACCCCAGACAGCTCCACCTCTCTTCCCCTCCTCTGCCTCTAGAATCTTCTAGAGAAGAAAGGGGAAGAAAGAGAAAGGGTTGAAGAGGGGGAAATGAAGGGGGGGGTCTGCAGGGAGAGCCTGGGATGGAAAGACAGTAAATTAGTAAATGAGGGGTATCCCTACATCTTTAGGGAAAGGTACACACAAAATAGTTTAACCACTTGTCTACCGCCCACCGTCAATTGACGGCGGGCGGAAGACTCTCTCGTTCTGACAGGATGTCATATGACGTCCTGCCTTTAAATAGGGCTAGGGGGCACGCGCGCGCCGCCGGCGCCGCACGAGCGCACCCGCCGCGTTGCTGGGGACTCGATGCGCGCGCCCGGCGGCCGTGATGGCCGCCGGGCACCTGCGATTGCCCAGCACCCGAGCAGGAAAGTGGATCTGTGTGTGTAAACACACAGATCCACGTCCTGTCAGGGAGAGGGGACCAATGGTGTGTCCCTTGTTCATAGGGAAAACCATCGGTCACCTACCCCAGTCACTCCCCTCCCCCCACAGTTAGAACACATATAGGAAACATATTTAACCCCTTCCTCGCCCCCTAGTGTTAACCCCTTCCCTGCCAGTCACATTTATATAGTAATCAATGCATTTTTATAGCAGGGATCGCTGTATAAATGTTAATGGTCCCAAAAATGTGTCAAAAGTGTCCGATCTGTTCGCCGCAATATCGCAGTCACAATAAAAATCGCAGATCGCCGCCATTACTAGTAAAAAAAATAAAATGCTATACATCTATCCCCTATTTTGTAGACGCTATAACTTTTGCGCAAACCAATCAATAGACGCTTATTGCGATTTTTTTTACCAAAAATATGTAGAAGAATACGTATCGGCCTAAACTGAGGAATTTTTTTTTTTTTTTTTTAATTGGGATATTTATTATAGCAAAAAGTAAAAAATATTGTGTTTTTTTTCAAACTGGACGCTCTTCTTTTGTTTATAGCGCAAAAAATAAAAACCGCAGAGGTGATCAAATACCACCAAAAGAAATCTCCATTTGTGGGAAAAAAACAACGCAAATTTCGTTTAGGAACCACGTCGCACGACCGCGCAATTGTCATTCAAAGTGTGACAGTGCTGAAAGCTGAAAAATGGCTTGGGCAGGAAGGGGGTTTTCGTGCCTGGTAGGGAAGTGGTTAATTTAAATATTATAAGTACTCTGAGGAGTGAGGAAGACTACTTACTCTAAACCCAAAAAAAATTAGGAATTCCCCCCCACCGCTGGCTACACAGACGGATAGATCCCCCCCCCGCCCAGTCTGACAACCCACAAAACAAAATACTGACACCGTCCAACTGAAAGACCAGACTGAACCCCCGTGACATACAGACTAACCTCCCCCCGTCACATACAGTCTGACCCCCCCCCGTGACATACAGACTGACCACCCCCCCGTGACATACAGACTGACCACCCCCCGTCACATACAGACTGACCCCCCCGTGACATACAGACTGACCACCCCCCCGTGACATACAGACTGACCACCCCCCCGTGACATACAGACTGACCAACCCCCCGTGACATACAGACTGACCACCCCGTCCGTGACATACAGACTTACCACCCCCCCGTGACATACAGGCTGCCACTTACTAGTTACTGTGCTGACATACGACTACCTCACTGCACAGATCCTTGTGTTCAGTGGAGAGGGGGAGGAGCCGCCAATGGCAATCCCTGCAGCCAATAGGCTTCAGTGTACAATAGAATTTTCTATTTGTACTCTGAAGAGAGAAGCCGATTGGCTGCCCCAGTCTCTGCACTGAACACAAGGGGAAATAGTAAACAATCATGGCGGCGGCAGCGGCCATTTTTGTGTAGCCGCTGCAGTTTTTAGGCTAAAGCATTCCCGAATTTACCAGGACAAAACGGGACAAAAAGAATTGGGCTTGTCCCAAATCGGGACAAGCCCAATTCGGGACAAGGGTCCAAAAATCGTGCTTGTCCTGGGAAATTCGGGACTGTTGGCAACTATGAATAATGTCGGCAGTCACGTCGTAATAAAAATTATAAAAAGAGTAATAATAATAAAAGGTAAATCAAAAAATATTATAAAAAGAGTAATAATAATAAAAGGTAAATCAAAAAATGCGGAGATGCCCAGGGCACATATGCCCGCACATGCACGTCATAGACTTAACTGGGGGACTGAACCCAGGGTCTCATGCATGCAAGGCAGGCGCTCTACCGCTGAGCTACACCATCTCCTAAGATATAGAACTGCTTCTATGAATGATAATTCTATTGCGCTTATTAAAGCGGAAGTAAACCCATCGATTTAACAGTTTCAAAAAACAGTTACATTCCCAGGGAATGCCAACTGTCACATTGGTTGTGCTCTCAACCAAACTGTCAAACCATCCAATGGCTGGTGTCATAACTGACCACTTGTGCAGCATCATGGTAGTTGAAGATTAAACAGAGGCCAAGATAGCAGCTTCCTTACCTGAAAATAATAGGGGGGATTACTTCCACTTTAAACAGACATGACTGCCGACAATATTGTTCTGTAAAAAACATTTGCTAGACCCATCTGAGCCAATCATTAGCTCTCTATCTCTTTCTAGTAAGACATGCTTCCATGGGGTGGTTCAGACACATTTTTGACCATGTAACTATGAGATTGTATTTACTTTTGTAGATGTTTATGGTTGACTCCTCCTGAAGAAGCCGCTAAAGCCACAAAACATGCAGAGGAATACGTCAGGACATACATCTCCATTCCTCACAATACCTTTGAGGTTTACCTATTCTTTGTGAACCATTTATATCAATTTTGCAACATCTGTTTATGTACTGCTGTACAAAATGTTTTTAATTATGTTTACCTTCTTAATAAATTGACATTTTATACTTACTTTGGCCTAATCATTGGGTACCGAGAAAGTCCTCAACTTTCACAGTGCCGCGGGGCAAACTTGGAGCAGCCCCTGGCACACCCCCTTTCCAAAATCCTAGTACAAAGGATGATAGTACCCGCCCCTATCCCTAGACGTAACTAATTGAGGCAATATTCTATATTGTACACTGAATAAGGGTCCATGTAGTACTGTACACAACAATGAAAGTGAAATGATCACCAACACACAGAGTTTTTAGAGTTGAAAATGTTTTTATTGGCAGAATAAACAGTACATCAGAAATACAGTTGACATATCACTTATAAGAAAGCGGTAATGAGCGCGCCAAATGGCTATCGCCTACAGCAGCGCTTGCACCCAAAGGTTTAATAAATAGGCTTGGGTTCAATTTATGTCAAACCATAGAAGATCAGGAGGTAAAGAGTAGACATGTGCAAAAGGAAAGAAATTGTTTAGTTTTGTTTAGTTTTAATTAGTTAATGAATTAATTTCGTTTAGTTAGATTTAAATCCGTTAAATTCGTTTTTGGATTTCGTTCCGTTTTCGACCGAATTCGTAAAAACGCTCGGATTCGAAAATATTTCGACCGGATTCGAAATCATTTCAACATGATTCGAAATCATTTCAACCGCATTCGAAAACAATTAGAATAGAATCTAAAATATTGGAAATAATCAAATAGAAAAACAATAGAACAGAATAGAATAAAATACAATATATATATTATATTTTATTCTATTCTGTTCTATTTTTTTTCTAGTCTATTTTCTATTTCTATTCTAATCTTTTCTAATTGGAATTCGAAAAATCGGTCGCATTCGAAAATATTTCAACCAAATTCGAAAATATATCTACCGGATTCGATAATATTTCAACCAAATGCACATGCCTAGTAAAGAGAAAGGGGAAGAAAGAGAAAGGGTTGAAGAGGGGGAAATGAAGGGAGGGGTCTGCAGGGAGAGCCTGGGATGGAAAGACAGTAAATTAGTAAATGAGGGGTATCCCTACATCTTTAGGGAAAGGTACACACAAAATAGTTTAACCACTTGTCTACCGCCCACCGTCAATTGACAGCGGGCGGAAGACTCTCTCGTTCTGACAGGACGTCATATGACGTCCTGCCTTTAAATAGAGCTAGGGGGCACGCGCGCGCCGCCGGCGCCGCACGAGCGCACCCGCCGCGTTGCTGGGGACTCGATGCGCACGCCCGGCGGCTGCGATGGCCGCCGGGCACCTGCGATTGCCCAGCACCCGAGCAGGAAAGTGGATCTGTGCGTGTAAACACACAGATCCACGTCCTGTCAGGGAGAGGGGACCAATGGTGTGTCCCTTGTTCATAGGGACAACCATCGGTCACCTACCCCAGTCACTCCCCTCCCCCCACATTTAGAACACATATAGGAAACATATTTAACCCCTTCCTCGCCCCCTAGTGTTAACCCCTTCCCTGCCAGTCACATTTATATAGTAATCAATGCATTTTTATAGCAGGGATCGCTGTATAAATGTTAATGGTCCCAAAAATGTGTCAAAAGTGTCCGATTTGTCCGCCGCAATATCGCAGTCACAATAAAAATCGCAGATCGCCGCCATTACTAGTAAAAAAAAAAAATGCTATAAATCTATCCCCTATTTTGTAGACGCTATAACTTTTGCGCAAACCAATCAATAGACGCTTATTGCGATTTTTTTTTACCAAAAATATGTAGAAGAATACGTATCGGCCTAAACTGAGGAATTTTTTTTTTTTTTTTTTTAATTGGGATATTTATTATAGCAAAAAGTAAAAAATATTGTGTTTTTTTTCAAACTGGACGCTCTTCTTTTGTTTATAGCGCAACAAATAAAAACCGCAGAGGTGATCAAATACCACCAAAAGAAAGCTCCATTTGTGGGAAAAAAACAACGCAAATTTCGTTTGGGAGCCACGTCGCACGACCGCGCAATTGTTATTCAAAGTGTGACAGTGCTGAAAGCTGAAAAATGGCTTGGGCAGGAAGGGGGTTTTCGTGCCTGGTAGGGAAGTGGTTAATTTAAATATTATAAGTACTCTGAGGAGTGAGGAAGACTACTTACTCTAAACCCAAAAAAAATTAGGAATTCCCCCCCACCGCTGGCTACGCAGACGGTTAGATCCCCCCCCCGCCCAGACTGACAACCCACAAAACAAAATACTGACACCGTCCAACTGAAAGACCAGACTGAACCCCCGTGACATACAGACTAACCTCCCCCCGTCACATACAGTCTGACCCCCCCGTGACATACAGGCTGACCCCCCCCGTGACATACAGACTGACCACCCCTCCCCCCGTGACATACAGACTGACCACCTCCCATCACATACAGACTGACCCCCCCGTGACATACAGACTGACCACCCCCCCGTGACATACAGACTGACCACCCCCCCGTGACATACAGACTGACCACCCCGTCCGTGACATACAGACTTACCACCCCCCCCGTGACATACGGGCTGCCACTTACTAGTTACTGCGCTGACATCCGACTCCCTCACTGCACAGATCCTTGTGTTCAGTGGAGAGGGGGAGGAGCCGCCAATGGCAATCCCTGCAGCCAATAGGCTTCGGTGTACAATAGAATTTTCTATTTGTACTCTGAAGAGAGAAGCCGATTGGCTGCCCCAGTCTCTGCACTGAACACAAGGGGAAATAGTAAACAATCATGGCGGCGGCAGCGGCCATTTTTGTGTAGCCGCTGCCGTTTTTAGGCTAAAGCATTCCCGAATTTACCAGGACAAAACGGGACAAAAAGAATTGGGCTTGTCCCAAATCGGGACAAGCCCAATTCGGGACAAGGGTCCAAAAATCGTGCTTGTCCTGGGAAATTCGGGACTGTTGGCAACTATGAATAATGTCGGCAGTCACGTCGTAATAAAAATTATAAAAAGAGTAATAATAATAAAAGGTAAATCAAAAAATATTATAAAAAGTGTAATAATAATAAAAGGTAAATCAAAAAATGCGGAGATGCCCAGGGCACATATACCCGCACATGCACGTCATAGACTTAACTGGGGGACTGAACCCAGGGTCTCATGCATGCAAGGCAGGCGCTCTACCGCTGAGCTACACCATCTCCTAAGATATATAGCTGCTTCTATGAATGATAATTCTATTGCGCTTATTAAAGCGGAAGTAAACCCATCGATTTAACAGTTTCAAAAAACAGTTACATTCCCAGGGAATGCCAACTGTCACATTGGTTGTGCTCTCAACCAAACTGTCAAACCATCCAATGGCTGGTGTCATAACTGACCACTTGTGCAGCATCATGGTAGTTGAAGATTAAACAGAGGCCAAGATAGCAGCTTCCTTGCCTGAAAATGATAGGGGGGTTTACTTCCACTTTAAACAGACATGACTGCCGACAATATTGTTCTGTAAAAAACATTTTCTAGACCCATCTGAGCCAATCATTAGCTCTCTATCTCTTTCTGGTAAGACATGCTTCCATGGGGTGGTTCAGACACATTTTTTTTTTTAAACATCAAAGTTTATTGAAGAGAAAAAAAATATTATCACATGCATACAGATATGGAAATAACAATTGAAACTTACAAGTTTGGTATGGAAAGAAGTATCAACATACATTGAATACGTGAGCAATCAACATAAAGGTAGATGCTTCTATTAGACATGAACCAGAGGCATCAACTCAGGCCTCATGAAAGCAAAGGTGAGCATCTCCTGCTATCCTTGGGTATTTCCATATATAACCTTTCAGGAGAAAAATAACATAGCTAAAGAAGAAAATTAGATGGAAAAGGAAGAAAGAAAAGGAGAGAGTCAGCGAGTGAACATCAGGGGGCAACCCCCAGGGAGGCGGCCGGCGATTCCAGAGGGTCTTCTGCTGATGTGTCAATCAGACTATTATGCCCAGCTCTCGTAGTGCGGGTTAAGTGGGTTAAATGGGCATTTAGTTGCAGTCAGTTACCAGAGAGGCCAGGTGTTTAAATGTGTTGTGGGGGTGAGACCCCAGATGAGAAGTGAGCGTTCCAGTTAATCCCCCAAGGGGGGGTTACCAATCAAGGCGTCATAGCCCGGGGAGAATTTAAAAGCAAACCAAGGAGACCATGTTTCATGAAATTGTTCAACATTTTCGTTCGATTGAGCAGCGGTATCTTCCATCTCACAGATTTCAGACACCTTGTGTAACCACTGAGAAATGGAAGGGACCCGCATCGATTTCCAGTACAGCGGGATGAGAGACTTGGCCGCATTTAGCAAATGCCTGGAGAGGGATTTTTTGTATCTCTTAATGGAGAAGTGCGAAATATGCAGTAAGCAGCACGCTGCGTCAAGTGAAAGTTCGGTCTCCGTGATCTGCTTAACAATCTCCTTCACCCCCGACCAGTAGGCCTTTATCACATCACAATGCCACCATATATGCAGTAAGGATCCCGTAGCATTGTGACATCTCCAACATTTGTCAGAGGACTGGGGGTACCATTTATGTATTTTCTCCGGAGTGGCATACCATTGGGTCAAAATCTTGTATGATGTCTCCTGCATTCTTGTGCTGAGCGAGCATTTGTGAGACATGATGCTCGCTCTGGACCACTGGGCATCTGTAATTGCAACGCCTAAGCTTTCGGACCATCTCTCTCTGCGTCTGTCCCATTCAGGCCCCCCCAACCCCTGTAACCAAGCATAGGCGCTAGATGTCGATCTGGGCATCTGTTCCCCTCGCAGGCACACCGACTCCAACTCGGTGAGAGCCCTAGTGAAATGACTCTTACGTATCTTATTATTGGCAAAGCTTCGTATCTGTAAGTATGACCACAAAGGCAGAAGGGGTATATTGTTGTCCTCTCTGAGACGGATCAGGTCTTTCATTGTCTCCCCATCAAAACAGTGTTGGGCCAGAAGCGGCTTCATGCTGTCCTTGTTTATCATATATGGGTTCCCTACTCCTGGTGGGAAGGCTGGGTTGTTTACAAGTGGTGTGAGAGGGCTAAGAGGCGAGGAGAACTGCGGATGTTGAGCTAATTGGTGAAAGATTTTGAGCGTAGTGCCAATCAGTGGGTGGGAGATCATGATCCGTGGATAGTTGGCTTTTGGTATCCATGGCGAGAACTGTAAGGGGATGGGGCTGAAGCTGGATTCGATCCCGACCCAGTCCTTAATGTCTGAGTGGCAGTGCCAGTCCACGAGTCTGGCAACATGTGAAGCCTGGTAGTATTTTTTGTAGTCTGGAATTCCCAAACCCCCAACCCGTTTGTTTCGGGTTAAGAGAGAGGCTTTAATACGAGGCGGTTTGTGTGCCCAGATAAATCTCATCTGCATGGAATGGAGGGAAGCAAAAAAACTTTGAGGGATCCTAACTGGTAGAGTGCGAATTGAATATAGAACTTTCGGAAGGACCGTCCAGACACATTTTTGACCATGTAACTATGAGATTGTATTTACTTTTGTAGATGTTTATGGTTGACTCCTCCTGAAGAAGCCGCCAAAGCCACAAAACATGCAGAGGAATACGTCAGGACATACATCTCCATTCCTCACAATACCTTTGAGGTTTACCTATTCTTTGTGAACCATTTATATCAATTTTGCAACAACTGTTTATGTACTGCTGTACAAAATGTTTTTAATTATGTTTACCTTCTTAATAAATTGACATTTTATACTTACTTTGGCCTAATCATTGGGTACCGAGAAAGTCCTCAACTTTCACAGTGCCACGGGGCAAACTTGGAGCAGCCCCTGGCACACCCCCTTTCCAAAATCCTAGTACAAAGGATGATGGTACCCGCCCCTATCCCTAGACGTAACTAATTGAGGCAATATTCTATATTGTACACTGAATAAGGGTCCATGTAGTACTGTACACAACAATGAAAGTGAAATGATCACCAACACACAGAGTTTTTAGAGTTGAAAATGTTTTTATTGGCAGAATAAACAGTACATCAGAAATACAGTTGACATATCACTTATAAGAAAGCGGTAATGAGCGCGCCAAATGGCTATCGCCTACAGCAGCGCTTGCGCCCAAAGGTTTAATAAATAGGCTTGGGTTCAATTTATGTCAAACCATAGAAGATCAGGAGGTAAAGAGTAGACATGTGCAAAAGGAAAAAATGTGTTTAGTTTTGTTTCGTTTTAATTCGTTAATTAATTAATTTAGTTTAGTTAGATTCGTTAAATCCGTTAAATTCGTTTTTGGATTTCGTTCCGTTTTCGACCGAATTCGTAAAAACGCTCGGATTCAAAAATATTTCGACCGGATTCGAAATCATTTCAACATGATTCAAAATCATTTCAACCGCATTCGAAAACAATTAGAATAGAATCGAAAATATTGGAAATAATCAAATAGAAAAACAATAGAACAGAATAGAATAAAATACAATATATATATTATATTTTATTCTATTCTGTTCTATTTTTTTTCTAGTCTATTTTCTATTTCTATTCTAATCTTTTCTAATTGGAATTCGAAAAATCGGTCGCATTCGGAAATATTTCAACCAAATTCGAAAATATATCTACCGGATTCGATAATATTTCAACCAAATTCGATAATATTTCAACCGGATTTGAAATTATTTCAACCAAATAGAAAAGATTATAATAAAATAGAAAAACAGATAATAGACTAGAAAAACAATAGGACAGAATATATTATATTTTATTCTATTCTGTTCTATTTTTTTTCTAGTCTATTCTTTTATATTCTATTCAAATCTTTTCTAAAAAAATCAAAATCATTATACACTGAATTTGAATTTCGGAAGATGGTTATATATATATATATATATATTTTCCGACATTCTAATTTCGTATAGAATGAATTCTAATTTGAATAGAAAAGATTAGAATATAAATAGAAAATAGACTAGAAAAACAATATAGTTTGCAGGAGATCTTATGGAAACAAATAGTAATCTGCAAAAAAATAAACAATTAAATAGATAGTATCTATACTCTATTCTGTTCTATTGTTTTTCTAGTCTATTTTCTATTTCTATTCTAATCTTTTCTATTCAAATTAGAATTCATTCTATACGAAATTTGAATGTTGGAAAAAAAAATTATATATATATATATATATATATATATATATATATATAACCATCTTCCGAAATTCGAATTTAGTATATAATGATTTTGATTTTAATAGAAAAGATTTGAATAGAATATAAAAGAATAGACTAGAAAAAAATAGAACAGAATAGAATAAAATATAATATATTCTGTCCTATTGTTTTTCTAGTCTGTTATCTGTTTTTCTATTTTATTATAATCTTTTATTTTCGGTTGAAATAATTTCAAATCCGGTTGAAATATCGAATTTGGTTGAAATATTAACGAATGCGGATGAAATATTATCGAATTCGGTAGATAAATTTTCGAATTTGGTTGAAATATTTTTGAATGCGACCGTTTTTTCGAATTCCAATTAGAAAAGATTAGAATAGAAATATAAAATAGACTAGAAAAAAATAGAACAGAATAGAATAAAATATAATATATATATTGTATTTTATTCTATTCTGTTCTATTGTTTTTCTATTTGATTATTTCCAATATTTTCTATTCTATTCTATTCTATTCTAATTGTTTTTCAAATTCGATTTGACTAGAATTCTTTTCGAATTTGATTCGAATTTCGTCCGTGGTTTTTCGATTCAAAACGTTCGGATTCGGTAGAATTTGTTAGCATTGTAATTTGTTAATTCGGATGCATCCGAACGTCCGAATAATGAAAATTCGTCCGAATTTCGATTCGGAACGAAACTAAATGCACATGCCTACTAGAGGCCAAAGGGAGGTAACCAAAAGGTGATGCTATCTGTGAGTCACCAGCCTACACTAAACCACTCCCCAGCCCCCAGATCAAAACAAATAGGCCTAAATTTACCTGCCCTGGCCAAAAAACTAACTCTAGCACCTACCTAAGGTGGAGGGTGCTACACAATGAATTGTAGGAATGTAGTAATACAAGTTCTGTGATTGTCAGAGAGTGCAGAAGGTTTTTTTTTCAGTAGCATCTGCTGCAAATAACCTTCACCATGCTGGAAGAGAGACACTCAGGTCAGTATGTGGCAGCTGTGAGGAGGCATTGCAGGAGAATTTTTAACAGAAGCCGTCGCATGCAGGTAATGGGATACACACCATTACACATATATAATATGTATGTTGTTGTTGCTTTTGAACAAAACCTTCAGTTTTTTTTAATAAAAGGTGTAATCCGTAATCACAACACAAAAGAGCTAATCTAGTAAAGATTTTGTCTTGTATTAAACAGAACGTGAAAAAATATACCATTTGTCTTGAATTCCTTTTTTTTTAGAAGTGTACATTCTGGTATATAAGTGTCTCTACTCTAGGCACCCCTTCTCTTAGCTCTACTGTATAGCTGCAGTGTAAATTTAAAGCAGTATTGAACACAAAAGCAAACCATGCATTTTATTGCAGTTTATCAATCCTTAGATGTGGTGACTGCATTCGTTTTTTTTTTTAGGCTGTCTTTCCTATATTTTCACCTGGTGATCCTGCCAGTAAATCTGTTATTTTTCAAAAGAACAAGTTGTTCTGCAGATGTAGCAGTTACAGGGTTAAGACAAACCATTAATCCCAAAGGGAAAAAAAAAAATGTGTGCTGTAATTGCTTATAAAGTGTTAGCTGGAGTTTGGCTTCAATTTGTTAGTGTATCTAAATCTGCAAGTACATCTAACACTCTCCTCCCCCCTGCACTGACAATGCTGCTGTCCAAAGTGCCCCTGTGCTCCTCTATTCAGAGTGGAGGAACTCTAATGCCCCATACACACGATCGTTTTTCTTGCCATTTTTTTTCTTGCCGTTTTTTTTCATGTTTCCTCTCAAGCCTGTCTTGCGTACACACGATCATTTTAAAAAACGATCAAGCAAAGCGCAGTGACGTACAACACGTACGACGGCACTATAAAGGGGAAGTTCCGTTCGAATGGCGCCACCCTTCATGTTAGTAAAGTTTGTTGAGCGACGATTCGCTCTTTTCAGTCTCGTGCTTTTCAGTCCGTTACAGTGTGACGAATGTGCTATCTCCATTACGAACGCTAGTTTTACCAGAACGAGCGCTCCTGTCTCATACTTGATTCTGAGCATGCGCATTTTTTTTCACGTCGTTAAAGCATACACACTATCGTTTTTCACGTCGTTAAAAAAAACGACATAAAAAACGACGTGAAAAAAGAGAGCATGTGCGAAATTTTTAATGCCCGTTTTTCACGTCGTTAAAAATGCTCTGGAGCCTACACACGATCATTTTTAATGGCCATTTTTTTTAATGGCATTTTTAACGGCATGAAAAACGATCGTGTGTATGGGGCATAAATACAGGAGGTATGTCACTGGCCACATCACCAGGTGAAAACAGAGGGAAAAAAGCCTAAAAAATAAAACTAATCTAATGATTGGTAAGTTGCAATATATTGGATTTTTGGTTTTGGGTTTATTACCACTTTAAGGCACTGCTGCCTCTAAGGCCCCTTTCACACTGAGGCGCTTTGCAGGCGCTATTGCACTAAAAATAGCACCTGCAATGCGCCCCAAAAAAGCCGCTCAATTGTATCCAATGTGAAAGCCTGAGGGCTTTCACACTGGAGCGTTGCGCTTGCAGGAGGGTCAAAAAACTCCTGCAAGCCGCATCTTTGAGGCGCAATACGAGCGGTAAAAATACCGCTCCTATAGCGCCCCTGCCCATTGAAATCAATGGGGCAGCGCCTCCAATACGCCCGCAAAACGCCACAAAGAGGCGTTATTGCGGGCTTTTTTAACCCTTTTTTGGTCACTAGCGGGGGTTAAAATACCCCCGCTAGCGCCCGCAAATCACGGCAAAAAAACGGTATAGCGGCGCTAAAAATAGCACCGCTATACCGCCAGCGCATCCAGCGCTTCTGTGTGAAAGTAGCCTTACTGCTAGTCTCAGGAGATTTGGAATGAGGTTTGGTGCTGCCCACCAATTTACCCGTACATGTTAGACCCTAATGATAATCTAGAATTTCTTCACCATTGAGAAAGTTGTATAAGGCCCCTTTCACACTGAGGTGCTTTGCAGGGGCTATTGCGCTAAATATAGCGCCTGCAAAGCGCCCTAAAAAAGCTGCTACTTTTTATCCAGTGTGAAAGGGCTTTCACACTGGAGCGTTGCGCTTGCAGGAGGGTAAAAAAACTCCTGCAAGCCGCATCTTTGAGGCACGATAGGAGCAGTAAAAATACCGCTCCTATAGCGCCCCTGCCCATTGAAATCAATGGGGTAGCGCCTCCAAAACACCTGCAAAACGCTGCAAAGAGGCATTATTGGCGTTTTTAACCCTTTTTCGGATGCTAGCGGGGGTTAAAATAACCCCCCTAGCGCCCGCAAATCGCGGCAAAAACAACGATATAGCGGCACTAAAAATAGCGCCACTATACCGCCAGTGCTTCAGTGTGAAAGTAGCCTTAGACATACTGTATATACCACTGGCTGCTACTTTACAAGCTTTTTTGTGTTAAAAAATATATGTCTGCTGCTTATAAGTTTTTGATCAATTGGATAAGTTTGATACAATAAGGAGGCACTACAAAGTACTACATATCTTATTTTGTTAAATATATGTTTATTAAAGTTGTGGCACAATAAGAAATGTATACAATCAGTAAAGCAATCAATAAATGTTACAAATCCAAACTGATAAAATGACTGCAAAGTAATAAATGGGTACTATCGACTATCAAGTTGTCAAATCCCTGGTACATGCTATGTCATTATCAACAAAAACGGCTTTAGTATGTTTTAGCAGAAGGTAAAACTATATTGCCTTATTTGTTAAAGAGGAAGCTGCTCACGCATATCAGTTTAGAAATACCAAGGTAGAGGCACATTCTTATATGTGGTTCAGCAAGCTGCGAATCCAGTTATTTAAGGAATATACAGATTTATAGAGGGCCTGGTTGCAGGATTAGTTTCAAGAGAAGTCTACATCCAAGGTACATTTTGATGCTTAGAACACATATTAAAGTACAATAGAGTGCAGTAACGTTGAAGAGTTTTCTATTTTTTATTGAGAATAATACAGTACAAGTAAACATACAAGATTTTGTATGTAAAAAAGAAATACAAGTATGGAAAACAAAGCTTCTCAATAGCTATACAGAAAATATATATTTTAGTTTAATTAAACCACTGAAACGTAATTAAAGATATATATCCCTGAGTAAGATAAATATATAAAACAAAGCTAGAAAGGAATTAAAAAACTAAACCATGTAATGTGAATTGAAGACTCAGGTTAAGAGGAGACGAGAGATCTTTGTGAATTGAAAGGATGGTTATCTGTGGAATATTAATGGGAGTATGTTTTAGTCCAGGGCCAAGATCCAACCACGTGCCTTGGTTTACCTGGGAAGAGGGATAAGGAATTGCACCATACCGTGTGTCTCCATCATTGGTGTATGTTTGAGTTAGGTTTGAGTGGCCTGTTGTCTTATGTTCTAATATATAAGAGAAATGTTGAAGAGTTTTCATGAACTCAATACACTCTTCTAATAATTAAGCCTTTGTGTTAGTTTTGCTTCTTTGAGTGGTTTGCAATTTGCAAAGATATGTTTACAGGGGGGCAGCCAAATTTCCACATTACATACTCATTCTCTTCTTTCTGCTTGGTGTTGTTGAACAGTGGTTGGACCACCTGACATGCTTACGAGTCCTAACTGTCTGATTGAAATCAATTTACTGTCTTATGGCTAAAATTTATTATGGCAGTTAGTGAGAGATTGCAGTGAAAAGCAATGTAAAAATGTGAAACATATACATAAGACATAAAAAAGGACCTTAACTTACATTACAATAATGGCTCAAAATATTTGCTCACGGGCAATAGGTATAAGCTGTTAGATAAAATACCAAGTGGAAGATTAAATATCCTTTCTTGGAGGCACCATCCATGTAGAAGCACCATACCAAATTTATATAAACTAAACAAAGATTTTCAAAGTGCCACCGAGAAAACATAAGTACCCAAAAAACTTCAACTAAAATATTTTTTTATTGTACGAATGTCAAAAATCTCATAACTGAGATTACAAATGCACAAAAAGTATAAAATAACCTACCGTATATACTCGAGTATAAGCCGCCCCGAATATAAGCCGAGGCACCTAATTTTACCACGAAAAACTGGGAAAACGTATTGCCTCGAGTATAAGCCTAGGGTGTCTATCTGCATGCCTCACTGTGCCTCACTGTGTCCATGTGCATGCCTCACTGTGTCCATGCCTCAATGTGCCCATGCCTCACTGTGTCCATGCCTCAATGTGCCCATGCCTCAATGTGCCCATGCCTCACTGTGCCTCACTTTTCCTCACTGTGCCCATGCCTCACTGTGTCCATGACTAGACTGACGTTTAACATGGGAGTCTATGGAAGGGGATCCCGGCTTTAAAAAATCGGTGCTCCCCAGACATAGGTCCCCCAGACAACAAACTTTGCACACGTGTAGAGGAGCAATGGGGTTACATGTGTGCCAAGTGTGGAGACTTAAGACCGTCCGGTACCGGGTCCCCAAACTAACCAGAGAAATTACCGTTTAACATGGGAGTCTATGGAAGGGGTTCCCGGCTTTGAAAAATCCGTGCACCCCGGCCGTAGGTCCCCCGGACAACAAACTTTTCACACTTGTAGAGGAAGAGTGGGGCTACATGTGTGCCAAGTACCGGGTCCCCAAAGTCCGGGAGATCAGGCGCAAAAAGGTGGCTCGCGTATAAGCCGAGGGGGGCATTTTCAGCACAAAAAAATGTGCTGAAAAACTCGGCTTATACTCGAGTATATACGGTATATATCCAAATTACCAGTGGGGCCGTATGAAACCAGACCACATACTTTGGAAATGCCTGATCTACTATATAAGCTATTCTTTAAAACAAAGGAAAACTAATTATTTTCATCTTCAAACCCACAGTGCACAATAATTGGACTGTTGTGGACGGCACCAATTTTTTTTTTTATTTCAAACTAAGCCAATATATGCTGTAGTCAAGTGCTTAGGCAGTGTTTTTAGATTTTTAAGAAGTTATATACTGTAGATTTCTGTAAACACTTGAAACATTTCCTGCTCATTAAATACTCATGCCTTGGTTATCTGAAATGAGTTGATTTTTGATCAGAATTTTGAACAAAGACAAGTGTTCTAGATATAATGTTGGGTTCTCGAATAAGTCCCTTTCTTGTCTGAGAAAGTTGTGAAGTTAGAAGGTATTGTGCCTACTAAGATCTATATCCCAGACACTTTGACTGGCCCATGAAAAATCTGTGCTTCCCGGCCGTAGGTCCCCCCGACAACAAACTTTGCACACTTGTAGAGGAAGCGTGGGGCTACATGTGTGCCAAGTTTGGGGTCCAGGGGACCTACGGATGGCCAGTACCGGGTCCCCAAAATCCAGGAGATTAGGCGCAAAAAGGTGTCTCGAGTATAAGCCGAGGCTTATACTTGAGTATATACGGTATACAGTATAAAATTACAGCTCATATGGATTAAATGCCCAACATTACATCAACGTGTGTCCCAGGTTCACTGCTTCATCAGGCATGGGGAGTGCAATACATTTCTTTGCTCCATACAAGTTTAACTTATCTATAAAGAAGACAATAACATCACAATATACTGTAATGCACATAGCCAGTATATACTGTGTGTATATACACCCACTTGATCATGATTATATGGATTGCTTATAGGATTAGAATTTTATATTGCCATAATTGTGAATAATTGTTGAGGTGATATCCAATTTTAACCCTGTAAGCAATCCATATGATTAGTTCAAGTGGAGGTTTATAAACATACATTGATAATCCTTATTTTTTATATATATTTGGTATGGGACAATATCATACCTCCCAACAGGCACGGATTCCGCGGGTTTCTCCCGCACAGGGCCCTTCTTCCCGCATACCCGCGAGAGCTGTGTTTTTCCCGCACATCCATCACAGCAGTAAAATGTCCTTTCCCCCCGCCCCTCCCTCAGCCACTTTCGTTTTATGGTCGAAAAATTCTGAGAAAAATTCGATGTCCCGCGGCCCCCCCCCCCCCTCAACAATTTTCGTTCTGAGGACGAATGATAAAAATTCGATGCCTACCCCCCCCCCCGGTCAACAACTTTCGTTCTGAAGAAGAAAAAATATTTCAATGTCCCGTGCCACCCCCCCCCCGCTCAACAGGGGAGAGGGGAGATCAACAATGTCCCGCAGTGGGACTTCACCAAGTTGGGAGGTGTGCAATATGATAAACTTTTTCGATATCTCCCAGCTGCTGACCATGCACAACTTCTAAAGACCCTTTGATACCACCTTGAGAGGTTTATATGTCACATACCAGGGGTGTCAGGTGTATGACACAGGCAATTATTGTCAGCACAGTGACCCTTCTGACTGAGCACAGCTCTTGCTTACTGAACAGTTGTCATTTATCTAAATGGTGACAAAACATGTCAGTCTTTTATCTCTTGTGGTCTGTCTTGTTGGTGCGTATCTTCTACTTGAGCTGTTCCACAAGATTTTTATGTATTTGTAGGTCAGTTTGGCCATATCTATAGGCCAATTTAATTAGGCAAAATGTAGTAATTTGTAACAACCAGTCAGTACTTATATTTCACTAATCTGATTTTATTAAAAAGATTGATTTCTATGGGTTACAGTACTTAGCATGCCAACTATGGTCTGGAGGTTATGAAAGGCATATTATCTTGAGATAACCTTGAGGTTTATTTGGGCATAGAAATAGGAGTGAAATGGATTTTTAAAAGTGTGTACATTATTAAATAGTCTGTCACTTTCATATATTTCATTCTGCAAACTTTGTGTTTAAGGGAATGTAAGACACCAGGACTCTCTGTAGTACACAACTTCTGCTCATAATAGGATGCATATGGTTGTGATCACACATGTAGTAATCACTTTGCCACAAATACCACTGCATGACAGAGTGTCAAAAGGTTGGGTTTAATGAGAGTCCTCTGTGCTAAATCCAAGCAACATATTTAACTGTTAGTATATTGACGCTTCATTTTTTTGTGATTGGTTTCATCAATTTCGGGCCATTAGGACCAAGCCTGTTTTTGGGATTCGGCACTGCGTTGCTTTAACTGTAAATTGTGCGGACATGCAATGTTGTACCCAAATGAAATTTGCGTCCTTTTCTTCCCACAAATAGAGCTTTCTTTTAATGGTATTTGATTGCCTCTGCGATTTTTATTTTTTGCGATATAAACAGAAAAAGACCGAAAATTTTGAAAAAAAAATGATATTTTCTACTTTTTGTTATAAGAAAAATCGAATAAACTCAATTTTAGTCATACATTTAGGCCAAAATGTATTCAGCCACATGTCTTTAGTAAAAAAAATGTCAATAAGCGTATATTTATTGGTTTGCGCAAAAGTTATAGCGTTTACAAACTAGGGTACATTTTCTGAAATTTACACAGCTTTAAATTTATGACTGCCTATCTCATTTCTTGAGGTGCTAAAATGGCAGGGCAGTACAAAACCCCCCCAAATGACCCCATTTTGGAAAGTAGACACCCCAAGGAAATTGCTGAGAGGCATGTTGAGCCCATTGAATATTTTTTTTTTTCGTCCCAAGTGATTGAATAATGACAAAAAAAAAAAAAAAAAATTACAAAAAGTTGTCACTAAATGATATATTGCTCACACATGCCATGGTTATATGTGGAATTGCACCCCAAAATACATTCTGCTGCTTCTCCTGAGTACGGGGATACCACATGTGTGGGACTTTTTAGGAGCCTAGCCACGTACGGGACCCCGGAAACCAAGCACCGCCTTCAGGATTTCTAAGGGCATAAATTTTTGATTTCACTCCTCACTACCTATCACAGTTTTGAAGGCCATAAAATGCCAAGATGGCACAAAACCCCCCCAAATGACCCCATTTTGGAAAGTAGACACCCCAAGCTATTTGCTGAGAGGCATGTTGACCCCATTGAATATTTTTTTTTTGTCCCAAATGATTGAATAATGACAAAAAGAAAAAAAAAAAATGTACAAAAAGTTGTCACTAAATGATATATTGCTCACACATGCCATGGTTATATGTGGAATTGCACCCCAAAATACATTCTGCTGCTTTTCCTGAGTACGGGGATACCACATGTGTGGGACTTTTTGGGAGCCTAGCCGCGTACAGGGCCCCAAAAACCAAGCACCGCCTTCAGGATTTCTAAGGGCGTAAATTTTTGATTTCACTCCTCACTACCTATCACAGTTTTGAAGGCCATAAAATGCCAAAATAGCACAAAACCCCCCCAAATTACCCCATTTTGGAAAGTAGACACCCCAAGCTATTTGCTGAGAGGCATGTTGAGTCCATGGAATATTTTATATTTTGTCACAGGTTGCGGGAATATGACAAACTGTTTTTTTTTTGCACAAAGTTGTCACTAAATGATATATTGCTCACACATGCCATGGGCATATGTGAAATTACACCCCAAAATACATTCTGCTGCTTCTCCTGAGTACGGGGATACCACATGTGTGGGACTTTTTGGGAGCCTAGCCGCGTACGGGACCCCAAAAACCAAGCACCGCCTTCAAGGTTTCTAAGGGCATAAATTTTTGATTTCGCTCCTCACTACCTATCACAGTTTTGAAGGCCATAAAATGCCAAGATGGCACAAAACCCCCCCAAATTACCCCATTTTGGAAAGTAGACACCCCAAGCTATTTGCTGAGAGGCATGTTGAGCCCATTGAATATTTTTTTTTTTGTCCCAAATGATTGAATAATGACAAAAAGAAAAAAAAAATGTACAAAAAGTTGTCACTAAATGATATATTGCTCACACATGCCATGGTTATATGTGAAATTACACCCCAAAATACATTCTGCTGCTTCTCCTGAGTACGGGGATACCACATGTGTGGGACTTTTTGGGAGCCTAGCCGCGTACGGGACCCCAAAAACCAAGCACCGCCTTCAAGGTTTCTAAGGGCATAAATTTTTGATTTCACTCCTCACTACCTATCACAGTTTTGAAGGCCATAAAATGTCAAAATAGCCCAAAACCCCCACAAATGACCCCATTTTGGAAAGTAGACACCCCAAGCTATTTGCTGAGAGGCATGGTGAGTATTTTACAGCTCTCATTTGTTTTTGAAAATTAAGAAAGACATTTTTTTTTCTTTTTTTTTTTCTTTTTTTACATTTTCAAAACTTTGTGACAAAAAGCGAGATCTGCAAAATACTCAACATACCTCTCAGCAAATAGCTTGGGGTGTCTACTTTCCAAAATGGGGTCATTTGGGGGGGTTTTGTGCCATCTGGGCATTCCATGGCCTCCGAAACTGTGATAGGCAGTGAGGAGTGAAATCAAAAATTTACACCCATAGAAATCCTGAAGGCGGTGCTTGGTTTTTGGGGTCCCGTACGCGACTAGGCTCCCAAAAAGTCCCACACATGTGGTATCCCCGTACTCAGGAGAAGCAACAGAATGTATTTTGGGGTGTAATTCCACATATGCCCATGGCATGTTTGAGCAATATATAATTTAGTGACAACTTTTTGTACATTTTTTTTTTTTGGTCATTATTCAATCACTTGGGACAAAAAAAAAAAATATTCAATGGGCTCAACATGCCTCTCAGCAAATAGCTTGAGGTGTCTACTTTACAAAATGGGGTCATTTGGGGGGGTTTTGAACTGTCCTGGCATTTTATGCACAACATTAGGAAGCTTATGTCACACATCATCCACTCTTCTAACCACTTGAAGACAAAGCCCTTTCTGACACTTTTTGTTTACATGAAAGAAAATTTTTTTTTGCAAGAAAATTATGTTGAACCCCCAAACATTATATATTTTTTTAAAGCAAAGGCCCTACAGATTAAAATAGTGGGTGTTGCATTTTTTTTTTCCACACAGTATTTGCGCAGCGATTTTTCAAACGCATTTTTTGGGGGAAAAACACACTTTTTTTATTTTTAATGCACTAAAAAACACTATATTGCCCAAATGTTTGATGAAATAAAAAAGATGATCATAGGCCGAGTACAAGGATACCAAACACGACATGCTTTAAAATTGCGCACAAACGCGCAGCGGCGACAAAACTACATTCATTTTTAAAAGCATTTAAAAGCCTTTACAGGTTACCACGTTAGATTTACAGAGGAGGTCTACTGCTAAAATGACTGCCCTCGATCTGACCTTCGCGGTGATACCTCACATGCATGATGCAATTGCTGTTTACATATGACGCTAGACCGACGCGTGCGTTCGCCTTTGCGCAATAGCAGGGGGGGACAGCGGTGCTTTTTTTTTTTTTTTTTATTATTTATTTGGCTTTTTTATTTTATTTTTAAACTGTGCCTTCCATATTTTATTTTTTTACCATTTTTATCGTTATCTCAGGGAATGTAAATATCCCCTATGATAGCAATAGGTAGTGACAGGTACTCTTTTTTTGAAAAAAATTGGGGGGTTAGACCCTAGATCTTTCCTCTGCCCTCAAAGCATCTGACCACACCAAGATCGGTGTGATAAAATGCTTTCCCAATTTCCCAATGGCGCTTTTTATATCCGGGGGGGGACATTCCCTCCCACTGCTTGTAAAAGCAGTCTAGAGGCTAATTATCTGCTAGAATTGCTTTTACATGAAAGCCGGCTGCTGGCTGAAAAGAATGATACCAAGATGATACCTAAACCCGCAGGCATCATTCTGGTATAAACATTCAAAGTCCAGCAACATACCAGTACGTTGCTGGTCCTTGTTGGACATGTATTGTAATCTTTTTTTTCATACAGCCTATTGGCTGAACGAAAAAAAGAGATTGATTGGTGGGTATGCCCACCATTAGAATACCTCCCTTCATCCACCCACTTCTAATGATGGGCATATATGCCGAAGCATGGGGGCATCCTCCCGCAAAAAAGTTATGCCGCGTACACACGGTCAAGCCTTCGTCGGAATTTCGACCGTATGTACGCGGCATAAAAGGTTATGCCGCGTACACACGGTCGGACTTTTCCACGGATAAGCCTCCGCTGGAATTTCGACCGTATATACGCGGCATTAGGAGCAAAATCGCTCCTCCGCCCCTGCTGCCCCCATGCTTCGGCATATATGCTCTTTTTTTTAACTGTGGTGGTGAAATCACCTCCTACAGCGTTGGAGTCACGGCTTTATGTATCGTGGGAGCAAACGCTGTTGCTGTCAAGATAAATAGATCCGCGCTGCAACTGAATGGCGTACCTGCTAAGCAAATGGTGGTTAACATTAAAACAAAGTAACATTACAGTACAACAGTAAGACCTTACCATGCCATACCTGCAAAGCAAATACCAAAACAAAACCTAGTAAAAAATAAAAAAATGTTTTAACGCAACCTGTGCCTAAAATATATATATGCCGAAGCATGGGGGCATCCTCCCGCAAAAAAGTTATGCCGCGTACACACGGTCGGAATTTCGACCGTATGTACGCGGCATTAGGAGCAAAATCGCTCCTCCGCCCCTGCTGCCCCCATGCTTCGGCATATATGCTCTTTTTTTTAACTGTGGTGGTGAAATCACCTCCTACAGCGTTGGAGTCACGGCTTTATGTATCGTGGGAGCAAACGCTGTTGCTGTCAAGATAAATAGATCCGCGCTGCAACTGAATGGCGTACCTGCTAAGCAAATGGTGGTTAACATTAAAACAAAGTAACATTACAGTACAACAGTAAGACCTTACCATGCCATACCTGCAAAGCAAATACCAAAACAAAACCTAGTAAAAAATAAAAAAATGTTTTAACGCAACCTGTGCCTAAAATATATATATGCCGAAGCATGGGGGCATCCTCCCGCAAAAAAGTTATGCCGCGTACACACGGTCGGAATTTCGACCGTATGTACGCGGCATTAGGAGCAAAATCGCTCCTCCGCCCCTGCTGCCCCCATGCTTCGGCATATATGCTCTTTTTTTTAACTGTGGTGGTGAAATCACCTCCTACAGCACTGGAGTCACGGCTTTATGTATCGTGGGAGCAAACGCTGTTGCTGTCAAGATAAATAATTCCGCGCTGCAGTTGAATGGCGCACCTGAAAACAAAAAATTACATACCTGAAAAGCAAGCATGATAAAACAATGCAGAATAGAATACAGTAAAAAAAGAGCAGAACAATAGAGAGAAAATAGAGAGAGAGAGAACAATAAAACGACAACTATTTTTGGTTTTTTTATTTTATATTTTTTTTGTGTTTTGTTTTTTACGTTTTTTTTTTCTTTTTTACACTTTTTTTTGTAACTTTACAACTGTAATGGTTCGGGTCTCTCAAAATGTAATGGCATCTTGGGAGACCCTGTGTAAGTGTGTCCTAGTCTGTGAAATGCTGTACCCTACGCTAAAACTTCACTTTTGAGTGGTAGCGTTCAAAACATTCACCTTGGCAAAGACCAGGCTTGTCAGGACAGAGTGGACAAAAACTACGGGTGTCACGCCTAAATCCGCGCTTGCTACAGACACGACATCTTTTTTGGGGGTGGCTTTGGGTAGGGGTACTCGGGAGGACATACGAATAATGCCTCTCATGCAGCCGGCTTACTGCATTTGGTTGGGGATGGTGAGGTGCAGAACCGCCTGGATACAGGAGTTCTGTGACTATCTCATTCTGGAATTTTAGAAGAGATAACGTCCCGCCTGAAGCTCTGTATAGCACATGAGCGTTCAGCAAAGCCAATTGGAATAATGATAGAGACACTTTTTTGTACCAGCGTCTCGCCTTACGGTCAATTAGATACGGCGCCATCAACTGGTCGTTGAGGTCCACCCCTCCCATATTTTGGTTATATTCGTGGACACAGAGGGGTTTCTCCACAACACCAGTCGCCGTACGAATTTGGACTGTCGTGTCTGCATGAAGGGAGGTAAGAAGGAAAACATTCTTATTGTCCCTCCACTTCATAGCGAGCAAGTTATTACACTTCAAGCAGGCTCTCTCCCCCAGCCTAAGACGGGCATCTACAAGCCGCTGGGGAAAGCCCCGGCGATTAGGTCGCACGGTGCCACATGCTCCAATCTGATGATCAAACAAGTGACTAAACAGTGGCACGCTCGTGTAATAATTGTCCACATACAAGTGGTACCCCTTTCCGAATAAGGGTGACACCAAGTTCCACACTATCTTGCCAGCGCTCCCTATGTAATCCGGGCAGTTGACCGACTCAATCTGACTGTCTTTTCCCTCATAAACCGTAAAGTTCACTACATAGCCTGTTGCCCTGTCACAGAACTTGTAGAGCTTGACCCCGTATCTGGCACGCTTGCTGGGAAGGTACTGCTTGAAAGACAAGCGGCCAGAAAATTTAATCAGGGACTCATCAACGCAGACAACTTGATCGGGAGTAAACAAGGCTGCAAAACGTTCGTTGAAGTGGTTTATGAGGGGCCGAATTTTATAGAGCCGGTCGTATTCAGGGTCCCCACGTGGACGACAAAGTTCATTGTCGTTGAAGTGCATGAACCGCAAAATCTGCTCGTATCGTGCCCTGGACATGGAGGCAGAGAACACGGGCATGTGGTCAATTGGGTGCGTGGACCAATAAGCACGCAATGACGGAAATTTATGTGTGCCCATGTTGAGGGAAAGGCCCAGAAAGGTCTTAAATTCGGAAACCGTAATTGGTTTCCAATTTCTGGCAATTTTAGGCAACTGGGGGTTAGCGGCGATAAATTGACCAGCATATAAATTACTCTGGTCCACAATAGATCTATAGAGATCTTCCGTGAAAAACAGCGAATAAAAATCGATTGGCATAAAATCAGCTGTTTCCACCTGAATACCGGGTTGGGCAGTGAATGGGGGAAGTACGGGTTCTGCAGAAGTGGTGGGGACCCAATCAGGATAGGCGAATTCTGCAGGAAGGGCAGTATGGGCACGACGGGCCTGCCTTTGTCTTCTTGGTGGCAGCGGGACACTACTTGTGCTTGCCACCTCGCCAGCTTGAACTGCACTTATGGGACTCGCCACGTCACCAAGTGTTACTGCAGTGCTGGATGTACGTCCAGGCTGTACTAGGCCGCTGGTGCTTGCCAGTTCACCAGAAGGAATAGCGGCGCTAGTACTACTCTGCTCCATGATACGAGAGACCTGCGGTTCTTGCTCCTCAACAACCTCAGAAGATCGGGATCGGGTACGCCTGACCTTAGCAGGGACCTCAACTTCGTCGTCAGAGCTATCTGACGTGGGGCCGCTGACGTCACTGTCTTCTACGGGAAGATATTCTGAGCCTGAATCTGACAGATACGTGACCTCCTCTTCACTATCTGTCATGCTCAGAATCTCGTAGGCCTCTTTACTAGTGTACCTTCGACTTGCCATTTTGGGCTCTAAATTTAGGGGTACACTAGTAAGATTCACAGGAAAAAAAGCACCTGACTGTCGTCAGCAAATATATCAAACGCTACAAAAAAACTGTTAGCGATCGCAGGGATCAGGCCTGTCTCTGCGAACGCTGCAGTTATGTGTGTTGTGTTTGGTAAGTGACAGTGATCGATCGATACTGCACTTGGGTGGGCTGGGCTGGGCTGGGCGGAGGGGCTAAACGCAGGTACTAGCAGGTATCTGGGCTGATCCCGCTAACACTGCGTTTTTGGGAACCCTAAACCGCTGGGGATGCTAGTATAGATCTGATCAGATACTATACCACTAAGGGGGGTGTATGCTTTGCGCGTGGGTGTTAGCGTTACTGGCACTAACCTAACACTGCCTGGGGCGACGCAGACCCTCTCTGGCGCTAAAACCTAATTGATCTCACCCGCCGGGCGATCAGGGGGGTTAAACCTTTATTGGGTTATATACGGCGGGTGCCCTGATGCTATAAAAAGCAAACTAATCAACCAGCGTCACCCGTAACCTTTATATGGTGATCACTGGTGAAAGGGTTAACTAGGGGCAATCAGGGGGTTAAAACCTTTATTAGGTTAAATATGGGGGTACCTGACACCAATAAAAACCTGCGGTGAACCTAAAAAAAAAATAACTGCCTATCTAAAACACCAGCGACACGAATACAGCGATCGGAAAAACAATCGCTTAGTGACGCTGAAGTTAGGGGGTGAAAGGGTTACCTGGGGGGTGATCAAGGGGTTAAACCTTTATTAGGGGGGGTTAGGGGGCTACCCTGGACCTAAAGGGGCCTAATCCTAACTGCCTTGCAACTTTTTACAATCACAGATGACACTAAATGCAGTGATCAGTAAAATAAATGATCACTGCAATCAGTGACACTGTGATTGGGGGCTTTGGGGTGACCTCGGGGGTGATCTGGGGGTGACTGGGGGGTGATTTGTGTGCCTATGTGTACCTACGTGTCAGTGGACTGTTGGAGCACTAACCTCTGTCTTCACTCCTCGGCGCCGGGAACGAAAAGACCGCGGCGAGGGAGATGACATCACTTCCTCCAGCCTGTGTTTACATCACATGGCGGAGGAAGCAATTTCATTGGCCGGGAGCGATCGCGAGGGGGGGGCGGAATCGAGCGGCCGCCCCCTCATGCCTGATCGCTCCCGAACACTTAACGGCCGCTCACTGCAGTGAAGGGGGGTCCGGATGGACCCCCCAACTGCACAAAGGCGATCACGTAGATCTACGTGATTCTGCCTGTCCGTGCCATTCTGCCGACGTAAATCGGCGGTGGGCGGTCGTTAAGTGGTTAAAAGAGGATCTGCATTTTTTTTTTTTTTTTGCGAAACACACATTTTCAGAACTCAAGATTCAAGATTAGTAGAGGGTCAGGCAGGCACAGAAGAAATTACCCAAGGAAATTAGGAAAATGAAGTGAGAATCATGGCTTTGTGGCATTCATTAGTTTCCAAATTATTTCATTTGTCTTAAAGTGTATTTCATGGAAAATTTAAGAACATATCTTGTGCATCCATGAATATTTGCCCATGTTATATCCCTTTAATAATACTGCAATCACAGAAAAATCTCCATTGATCTGACATAAATCCAGTGTGCTCCTAATGCCCTGCTTGAACTGACAACAGAGTATCTCTGCTACATGATTATTATTAGTATTATTATACAGAATTAATATAGCTTCAGCACTTTACAGCATGTGGGCAGACAGTACAGTTACAATACTATTTAATACAGTTTCCCAAGCAGTGTTGTCAGCCCTTTCCAGTCCCTCCCTGCTGGACTACAGAATTCACCCCCTCATCTCATCTTCATGTAGCCCTGGTCCGCAGCACTGGCAGAAGAAAAGCTTCAGGCTGGGTTCACACTATTGCAAATTGGATGCGGCTTCCAATTTGCAATAGCAGGAGATTTTGACCTGCTCTCTATGGAGCCTGTTCACATATCTCTGCTGCGGCTCCAGAGCCCTGTGCATCTTTTGGTCTGTTTCAGGTCCGAATTCAGACAAAAATTCAGGCTGAAGTCAGACCTGAAATGGTGAATGAGGATGCACTGGACCACTGCTGTGAGCTGCATGCGAAGATAGCCCGATTCCTGAGGCTGGGTTCACGCTATCGGCTTGTATTGCCTCTGTTGTTATTGTTCTCCCTTCTCACTGCAGCTGACAGGGGAGGGGCAGCTGCAGTTTATTTTTTTCTTCTGCTGTCCCAGCTTGTGTTTACAGAGAGGCAGGCAAGGCTGTAAGAAGAGACTGTTATTAAAGAACTGTATACAGCAAGTGAGCCCTCTACCCAATAGGAATACACAAAGAAAGAGGATATAGACTGCTTGGAACACTTGAAAGAATGGAGGATTGTGGGAGGTGTAGTTCTTTACAGACTGAGTTGACTTGGTAGAATGAGCAAAGGAACTACAGATCCCATATTCACAGGAGCTCTAAGCAGAGGAAAAGGAGGGGTGCTGTCGTTTCCGGACTGAGGAGAAGGAGAGTTTGAAAGATGTTCAAAGGCAGTGTGCTACAGGCTGCCAGTAGACTGCTCACTATCACACCTGAAAGGAAGAGAGGATCAGTGCACGACATCCTGATCAAGAGGAAGGACACTGCGGACACAGACTGGTTGTGCTGCCAACAGAAAACAGATGGGATCACCTACTGTTGGTTGAGAGGCTGCTGGCCAGACCACACTACTCTTTGATAAAAAAATTACGGTGTTGCCTTCAGGTATTTCAGAGCTAGTGCCTTTAGCACTGCTTAAAGTGATTGTAAATCTTTACATTTATTTCATTAAAATAATTTCATGAGATACTTACCTAAGCAGCCCCAATATTTCTCTTCTGAGGCCCCCCGGCGGCACTCCTGGCTCCTCCCCCTGACTGAGTCTAGGCCTTAGGGGCCTAGGGGGTCACTAGTGCGTGCTCGATCCCGAGCCAGGCTGTTTGCATCTATTCAGACACACAGCCCAGTTATGCCCCACCCCCTGTTCTTTGCTCACAGGTTTTGACTGACATTGGCTCCTGCTTCTCCCCCACCACAAGCTATTGGAGAGGGAAGTTTAGATATGACGTTGATGTATTTTTACGTTAATAACTACATCTAATAGGTTGGATGCATCATTTTCTCATCTATATTCATATGCCCTAATTGTCCCTCAATATCGCTCACTATGAATCAGTTCCTTTCTTTCCTGACACACCACAACTCGGATCTAGGTAAAGAGTCTCTGACGGAGACTCTTTACCACGTGATCAGCCATGTCCAACCACGGCTGATCACAGTGTAAACAGGAAAAGCTGTGTATCGGCTTTTCCTATCTCTGTCAGACGCGAGTAGAGGAGAGCCGATTGGCTGCTCTCCTGACTGATTGATTATCAGCGCAGCCCCCCCCCCAAGGATGCCGACACTGGACCACCAGGTATACCACCCATGGCCACCAGGAATGCCAATCAGTGCCCATAATTGTTGCCAATCAGTGCTAAACACTAATGCCTGCTTATCAGTGATGCCCATCAGTGCCACCCATCAGTGTCCATCAGTGCCCATCTGTGCCCATCATCAGTGCCACCTATGTGTGCCTAATTAGTGCTGCATATCAGTGCCACCTATCAGTGCCTTCTATCAGTGCCCATCAGTGCCGCATATTAGTGCCCATCATCAGTGCCCATCAGTGCCATCTCATCAGTGCCGCCTTATCAGTGCCGTCAGTGAAGCCCCATCAGTGCCTAATTGCTTTCACTGTTTTTTTTTTGCTATTGTTCACCCATTTGCAGCATATTTCTTGCTATTATTTAACTGTTTGCTGCGTCATTACTGTTGTTCATCTCTCTTGCCACCGTGGTACTGCATATACATCAGCAATAAATATTCCCCAGACAGATGTGTGTGGTGGTATTTACAGAGTCTCGGGAACAGGGACAGGGAACCCGAGCAACAGCGGCTTCTTCGGGGGTGAGCGCTACATTCATAACATAAAGGTGTAGGTATTCTGTAGTCCAAAAAGGTGAACTATACGGGCTGACAACACCACATAGGATTTCAGTGCAGCAAAAGAAGCTGCAGGGAGTTCAGCTTTAAGCCTAAGATGCCTTGGATACCTGAATAGAACTGCTGCAGCCCTGTGGTTCTGTCATAGTATTCTCTGCAATAAATAGCCTCTAGTTGCGAGCTTTGTAACTGGAATCAGCATATAACATTGAGCTGAACCAATTGCGGCACAGCAGTGAACATTTGTGTTTTTGCTGCATGTGAAAGTTCAGTGTATCTCCATGTGTAAGATGTAACACTACAAGGCTTGCATTGCATAAAAAAGCATTGGCTTGTGCGGCTTGTCCCATATAATGTGTAGGTTCTCTACTTTATTTTCATTTAGGTTCACATGATTTAATTTTTGTCCTGACACATTCTTTCCCCCCTTCCCTCCATTTTTCTTTTTTGTGGGGTGAGATATGCTTTGTGTCAATGCAGTCTTGATTAAGAGAGAAGCTCTTTTGTGGATATGGTGATATATGGGGCTCGTCCATCAGTGGTTATTTGTGTCCACATGGATGAGTGTACCCGTATTGCATATCTGAGAGATAGATCATTTCATAGGGCAGAAAATAGATCGCCCATATCTTCAGTAAGATAGTATTTACTAGCATACCTTCTCTTTTTTTTGTTTGTAGCGGTCTTCCCCCACCTTCTCCCCTCTCTTTTTGGCTGGTTTTACTCGTCTAGGGGTATCTGGGAGAAGGGGGAAAGATGCACACCACCAGCTCGGCTCTCTGATGTAGGATGCAGAGATAAGAGCTAAACCGTTTACCTTCGGGTCTGCGTTTTAGGCCGGACCCTCAGCTTCCTCTGTGGAGGATGATTGCCACTGATACTGACAGGGACACTTAGCTTCCAGTAACACGAGTTCCACACCATAAAAAGTCCAACTCTGTTTTATTGCTTAGATCAATAGGTAGACTGGTTGACTTTTAAAAGAACAGACATGGTGTGAGAAACAGTAGGTCCAGGCACAACTAATGAATAAAGTTTCTCCTGTTCCGTTTAGTGCAAACAGGCTTGGCGCACAGTCGCTGCCACCGACTGTGAATTTGGTCACTGCCACTGACCTGGGTGAACGTTGAGGCCTCTGCCACAGGCCTTGGATGAGGCCTGCCACTGACCTGAGGAAGATGGGTCCCTGCCACAGACCATGAGAACATGAAGTACCTTCTTTAGAACAAACGACCCCTGTCAGAGGAAGACATCCATCCGGACGGTCACCAGAGACCTCCACCGGCACCAGCAAATGCTGCGCTGGCTCTTCGGGGAGGTCACGTCTCTAGTCCCTTACGCCCTGGATTCAGGCACCCAATACCAGGGGCACCTTAGGAATGCTTTGCCCTCGCGGGACCCAGACGAAGGTACTGGGCCCAAGGCCTCCTGGTAAAGTACCTCACCCCAGGCTGAAGGTGCCTGGGATGGAACTCGACTCCACGCGCCCAGGCCAAGGGCGCCTGGGCACAGACAAACCGCAGCAGCCCCCAGGCCAAAGGTGCCTGGAGAATGGACCTCGTGCGCAAGATGTCCGCCCCCTTTTATATCTTCTCCCAGCAGGCACAGCGGGTTCCCCGCCCCGCCGTACTACTGCTGCGAGAGGACAAAAAGGGCACGGCTCTAGAATGGCAATTCAACCCCGGTCCCAGGCAACAGCGCCACCTAGGGACCGCAGGGAACATGACACCATTCATACCTCCCACACTCCAAAGTGTCCATAAATCCGTAAAATCAATGTATCTGGGCCATCTATAGCCCAGATACACCCCACTAAATTTGACACCCGCTACATGTTCATCTCATTTTTATATGTGGCCAATAGATGGGAGGAGAGACAAATATACCCCCATCTCTTGATACCAGGTGGTGTTGGTGAGTAGATCTTTAATTTACATATCCTCTAATACAGCCGGAAGCCTTTATATTGAATATAGGAGGAAATTATAACCCTCATATTGTCTATACATATGTAGCGGTGTGTTGCTATGAGTTACTACATCCACGCATATTCGCCCTGCTGCCAGACATCCATAAGTCACACTTTGTAGACAATGAAAAGTCTTTTGCTTTGTTTTGTTATTTTATTTGGGGGGATTGAACTTGGTTGGGGAAGGGATATGGGATGCCCATAGGATGAATTAGTATTTGCTATGTTATAGCGGTTCATGCTTTACATTGAAAATGTTACAGCGATTCACTCATTACTTTGGAAATGTTAAAGCAGTTCACTCATTACGTTGCATTCCTCAATACAAAAAATGGTGGACTCTAATCTTGACAGCTTCACTTCAGAACTTTCCCACCTCTGCCATCTCCCTGCAGACTTTTACCTCCAGGACACTTCTCTTCCCGCACATCACTTTCCTGTCACAGAAATGAGTACTCCTGTCCCACCATCTTGAGCTGACCTGGCCTCACTCTGAATAAGTCCTAGAAGTAGTTTCAACTGATGATCCCTAGTAGGTCGGGGGGCCTGCAGTACCCCTTCTTGTGTCCGTGGACATTACTTAAAAAGGATATTTGATGATGGACTACTGATCCCAGCAAGCCCGACTTGCAAATCCTGCCCACCCTCATGGCTCTGCAACGATTTGACAGAACTCTCCACAGTCTCTGCTCTGGCTCTACACCCAGCTCCCTGGCATGCCTTTTCCAGATCTCCACTGTGCTTCACTCACCGACTCCTGCCCTGAGTCCTTCATGAAGGATTTACCCGGACATGAGGACCAACTGCCTCTCCAGCTCCTGTTCCAGGACACCTCTTCATGACCGTGTAAGGAGAGGCTCCATCCCAGCTCCCGAGCCCCTCTGCCTGAGTCGCACCCGCCCAGATGGGAGTGTTCCTCCTGCACGCAGTCTAGCACTCCATCCTTCAGTTCACCCAGCCGACAACTCCCCCTCAGCAGGAGGCCTGCCCCCTGCCAATCCTAGTTGGGGATTGGTCAGAGCTCCTTACATGTACTCCATGTCTCTCCAACTCTCAGCCCTGTCCCTCTTCCAAAACATTCTCACTAGAAGCAGGGGAGGCGCCCAAAAGCTGAAGTATATGTCAGTCACCTACTGCTAAACTAACCACTTCCTGCCCCCAGATCAAAAACAAACAGGCCTAGCTCACAGCATAGGCCTGCTTAAATTTACCTGCACTGGCAGCTAACACCCGAAATTCCCTGCACTTAGCACCTACCTATGGTAGAGGGTGCTACACATATATATTCAAGAGAAGTTTTCACCATTTAAACTGGTAGATGTTAATATTACCACATAGAGATAGAACGTTGATTTTTATATATAATGGCATTGACCTCATCCTATAGGTAAACCTGTTATGGTCATTTACATACTTTTTAAGATTTACAATAAATGTTATGTTTTAGTTAAGTGGCCTTTTGGTGCGTAGGGAAGCGCACCCTCATCTAGTTCTAGTCTAACTTTGCCAAAGTTAAAGGGGATTTCCACCAGAATTTTTTTTTTTAAAGTCAGCAGCTAAAAAAACTGCAGCTGCTGACTTTTAAAATATGGACACTTACCTGTCCAGGGCGCCCACGATGTTGGCACCCAAAGCTGATCTGTCCCTAGGCTCTCGGGTGGAGGCACCGCCATCTTCGGTAAGGGAATCAGGAAATGAAGCTTCCTGGTTCCCTACTGCACATGGGCGAGTCGCGCTGCGTGCTCTCACTGGTCCCTGCTGTCTTCTGGGACCTGTGTCCCCCCCAGAAGACACCGGGGGATGGAGGAGGGGCCAGACATGGCGTAGATATCCGCGGCTATTGTGGCTATCTATGCCCGGAAGTTGGAGCAAATACCTGGCTTAGACAGGTATCTGCTCCCCCCTGAAAGGTGCCAAATGTGACACCAGAGGATTTCGAAAAGCGAAAGTTACATTTTTGGGTGGAACTCCATGTGTTATCAATATCACAGGCTTTTGTGTATACAGTATCTCACAAAAGTGAATACACCCCTCACATTTTTGAAAATATTTTGTTAGATCTTTTCATGTGACAACACAGAAGAAATTACACTTTGCTACAATGTAAAGTAGTGAGTGTACAGCTTGTATAACAGTGTAACTTGGTGTCCCCTCAAAATAACTCAACACACAGCCATTAATGTCTAAACTGCTGGCAACAAAAGTGAGTACACCCCTAAGTGAAAATGTCCAAATTGGGCCCAAAGTGTCAATATTTTGTGTGTCCACCATTATTTTCCAGCACTGCCTTGACCCTCTTGGGCATGGGGTTCACCAGAGCTAAACAGGTTGCCACTGGAGTCCTCTTCCACTCCTCCATGATGACATCACGGAGTTGGTGGATGTTAGAGACCTTGTGCTCCTCCACCTTCTGTTTTGAGCATGCCCCACAGATGCTCAATAGGGTTTAGGTCTGGAGACATGCTTAGCCAGTCCATCTCCTTTTATCCTCAGCTTCTTCAGCAAGGCAGTGGTCGTCTTGGAGGTGTGTTTGGGGTCATTATCATGTTGGAATACTTCCCAGTGGCCCAGTCTCCGAAGGTAGGGGATCATGCTCTGCTTCAGTATGTCACAGTACATGTTGGCATTTATGGTTCCCTCAATGAACTGTAACTCCCCAGTGCCGGCAGCACTCATGCAGCCCCAGACCATGACAATCCCACCACCATGCTTGACTGTAGGCAAGACACACTTGTCTTTGTACTCCTCACCTGGTTGCCGTCACACACGCTTGACACTATCTGAACCAAATACATTTATCTTGGTCTTATCAGACGACGCTACATGGTTCCAGTAATCCATGTCCTTAGTTTGCTTGTCTTCAGCAAACTGTTTTGTGGGCTTTCTTATGCATCTTCTTTAGAAGTGGCTTTTTTCTGGGATGACAGCCATGCAGACCAATTTGATGCAGTGTATGGCATATGGTCTGAGCACTGATAGGCTGACCCCCACCCCTTCAACTTCTGCAGCAATGCTGGCAGCACTCATACGTCTATTTCCCAAAGACAACCTCTGGATATGACGCTGAGCACATGCACTAAACGTCTTTGGTCGACCATGGCGAGGCCTGTTCTGAGTGCAACCTGTCCTGTTGAACCGCTGTATGGTCTTGGCCACCGTGCTGCAGCTCAGTTTCAGAGTCTTGGCAAGCTTCTTATAGCCTATGCCATCTTTATGTAGAGCAGCAATTCTTTTTTTCAGATCCTCAGAGTTCTTTGCCATGAGGTGCCATGTTGAACTTCCAGTGACCAGTATGAGAGAGTGAGAGCGATAATACCAAATTTAACACACTTGCTCCCCATTCACACCTGAGACCTTGTAACACTAACGAGTCGCATGACACTGAAAATGGCTAATTGGGCCCAATATGGACATTTTCACATAGGGGTGTACTCACTTTTGTTGCCAGAGATTTAGACATTAATGGCTGTGTGTTATTTTGAGGGCACAGCAAATTTACACTGTTATACAAGCTGTACACTCACTACTTTACATTGCAGCAAAATGTAATTTCTTCAGTGCTGTCACATGAAAAGATATAATAAAAGATTTACAAAAATATGATGAGTGTACTTACTTTTGTGACATACTGTATATCATCAAATTAGTCTAATCATATTAGTGGTTTCTATAGTAACTTAATGGGATTGGTGCCAAATTAATTTGTAGGATAACAAAATTAATATAAAGTGACCAAAAGGGGAACTGGACAGCTATTGTTCACCTCTACATCTCCAATTATCTAGAGACTAGAGATGAATGAGGTCTATTGTGAATATTGAAGTCTGGGTAGGAATGCTGGGTAGCAGGGAACCGCCAAGCTGAATATCTGAAGAGAGAGAATGCTGTCAGGGAATGACCAGAGGAGCGGTTAGTGAATCAATTCCAGATCAATACCTGATTTCTCAAGGGAACATTTCATCACGGCTGCTTTAATAACACAGTGTTATCCTATGACAAGAAATGGATTGGAGGTTTTCCAGTCAGCAACTGAAAAAAGAAGAATCCAATTTGTTATTAGATGAAGATTCACTAACCACTCGGAAAAAAAGAACTATACAGAGCTAAGATAATAATTCATTTGTAGCACAGATGTTACTATATGGGGCTGCATGCTGAAGTCAGGAGGAATTTGCTCCTGATTGAACATAGACATTCACTTACTGGGTTTTTAAGACAGCTGCAACCATTAATATAGTGCAACATCTATGGAGGATAATGTATGATTTACGTAAGCCTCCCATTAAATTAGGTATTCAGCTTGAGGTCATTATAATAACTGTTTAAAAATCCAATAAAAGTGACAATTTATTTTAAAAGGTTTCGTGGCTGACGGTTGAGATTACATGATGTATGTTGCAAAACTATGTACAATATGCTTGGTCGGGATTTTGTATTGTTCCACCCTAGCTCTTTTAATAATCTCAGGTTCATAGCTGCTAATATTCAATTATTTTTTTGATGCTTCTTAACGGGTACAAATCTGCAGTTTCCTAATACTATAGTGAACTTGCTTTAAAGCGGAGCTCCACCCAAAAGAGGAAGGTCCACTTGTTTGCACCCCCCCTCCCTCCACTTCCACATTTGGCACTTTTTGGGGGGGAGGAGGGAGCGGATACCTGTCAAAACCAGGTACCCATTCCCACTTCCAGGTAAGATCACCGCACAATGATCGCAGTGATCTACAAAAAATTTCCGGACCTTCCTCCTCCCCCACCCCGCTGCATTCTGAGAGACACACAGGTCCCATAAGGCAATGGCACTGTTCAGAAAGTGCAGCGTGACTCACGCATGCGCAGTAGGAAACAGGCTGTGAAGCCGGAAGGCTTTACTTCCTGCATTCCTTAGTGAAGATGCCAGGGTCCTGTCAGAAAGCCACTACCCATCAAAAAATGCAACAGAAGTCACGTTCCGTCGCTGCCATCTTGGTACACCTGCACTCGCCTGCAGTTAGCCTACAGTCAGAAGTCGGCAAGCGGATATCTTTTCACATCCACTGAAGTCTTGCATTTCACACATATTTTTACCAGTAAACTCAGCTTATATAGTGAAATACAATGGAACCTCAGATTGCGAGTAACGCGGTTAATGAGCGTTTCGCAATACGAGCAATTTTTTTTTTTTAAATCCTGACTCGGTTTGCGAGTGTTGTCTCGCAAAACAAGCAGGATTCAAGCCTCTGCGGTGTACAATACCTGTTATGTACAGAACGTACCTGATCGTAGAGCCTGACTTGTAGGAGGAGACCTCTCTTACAGCCCTGGCTCAGGAGTCACTGGAGTGAGGACAGTGAGCTTGAGAGCGCAGTGAGGTAGGAGTGCCTGAGGTAGGTGTAGTGGTTGGCACCGTGGCAAGGTGGTGATCCTCCAGGGATGGCTGGAACTGTAGGCAGCAGAGGAGGTGGTTGCAGGTCAGCGACCTGGGATCTGGCGGATACAGGAACAGCGGAAGCTGGAGCAGGGTGAGACAAGCCTGGTTAGGTGCACACAAACAGCAGACAGCAGGAGGGTCAGACAAGCCGGGTCAGAGCAGGTAATCAGACGTATGGTTCAGCAGGTTTAAACGTAGTCAGAGATACAGGCAAGGTCTGGCAGCAGGTAGGCAGGTAGGAGACAGAGCAGGGTCAAGGCGAGCCGAGGTCAGGATTGGAGATATCGGGTGGTCGAGCAAAGCCGGGTCGGTACAGGTAACTGGTAACAGGTGTGTAGGTTTACAGGTTTCAAAGCTGCAGATCAGACAGCAATGCATTATTGCAACTGCTGGCTTTTTAAAGGCATAATGGTGCCATAGCGTTAGCGCGCACGCGCGCGCACACACGCCGCGCATGCGCACACTCCATTCCCGAGTGTTTCTGATCCTTTCCGAGAGTTTCCGAGTGCATCCGATCGGTCTCTGAGTATTTCCGAGTCTCTCCGGCGCCCCTCCCCACCTCTGGCCATATGCGGTATTGTATGCAATAGAAGTCAATGTGGAACGAATTATCTTTGTTTCCATTGACTTCTATGGGGAAACTCGCTTTGATATGCGAGTGCTTTGGATTTCAAGCATTCTCCTGGAACGGATTATGCTCGTAATCCAAGGTTCCACTGTACAGTATTTTGAAGTTCATTACACTGTCTTGATGAGTTTTAAAAGCATTGGCAAGCCTGCTGATCTCACAGGTTTGCTAATCTAACAAAACACCGCTGATTTTAAGAATTCAATATCAAAACAGTTTGACGGATTTCAAAATCCTGTATTTCACGATATAAGCTCAGTTAAAATAAGTGTGAAATGCAAGACTTCGGTGGGGGTAAAAAGATGTCCGCTTTGCGACTTCAGACTGTAGGCTTAGTGTGGCCGAGCGCGGGTGTACCAAGATGGTCGCGACGGAATGCCACTTCAGTTTCACTTTCTGAGTGGTAGCGGCTTTCTGATAAAACACTGGTGCCTGCACCCAGAGCCGATGGGCAGATCGGATAGGGGTGCTGACATCCCGGGATACCTAGACAGGTAAGTGTCCTTATATTAAAAGTCAGCAGCTACAGAATTTTATAGCTGCTGACTTTTATTTTTTTACAGGCTGGAACTCCACTTTAAATGGTAACTTCATCTCTCTGGTATGTTTAATGCGGTAAGCCAGGAGGATGCAATCATCAATAAGTGTTTACTATCATGTTGAAAGCAAATGATTGATTTCAGAATTTACCATTGAACGCGATCTGTAACAGCCAGAAGAAAAGCAAGCAAAATGCAAAGACCAAGACTGGGTGTTTCTTCTATTCAGTATGAACAAAATAACATAGATATAGGCTGAAAAAAAAAGGAAAATGGATATCAGTTTTAGCCCTGGTTCACACCGGGCAAATTGTAATGTGATTTGAAAGTTCCAAATAGCATGACAAGTTTCACCACATTGCCGGCAATGGAACTGTTCATATCGCCATGACTTTTGTCGCAGCGATTATGAAAAAAGTACCTGCACCACTTTCTACCGATTTTATTGTGACTTGCATAGACTTCTGTTAATTGAAGTCACAAGCCGCAATTGAATTGGCAGTGCAAATCGCACTGATCTGCAGCTTTGAAATTGCGCTGAAGTAGCATGATTCCAAAGCCTGGGCACCCTGACCAGTCTGCGGCTATGCAATCCCATACACAACAAACTGCAATGCCTCTTTTTTTTTCTTCCAACATGTCAACCTTAACATGTTTACTTGCTGCCTAATATATCCCACTAGCTTTCAGAGGCCATTGTAACATAGGGTGACCAGGCATCCCCGGTTTCCGGGGACAGTCCCTGGATTGAGGACACTGTCCCCGGACCAAGTCTGTCCCCGGATTGAAATTGAACAGGGGCTGGGGCAATTTCACAGACAATCAGTGCAGAATTTAAAAAAAAAATCTGAATTACACCCCCGCTCCTACTAGCTTAGGGGGGTGTATTTTCCATTTACATTATCTGTGCCCCTTTCTGATGATCATGTGCTGGTCGGAGCGGAGGGAATATTTCTTCAGTTTCGGGTGCATACCCATTCAACTGCGCTCACATGTTCTTCTGCCTTCGCTCAAGTCCCGGCCAACCACCTGCCTGTTTATCTCCTTGCCTTCTCTGGCGAAGGGATCTTCCTCCAATCCCCACCCAGTAGTAGCCGGGGCCCGGAGAGTAAGACTTGACAGGCTGTGAGGCGGGCGGCGGCGATGGGCAGAGAGTCGCTGATTGCCGCCATTACTAGTAAAAAAAAAATATGTCCCCGGATTTCATTTAAAAAATCTGGTCACCTTATTGTAACAAGATAATTAAAGTTATTCACTTAACTTGTAAGTGGTCAAGTTATGGCTGATCAGTGTATATTAGTCATAAGAACCTATTCAATAAAAAGACTGTTGTTTAGAGCCAGCAAATCAATCTTTCCAGTGTCCGGCACATTCTCATGTAGCGGGTATATGCTTTCTATTTTTTTGAATCTGGTGGGGAAAACTGCGATGTATGGTTCCCTGGGGCCCACCTCTTTTGGTCTCTCTCAGCGGTTGTATGGTGGGGCGGGGAACCTGCCGTGCTTGCTGGGAGGGGGTATAAAGGGGGCGGCCATTTTTGGTGGAGGGGGTCGAGCCCGGGCACCTTCAGCCTGAAGGCGGTGGTTCGTGTCGGTCCCCTAGGCGGGTCTAGGCCTAGAGGACGTTCGGAGGTCGTGTTCCATCCCCGGCACCTTTAGCCTGGGGTGAGGTACTCGAGAGGAGGTCTGGAGCTCAGTGCCCAACACTGAGTTCCGCGAGGGAAGAAGGTCCTAGGGAACCCCGGGAGTGGGTACCCGAATCGGGAAGGTGTAATGGACCGTGGGAGATACTTACTTGAAGACCCGGTGCAGCATATTGCCAGTGACAGGTGAGCCTCCCATCGGTGACCGCCTGGAAGGAAATTCCCCCTCGCTCGGAGACCGCAACCCACTTTCAGGAAGGAAAGTGGAGAGTTCATTGTGTCTGGGCCTACTCGCATCCACACCTCCTTTTCTGTTCTGTTCTACAAGGGAGTCTAACTGATTGTGTTCATTCAAGAAGAATAAAGGAGTTTTGGACTTTAATGGTGTGGGGCTCATTTTCTGGCACACATTGTTCAAGGTAACTCTCATTGGAGGTTCCAGGTGCAGAACACTGACCCGAAGGTAAAACAAGAACTTTGCTTCCACCACATAAACATCTGCGGTGAGGGCTTGGCGTGGTGACCCCGCTCTCTCTCCTCTAAAGTACCCCTAGACAAGAGACAGACGAGCTGATAGAAGAGAGGGGAGAGAGGAGGCCGCTACACTCAGAAATGTTTGGTCTCTCCTCATTAGTAGATAATATATACATGCTATGATTGTTAGGGTGCATGTATTCAGTCATCCTTTAATGTCCGTTTACAAGACTCTGTTAGTATTAACACACCTCATTTTATTACCTTCCTCCTCATATGTTCTGTAAGTGATTTATGGTATCACTTTTTATCTTTTCACCAAGAGTTTACATTGTATGAAAGTGAAGATTAATAATGTTCTATGATCCTTTGAACAATGTGGCTGAGCTAGAATCAAGGAACAGTTAGGACATTAGGTATTTGTTTTTCAAATGACTTTCCATATTCCTCTTCCGTTTATAGCTATTTAAAGATAGTGGGTCTCAATGTATCTTCCTATGGTTTTTCTTTTTTAGACTGACACGCCTGCTGTTTGATGGCTAGTGTTGATATTTCATAGGCATACTTGAGATGTTTGCTCCCATTATGGGCCAGTCAAAGTGTCTGGGATATAGATCTTAGTAGGCACAATACCTTCTAACTTCACAACTTTCTCAGACAAGAAATGGACTTATTCGAGAACCCAACATTATATCTAGAACACTTGTCTTTGTTCAAAATTCTGATCACAAATCAACTCATTTCAGATAACCAAGGCATGAGTATTTAATGAGCAGGAAATGTTTCAAGTGTTTACAGAAATCTACAGTATATTACTTCTTAAAAATCTAAAAACACTGCCTAAGCACTTGACTACAGTATATATTGGCTTAGTTTGAAATAAAAAAAAAATTTGGTGCCGTCCACAACAGTCCAATTATTGTGCACTGTGGGTTTGAAGATGAAAATAATTTGTTTTCCTTTGTTTTAAAGTATAGCTTATATAGTAGATCAGGCATTTCCAAAGTCTGTGGTCTGGTTTCATACGGCCCCACTGGTAATTTGGATATATATATGTAGCGCCCACCCCATTTAGGGGTGCTATATACTCAAATTTAGGAGCTTGTCTGAGATAGTAGTTAGGCTCAGACCATTCTCAATTTATAGGTTTTGCTGTTTTATTTCCAGGATGGTATACTGGTGTGCAGTTCCCTGTGGCCTATAGGTGGCACTGCCATAATGGGTCAGAGTTGAACCACTGGTATTAGTGCTGTGCCTTGGGTTTCCTCTCTCAGCAGCGGTACAGTGGGGGTGTGGTCGACCTGCTGTGCATGCTGGGAGAAGATACATAAGGGGCAGACGCTGCCTGGAAGGGGTTCGTCTTCGTTCCAGAGTCGGAGTCCTAGTGAGTGGCGCATGGCCCTCCAGGCCATGGGGCCACGTGTGCATCAGTCCCAGGCACCTTTAGTCCTGGGGCTACATCTTCAACACTGGGCCCAGCACCTTTAGCTGGAGCCCGCTTCGCGGAGGAGAAGTCCCAGGGTGTCTCTCGCGAGAGAGCCCGCTTCTAAGAAGAGGAGGCTGGGGGAGGACCTTTCTGACGGACCGGTGAGAGTTCACAGTGAAGGAAGGGGCCCGGTAACTCTCTGGAGGGATTCTTCTATTCTCCAAGGGCCTAGTAATGTGCTGCTGCTGGCACCTGTCCTTAAGTACCCAAGAAGCTAAGAGGTTCGGGGTCTGATAGATTCTGTGGCAGAGAATCTCCCGATCGCATCTAGGAAAAGAACCTGATCAAACGTCCGAGCATCACTTCGGCTGCTAGGATCCACTTTGTAGGAGACTATCCGGGTGAGCTAAACCTACTCGGGGATAGAGTAGTGATTGTGCTATCCATTGTGCCTGGACTAACCTCCCAAACCTTGCTGTCCTATCTCTCTTCCACCCTTTCCTATCTACTGAACATTGAGAAAATAAACTCAACGTTGGAGTTTGAAGTGGTGTGGACATTGGAATTACTGGGGGGAATACAGAGACTTGTCCCTTTATCCTAGGAGATGAGAACAAACTGATGGAGAACCTAGCTGTGGGACCCAAATACATAACACCGCTTAACCTCCTCATCCAGGAGGGTACGGGCATATAGTACGGTGTGCCATTTTCCTGCAATTGAGCCAAAGCAAGGGAAAAGGGTCCGTGTGCTACATATATCTTTTGTGGCCCCCAACGAATCCCCCTATGCTGCGCGCCACTCTGGGATTCGTTGTGGGGCCACAAAAGATGTATACTGTATTTATCATTCCTCAGAGGGGACAGGGAGGGGGCGGGACAAGTGCCATCAGATTACATACAGGCAACGCTGTATCCTGGCCTAGGCCAACAAGGCCCAGGCCTAGGGTAGCACTTTGCAGGGGGGCAGCACGGAAAGAGTCCCTGCTGGCTTGTGCTACACTGTTAGTGTAGCGCTAGTCTTATGGGGCGGACTGGGCAGAGAGGAAAATTAGTCTAGCGTCCCCATAAAGCAGCCGCACTGCTTCCGGTATACGGGCGGCCAGCATTCCGCAACTGTGTGTGGGGGCGGGGGCGGTGCTTCTAATTTTGACTGTCCTATCATCCTGGACCACAAACCCTCCTCACTGTGCTATATGTTTTCTGCTGCACCATTGGCATGGCTATATCTTCTTAGTCCTCTCCATAAAATGATCAGAAATTTGTGCTTAAAGTAAAACTATAGGCAACACATTGATTTTAATTTTTTCATTTTGGATAGAGTAAGGGAAGATTATAGCCCCTGACAGTTTATTTTTTACCATCCTTGTCCAATTGCAGAGATTTCCCTTCACTTCCTGCCAGTGAGAGGAAATCTATGCAAATTAAGGTACTCCATTGCCCCCCCCCCCCCAGGCCCTCAGAACTAGTGTCCCCACTCAAAATTTTCAGGGTTCAGGGCGGGTCTTAAACAGCAAGGGGTGTGGCCTTGACAGGAAGGGGTGGGTCATATTTAAATTAGGGGGTGCATGAGTTTAGTCAGGCCTAGGGCAGCACAAAACCTAAATACACTACTGCATACAGGAGAATCTCCTGTTTACTCAGCGGCCTCTGTAATAGAAAGTCCCGTCTCCTGGGCTGACATTGGACGACTGTTCTGTCTATCATAGGTGGTGGGACTTTGTATTAAAGAGGCCGCCGAGTAAACTGGAGATTCTCCTGTATGTAATCTGTTGGCGATCGTCCCGCCCCCCTCCCTGTCCCCTCCGAAGCTGCAGGTGGGCATGGATTGGGCTGCACTGATAGCAATGGTGAGGCTGCATTCAGAGGCTGAATTCATGGCCATGGTGAGGCTGCATTCAGAGGGTGCATTCATGGCCATGGTGAGGCTGCATTCATGGCAATGGTGAGGCTGCAGATGGGCACAGATTAGGCTTCATTGATGGGCACTGACAATATTTTGCTTCACAGTTCTTTATTTAAAATGTACGTTTTTTCCTGAAACTTCCCTCTTAAAGTGAAAGTGCATGTTATACGCCTGTGCGTTTTAAACGCTGATAAATACGGTATATCCTAAATAACACGCCCAAGCTCATCCTTAGACTCTTCACTACACACAGCCACAAAGGCAAGAGAATTCTCGTTGGGCAGTGTATTAGTTAATTTGCATTTCATTTTAATGGTTCAAAGAATGTCAGGCAAAATGGTCGGCCCTCACACATGTTCACTTCATCAAATCTGGCCCTCTTTGAAAAAAGTTTGGACATCCCTGTAGTACAGGCATCACTAAATGGCGGACCGCAGTCCGGTTCCGACCCCAGTAGCCATACTACCCGGACCGGAATCTTGCCAAATAGTTGCCTATGTGTTCCACTCCTCTCCCCGCCGCTGACTCGCCTGCCTGCTGCTATGTTCACAGCATGGCAGGCGCGCCGCACACGGGTTTGTCTGTTCCTTTGTTATCGGATCGCTGCACTGCCTCCGCCCTCCGCCTGTCTTATTTCCACAAGATGAGAAGCGCGGCCACTCTGAACAAAGGGTGGGACTTTTTGAGGTAAGAAGTGCGTGATTGGTTGCTACGCAGCGGGGCGGTCCTAGTAATCAATCACTCACCTTTAACTTGAAAAGTCACACCCGTTGTCCAGAGCGCCAGCGCTGCATGTCTTGTGTGAATAAGGTAGGGTTCTGTGGGGAGGGAGAAGTGCTGTGCTGTTATGAGAACAGGAGTCTGCTATCTAGGGGGGTCTGTGAGGGGGGAACCAGTCTGTGATGGGAGGGGGCCAGTCTGTAAGGGGGGGGCAGTCTGTAAGGGGGGGACCCAGTCTGTAAGGGGGGACCCAGTCTGTAAGGGGGGAACCAGTCTGTAAGAAGGGGACCAATATGTGATGGGAGGGGACCAGTCTGTGATGGGGGGACCAATCTGTGATGGGGGGACCAGTCTGGTCCCCTCCCATCACAGACTTGTCCCCTCCCATCAGGCTGGTCCCTCCATCACAGATTGGTCCTCCCATCACAGACTGGTACCCTCATCACAGATTGGTCCCCTCCCATCACAGACTGGTCCCCTCCCATCAATCTGAGATGAGGGGACCAGTCTGTGATGGGAGGGGACCTGTCTGTGATGGGGGGATCAGTCTGTGATGGTGGGACCAGTCTGTGATGGTAGGACCAGTCTGTGATGGTAGGACCAGTCTGTGATGATAGGGGACCAGTCTGTATTGGGGGGACCAGTCTGTGATGGGGGGGAACAGTGTGTGATGGGTAGGACCAGTCTGTGATGGTAGGGGACCAGTCTGTGATGGGGGGACCAGTCTGTGATGGGGGGACCAGTCTGTGATGGGGGGGACCAGTCTGTGATGGGGGGGAACAGTCTGTGATAGGGGGGACCAGTCTGTGATGGGGGGCCAATCTGTGATGGGGGAAGACCAGTCTGTGATGGGGGAGGACCAGTCTGTGATGGGGGAGGACCAGTCTGTGATGGGGGAGGACCAGTCTGTGATGGGGAGGACCAGTCTGTGATGGAGGTCTGAGATGAGGGGCCTGTGACGTGCACAGGAGGCTGCGATGTGGAGGATATCATGTGGAGTCATAGCACCAATATGAAACTCGGACCTCCGCTAGAAGAAACATTTTCTGATCGGACCCCCGTGAATTTTAATTCACTATCCCTGCTGTGGTAGATCCTATTTAGTAACAAAAGTTTAACAGCAACCAAAAAACGCATATAGATGGTTAATATGTACATTTTTATATACCGGTATATGTAATGCATATGAGACAAAAAAGTAGAACAAACAAATTGCTTTATGTTAAAGAGTTACTAATAACAGAAAAGAAAAAAAAATATTGACACTATACAGAAAAATAGATGTTTAGGGGGAAGGGGGCTTTTATAGTATTTTTAATAGTTTACACATTAAGCCATGTATTTTTTTATAAGCTGGCCTTTAATTTACGTTTAGTGACCCATTAAAGCTGAACTTCAGCACTGACATTCCCAGAACAGTGTCTTATTTTGTTGTACTTGGGAATTTCTTTTTAAACCCCTTTCTCTTAGTTTTCATGTGGACATGCCTTAATGCCACTTAGACCAACCAAACTGATAGCAGTGTCCTCCCAGTCTCCACTCTAGAGTCTGCCCCAAACCCCACCTCAACCACTTTGTCTTGCACTGGAATGCCATGATGTAGAAAATAGAAAGGATCCCTCTGCTAACCTGGCCACAGAGATGATAGAAATCCAGGAAATAGTCCTGGGGCTGCCAGTCACCTTTCTTTATCTAAACTGACCACACAAAGTACTGAAGCTGATCTGTTCTTGTGTGGTCAGTTTGTAACCTTTGGCTGGTCATTCTGTGGTACAGGACACTTCGCAGACACACAGCAGAGGATTCAAGTGACTTTGCCATGGTTGTTGGTGTCAGACGGGCTGGTCTGAGTTTTTCAAAAACTGCTAATCTACTGGAATTTTCATGCACAACCATCTCTAGGGTTTATAGAGAATGGTCGGAAGAAAAGAAAATATCCAGTTAGCGGCAGTTGTGTGGACCAAAATGCCTTGTTGATGTCAGAGGAGAATGAGCAGTCTAGTCCGAGATGATAGGCAACAGTAACTCAAATAACCACTCGTTACACCCAAGGTATGCAGAATACTATCTCTGAATGCACAAAACATCGAACCTTGAAGCAGATGGGCTACAGCAACAGAAGACCTCATTATTTACATATTATTTATATAAAAAACTTTATTCCAATAGAAAAGAAAGTTTGCTGTAACTGATTATAAAGTATTAGCTGGAGTTCAGCTTTAATTTGTTAGATTGGCTAGCAGATTTAAATACACTAACACTCCTCTCCCCCCAGACTGATAATGCTGCTGTCCAAATCTGCCACCTGTGCTCCTTCATTCAGAGCAGTGTTTGTATAATACAGGAGGTGTGTTACTGGCCAGATCACCAGAGGAAAACAAAGACTAAAAAAAAGAAAACAAATGCAGCCACCCACCTAATCTAATGATTAGTAAGCTGCAGTATATTATTTTTTATGTTTTAGGTTTAATAATGCTTTAAGTACACTTTCTGCAAGTACAGAAAAATTGTTGTTGAACTCACCAGAAATCCAGTGTCCTCAAACAATGTTATCAGCCTTCTGATTCTCCTCCATGAACTACAGAACACCCTCATGTTAAAGTGGTTGTAACCCTAAAAGAAAAAAAAGAAAAAAGGATCCTGTTAAAAAGCACGTTAAACCGCATAGTGCTTAAGTGGTGTCATTTGTCCTTTTCTATGTTGTAATATACCTGGTTGATCCTGCCTGTTCCTGTGTTCCCCTTTAGTCTGCTGACCACGGTAATCATGGCTGCTGATCCATGATACCGCGGTCAGGTTACGTGCCTCTGTCATCGCGCTGCTCTCCTCTCTCCCCTCCCTCTCTCCCTGTCAGCTCGAGAGTCTGTGTAGTGAGCCGTCTCCTCCCTGCCGATCCCCTCCCCTTCTGCTGCTACTTCATCTGTAATAAGTTAGTGGTTTTCAATTCCTGCCAGCCCCTCCGTAATAACAAGATGTACTACACAGTGTGTGTGTTTTTTTTTTTTTTCAATTTGGCAGCTATTATTCACATTGCCGTTGTGTGGTCACGTGACTGCCTGGCTGATGTCAGAGGGGAAACTGAGCCCCTCCCACTGTAGTCCATAGATCGGGCAAGGAGAGTGGCAGGCGCTCACGTGTCCGCACATCGGTGATATGAAAAAAGGTATTTAGATTTTTTTTTAAAACACATCTTGTTATTGCAGAGGGGCTGGCAGCAATTAGGCCTCATGCCCACTGGCGTTTTTACAGCTGCGTTTTTTGCAGCTTAAAAACGCCTGTCCAAGTTATTGTAAATATATATATATATTTTTTTTTTTGAAAAAAAAAAAACAAAAAAAAAACGTCGGAGCAAAAAACGCGACCGCGCGTTAGTGTGCGTTTTTGCGCGTTTTTTGACGCTCGCGTTTTTTTCTGCCTAATTCTGACGCTGAGGAACGCACTGGTCCTGGGTTTTTTTTACAGCTTAAAAACGTCTATGCTATTTGCAGCTCAAAAACGTCTAGGTGGGCATGAAGCTATAGACTAACATGGACAGGCGTTTTTAAGCTGTAAAAAACGCTCAAAAACGCGGCTGTAAAAACGTCCGTGGGCATGAGGCCTTAGAATATCTGAGTTAACAACCACTTTAAGAAGATGAGAGAGGGAGGTGTTTGTAATCAGAAAAGCAGCCTAGGGCAAGAAATGTGTTACCGGCAGGATCACCAGGTGAAAATGAAGGGAAAAAGCCTTTAAAGGTAAACTAATGCATTACGATGTCTTTCTACTCCACACTGTTTTTATATAACACCCTTTCGGAATTCTGTGCCCGTCATTTTCATGTTGCATTGTTTATTCCTTTATATAAAGAATTTATTTAAAAAAAGTAAACTAATGCAGGCACCACATCTAAGAACAATATAGTACAGTTTTGTTCTTGGGTTTAGATAGACTTTAAATAGCTCCTCGGAGTTATAGAAACTCCCTTCGTTTTTTTAATGATTTTATAATATTTTTATAAGCTTTCATTGCGCTGGTGATGAATGTCTTTGCTGATCGACATGGTGATTACATTGCTTTTCTAGAATGTGTACTTTGTGAATTTGAAGCCAATTTCAACAACATTTCAGCAAACGTGAAATCTGTAAATTTGCTGCAAAATCAAGTTTGGAGAAATCGCTCGCTCATACCTACGAAAGACATCGCCATGAAAAGAAAGCATTGAAATTTCCCCAAAACACAGAACACGCTATATCTATCACTTTTGTATCATAAATAGTAAGAAAGTTATAGCTAAATCATTATACCCATGGCTTAAATATGAATATGGCTCTGGAGTTTAACTAGCTGTAAAAATTAGACGAAAAATATCTGTTGGCAATAAGTATTTTATCACATGTGATTTTTACCAGTAAAATGATACTGTAGCTATCAAGGAATAAAATATGATATTGACGAAGGTATACCTCCAACTGTTCACTGTTTATGTTTACTGGTTACCCCCCTTTGACACTACCTGTAGATATACAAGATATGTTTGTTTCTCTGTATTCCTCAATTTCTGTATCAATGCTATGTACGCTTGTTGTGTTTTTTTTTTTTTGTTTTTTGTTTTTTTACTTTCAATCATTTTTTTATGGAAAAAATGTTTGTTTTTTTCACTTTCAATCATTTTTTTTATGGAAAAAATGTAATATTTTTTTTATATGATTGATAAAATAAATAAATAAATACAATGAAAAAAATTACAGGTTCAAAATTGAAAGTATACTGCTAGAGGAGGACACATCTCTAATTTTATTAGATAAAGTTTTATTATCATTTATTCTTTTTCAATAAACTTTATTGAGCATATTGAATAATGCACAGATATCGAACAAGTATTCTGTTTCTGCCTACTGTATATATAGAACAAATTCCTAACATCAATAATCAAAACCGTATCAGAAAAAGTAATACATTTAAATTTCTACCAAGGTGGGTAAGGAAAAAGCCTCATACTAGGAAAATACAATGTTCAAGGTGGAAAGGTCCGCCAAAATTAGGAATAGCATGATAAATTGCATTTACTCCCATGGGCAGGGGTTTGGGGGTTCTCTCTGTACAGGGGAGGTTCATGAGAACCCCAGCTGTGGGATTGTGGTACTGGTGCAAAAGTAGAGTAGGAAGAAAGAAAGGACAGAGGAACAGAAAAGGGGAGAGATAGAAAAAAGAGAGAGAAGGGGTAAGATAGCGGGTTGGAAGTGGGCCAGTATTGATCCCCCACCTCACAGGACGGATCGTCAAATGGAAAATTTTAAGTGTTACTAAACCCAGGAACCTGCATTCACTATATCTGGTCTCCCACAGTACACAGAACATGGAAATACAATTATTTTAGTAAATATAAACTGCTAAATACCTTTTCTTATTAGTAGTATGGAGCAGTCTTGTGACTTCTATCAGTGTCCAGCCAAGCACTGGTTAAAGCTTGTAGGAGGAGTTTTCTGACTGTCCTATGAGACTTCAAGACCCCCGACCCTCTGTCTGGACAGTGCTTATTGGCCCTGTGCTGATCATATGCACTCTCCCAAGAAAAAAGAACTCTCTAGCAATACATACCAAACTGAGCACGTGCAGCCTGACTCCAAAGACTCTGTGTTATCAGAAAATGATTAGGAAGGAGGGGAGGATCAGAGAAGACAGGATCAAACAGCCTTTTTACACAATGCAGAGGATTAACGCCTTAGGTTCCACATTGAGTATAACAAGCATTCTTTACTGCATATACACACTGATTTTACTGTTGTGGGTTAAGTAACACTTTAAGCTGGTTAAAGTGAACACAACGGGTCG